>OX451736.1:1585942460-1587142460 GCA_948472305.1 Vicia faba
TCATGCATTTGTGAGCTACGGGTTGGTTTTATTATTCATACAAGTCTTTCATGCATTTTTAACAGTTAAGAGTGCGGAAAATAAATTGCGGAAAGGTAAAGCTACGCTATTACAAGGCGCGGGTCTATACATCGCCAAAAACAAAAACCCGTTTGGAAGTAAATGCGGGAAAGTAAAAGAAAGCAATAAACCCTAATTAAGTATTACATCCTCGGAAACAGGTACATAAATAATGATCAAAAGGAATTAAAGCGCGAAAGAAATTAAATCGGGAACGTCCTTAGGGTTTTGACCCCTTTGAGAAAAGAATGGGAAATTTGTCCTTTTTTTGCAATTAAATTAATATTTAACCTAATTTACTAATTAATTAATTAAAAAAGAAAAAGAAATGTTTTTTGTGTTTTTTATGTTTTTAATAAGAATAAAATAAAATAAAATAAATTTAAAGTCAAAAGAAAAACCCTAATTCTAATCTATTTTAAGTTATTGAGAAAAAATTAAAGTTGACCTAATTTTAAAGCTAGATTAATTAATTTACATTTTACTTACAAAAATAATAATTAAGGTGAGATTTAATAATAATAATAATATAAATATTTACTGAATTTATTATGAAAATAATATTAATTATGTTAGTTAAATAAATAATAATAGTAATTAATAATAATAATTAGTAAAGATAATAAAAAAAAAGAATGAACAAAAAAAGAATAAACCAGGGGTGTTGGGCCAGCTTGGAGGTGAGTTTGGCAATTCAAGCCCATCAAATTGTAAGCCACATTTGACTTTCTGGAAATTATCTACACGTGCTTTGACTGGAGAACATGGTATCCATCATCTTTGGCCATTGGTTTTGAGTGGGAAGACACTTGGCGTCTGGGATCTGGATATGTATGGTAGGACACTTTGAGGATGCCTGCATGGGAACCTGTAAGGAAAAATATTAACAAGCGTTTGGGGGACTTGGGAATCGAACCCAGGTCCCAATGGTTACCAAGCACGTCACCTTCCACTAAGCCACTGCATTGCATCTGTTAATATAATAGACAACAAACATAATATAAAAAACACAATGCCTATGCTGGAAAGAGAAACGAACGCGCGTTTTATTTGAATAACCCAATGGTACACTTCCACGTCCTTCGTCTTCTTCATTTATCTGCAGAAAACAAAACAAATAGTGGGGGTTTTTAACCCCCACAACATGGAAGCACGATTAATAGCGATTAGGCACCTGATGATCAGAAATTGTTCGCGAGGGTTAGGTTGGATTCGTCTGGCCTTGACGAATTCAACCATATGCGTAAGAAGGTCCAATTTTTCCTATAGAGCAAACCCCCAATTTCAGAGCTTGGAAACCCTAGAACGTGTTCATGGCAACTTCTGATTTAAGATATCTTAATCCAATTGACTTATGCCAAAAGATTTGTATGATTGCTAACAACATAAAACACACAGTAAATCATGTTAATGATGCATAATTTTGGAGTTTCGATTCTGAAAAAGATTGACAAATCGTGAGTTCGTGTATGGGGATTTCTTGAGTGTTGGCACGTGATTTTGATTGCAAAAGGCTTCTGGGAATCCCTGCAATAGGTTTGAATCAAGAGAAAGCTTTGAATCGTGCTGGAAGGTGGAATTCAGTTTTGACTTTGTTCTTGAATTTTTGGAATATGGTTATGGTTCTTGTGCAGCAATTCTCACGTTCAAGGCTTTAGGGTTTGGTTATGCTCTTATAGTAGAATGGAATTAGGGTTCAATCTTGGCCAAGAATCCATTGCATTCATGTTTTCAATATTTGATTTCCAATCAAATCTTTTTGCATATTTTTGATTGATAAAGCTTGCCAAACATGGAGATTTTTGTCTCTTTTATGGATGCACAAAATTGCCAGCTTGCCCTGAGTTTATTTGCATCACAAAAAGATTTGAAAACCATATCTTGGTATTTTCCTACAATTAAATCAATTAAATGAATTAATATTAATAAAAAATTCAATTAATTAATTAAAAATAAGAAAATAAATCAATTTAAGCTCAATGGGTCGTGCATAGGCCTTGGATAAAGATTCAAGAAGAAATTTGAGGCCCATTAGCAAAAATGATGTGTTTTGAGCAAAGTTGACTTTTGCAAATTCATGAAAATTTCCCAACTTCTCCAATGCATATCTTGCTCAATTTTGATCCTATGAACATTTTCATGGACATTTTGGAAAGGTCTTGAAGTCCTCTAACCAATTCCTTTGGTCCCATGTCATTTTTATTTACCAATCTCAAGTTATGGTCTTTGACTTAAAATGCCTTTTTGTTGACTTTTAAAATTGACCTATAATGTAGAAATTGATAACTTTTTGTGAGAGCATTTCTTGGACTTGGAATGTGTAGATGAGTTGTAGGAATTGTCATCCCCTTCAAAATGAGCATTGGATGGGATTTTTCTGATGAACCATGAAAAAGTTATGCCCTGGTCAATTTACAGTTGACTTTTCAACTGTCCCAAAATAGAAACTTTTGCATCTTGATGATTTTTGAGCCATGCTTGAGGAATCATGATCAAGACTTGATCAAATGATGATTGTGGCTTCAAAATAAGATGTTGACCAAAATTTTTGACTTTTGACTGCCAAATGACCATTTTACCCCTACAGTTGATTGTGAAGCAATTAGGGCTTTTGACTGTGCAACTTGATGCTGTGAGTCTTGAAACTTGACATGTAGATGCTTGACAATGTGTATAGGCCTATGGGACTTGATTGAGCCCTTGAAAACCTCAAATTCTTTGCAGGAACCAAAACCCTAATTTTGACAGGCTTAGGAGATGGTTTGACTGTGCAACCCTTGAGAAGTTTTGAACCATTTGAGGGTGATTCTTGACAAACTTTGAAGAATATGGGAGGGAAAATTTTGGGGTACAACAGTTGCCCCTGTTCAATCTTCTTAAACCTGAGGATGTAGATTGGCTTGTGTGCCTTTCGTGATCCGAAGGTGGAAGATGATTGAACACTAGAGTGCCCAAAAATTTGCACTCGCATAGTAGGATATCAGCAATGTGATGTAGGGAATGGGCTTACAAATGCCATTTGGAGATATGATGGATAGGAGGATGGGCTTATAGATTCCATCTAGAGATGTGACAGAATCTTGTCGGGAATGGGCTTATAGGTGCCATTTGGAAGTGTGACAGAACTTTGTCGGGAATGGGCTTATAGATGCCATTTGGAAGTGTGACAGAACTTTGTCGTGAATGAGCTTATAGATGCCATTTGGGGACTGTAATGGATAGTTATGGATATGGGCTTAAAGATGCCATCGGGGGTGTCGATCGCGTAAGAGATTCCTTAGCGAGAACTTGCGTACTTGAGAAAGAAAGGAAGATGGTTTCCTGGCCTGTTACAGGGGTTGATCTTCAAACTCTCCATGCAGATATGCCCTGGCTAGATACAGGTATGGAATCTACAATCGATTGCTCACATATATGCCCTGGCTAGATACAGAAATCGAATCCGGAACTTCAAAAGGTTTCTTACAGACGTGCCCTGGCTGGATACAGGTATCGAATCTACAAACAATCGCTCACAGATATGCCCTGGCTAGATACAGGTATTGAATCCGGAACTTCAAAAGGTTGCTTACAGACGTGCCCTGGCTAGATACAGGAATCGAATCTCTAAACTCTTCATGCAGATATGCCCTGGCTGGATACAGGTATCGAATCTACAAACAATCGCTCATAGATATGCCCTGGCTAGATACAGGTATCAAATCTGGAACTTGGTCGTCTACAGACATGCCCTGGCTGGATACAGGTATCGAATCTCTAAACTCTTCATGCAGATATGCCCTAGCTAGATACAGGTATCGAATCTACAATCAATCACTCACAGATATGCCCTGGCTAGATACAAGAATCGAATCTGGAACATGGTCGTCCACAGATATGCCCTGGCTGGATACAGGTATCGAATCCGGAACTGGTCGTCTACAGATATGCCCTGGCTAGATACAGGTATCGAATCTCTAAACTCCTCATGCAGATATGCCCTGGCTGGATACAGGTATCGAATCTACAATCAATCACTCACAGATATGCCCTGGCTAGATACAGGTATCGAATCTGGAACTGTGACAGTTGATAGTAATCATCTTTGGATTGACCTTTTTCCTGAAAAGGCAAAACGTCAGTTGTATGCAATGTCATGATGTATGAAATGCATGATGTCATGATGTTCTCAGGGAGAAATGAGATTGTGTCGTATGCACTTTATCATGTATGTAAGCAGGATGTATGAAATGTGAAATGTCTATGAATGTATTTTCGTCTAGGAAAATAAATCCTTGACGAATGCCGGGAGCTTGTTGAATCCTGGGCTGATGTTTGAAGAGTAGAGTTCTTCGTTTCCGCTGGGGATGATGATTGCAAGGATAAATCGGTAGGAGAAGATGACTCCGTTGAGGAATAAACTTGTTGAAGAGATTATTCTGCGGGGAACTACTCTGTGGGGAAGAGATACTTCGCTGAGAATTTAACGATAACTCCGCTGAGGATTCCGTTGATAAGTTTTGTTAGAGGATTTTGATGAACTTCGCTGGGGATTGGAAAAACTTCGCTAAGGACGATCTTTCCATTGTAATTTGCTGAGGATAACCCAGTTAGGCTCTGGTGGGGAATAACCTTTGAACATGGTCGGGGAGAGATATTTGTACTCTGCAGGGGACAAGCTTCTAGAATCTACTGGGGAGATGATTCAACTCTCCTAGGGAAACTTTTCAGACTGTGCTGGGAAATGGCTCCACTGGGGGTATCTTGTATTCCGTTGGGGAACAATCTTATATTTCGTTGAGGAATGTTAAGAACGTCGAGGATGCTTGCTGAGGAATATATGTATACTCTACTGGAGAATATTAAGATCTTCTGGGGATACTCAACTTTTCAGGACTGATGGTAGACCAACTCTTCTTGGGGGAGAGTATTACTGACTTGCTGGGGATACTGTGCCTTTTTTTTAGGGCTGCTGGGAGACCAACTCTGCTTGGGGAGAGCATTGCGAATTTGTCTTACTCTCGGGGAATGGAGTTAACTTGGTCATATTCTTCAGCTGAACTTACCTTTGTACCTTGGAGGACAACACAACTTGTACAGTTCGGACAATTCTTATTGCCCCAGTTTCTGCGGGAGAAGAAGGCCTATGAGGAGCTTGATAACTGCTGATTGACAAATCTTCTTCTGGTAGGCAAGTGACGAGATGACGGGACATAGTGTTACGCTTTTGATCCCTAACTTTTGCCTGGACCTCCCTTTCGGGTTTTCAGTCCACCGGGATACCCATTTTTGCCCAAGCCGCCTTTTCAGGTTTTCGACTTGCCGGGTGTACAGATTTTTTTTCATTTTCATCCCTTATTTTTCCCGAACCCTTTTGGTTCGCCGGGAAGCCCTTATTTTTGCCTAGGCCAGTCGACCTAGCGAGTCTTTGATTATGCGTAGTATTTTTCGACTATATCCATGCTCTCAGGATGAAGGGAGTTGTCACTGTCGGTAGCATTGTGTTGCTATACCACCAGGAGATCTTCGTTTGATCGGGCGAGATTCGTTGCTGGAATTCACGTCCAATGCCCCAATTGATTCAGATGGAGATCTGCCCCTGGCTATTTGGCATTTTGAGAGATTCCTTGAATCTTGACTTGACTGCCCCAGATGATGGACAATGATCATGCCGTGCCCCTTGATTGGAAGTGTTTTTCCACTTGAGATGACTCTTTTTGTTGAGAGGACTTTTGTTCACTAGATATTCATCGTGCGAATTTCTCTGCTGTTCGAACAAATAGTCATATGCAAACTATGTTATATCAAAAATGCAAAGCTTATGTCTGTCTTGAATTTTTTTTGAAAATGCATTTTTCAGTAAACAAGCAAATTTTGTAAAATGTGATGTCAACTCGGTATTTTACAGCAAGCCTTAAGGAGTCAGGGTACCTTTGGTAACAGTATGCTTTCGAACTAACCCATGCTTCAGCTAGGACTTTTAAGGGTTATAACGTGGCTTGGTTCACGGTTTAAGAAACAAAGGATAAAGAGTCAAATTTTATTTGTACCCACCCGCTCTTCGTGATGTTCTTCAAACCTAAACTCAGTTGATCGTGCGTTAGACCTTGTTTGAGTCTTTGTCCTGATATTCCAATGATGGATCAGATATTGACAGTTTATTTTGAATAGGCGGTCAGTTCTTTCTTGTTGAGGGTTTGTAGGACCTCTTTCTCTTTGATTTTTATTATCCCTGTCTTTTTGCCTGAACTGTTTCTTTTGTGATTACAGTCAGCGGGATACCCCAGTTTTTGTAAGTCTCCTTCATAGGTTTTGACTTAATGGGCTTTGATTTTGAGAAATAATGACTGCCTGTCTTTATGATTATAGGGAACCATCACTGTTTTTTTGTTTGTTTTGGAAAGACTCCTTTGATACCATTCATTGTGCACTTGGATCAACTGAGAGAACTACCCTGCCCCAGGTTATAATTAAGGGTTTTAATTTTTTGCGTGAAAAGAAAAACTCCAACTTCTTTGGCTCAAAGGGGTTGACTAGGGATTATCTTCCTTATAACTCCACTGTTTAGGATTTGAAACAATGCATGTACATCGTCAGCAGGGTCTGTTCAAAAGCATATTGTAAAGATCGTGGTATCGTTTTCGTCATCCTCCCACAAAAGGTTTAGAATTTTTTGATCGAGAGTTGAACATCACAAAAAAATGAAAGCAATTTTAAGCATAGTGAAAACGAATGGATTAATTCAAAACAGACATATGCGATGCATTAATGAAATAAAAAGTTTGCCATGACAATAATTGTTTGAATAAGCAAAGAAAATACAACTTCGAAATTCAAATGAACGAAGGTCTCTTAGTTTGAACTAGTCATCTCAGATGGAAGATTCTCAGCAGAAGATTTTCATCTTACCACCCGGCATGAACTCCAGCACCCCCCTATCGATCAAGTCTTGGGTCTTGTTCTTCAGAGCCCAACAATTGTTTGTGTCATGTCCCAGACTGTCAGAATGGTATGCGCACCTTTCATTGGGAAGATAGGTGGGAGCGGAAGTGTTTGGACTCCGGAGAGGAGCCCTTAGTGTAATCAGCCTTGCCTTCAACATTTGCGGTAGCGCTTGAGTCAGTGACATGTTGAGCTCGGTGAATTGCCTTCTGGGCTTGTTTGGCTTGCTCTGATCAACCTGTTGCTTTTGGTGAGGTTGTTGTTGGACCCTTGAGGTAGTAGCAACTTGGAGAGGTCCATTCTTCACCATACCAAACTCTTGTCTTCTTGGAGGCTGATTACCGGTTTGATCCCCAGCCTTGACTACTTGCTTCATACTGTCTTGATGAAGCTGGTTGATCATAGTTATCAACTCTTCTTTCTCCCGAGCTAAGCCTTAGATAAGGGCCATCTGCCCCAGCATCTGGGTTTTCATTGCATCTACCTCAGCTTGCAGACGTTTCAGTTGTTCGTCCTTACCGTCTTCAGGACTGTTCCTGACCAAAGTCCCCCTGAGGAGTGTTCTCAATTCTTCCTGCCCCTTGGATAGGTTTAGGAGGATTTCCCTTAATCGAGTCTCTTGAGTATGGAGATCCTGGTTGTCTTGTGGGGAAGCCATTGCTGAAATAAATAGCGAGAACGTGAGAGACCTGTAAAGGATGACCTGTTATGCAATGATATGTATGATATATGTATGCAATGTTTTCAAGGATCTCGCGGGGTAAACAAAGAAACTTGTTAGAATTTGAATCTGGTAGCTTGATTGAAGGAACTTCATGTTGCTGAGAGTCCTTCTTCAAGAGTCAAGGCTCACCATATCGAGTGGGTCATAGCCCCTGACTCAAGTTATCGTGCTTGGATTTCTGGACAACCTTGGTTAGAGGAAAATAAATCCCCTTTGCCCCTTGCTAGACATTTGGTCCATCATGACCTGCATCACAAACCCTTGAGATCCTTGAAATGGTTAAGGGAATGCTATGGTATGATGTTATGATGTGTATGCTATGCGTGAAGTGATGTAAGTAAGCCCTGTTATAAGTCTAGATTAAGGACTGTAAACAAAACCTGCAAGGAACCCATGTTGTCAGATAACAAGAATATGCAAGTAGTTCAAGTTTGAAGGCACACAAGTCATACAAGACAGCCCTTAGAGTTTAGGCCAGCATGAAGTTTAGGTACTACCCTCTTTCAGTTTCAGTTGGTTAAGACCTGTCCTAAAAATAGTAACCGGGTTCTAGAGGATCTCAATATCACTGACTACCCTCAATCGGTCATAACTCCAGCTTCGCAACCTTTTCTTGCGGCCGGAACCATCGCGAGAGTTTAGCCTTAATGAGTGTAGCATACTGCTACTGTTCTATGGCCAAGTTGGTCAATTTAAGGTTCTAAGGTCAGTTGGTGCTTAATGACTCCTCAGAAGACCCATATTATCCTCGTTCCAACACAAGGGATATCGGTACAGACCAAGGTGTCACACCAACGTAGCCACTACTTCACCCATGTCGGTCTACGCCGGACAGGTCCCTCACAGCTTATGCTACCTAAAAGGGTATTCCCCAGATCCGGGTTAGGATCTATGAAACTCCTATGCAAGCCCACAATATAAAAGCAATCAAAGCAAGCAATTGAAAACATAAGTATGGTCTAGTCCTAAGGTATACCTCACTTATTAATAGTCCCCAGCAGAGTCGCAAGTTCTATGATCGGTGGGAATGATAACTGACTGTTTTTTAGCTGGTTTCGTGAAATGTCGCGGTAAGCAAGAGTCGCCACCGTCTTTTATTTTCTCCAACAAGGAAAGGACAAAAGCACAGCAAAATTCCTTTTCGAGATGTTTCTCGGGTTCGGGGGGTAGATTATAGAAAGGGAAGGTGTTAGCACCCTTTCTATCTGTGGTTATCCACGGGCTCTTAGGTACTTGCTCACTATGTTTTCAAAAGGTTTGCTTTTTAAATGTGTGTGGGTTTTGAAAAAAAGTTTCTTTTGAAAAATTTCTAAGTAACTCTTGTATCTGTCCTCAAGAGTGTATGAAAAATTTGTTTGAAAACTTTTTGAAAGTGTGAGTGTGAAAAGTTGTTTTGTTTGTTTAAGAGAGCAAGTACCCATGAGAAATCTACCTACTCTAAGGAATTAGGTTGTGTAAGAGTCCTTTAGACAGCACTATCCCACTATTGAGAAGTAGGTAGCACCTTCGTTGGAGTTATTCGGGTCAATTCGATTATCGGGACAATGTGGTCACCAAAGCAATAGTAGGACACCTTAGCGGTAACCCTAATATCCTAGATCCTTTTTATCCGAGGCAACCGTTTCGAGGCAACTGGATCTTTAGACAGGAGGGCGACCTCTAAAACACCCTATATTTGACGACCACGTTCGAGGCAACCAGTGATGCGTACCCTAGGAGTGGCATGTGCATGTGTGTTGAATTCAGTTTATGTTTATCTTTGATCATGCATTTGTGAGCTACGGATTGGTTTTATTATTCATACAAGTCTTTCATGCATTTTTAACAGTTAAGAGTGCGGAAAATAAATTGCGGAAAGGTAAAGCTACGCTATTACAAGGCGCGGGTCTATACATCGCCAAAAACAAAAACCCGTTTGGAAGTAAATACGGGAAAGTAAAAGAAAGCAATAAACCCTAATTAACTATTACATCCTCGGAAATAGGTACATAAATAATGATCAAAAGGAATTAAAGCGCGAAAGAAATTAAATCGGGAACGTCCTTAGGGTTTTGACCCTTTTGAGAAAAGAATGGGAAATTTGTCCTTTTTTGCAATTAAATTAATATTTAACCTAATTTACTAATTAATTAATTAAAAAAGAAAAAGAAATGTTTTTTGTGTTTTTTATGTTTTTAATAAGAATAAAATAAAATAAAAGAAATTTAAAGTCAAAAGAAAAACCCTAATTCTAATCTATTTTAAGTTATTGAGAAAAAATTAAAGTTGACCTAATTTTAAAGCTAGATTAATTAATTTACATTTTACTTACAAAAATAATAATTAAGGTGAGATTTAATAATAATAATAATAATAATATAAATATTTACTGAATTTATTATGAAAATAATATTAATTATGTTAGTTAAATAAATAATAATAGTAATTAATAATAATAATTAGTAAAGATAATAAAAAAAAGAATGAACAAAAAAAGAATAAACCAGGGGTGATGGGCCAGCTTGGAGGTGAGTTTGGTAATTCAGGCCCATCAAATTGTAATCCACATTTGACTTTCTGGAAATTATCTACACGTGCTTTGACTGGAGAACATGGTATCCATCATCTTTGGCCATTGGTTTTGAGTGGGAAGACACTTGGCGTCTGGGATCTGGATATGTATGGTAGGACACTTTGAGGATGCCTGCATGGGAACCTGTAAGGAAAAATATTAACAAGCGTTTGGGGGACCTGGGAATCGAACCCAGGTCCCAATGGTTACCAAGCACGTCACCTTCCACTAAGCCACTGCATTGCATCTGTTAATATAATAGACAACAAACATAATATAAAAAACATAATGGCTATGCTGGAAAGATAAACGAACGCGCATTTTATTTGAATAACCCAATGGTACGCTTCCACGTCCTTCGTCTTCTTCATTTATCTGCAGAAAACAAAACAAATAGCGGGGGTTTTTAACCCCCACAACATGGAAGCACGATTAATAGCGATTAGGCCCCTGATGATCAGAAATTGTTCGCGAGGGTTGGGTTGGATTCGTCTGGCCTTGACAAATTCAACCATATGCGTAAGAAGGTCCAATTTTTCCTATAGAGCAAACCCCTAATTTCAGAGCTTGGAAACCCTAGAATGTGTTCATGGCAACTTCTGATTTAAGACATCTTAATCCAATTGACTTATGCCAAAAGCTTTGTATGATTGCTAGCAACACAAAACACACAGTAAATCATGTTAATGATGCATAAATTTGGAGTTTCGATTCTGAAAAAGATTGACAAATCGTGAGTTCGTGTATGGGGATTTCTTGAGTGTTGGCATGTGATTTTGATTGCAAAAGGCTTCAGGGAATCCCTGCAATAGGTTTGAATCAAGAGAAAGCTTTGAATCATGCTGGAAGGTGGAATTCAGTTTTGACTTTGTTCTTGAATTTTTGGAATATGGTTATGGTTCTTGTGCAGCAATTCTCATGTTCAAGGCTTTAGGGTTTGGTTATGCTCTTATAGTAGAATGGAATTAGGGTTCAATCTTGGCCAAGAATCCATTGCATTCATGTTTTCAATATTTGATTTCCAATCAAATCTTTTTGCATATTTTTGATTGATAAAGCTTGCCAAACATGGAGATTTTTGTCTCTTTGATGGATGCACGAAATTTCCAGCTTGCCCTGAGTTTATTTGCATCACAAAAAGATTTGAAAACCATATCTTGGTATTTTCCTACAATTAAATCAATTAAATGAATTAATATTAATAAAAAATTCAATTAATTAATTAAAAATAAGAAAATAAATCAATTTAAGCTCAATGGGTCGTGCATAGGCCTTGGACAAAGATTCAAGAAGAAATTTGAGGCCCATTAGCAAAAATGATGTGTTTTGAGCAAAGTTGACTTTTGCAAATTCATGAAAATTTCCTAACTTCTCCAATGCATATCTTGCTCAATTTTGATCCTATGAACATGTTACTGGACATTTTGGAAAGGTCTTGAAGTCCTCTAACCAATGCCTTTGGTACCATGTCATTTTTATTTACCAATCTCAAGTTATGGTCTTTGACTTGAAATGCCTTTTTATTGACTTTTGAAATTGACCTATAATGTAGAAATTGATAACTTTTTGTGAGAGCATTTCTTGGACTTGGAATGTGAAGATGAGTTGTAGGAAATGTCATCCCCTTCAAAATGAGCATTGGATGGGATTTTTCTGATGAACCATGAAAAAGTTATGCCCTGGTCAATTTACAGTTGACTTTTCAACTGTCCCAAAATAGAAACTTTTGCATCTTGATGATTTTTGAGCCATGCTTGAGGAATCATGATCAAGACTTGATCAAATGATGATTGTGGCTTCAAAATAAGATGTTGACCAAAAATTTTGACTTTTGACTACCAAATGACCATTTTACCCCTACAGTTGATTGTGAAGCAATTAGGGCTTTTGACTGTGCAACTTGATGCTGTGAGTCTTGAAACTTGACATGTAGATGCTTGACAATGTGTATAGGCATATGGGACTTGATTGAGCCCTTGAAAACCTCAAATTCTTTGCAGGAACCAAAACCCTAATTTTGACTGGCTTAGGAGATGGTTTGACTGTGCAACCCTTGAGAAGTTTTGAACCATTTGAGGGTGATTCTTGACAAACTTTGAAGAATATGGGAGGGAAAATTTTGGGGTACAACAGTCACCACAGACTTTTATTTTATCTAACAAGGAAACGAAAAAAGCACATAAAAATTCCTTTTTCGAGATATTTTTGAGTACGGGGGGTAGATTATAGAAAGGGAAGGTATTAGCACCCTTTCTATCCGTAGTTTTCTACGGGCTCTTAGGTACTTGCTCATCATTTTAAAAATTGCTTCTTTGTGTTCTTGTGTGTTTTGAAAAAAAATTGTTTTGACTTCGATTTAACTCTTGCATATGTCTTCAAGAGTGTAATGAAGTGTTTTTGAAAACTTTGTTTGTAAAGGAGTGTAAGTGTGAAAAAAGTTTATTTTGTTTGAGCAAGTACTTAAGAACTAATCTACCTACTCAATAAAAGAATCGTTCTATGTTCGTTTCCTTTAGACATCGCTATCCCACTATTAGTGAGTAGGTAGCACCGTCGTTGGAGTTTTGAGGGTCAATTCGAAAGGGACGTACGGTCACTAAAGCAACGTTAGGACGTCTTAATAGTAACCCTAGTGTCTTAGATCAATTATCCGAGGCCACAATATCCGAGGCAACCTTTCCTAGGCAACTTTGATCTTTGGACAAAAGGACGACCACTAAGGCATCCTATACTCAATGACCGTTTACCGAAGGCAACCTAGTGGGAGAGTACCCTAGGAGTGCGCATGTGCGAGTGATTCAATTTCAGATTATTATCTTTGCACATTTAGGATTATTTAACCGTTTTAAAGTTACAAACATTCTTGTCATGCATCCTAATATCATACATCTAACAGTTAATATTTTGCGGAATTTAAAGTGCGGAAATTAAACTAAGCTATTACAAGGCTTCGGGTATTTACATAGCCAAAAATAAACCCTTTGAAAATAAAGCAATAAAAGTAAAGACCTAATTAACTATTACAACTTATAGGCAGTTACAATAATAGGGTAAAAATAATAAAATAAAGTGCGCGATGAAAATTCGAACGAGAGCGAACTAGGGTTTTGACCCTTATAACCTAATCAAAGGAAAAATTGTTTTTTGTTGTTTTTAATTATTTTTAAGAAAAGAATTAGGTTTTTAAATTAAATACAAAATTAATTAGTTAATTAAATTAATTAATAAATATAATTACATGGCTTATTTTTTATGTTTTTGATTATTTTTAAGAAAATAAAATATAATTAAGTTAGAACTAAAAACCTATTTGTTCTAATTGATTTTTAGATTATTTACAAAAAGAAATTAAAGTTTACCTAAAAATTAAATTATGCTAATTAAATTAAATTAATTTTTTTTATAAGAAATAAGACCTAAACCTAATTTGGTGAAAAGTTGATTTTATGAATTTTGATTGGTTAAAAAAGGGAATTATTTTAGTATTGAAAGAGTAAAAAAAGAGTAAAAGAAATAACCCAAGGGCCCACTGCCAACAGCTCTGATCAGAAGATGATGTTCCAGAGGATGAAGGTCCAAAAGATGATGGTCCAGAGGATGGAGGTATTGGGCCTACTCCTGGCTATTAGATTCAGCAAATTGGTGTGACTGTATGTGGGCCACAGTTGACTTTTTCCCTACCACAGTCGATTTTTAGGCCTTTGAGCAATTGACTGAACAAACTTTCTCTGTAGGGCTTGAAACTTGACATGGATGATCTTGAGAACAGATTAGGACAATGTTGAGAATTTGGGATCCCTTGGACTCAAGTATCTTAATGCAACATGAAACCCTAATTTGAGGTAGAATGCCTTAGGAGAGAGCTTGTCTGGCCAACCCTTGGACTACCTTGAGCAACTTGAGGATCTTTCTTGAAATATTTTGAGAAATATGGGAGGGAAAATTTTGGGGTACAACAATTATCATATCTATGAAATTAGGATTCCTATCTTCTGTGATAATACATCTGCTATTTATCTTTCAAAAAATCCCATCTTACATTCTAAGGCAAAACATATAGAAATTAAACATCATTTCATAAGGGACTACATTCAGAAAGGAATCCTAAGTTTAAACTTCATAGACACAGACCATCAATGGGCTTATATTTTCACTAAACCCCTCTCTGAAGATAAATTTAAATTCATTCTAAAAAACATCAGTATGGAATTTTGTCCTGAATGAAATTTTTTTTCTCTATATGTGTTTTCAGAATGTTCTGAAATGAATGTTCTGATTAACTACTCTTCAGAAGTGAGAAGAGGAGTTACATCAGAAGCCATTCATAATGTTCTGAAATGTGTCTAACATTTCATTACACGAATGGTTCAGAAGTTCATTACATTAAACTAGTTATCATACTCTACCCTCAAAATTTGAACGCGTGTTCAACTCTGAAAGGTCACGCATGTGTGCGCTGCGTTTGAGACGTCGTTCCTAGGTAACTTTTCATATTTGATCAAATCTCACGCCTCCCCCTCAATGTAAAATTTCATTAATTGCTAGTAATTTTTTTAAAATTCAATCATTCTAAATTCTTTACTGGTTTTATTACTCTAAATGTTTTTTTCAAACTATAAATACTTTGCAAAATTCCCCTCTTTTACTTTTTACTCTCTCTCTCAAATTTCAATCGCTTCTGTGTTTTTGTGCAAACTCTCTTTTCTTTCAAAATCCTAAACATAAGCGTTCAAAATGGCTTCATCTTCATCCCCTTCCGAAAGCATTCCTGCTTCTTCAAGCAGCTCTCAACATGCAGAAAGATATGTCACTCCTGAGAGAACAACACTCATCCTTGTTGATAGCTTGGAAGTGTTTAGTGAACTTATGGTCGATTTTAAAAATCTGAAAGCAAATGGGTTTGATTTGTTTCCAGCTGTGGAGTTCCAAGGGTGGCAAAATTTCTTTGATCGTCTAGTTGGACCAGTGTTCCCTCATCTTGTCAAGGAATTCTGGATTCATGCCATTGCCTCGCCAAAGGTCATTCTATCATTCGTCATGGGCAAAGAGATTTCCATCACTGAGAATCTCATAAGGAGGCTTCTAGGCTTTGAAGGTAACGGTGTTACTGGAATCTCAAGTGGAAGAATGGATATGTCCAAAGTTTATGCTGAGATTTTCACTACTGGGTAAGCATCCAACAAGGTCAGAGATTTGAAGAACAAATATAGAATATGGGAAAGAATTATTCATGGTTGCATTCATCACAGGAAGGAAACCAGTTCTCCTGACTACATCAATGCTGACCAACAATATCTTTTGTTCTTTCTTGGCACAAATATGAAGATTGATCTGCCCTATCTTCTGTTCAACCATCTCTAGACGCATGTGAAGGAAACCAGGGAAGCTGAAAGGGTCAAAAACCCTAAGTAAAAATGAAACTAGATCCCTTTGGGAAGATTAATCTCAGATATTCTGACAGAGAATGGTCTGATAGCTCATCTAGAAGACACCAACTTGCTTGGAGAATTGGAGCCCACTTGTGGAAAATATCTGACTGGGAAGAACCTTCTCAAAAGGAAGCTGATTGACAAACTTCTGGTGGAACCTACTCCATATGTGTCAGCCGCTGTCACCAGAAGGAGAATCCATATTGAAGATTTTCCTCTCTTCAACTCTGGTGATCATCCTGAGATCATCCTGCATTTCATTGAAGCTTGCAAGGAGAGTGGAATTCCCATTGACCCAGCATGGCTTCAAGGAAGGAATGTACCTGCTCCAGAAGTTTTTCTCCAGAAGCAGAAGAAAAGGCAAGCTGGAGAAGGTCCCTTTGCTCGTCCTCAGAAGAAAAAGAAGAAATCTTCAGGTATGTCCACTGGAACCATCTCTGTTTGTGATTCTGCATGTATAACATCATCTGTTGAACCCAAAACTCTAGGAGATATTGAAGTTGACATAGACCTCGCCATTACCTCTGAACCCCTATAAAATAACCTTCAAATCAATCAGGTTCTATCTGACATAGACAGTTTTGATATTGTAGCTCCTACACAAACTCAACCACAACCACCATTCTCTCCACATTTATCTCAACCTGAAATCTCTACTTGTGCTCCCCACCAACAAAATCCAAATATTCCTGCTGAAAACCCTCTTTAAACATCCCCCATCAGACCTTTATCCCCAAGATCCTTTGAGTGGTATGATGGTTCTTGGAGATTACCAGGAATAAATGTGCCTCTGGCTACACAACCTTCGTCCTTCATCATTTCCTCTGAAAACATTTTTGCTCTAAATGAATCCCTTGCATATATTCCTTCTTCCTCAGATCAAACCACCATCATCATCTCTCCTAACATCACACCTCCTACGTCACCAGAAATTCCCACACCTACCTCACCAGAACCATCATCACCACACTATCTAGAACCTAACTTTAGTCCATCCTCATCAGAACCTCCTGAACCATCTGATCCTTCTAACTTTCTTAGAACTGTAGTTGATCTTGAAGCTCTACATTATCTGCAAATAAAATCCACCAAAAAGATTGTTCCCAAACCAACCCCAAAACATGTTCAGTCAGATGTTACTGTATGTTTCCAGAATTTTGTAACAAAAATGCAGACGTGGTGAATTCCAAATTACAAACAAAGTATGTAATCACAATAACCTGCATACAAAACAAACAAACAACCCAATGTTTTGAGGTAAACATCAAGAACTCCAAACAAAATATCAAATAAAATCACAAAGTCTCCAAGATAGGCCAAGGTCTCTAATCCTAAGTCCAAGAAGTCCAATACTCCATAATGCCAAGGATAGTAACCAAATAGTCCAAGTATTATTAAATATTTTTATGGTTCATGTTGATTATTAGGTGTCTTTAAAAGGAAAAGAAAAGCTCAAGTGAGAAAAATAAAAATGACATAAAAGTAAATGCTCAAATGAGCAAAATAAAAATATGGCATGAAATGAAATGCTCAAATTAAATGGTACATAAAGCATAAAAAATAAAAGCATAAAGTAAAGTCAATTGTTAGAATATAGTGGTTAGTTGGATGACCATCTTGAAACTTGCATTTGGAACTCATTAGAGGATTGGTAAAACCAAAGCCTCCACACAACAAGTTACATTTGCTTTTTGTCAAGTATATCATCCATTTTGGAATTCTCACAAGTAACATTTAATGATCAACGATGTTTAAGTGATCCGCGTTGACCAAAGGTGTTGTAGATCCATTAGAGGATTGGTAGAACCAAAGCCTCCACACAATGAATCTCAAGGTTATTGGATCAAAAAGATCAAATTAACATACTTGGGCTTGCAATCATAAGTTTGGGCCACAAATGATCATTTATTCGGGTCGGGACAAAATTTAGCGCTATGTTAAGCAATCGTAAGTAGACTTATGTAGAAGTCGCACCTATTTTGAGGTCGGTCAATAGCAATCTATGTACTTTATGTTTGGATAAATGATATAGAGATCATCATCCCTTAACATGTAGCACAATTTAAAAAAAAGAAAGGGATAAGATGAAGAAGGAGGGGAATGATAAGCTAATTTGGATTATCATTTCAAAATTATTTCATCTTTAAATTCAACCACTCCTCTAGATGGATTAAAGTACTAAACATATCATTAATCCAAAGCACCAATAATGAATTAAAATAATTCACTCTTAGGTAGATTTGAATTGATGAACATTTATCCAACTTCATCTACATCACAAAGTCCATTGAGTTTAAAAACAAATTGGACATTTAAAATTGCAATCCAAATTATCCATCAAAGAGAGTGCAGAAAAATATTTGAGTCAAAACAGCCCCAAAAATAAGGCAGAAAAAGTATTTTTGGCACTGTTACAATCAATTATGCCTAGACAACAACTTATTGCATCAGTGCAGTTTTTTATCAAATCAATTTTCTGTGACAATCAATTGCAATGTTACAACAATTGATTGTAACCTGTTAAAAATCAGTAGAAAACAGCATTATAAAGATCAATTCTTGTTCCAACTTTTCATCAAACACCTTATGATCATGGATCCAATTGAACATGAAAATTCCAGCAAATTTTGAGAAAATAACACTAATGGAGTTATAAAAACAGTGCTCAATGAATCAAAACCATAAATCCATAAGAGATCACATTATGAAAGATGATGATCCAACTTACCAAAGGTAGAATTTGAGAATTATCAAACAACTTCCAAAATTTGCTTCAATTCAACAACAAGAATCAATCACCAAAAGCTTGGATGTAGAGAATTGATGAAGAAAAAGTGTTTGGATGAAGGTTTAGCTCAAAGATTAGTAAGCTTCAATGCAAAGCTTACTAACTTTTTTGAAAATGGAGCTTTGAGTAAATTTGATAAATGGAGAGAATTGAGAGATTTTTTAGCAAGATGATTTTGGCTATCAAAAGCTTGTGATTTGAATGAAATGAGGTCTCTATTTATAGAGTTTTATGATTGGGATTAGTGGTAATTTGGTAATTGATTCTTGGAGCCAAATTTTAATTAATGATATAATTTCAAATTATGCAGAAAAAAATTGGAGCCAAAATGATAACAGTTTGAAATTTGCTAGCTTTTTCAAAAAAAAAAACACGTGCATTTTGCCATTATGAGTTGATACATAGGTGGTATGTGTCGATACATCCTAGTTGCATAACACAGCCTATGTCGATACATGCCTCTATATGTCGATACATACTGTTATTCCAACACATTACAGAATCACATAAACTGCATGAGTCGATACATAACACGTATGTGTCAACACATGCTAGTTAAACAAACAGGATGAGTCGATACATACATGCATGTGTCGATACATGTTGGTTATTCAAGCAGGATGAGTCGATACATACATGCATGTGTCGACACATGCTAGCTATAAACAACAAAATGAGTTGATGCATACCTTTATGGGTCGATGCATGCTGGATTTTTTTGCCACAATAGGATCAATCAACTTTGCATGACCTTATTTGTTGGATGCTTTGACTTGGTACGTACAAAACACAAATTGTGCAAAGACAAAGACAGATATTTTTTGTATTTTGGTTAGAGTTTAGTCAACAACACATATACAAGATACACAACCAACGTGCTTGGAAATTCCTCAAGGGAAAACTTAAAGATAGGAGATAGAGAAAGATGAAGAACCAACCCTAATGTGATTTTGTTATGATCAAGTTGGCATGATATGATAGGGGAATCTTAGGGGCAAAAATTGGGGTACAACAATTACCAACGCTCTTTTACCACTTGTTGACCACATGGAAATTTCAGAAGATGAATCAGAAGATGGCTCTAAGTCAGGCCCAAATCACTTGGTAATGACTATATATCACCAACCTTCTGCTCAAGCTTCCTCTGAAAAAGTGCCAACTCTTTTGATTGATCTTGGCACCCTCCTCTCCAATGTTGTAGGCTCAGACTCTGCTGGTTTTGCTCCAAAGGTTGTATCTTCTGAAGCTACTTCAACATCTGCTCCCTTTTTGCTGGTGATGGATACTCTGAATGAGCTGAAGAAGGAAAATGAATCCATCCATGAACGTCTGGACAAACGGGATGAAACCAACAAGGAAATCAAAACATGGATGATGAAACAAGAGGAATCCTCAAATTAAATCATAAATCTTCTTCTTTCTCTTGTCTCTCGTCAATCTTAGTTTTAATTTCTTTTTTCCAATTTTCTTGTTGTTTTTTGTTTTGTACTTCTGTCTTTTGAATCTTCAATATACAAATATTTTGAATCTCTTTATTTTTTTTGCTTTTTAATTATGACAAAAAAGGGGAGAAACTATGATTTTGATCTGATCCATGAACACAGTTATGGGACTAAGTCTCAAACATTCCTAACAAAATACAAAGTTCTTTTCTGTTTAAGAGATATGCATGTACCTCAAGACTCTAAAAGACTAAGCTCTAAACATCATCTGGAAAAGATCTGCTAAAGAAACTCTGAAAGAAAAATGTCTCAAAGCTCTGAAGAACAAATCTCAGGAAGTTTCCCTTATGCTTTTTAGAGTCTTGATGATAACAATGAAATAAATTTTGTAAAATATATTTTATACTCTGATATGTATGTTCTCTAAATTCAAATGATGTTCTGATTCATGCATCTTAAGAGAGAAACATCACTCTACGCAAGTCTAAAGCAAACTTTGAAGGAAGCACTTCAAGGCAAAATCTGATGAAAAACAATCCTAAGCAACCTCTGATAAAGCTAGCTGAAGCAAAGATTTGAAAGAAGCACGCCAAAAGCAACATCTGATAATGCAAGCTGAAGCAAACTCTGATGAACATAAAATGAAGAATACTCTGATAGAAGAATAGTTAAAGTAAACTCTGAAATGGAAACTCTACAAGCAAACTCTTAAACTTCTAGAGACAAGATCTGACAGTACCGTTGGTCATTTAATGCTAAGAAGGCTAACACACTCAAGTGGTACTACGCACGAGAACATTGGAAACATAAATACCAAGCTAACATGTATCATTAATGCATACACTCTCTTCAAGGCAGTAACGGTCAAGACTGTAAGCTATATATAGAATATCATTTGTTTCAAAGAAAGGTTACTGATCCACGAAAAACATACTAAAGCTCATTATTTTCATTCTTGTAAACTAATAGTATATAGTGGGTAATTCTTAAGTATTGGGAAATAATCTTAGTGATAAATCACAGTTTGTGATACAGCTTATTAGAAGCATTCTGATTCATTGTTGTTAAGAGATAATTTTTGAAAGTGTTCCTTGAGAGACCAGTTGGGTAAGATTTCTCAAGAGGGCTAGGACTAGTTGAGTCTTAGAGGTGTTAGTCACTTGCAGTTGGCTTTTGCATTCTATTGTTAGTCACAACAGTTTGGTTGTGCTTTTGTAATCAGTTTGATTATAGTGGATTAAGTCCTCGTTGAGAGAGGCGAAATCACTTTGGCGGGTGGACTGGAGTAGTTTGAGTTTCAAACGAACCAGGATAAAAATACATGTGTCCTTCCATTATTATTGCGCGAGAAAAAGGAAAAACGTATTCAACCCCCCCTTCTAAGTGTTTTCTCACCCTTCAAATTATGCATTGACTCTTTATGTCAAGTGTTGGCTTCTTGTTGGTTAAATCATTCTTTTCCTTAGCTTTTACCTTATGCTTTATGATAGTCCCTTCATCTCCTCCCATCTTCTTTAATTTCAAAAATCTTCTCCCTCCTTTTCAAAACTCTTCTTGTTTTCTAACTTGAACCGCTTTCATAATAAACTTGGACTTAGGTCTATGCAATTTTAAAAATCTTTTCTTAATAAAACTTTAACAACCTTAATCATACTTTGACTCTTTTTTTTGTGTGAGAAGACTAAAATTCAATCAAACTCATTTAAACCATTTTTCCACTTTGGCTTTTTACTTAAAAAGAACTTTTTCTCAAAAAGATTAGACTCTTATCGATTCTTGTTGTTACGCGAGCTACTATACTTCTATGATATGTAGTGAAGTGATATATTTTCCACTTGGGTGTTGAGTGAGGCTTTTTTGATTTTAAAATCCAAGTTATATCCTCCACTTTAAGATGATGCAAATTCTCCTATTCCATAGTCATGGGTAGTAAGTATTTTTTCCACTCAGATATGACAATGGCATCTCTTCTCTTAATATTAACCAACACACATGTGTTTTAAAACTTTTAAGGTGAAGTACGAGTACCGTGGTCCCCTATTGCATGAAAGGTGGTACGAGGCACTAAAGGTTTGCAATTGCGGCGGGTGCAAAAATTGTAAAAAAATACTTCTTTTCTCATCTCTATCATATATTTTTGTATACACCATTTATAGCTAAAATACACAGATTTTCAAAGAGGTTCCTCCTGAGTACCGTAGATGTTTAGGATGTTAATACCTTCCCTTTGCATAACCAACCCCTGTATCTAGATTCTCTCCCCTCTCTTTGTGGGTTTATTCGCTCTTTTCGCATTTCCTTTGGATACAATAAAGCGCGGTGGAAATTTTTATTTGATATGTGTGAGTTAAGTCAACCCAATGGCTTAGTGTGATACGGTGGGAGAACTGACTTGGGATTTTGCGTTTGTTTTTGCACTTGTTCGGTTTAACAAGAGTCGCCACCGACTTTTTATTTTATCCTAAGGAAAGGTCAAAAAGCACAGGAAAGACCTTTGATATGTTTTCTTGGGTTCGGGGGGTAGATTATGAAAAGGGAAGGTGCTAGCACCCTTTTCATCCATGGTTATCCATGGGCTCTTAGTTACTTGTTTTAGATCACTTGCTTTTGCTTTTCAATTGTTTGAAATGGTGCTTCGTGTGTGGTTTTGAAAGATGTTTTGAAAAGAGGCCATTGCCGTGTCAACCTTTGTAATGATTCTTGTTTTGAATGTATACAAAGGTGTTTTTATATTTTGAAAAGTTTCCAATGTTTTAAAGTAGGGTTTTGAAATTGTGTGGTGAAGTGTGTTTTGAAAATAGCAAGGATGTTTTTTGCAAGCTTGATCAAGTAACTAAGAGTTTGTCTATCCTAATTTACTCAAAGATCTTTTCTTATGTTTTTAACCCTTTTAACAGTGTTGCTTCACCATTGTGTTTGGTGAACAACCTTGTGTTAGGATGTTAAACGGGACAGGCGCGGGTCATCGTATACAATCATTGAAGGCAACTTGTGAGACGTTCTAGCAATTTTGTAAGGGACGAGATCATTTTATCGAAGGCAATATCGAGGGACTGCGATCTTTGTTTATCGAAGGGACATTTGAGGGACATGATTGCATTTTCCGAGGCAACAAGCGAGGTTACCCTAAAGGTGCAAGTGTGAATTGTGTATTGATTATCATGTATTTATCTTGCATTAGGTCATCTAGCGGTTGATTTTGAATCTTCGCATACAAACCCTAATTACTATACAATATATGGAAAGCGATAAATTGCGGGAATTTAAAGTCTAAGTTATTACAAATGAGTATCCGGGGATGGGGGTACAAATGTTTACAAATGGGGATGAGTCTCATCGGAATAGTAATGTCCAAGTATTATGTTACAACCAAATTGAACTTGTCGCTTTCTCAATGTAAAATTGTAACCAGACATAAAAAATAAAGAGAATCAAAAGTATTGTGAGATGTATATGGTTATTTACAAATGATCAAATAAAATATTAACCTAATGAAAATTAAGTGTTTATTATTATTTTTGTGTTTTTGTTAGTTATATATAAACAAAGGGTTTTAAAAGAAAAAGAAAGAATTATTTAACTTAATGTTTAAAGATATTTCTTTTTTTTGTATTTTATCAATTAATAACTAGGTTTAAAGAAAACCAAAAATATTTAGACTAAATATTCTTTTCTTTTTGTATATTTTTTATTATGAACAAGATTAACAATAACTTTAAAAGGAAATTGAAACCAAGTTAAGTTAGCATGTGAATTAATTAGAAGAAAGAAAATATTCTTAAAAGAACAAATTTATTTTGATAAGTAGGAGGATGGGCCCAAGCTTGGTATTTGGCCCATAATAGGAAATAAATGAAAACAAGGATCAAGGGGAGGGTGCGTTAGTAAAATACTGGGCTTTAAGGGTTTTATTTGGGAGGGGGCCGAACTGAAAGGGTTTGAACAAATTGTTAGGGTTAATCAGTTTTAGGGTTAATCAAATTTAGGGTTTGCAGTTTGCACAGCGGCGCTCCTCTCCTCTCGTCTTTGTCCTCTTCGTCTTTGTCAAACCATGGGGATTTTGATTCCTCTCTCCAAGCTTTCAGTCGCCAGAGCACTACCTCCACCCTCTCCTCTCTGTGACTACACAGGGCAATGATTTGAAAGGTAACAATTTCGTTCTTGACGCGTTTTCTTTACAGTTTGCATGTTCAAATCTTATATGTTTTATGGTTTGCAAAGTTTAATCTTTGGCGTTTATGATATGAGATGCAGAAAAAGAAAGAGGGAAAATGATACCTTGGTGGCTTCGTCTCTGGAGAATGGATGGAGGGTTGGAATGGCGGTGCTCTCGGTGGCCGGAAGAGGAGGAGCGTGATGATGATGCGCTGGTATTTTGTATCTTTAACTCTTTTTTTTAAGCGTTTAATGATGATGTATATTCTTAAAACCCTATACCATTTTGCTTCTGAATCTTCTCTTCTTCTTCTCTTTGCTATGTTAGTGATGAATTCTTCTGAGATGTTGCTATTGTTGTTGATTTGGCTTATGATTTGTTGATGATGAACATACGTATTCTGAAACTTACTTGTTGTTGCTGATCATGTTGATATTGAAACTTGTTGGTGATGAATTTTTCTGAGACTATGTCGTTTGGATTTTCATTATTGTTTTGCTTCTACACTCTTCCTCTTTCTCTTTGTCAATGATGATGGTATTCTGAGATTTTTGCTCTTTAGTTCTTCTCTTCATTTGCTATGTTAATGATGAGGGTACTCATGTTTGAACTGTTTTTGATGATTGATGAGGCTAAGCTGTGTTTGTAGTTTAGGCAGGTTTGTAGCTTTGAGTAACCTAGCTGTTAGTTTTGCTTTGAATTGCAGTTTTGGAAAGCAGGTTTGAATGGTTTGTGAGGTTTGTTGAGGGCAGCAGGCTTGCTTCTGCAGGTTTGTGTTTAAACTGGTTTTTGCAGTTTTGTGCAGTTTGAGCAGGCTTGTTGTTAGCTTGCTTTGAATTGCAGTTTTGGAAAGCAGGTTGGAGGTTTTGTGATCTTTTTGGCAGGTTTTAGTGTTTGGAGTTTTATATGCAGGCTTGTTTCTGCAGGTTTTAATGGGTTATGCAGGTTACAGGCAGTTTTTGCTTGATGCTTGTGCTTGCAGTTTGTGGCCCTTTTAAACAGGCTTGAACTGAGTTGCAGTTTTGTGGCTTGAGCTGTAGTTATTATGCAGGTTTTGGACTTGCATTTTTTTTTTGTTCTCTCCTCTCTTGAACTATTAGACTGTTCTATTTATCTTCTCTCTCACTGTTTTTGTACAGCCTGCCAAACTGCAAAACCCCCTTCTGGTTTTCTCTTTCTCTCTCCATAAAACATTTTTAAATTGCTTAATGTATTTTATTCTGAAAAGCTTGTTTTGGCCAGAATATGATGAGAAGTTTTGACAAGCCTGCTTGCTTGTATTTTGGTTTATCTCTGCATTGTACTTTCTTTCCATATTTTCTGCATTGTTCCTTTTGACAGGTTGTGCTTTGATAGCTTAGTGTACTTGGTTTGGATAGCTTTGTGTACTTAATTTGCTTTTTCTGTTTTGACAGTTAGTTTTCATTTTGAAACTTAGTTTGGAAGTTCAGTTTGACATTGTGTGCAGCTTTGTGCCTTCTTTGTGTGCAGCCTTGTGCCTTGTATCTTTGCATTTAATTGATTGTATGCTTGCAAAATTATTTTTAGTTTCCTCTTTGTGAACCAAGAAGAGAAATCTTCTTGTGATTTACAAAGAGGACAAGTAAAACATGATGAACCCAAAAACAATTTGATTCCGGCCAACAAGCTTTAATGATGATCCTTCGTTATTTATCTGTTTAAAAATGCTTTTCAATTTAACTGCACTGATTTATTTTTCTGTCTTTGCAGGTAAATACCAGTTGGGTAACGGAAGAAGCAGTGGAAGATAGAAGATTTCAAGAGACTTAGGCTTTAGATTTATTTTCTTTTCATTTATTGTAATAAATATTATTGTAAACACTGTAAATAAATTTACAATATTCGAATAACATTTGTAACAATATTTGAAATAAATAAAAAGTCTTTGTTAAATAAGAATTCTTTACTGTCAAATATTTCCTTCTTTCTTTTGCACTATCTATTTAATTATTTAAATCTCTTTAATTAAAATAACTGGAAATGTATCCCAATAACTTTAATCCAGATGAAATAAATAAATCAACAAACTTTGTCGTCTCACAATTCGCATTAATCACAATACGCCTGGCACTCCAATCAATCATATGCTTTGCACAGTTAAACAAACAAGCATTCCACACTCCTTTCACTTCACTTATCAAACCAATGCCTCAAAGTTTCAATCAAAAGCCTCAGCTCCTATCCCAGATGTTTAGGTTTTGAGAAACAAACAACAATCTTGAACAAGCGTAAAAATAATGTAACAGTCAATTGAAATATTGTGGATTCAATTTCTTTTGAGAAATGAGTGTGCAAACCCTAATCCTGGATTATTGTCAAAGAAACGTCTGCTTGATCAATTCCTGAGCCAATCTCAACAAAAATAAGTGGAAACCCTAATTCTGGATTTATTGTCAAAGAAAAAGTCGGTTTGACCGATTCTTGGACCAATCTTGAAAGATCAGGGAAAACCCTAAAGTTGTGATTTCTTGTGAAAAAGGGAGGGAAAATTTTGGGGTACAACACTTAGTCTCAACATTTCTACCGCTATAAAAAATAGCGACTTCACTGGGGATAGATCGACCAAATGTTGTTCCATCTCTAAGTAGGTTGAGCCTATCTTTGTGTATATTGTGTATATGCTATTATTTGTTGTATATTGTGTGTTGTATATATGTATGGATTTTCCTGGTGTTCAGGGTGCTGGGTGATTTCTCATAAGTCCTCTACCCGGACTTGGGAAAACTTAAGATAGGACGAGCGGTATAGTGATGTTAAATTTAAGGGAGGAATCCCAAAAAAGGAGACATGAGATCCCCCACTCAGTGGAGGCCCCTTTGGTTGTAGTATTCGTTTACTGAGAAATTAGGAAGACGTACTGCTTTTGACCTGGGAGCCTGTTGAAGTTGAGGGCCGTAGAACCCTTAACCCATCTTGGTCTTTTAGGGGTAGTGCGAAAACTATGACGGAGCAATCCGAAAGTGGTTGTCACATGATGCTACACTCAGACGATTATCACTCCCCATGGGTCACATATCCCTTTTACTGCAAGGTTAGCATTTAATTTTACCAATAACATGGCGAAGTATGAATCTTGTATCATGGATCTTGAAGAGGCTATAGATCTCATAATCAAAATTCTTGACATATATGGTGATTCAGCTTTAGTAATAAATCAAATTAAAGGAGAATGGGAGACTCGTCACATTGGCTTGATTCCCTATAAATATTATGCAAGAAGATTATTAACTTTCTTCAATAAAGTTGAATTCCATCACATTCCCAGAGATGAGAATTAGATGGCAGATGCCTTAGCCACTTTGGCTTCCATATACCAAGTAAATGCTTGGAATGATATACCTCAGATTACAGTTTGACGTCTGGATAGACCAGCTCATGTGTTTGCTATAGAGGGGACGTCAGATGAAAAACCTTGGTATTATGATATTAAGCACTTTCTCCAAACTCGGGAATACCCGGTTGGTGCATCGAACAAAGATAGAAAGACATTGAGAAGGTTGGCAGGTAGATTTTTCCTCAATGAAGATGTTCTATACAAAAGAAATTATGACATGGTCTTGCTCAGATGCATGGATAGACACAAAGCTGACATGTTGATGCATAAGATCTATGAAGGTTCCTTTGGTATATATGCCAATGGACACTCGATGGCTAAGAAGATGCTTAGGGAAGGTTACTATTCCCTGACAATGGAATCTGACTGTTACAAATTTGTGAAGAAGTGCCATAAGTGTCAGATCTATGCTGATAAGATTCATGTGCCTCCAACGCCTCTCAATGTTATTTCTTCCCAATGGCCTTTTTCTATGTGGGGTATTAATATAATTGAAATGATTGGACTCAAGGCGTCAAATGGACATTGTTTCATTTTAGTGTAAATTTACTACCTTACCAAGTGGGTGGAAGCAGCTTCCTATGCTAATGTTACCAAGTAGGTGGTAGTACACTTTATCAAGAACAATGTTATATGTTGGTACGGTGTTCCAAACAGGATTATCACCGACAATGACTCAAATCTAAATAAAAAGATGATGACATAACTTTTGGAATAATTCAATATTGTCCATCACAATTCGTCTCCTTACAGGCCCATGATGAATGCGACTGTTGAAGCCGCTAATAAAAACATTAAGAAGATTATCTAGAAGATGGTTGTTACCTATAAGGATTGGCATGAGATGCTCCTTTTTGCTTTGCATAGGTATTGTACATCCGTGTGCACTTTAACTGGGGCAACCCCATTCTATGTTGTATGTGGTATGGAAGCAGTGCTCCCCGTCGAGGTTGAGATTCCCTCTTTGTGTGTAATAATGAAGACCAAATTGTTAGAGGCTGAATGGGTCCAGAATAGGTTTGACCAATTGAATTTGATTGAATAAAAGAGAATGATGGCCTTGTGTCATGGTCAATTATATCAGAAAAGAATGAAGAAAGATTCTGATAAAAAGGTCAGGTCTCGTGAATTCAGAGAAGGCGATCACGTGCTCAGAAAGAACATGTCTTTTAACACTGATTCTAGGGGCAAGTGGAATCCAAATTATGAAGGCCCATATGTTGTCAAGAAAGCTTTCTCTAGCAGTGCATTAATTCTTAAAACTATGGATGGTGAGGAGTTCCCACGTCCCATGAATGTTGACGCAATCAAAAAATACTTCGCCTAAATAAATAAAAGAACAGCTCGCTAAGTTGAAAACCTGAAAGGGAGGCTTAGGCAAAAAATAGCATCTTAGTAGACTGAAAACCCAAAAGGGCGGTCTTGACAAAAGTTAGAGACGTAAATAGAATAAATTTTCCCGGTAGGTTGAAAACTCGTGAGGGCAACCTAGGCAAAAGTTAGGGATTTATTGGCAAGTAACTGCATCAGACAAGACTTGATTATTGAAGCAGCAATCTTCTCAGATTCTCATCACACTTCAATTGAAGCCTCTACTCAGGAGTTCAAAGTTGTTAGGGATAATAGTAGTCATTGTATCATAGTGTATCTTTTCAATGTATTTACCATTTTCTAAGCTTTTTAATCATCCATGGAGTCACTCCATTTGCAGACTACCATTCTATTAATAAAGTTTGAGCCTTTATCCAATTCTTTGTAGTTCCTATTTTGTTCTATTTACAAAAATTTCATTTATTATTGATAATAATTTTTAAAACAAAAAGATTTAATAATAAAAATGGTTTTTGAAAAGAATTCGCAAATTACTTTTTACTTCAGATTTTGTGATTCAAGTGGTACAAAGGTAGTGATTCCAAGGATGGATAAACTCTGAAGTTCTGAAAGGATTTCCCAATAGGTATCCCAGGATTACTCTTGTTGATATGCTCATAGTCCACTTGTGTTTTTCCTTGGGTTGATGGACTTCATACCAGTGGATATATGGTGTGGTGTTGGGTTTGATACCTCTCTCCCATATTCCCTAGCTAAGTCTTGATTCATGTTTCTCTAGCTGAAGGTGATTCTTTCCTCAACTGGTTTATAATCAGACATAGTTTGTAAACGTTATGAAGCCTTGGCTCATTTTATGAGATTCTTTCCTCCTTTGTTTTAAGAATTGATGTGGGGTCTCTTGAAGAGCATTATTCTCTCTAGTGATGACATTGTTATTGTTATGTGCTTTTCAAGTAGCCGGACGAAAGCAGTATCGTTTTCTAAGAAGTGTTGAGACAATTGTCAACTTTTTGGGTTTTCTCTCGCCAAGTGTTGAGTTTAATTTAAAATCCCCATAACTTTGACTTCCGGTTATATTGTTAACTTCTTAGATCCCCAAACGAAGCAAAGATGATGCTTCTCTCTAAATTTGTTATTCCCGTGAAGTTTCATAATTTCTCCCTAGAGGAGTTTGCATAACCATTACTCTTGATATTGAAGATTGTATTTGGGTGCCTCTCGATGATGTGGTGTTGTTTTCCCCAGTGAAGTCGGTTTGGAATCCCCAATTGAAGTCTAGGCGATATGACAGTGTCTTCCCTAGTGAAGTCTGTATGTTATTTCCCAATGGAGCCCGAAGGAGGTTGTTATTTCCTTGCAACTGTATTGGTTTATTGCTATCAGATTATGCTGTAATTATTTTCAAGCCATGTTTCTTCCCAATGGAGTTAATTCGTGAAGTAGGAATTCATTTCCTCATTTAGTGCTTACTCTCTTATGGAATCTTCATCCTAGATGTGATTTAGCTGAGTGTTGACTTTACCCAAGTTGGTTTTGTCTGGTTATTCCCAGTGTTGTATGTTTGTTGTGTCAGCGTATACATGATAACATTCATACATTCATACCATGCATCGCTAAAATACAATTCATTGTTCATCTTCATTCATTGATGTTTTTGTTAGCATATTACCCTCTTTGCAGAGTGATGTTACCCTCTCTCCAATAGATTGTCAACCTTAAGCAGGAAGTGTATATCCTTTCAATTTCCCCGCTGAGTTATCCCTCATGGAAGAATATTTCTTTATCCTTCCTATTCAGCTCATTATCTGGATAGAATGTGATCCCCATTTGAGCTTATTTCTCATTGGATGTCGTCTTAGTTAACTATTTCACTCCAGTTCGTTCCTAGTTTGAATCTGTGGTCCCCGACAACATTATTATTTTGATTTCTATAGGCTTTGAGCCCTGGTTTGCAAATGTGCATTTATTTTGCACTTGAAGACTTTATCTCCTCAACAGAATTGTATTGGCACTTCCCCAGAAAGCCAAGATTCATTTCCCTACAGTGTTATTGCAATCCTCTTTGTAAGCAGCAAGTGGCATGTCTCTTTATTTGATCAACATGTTCTTCCCCAGTAAGTCTTTCAATGCCACAGAATATTTATACTCCGATGAATGGTAGTCTCATTATTATGGGAGATAGTTTTTTGTTGAGATTGTACTCTAATGGATGGTAGTATCGTCATTATGGGATATAGTTCATTATTGGGATTGTACTCTAATGGATGGTAGTCTCGTCATTATGGGAGATAGTTCATTGTTGAGATTGTACTCCAATGGATGGTAGTCTCATCATGGGAGATAGTTCGTTGTTGAGATTGTACTCCAATGGATGGCAGTCTCGTCATTATGGGAGATAGTTCATTGTTAACATTATACTCCAATGGATGGTAGTCTCGTCATTATAGGAGATAATTCATTGTTGAGATGTTGTACTCCAATGAATGGTAGTCTAGTTATTATGGGAGATAGTTTGTTGTTGACATTGTACTCTAATGGATGGCAGTCTCATCATTATGGGAGATGGTTCGCTGTTGAAATGTTTTAGTCCAATGGATGGTTGTCTCATCATTATAAGAGATAGTTCGTTGTTGAGCTTTTAATCTAATAGATGGTGAAACAATCGGCTGAAAATCATCAAACAATAAAGTCACCATCGAACGTCTTTTATCCCACAGAAAGGGAAAGGTAAACATCGAGAAAACCTGAGAAGAGAGAAGTCACGATCTTGCGACCGAGAGATAAGGGTAAGGGAGTCTGTTACACGAGGGGAAGGTATTAGCACCCCGCACGCCCGTAGTACTCTACGGTATCCACTCTTGTTATCTATCTTATGGGTGTGTTTAATCTATGCTTACTGTCTACTATACTACTGAAGGGAATGCATGCAAAAGGAAGGAGAAAAGAATGTAAGGAAAATAAAATTGTACTCGCTCGAGCCCTACCCCAATGCCTACGTATCCCTTTTAAGGAATCAGAGCAGCCGTAGTTTGGCTCACATGTTTTTTTTGGTTTGTATTTTTTAATGAATAATATTAATTTAGCCTTCTGCCGCAACTCGACCTTTGGAAACTTACGCGTCAGCACAGAATTGAATTAACATTCTCTTTTGACAAAGTTTTTAGAAAGTGTGCCTGAGCGCACAAAAAGGTTTGAATTGGTTTGTGTTTTAAATGAACGATATTAATTTCGCCTTCTGCCGCAACTCGACCTTTGGAGACTTACGCGTCAGCACAGAAGTAAATTAATATATTCTTTTGAAAAGGTTTTTAAAGAAAGTCTATAAAAAGAGTTTGTATTGGTTGGTGTTTTTTCTTGTAGATAACATCTAGTTGATCTCAAGAGAGAGATTTTAGTCATTTCTCTACTTATTCATGAAATGAGTCTTTGAGATTTGAACCATACCAAAGCTTATAATAAGAGAACAATAAGGTAGAGAAGAAACCCACTTATCATCTATCATACTTAACAAAGATATGATTCTCGTCAGTAAATTTTTAAGTATTTTGAAGTTTGAAAAGGAAAAGAGAAGTTTTAGTTTTAGATGCATATGCAAAGAGTGGAAAGAAAAGTCAAGGGGAGACTAGCCTATTTCTAAACCTATTGTTATCATACAATAGTAGACCTAAGTCAAGGATGAATGAAAGGGAAACGTCTACCTAATGTTAACATGCATATGGTTAGCGGTAAAGCCCTACTTCTCATGATTTCTAGAAAATCAGTAAAGAAATGCGACAAAGTGCAGAAATGAGGGATAAATTAAAGTTGTGTCGATACCGAACGGAGAAGGTCTGTTGCCTCTTTAAAGCCACGTAAGTAATAGGAAAACTCTACAGAAGTTGCTCAGCATGAGTAATCGAAAAATTAATCTCCCAGCATTCCACATTGCAAAGATCACATCAATATCCAAACAACGAAAAAGAGTCAGAAATCAAATGCCCAGAATAAGCGTCGAAGCATCATTGATATGAAAATAAATCACAATAGAATCTCAAGCATATCTGTATATCGCACAATAAACCTGCATAAGACTCAAATCTTAACAAGCGAAGGTAAGTTACCAACCTCAAGTAATCGGATAATCGAGATTTAATTTCAAAAAAAAAGAAATACAAAATCTAACATTTTTTATTGATGTTTTTGTTTTTTTTTTATGTTAAGAAAGAGTTCAAACTAAATAATTATCCAAATCATTTAAACAAAAATGCAAATAAAAAAAGGGTGCAATCTGTAAGCAGGAGGTGCTGAAGTATAGCGATGCAGCATGGGTGCTGAGCCCAGTCCAGAAGGGATCTATGCATGTTTTTTTTGCAACAATTCTTCTAGGCTTCACAAAAAGGTACCTGATGGGCTTAGAGGGCCCCAAATTCAGTCCCTAGCCCCTTTTCTACTTCAACAAGTTGTCAGATTTTTATTATGTTTGAATACAAAAAAAACAATTAAATGAATTAAAGGAGAAACACAAATGCAAACGACATTGTTTTAAGTGGTAGGGTTAAAGCACTGTGACATTCCCAATTCCACATACAACCTTCTTCCTCTCTTTGTGCAAACGACACTCTCTTCCTCATCTCATCTTCTTCTCAAACGCCTTCCGCCGCCATGAACAACATTATCGCCACCTCTCATCGTCGTCTGCTTGTTAATCGCCTCTGTTTCGTTCTCAATTCCATCTTCATCAATATCCGCTTGGAATTAGACTCACTCCGTCTTAATCTATACACAAATCTATTTCAGAATTAAATTCAAATTCAACCTCTCGCCTTCATCGATCCCAATGCGCAAAAATGCCCATGCTCCTTGGATTCGCGGAGATTTGTGATAGCAATATTCAAAATCAAAGCCGAAGATAGTTCCAGTGCTTTGATTTACCTTCGGGACCGAGGTTCACGATGATTGTTGCAACAAAATATTCGATATGATGCAGAGAAATCCAGAGGTAAGTGAATTCTTCAGTCCATTCTTCTTTACTTATTGCCTTTTCTGCTTGCGATAAAGATGCATATGCTTTGCAATCCTGTTCTCGTGATGATGCGTGTGCGGTTTTTTGATACAGTTGTTATTACTTTTTAGAAAGATGAAGTTCTTGAGACTCAGTGATTGGAGATGATGTGTGACGAAGCTGGTTGTAGAGATTGAAGGTTTTGTTTAAGATAGATTGATGAAGTCTATACAATTGCACGGTGGATGAAAATTGAAGCACTGTGATGTTGAAGTTGATGAAGATCTGAGTCAATAATGATGAAGATCTGAGTCAATAATGATGAAGATCGTGATGTGGTTCAGAGAGGTTTTCAGAGATAAAGTTTGAAGAGGGAGAGAGTTTTCTTGCATGATTCTTCTGTGAATTTTCATAGGGAGAGAAGAATCAAGGTTGAAGATATTTTTGTGATTCTTCTGCAATTTGAAGAATGAATCATGATGGTGATGAAGATGATGATAATTGAAGCTGATGCAGGGGAGTTTTATTCATATGATAGATTAGAGGTGACTTTCTGTTGTCTTGACTGGAACCCCCTTTTATATCCTTCTTTGTAGTTTTGTTATATGGTTTTTATGTTGAGTTTGTTATGGATTAGTTGGGAATTCTGTTGAAGTTTGTTATAGAAATTGGCTTAGGAAAATAGTTTGGAGGTTGTGAATTTGTTAGAAGTTGTTAGAGTTAGTTACATGTTAGGAGATTTAAAGTTTGTTAGGAATTTGTTTAGAGGGTGAGAAGGTTAGTTGGCTGTTATGACAGTTTGTTAGTTATACAGGGTTATTTAGTGGGGAAGTTAAAAGTTAGTTGGGGAAGTTATAAATTTTGTTTGAGATTTGGTTAGCTGTTGGGTTTTAGTTAGAAGTTTAGTTACAATTTTTTCTCTTTTTCTGAAATTCTGTTATGATTCGATTAGAGGCTTTGGTTGGAACTCTTTTTTCTATTTTTCCCCTTCATACTCTTTTCACTTATCTCTGCTGGAAATTGGTTAGAGTGATTACTCTGTTTATAATTTCTTAGAACTGTTAGCTGTTATTGATTTTCTGTTTTCCATATTTCTATGCAGGGATGATTTTGAAGCAGGTTCTGAACGATTTTCTTCATCATGGCGAGTGTGGTTGTCGTGAGTATGATGATGGTGCTCATCTTTTGTAATATTATGAGTAGAAAATGTAATCCCGTGACTATGGCCATGATTATGTTATCCACAAGACCAAATGCAGCGACTAGAAACATTATGAACCTGTCCACATTTTTAGAACCAGTAATGAGTCTACTATGGCTTCGTATGCAATAGTTCCGGCAAGCAGCCATATCAATTGGATAGAAACCAAAATACCGAGAATCTCTATTCTGTAAAACTCGTACGATTGATGAGGAGTAGCCTCCCACCTGGAAGCCCATAAAGAAAACAAGGAGATGGCAAAGGCTGCAACATCAGAGAGAAGACGTGTTGCATTAGTCAATATTGCAAGACTGTTAGCTTTGATACCACCAGCTTAGTTCAACGGTCATGAAAATAACACAGAGGATCACTGCTGTCAAAAGCTTTCGCATGGAAGTTGAACGTCCTTTGGAATCCTTTGAGATGGATTCAGCATCTGAGAACTCACATGTTGCTTCCCCACAATTTTTCTTTGCTGCATCAGGAAGATTCCTACTGACTTCAATAATTTGTGCATTTTTTCTTTTTTCATGTATTTGATACACTTTGAATGTAGTAATATTTGGTTTCTTTTCTTTTGGTGATGAAAATTGGAATGAGATTTGCAGTCTTCTTGTAATGGAAAAAAATAGAACTTGAGTGAAGATACGAGTGCAACTTAAATGGTTATGTAACCTTGTGAATTCTTGACTTTGAATGATGAAATACCTATATTTTATCATCTAATCCCCCTTTTTTATTTTTTAAGGTTTTGCATAAGATCTTGTAATCATGCAGTGATTTCAACAAGATATTCGTCAAACAAACAAAATGATTTTGGAATATTAACTTCTCACTTGTGCATTCCACGCATTCAAAGTAGAGACTTGAATGGGTTTAGACGTAGTCTTGAATGCCGTTTAAGCGAAATTCATTTCCTTTTCCAAAACCTCAACATTCTAATGAGCTTTCGATTATGGATTTTAACAACTCAATTTGAACTTAAAGCCTTTGAATGAACATCCTAAAAGGATTGGCTTGTACCAAATTATTCAAGAATCGAGTCTTAAGCAACAAAACTTATCAGACAGTATACCTAGGATCATGATGAACTTTGCTTTTGTTACTCCAAGCACTCCATATTTGCAAATTATGAACTCGTGGTACTAAGTAGTCACTGTGATGGGTAATTCATAATAACGAATTCGACTCAAATTAAAATCTTAAATCCAAACTTCAATCTTGGATCCAAATCAATTTGTATGATAAGTAATTTGAATAGTCAATAAGATCTCGATCCTAAAGAATTCATGGCCTTGCCTTTTGAATTATGACTCATATTTCCTGATTCAATCCACAAATCTTGATGAAGTCCTTCCCAAATTGACGACCTTAAATCATTAAAGATGTACATAAATGGTAACAAAATAATATGATCAAGATTAACATGAAACTTTATTTCCCCTGATCTTCAATTACTTGAACATTTACCAACGAATAGAAACCCTGATTCCTTGGCTTGACATAGGGAAATAAACCCTAATCTTTATAACTGATGAAACTGGATGGTGAAGAAGTCCAAAAGTGGGCATGCTCCAAAACCCTAATTCTTCGGTCTTGTATATCAGGAAGACCCTGGATAATCGAACTTATTCAACCCACACACCTCAAATCAGCTGTAAACCCTAAATTCATAGCTGTTAATCTTTTGAACCTCAGATGCTCTTTTAAATGCAATGCATGCTATGTTAGTGACCTAATGAGATGTATGCGAATGAATGCGAAGGTCTAAGCCAAATAAAAGAAATTAGGAGGGAAAATTTTGGGGTGAAACAACTGCCCCTATTTAATCGTCTTAAACCTAAAGGTGAGATTGGCGCCAGCCTTTCGAACCTTCAAGGTGGAAGAAGATTAAATACTTAAAAGAACCCAAAAATTTGCGCTCCGAAGCCAGTCATGTATTATTATATTTTTTGCTTTTTGGATTACAGTAGTCAGCTGAGTAAATCTCTTGGATGTCAGGTCAAGGTTAGACATACCCAAGAAAGAGACTGGCCGAAGAAGACTCTGACGAAGGAACACCAATCAAAGGCGAACTTACTGAGAAAAGAGACCAAGCGAATGGGACTCCTGACAGATGATACCAGCCGTAGATGGATTTTAACAAATGATACCATCTGAAGATGGATTTTAACAAAGGATATCAGTCGAAGCGGGATTTTAACAAAGGATACTAGCCGAAGTGGGATTTTAACAAAGGATACCAGCCGAAGTGGGATTTTAACAAAGGATACCAGCCGAAGCGGGATTTTAACAAAGGATACCAGCCGAAGCGGGATTTTAACAAAGGATACCAGCCGAAGCGGGATTTTAACAAAGGATACCAGCTGAAGCGGGATTTTAACAAAGGATACCAGCTGAAGCGGGATTTTAACAAAGGATACCATCCAAAGAAGGATTTTAACAAAGGATACCAGCCGAAGCGGGATTTTAACAAAGGATATCAGCCGAAGCGGGATTTTAACAAATGATACCAACCAAAGCGGGATTTTAACAAAGGATACCAGCCGAAGCGGGATTTTAACAAAGGATACCATCCGAAGCGGGATTTTAACAAAGGATACCAGCCAAAGCGGGATTTTAGGATAAAGAAACCAGCCGAAGGGGAATCTTCACAAAGGGTACCAGCCGAAGGTGGATTTCTAAGAAAAGAACACCAATCAAAGGCAAACTTACAACTGAAAAGAGACCAGCCGAAGGGGACTCTCAACAAAGAGTACCAGCCAAAGGTGGATTTTAAGGATGCCAGCCGAAGGTGGACTTTAAGGGCGAAGAAACCAGCCGAAGGGGAATCTTCATCAAGGAATACTATTCCGAAGGTAGATTCCTAAGAAAAGAACGCCAATCAAAGGAGAACTTACAACTGAAAAGAGACTAGCCGAAGGGGACTCTCAACAAAGGGTACCAGCCAAAGCTGGATTTTAAGGATGCCAGCCGAAGGTGGACTTTAAGGGCGAAGAAACCAGCCGAAGAGGAATCTTCATCAAGGAATACTATGTCGAAGGTAGATTCCTAAGAAAATAATTCCAATCAAAGGCGAACTTACAACTGAAAAGAGACCAGCCGAAGGGGACTCTCAACAAAGGGTACCAGCCGAAGGTGGATTTTAAGGATGCCAACCGAAGGTGGACTTTAAGGGCGAAGAAACCAGCCGAAGGGGAATCTTCATCAAGGAATACTATTCCGAAGGTAGATTCCTAAGAAAAGAACGCCAATCAAAGGCGAACTTACAACTGAAAAGAGACTAGTCGAAGGGGACTCTCAACAAAGGGTACCAGCCAAAGCTGGATTTTAAGGATGCCAGCCGAAGGTGGACTTTAAGGGCGAAGAAACCAGCCGAAGAGGAATCTTCATCAAGGAATACTATGTCGAAGGTAGATTCCTAAGAAAATAATTCCAATCAAAGGCGAACTTACAACTGAAAAGAGACCAGCCGAAGGGGACTCTCAACAAAGGGTACCAGCCGAAGGTGGATTTTAAGGATGCCAGCCGAAGGTGGACTTTAAGGGCGAAGAAACCAGCCGAAGGGGAATCTTTATCAAGGAATATTATGCCGAAGGTAGATTCCTAAGAAAAGAACGCCAATCAATGGAGAACTTACAACTGAAAAGAGACCAGCCGAAGGGGACTCTCAACAAATGATACCAGCCAAAGCGGGGTTTTAAAAGAAACGATACCAACCGAAGCGGGATTTTAACAAAGGATACCAGCCGAAGCGGGATTTAAAAGAGGATACCAGCCGAAGTGGGGTTTTAAAAGAAACGATAATGGGATGCATGCTATGTTAGTGACCTAATGGGATGTATGCGAATGAATGCGAAGGTCTAAGCCAAATAAAAGAAATTAGGAGGGAAAATTTTTGGGTGCAACAAATGGTAGTCTCATCATTATAGGAAATAGTTCATTGTTATGATTTTATTCCGATGAATGGTAGTCTCTTTGTTATAGGAGCTAGTTCGTAATTAAGAATCACTTTACTCTTATAGAGTTGCTTTGTTCCCAGCCATAAGCGCTGATGTCAACCATTTGTTTCCAGTCATAAGTATTGATGTCAATCATTTATTACCTACCCTAATATTGGTATTTACTGGTATTATCTTACCGCTTCTATTTGCATCGTTCAAGTCGTTAATTTTTGATTTCCTGTGAGTCGATGTTACTTTTTTTGCTATCCCCTTTAGGGGTGGGTAGTTTGCAGTTATCTGTCGATTGTTTTTATCCATTAATATTTCCTCATTTGTTGAGTTAGTGATACTTTATCTCCTCTTTGGGCTTTACCCCAGTAGAGTTGAGTCTTTTGTTCCCCAGTGATTTATTTTCCTGGTTGGACTCTCTTTTATACCTATTGTTTTTTCTTCTACTTACCCAGTGGTGTCATGTGTCGCCATTGGAGTTAGTCATTTGCATTCATGATCGTAAGCATTTCATGGCATCTTAGGGCCAAAAATAGGTCTTATTTTGTATTTAAGTATCTTCAATCACGTCGAGATGAAGATTTTAGACTTCGTATCTCCTGATAAAAGACACTTAAATAAGGGCAGCTGTTATACCCCAATTTGTGCCCCTAAGATTTCTTATCATCTCATGTCACAATGCATCAAGACACACACATTAGGGTTGTTTCTGTCTTTATCCGATCTTTAAGTTTGCTATTGAGGGATTACCAAGCACCTTGAATTTTGTATCTTGTACATGTGTTCTTTTAACTAACATTAATATGTGTATAGATGTTCCTTTGAATGTTCATATTGTAGGTGATCACAATTGCATTCATCTCACCATCTAATCTAGGGTTTGAGGGGTGATTCTCAATCAAATAGTTCTCTAATGGATTGCAAGAGCTCAATATTCAAGTTCATGGATATGGCATCAAAGAGTTGAGGTTCAAGTATCTCTCTCACTTTATTTAGGTCAAGACCTCCTCAAAGTTGGTGGAGACATTCATCAAGAAGATTCATAGGTTCATGTGTTTATTTCCAGGCCTTCTTCAACAAGCTTCATTGAGACTTAAGCTCCATCTTTAAGTGTGCTTCAAGACAACATTATTTCAAGGAGTCTTATTATTCATCATGCTTTATTTTTCCAAAAAAGTCCAAAAGATTCAAGGTTGATTCAACAAGTTTAACCTAATTGAGAAAATACTAGATTCAATGATCACAAGTTCATAACTCTCTCAATTTTAAAAATTTTGAGTTGGTTCTTTTTTATATGTATTTTTATCATCATCTACAAAAACCTCTCTTCACATGACAAAATCCAATTGTGCAAGAAAAATCATCAAAAGTTGAAAGGGGTTTCAAGTCATTTGACACTTTTGAGCTAGGGATTATTGACTTCTAAGGGCCATATCTTGCTCATTGTTTGAGATTTTTGAGTGACTCTAAAGCCATGATTCTATTTAAAGCGTCCTTAACAATCTCTCTTCAGAAGTCTAAGGCTAATTTTGAATGTAAGATCACTAAAAGTTGAGAAAGATTACAAGTTTCCTTGAAGAGCCTATGAATTTTAGGGTTTGACTTCAAATAATCATAATTTGGTCAATTTTTATCACTTTGAGCCCATTTTTTTTCCAAAATAATCTTTGGGATGTCTACTACAACTTTGTTTTTATGTGCAAGACTTAAAGATTCTTGGAAAGTTGTTGAAGAATTTAAAATATTATAGGTCATCTGTGATTTTTCACAAAGTTGTTCATCATCTTCCAAAGACCATAACTCTTTCAATTTTTATGATTTTTGAGTGATCTCAATTCCACAATTCAACTCAAGAGGTCTACTTCATGTCATCTTCAGATATCAAGACCAAATTTTGAGTGGAAAGTCATTTAATTTTAAAGAACATTATAGGTCATTTTGAAGTTCAACACTTAGAATTTTTTAAAGTACAAAACATATGTGTGTTTTTCACAAATTTAATTGGACATAACTTTTTGCTCAAGCATCCAAATGGAGTCCTTCTTGGAATATTGTAAATATTATGACCTCATCTTCAAAAGGCTTCAAGAATTATGCCCTAAAGTCTCTTGAGGTGTGTGCACCATGAATTCAAATTTGGTACCTTGGAAATGAAGTTTCCTTTACAGTCATATTGCAAATTGATTAATGTGACCTCTAAACACAATTTTGTCACATGTTTGATGTTTAAACATGATTAATTAAGTTGTCTTAAAGGATTAGCACATCAAGACTCAAGTAATGGTTGAGTTTTGACAACATGCAAGTCACACTTTGCTAATGATGCAGGTGTGCACGATTTCAGCTCAAATTACATCATCCAACGCTCCTCTCGATTCCATTCACTTCCCTATAAATAGAGGGCAGTATCACACTCATTTGATAATATTTAGAGAGCCAAAGAACCTATGTTGAACTCCCTCCATAACTCATAATTTTGCATCTTCAAATTAAATTCTAAAGCATCTTTCGACCCAATTTCTTTGCTGATTCTTCTTCCTTGAACTTCACTGAAGCTAACAGAAGAAGAATCAAGCCTTGAGGTGCTCTGATTCGTGCTAGCCAAGTTAAGTTTCAGAGCTCTAAATTTTAACTTCAACATGTAGATTCCTCCATCAATTATCTCCAAACTTATTGCTACGATGTAGCTCTCATCACTCTGATACTGATTACATCATTAGTTTTCAACTGGAAGTGAGTTTTACTCATGAATTTTCAAATCTCTTTTCAACTTTATTATTCTGGTTTTCTTAAAATCGACTGAGCTATAGTTTATATAAAATTTTCGTGAGTGTACCATTGAAATCGTCTTGAAGAGACGAAGCGAATGACACAGGTCTAAGCTTCTAATTTTATAGTTTGTGGAACTTATAATTCATGCGTGGTTGGAGGTTGAAGACGATGACATGTCTTCTCTTCAGCCAATCACATTGCGCCACGTATTTTTTCAAAATCTGTTTTAAATAAATGATCTGATTGTTTATTCACTAATGTACATATCATGCACATCGCGCCAGATCCCTTAGACTTGATTACTAACACATTTTGACATTGATCTAATGGTCTACATCTTTTTGGTTTTATTTTTATTTTCTGATTTTATATTTTAATTTTTTTAAACTTCATAATTTCATAAAAAAATTCATTTCAACTTAAAAAATTCTCAAAAGTTCTCAAAAATTCTCAAAAATACTTTTGATTTTTCTCTTTCTGATTTTTATTTTTTCATAATTTTATTTTTTTCATTTGATATTTTTTATGATTTTTCACTTTATTTAACTTATTTTAATTGTTTAAAAATGCTTTTCCTTATTTTTAAAATTCTGGAAAAATTATAGAAGGATCCAATGACCTCTTGACAAACATTGGTGACCTCATTTTATTTTTATTTCTGATTTTACTATTTTTTACAAAAAAAATTTCTTATTTCTTTAAATTTTAAAAATAGTTTCTGACTTTAAAAAATTCTAAAAAATTTTGTCAACACTTGTTGACTCATGTTTGACCTATGATTTTTTAAAGGATTTTTAGGTGTTTTGATACTGTGTATTTTACCAATTATGTCTCTTTTATTAATCATTTAAATATTGTTTTCTTAAGTATTGTTTTTTTTATTTGATCTTGATTTGGGTGTTATTTTGGGAAAAACTCCTCAACCTCATTGGACCTTGGGTGTTGATAGATTGAAAAACCAAATCCACCAAAATGAATGAATGATGTTAATGATATTTGAAACCCTAATTTCATCTGATACATCCCCTCCCTCTTCATCTTATCCATTTCTTATTTGTGCTACATATTGTTGGAGAATTATCTACATATAATTTCTATAACATGTGTGTAATATGATGGGAGAACTGACTTAGTGTTTTGCATCTGCTACCTCCTCTGTTGTAAATACATGATCAGGCCTATCCAGTCGCCGAACCATAATTCGAGGTATATAATTCCAAGTATTCACTTGGTACATAGAAGCCAAAGTTGCCAGAGCATCCGCCATTTGATTTTCATCTCTAGGAATGTGATGGAATTCAACTTTGTTAAAGAAGGGTAACATTCTTCTAGCATAATATTTGTAAGGGATCAAGCCGGGGTGACGAGTATCCCATTCTCCTTTAATCTGATTTATTACCAAAGCTGAATCACCATACACATCTAGATTTTTAATTCTAAGATCAATAACTTCTTCGAGACCCATGATGCAAGCCTCGTATGCTGCCATATTATTAGTACAATCAAACGTTAACCTTACGGTAAAAGGAATGTGTGATCCATGTGGAGTAATAATCACAACACCAATTCCTTTACCATAAGCATTCACAGCTCCATCAAATATCATACTCCAACGAGATTCAGGGTCGGGACCTTCCTCGGGCAATGGTTCATCACAATCTTTCACTTTAAGGAACATCACATCCTCATCGGGGAATTCATATTCTACAGACTGATGATCCTTCACTGGATGGTGAGCAAGATAATCTGCCAACACACTGCTTTTAATAGCTTTTTGAGTGCGGTATTCGATATCACATTCAGATAGCAACATCTGTCAGCGGGAAATTCTCCCAATAAGAGTAGGATTTTCAAAAATGTACTTGATTGGATCCATTTTAGAGATAAACCAAGTAGTGTTGTTGTACCCCAAAATTTTCCCTCCCATATTTCTCAAAACATTGCAAGAAGGATCTCCAAGTTGCTTAAGGTTGCTCAAGAGTTGGTCAGACATGCTCTCTCCTAAGGCAGTCTACTCAAATTAGGGTTTTGTGTTGCATCAAGATCCTTGAGTCCAAATGACCTCAAATTCTCCCCAATGTCCTAATATATTCTCAAGATCATCCATGTCAAATTTCAAGCCTTGCAAAGGAAGTTTTCTTAGTCAATTGCTCAAAGGTCCAAAAATTGATTGTGCTAGGGCAAAATTCAACTGTGACCAAAATACAATCAAACTTCAAGATTTTTGTCAACATTCTCATTTTGAAGTATATTTCATCATTTGATCAAAGGTTGATCATGATTCATCAAGGATTGCTCAAGATTCATCAAGATTCAAAAGTTGCTAAATTACGGTTTTGTAGGAAAAGTCAACCCAACTTTGACCAAGCATAACTTTCTCATACTTTATGCGAAATGACCCATCCAAAGCTCATTTTGAAGAGGATGCAATTCCCTACAATCCATCTTCATACCCCAAGATCAATTTATGCACTCACAAGAAGTTATGAATTTTGACATTATAGGTCATTTTTGAAAGTCAACAAAAACACCTTTTTTGTCAAAGCATCTAACTTGAGCATGGAATATCAAATTGAGATGATACAAAAAGGGTTGATTAGAGGACATCTCAAGATTTTAAAGATTCCAAGAACACCTCCAAAAGTTCAAAGTTGAAGAAGTTATAGATTTTTGATGTTGGACTTTTTTGCAAAATTGCAAAAAGTCAACTATCCCCAAAACATCAAATTTTGCCAAATGGGCTCATTCTTTTTCACATGTTTTGAGTTTGCATTATTGACCACGTGCTCTAGCCTTGGCCATATGTTCATACTATATTTTTATTATTTAATTTGATTTTTATTTGAATTAATTCATTTTAAATCAAATAAAATCACATAAAATCAAAAATATTGATAACCAAAGATCTTTTGATGATTATAGGTTTCAATGGACAGCTTGCATCAAATAAAACCCGTATCAAAGTAATTGTACACATAAAGATTGAAATCAAGCCAATTTGGAAAGTTTGTAAAAGCAAATCAAATCCACATCAAGAGCATTGATAGAGGGAGATTTGAATAAGGAATTCATACCTAATATGTTGTGCATTACATAAGGAAGCGAGAGAGACAATTACAAGGGTTGGAGAGCAGTTCTAGAGGCAGAACAAAAATTTGCAAAAACACAAAAAAGTGGGAGATCAAAATCAGATCTAGAGGCATTTTCAAGACTTGAGACATGTCTCAATCTCTTCCTGGCCATCTCCAGAAGCGAAACCAATCAAGACAACGTATTTTTAGACTCTCATACGCACTGTAAGTCATTCGTAACATGGCCATGTTCTTGATTTCGTATCTTTGAAATTAGGCATGGTTAGCATGAATTGATAGCATATTTTGCATCTACAAGTCATTTGCAAGCTTTTTGTAATAACCAATTGTATTTATCTGGCCTATATGGAGATCCACCATGGCTAGGGTTTGGTTCTTGCTTTTGGGTTTTTTCGTTTCAGGAAAAATTGGCCATGATAATGGCTATGGTTGTGATCAGCAGGTTGAGACGAACTCAACCATGGTCTTAGAATGCATTTTCATGTCCTATGCATGATTTTGGAATGGACATGGTTTGTAGTGACGGATGGGGACCGTAGGTATAGCTATTGGAATTTTTAGCAACGGATGGAGGACAGGGATGATGAGTTGTCGTCCATCCATTCGCCCGTTCAAACGTTCGCGCGCGTTTTTGTTTTCCTGGCCATGAATTTTGTTTTTTTTTATATTATTAATAATTTTCATTGTACTAACAAAGGAAGCAACTTGGCCTAGTGGTGGCCACATTAGCGTTCAAGGATCTAAAGGCTGGAGGTCAGGGGTTCGATCCCTGCCTCCAGCAAATTGCATTTTCTCATTTGTTTTTCAGGAAATCTAGTGTACACACCAACATGATGATCATCATACTCCCTCACTCCTTAGCGTGCCAGATGGCCAGATGGCCAGATCTGGTGGTCAAGCTTGGAAGGCGTACCATAAGCTGGTAAACGCACCTGTACAGGATCCCAAAAGTTAGAATGGATCAGCATATTTGGGCCAAATCTCTTGCTATTTGCACACCTCATAATAAGGCCCATTCTTTTTTTATTTTAGTTATTTTATTTTATTTAATTAATTTCTAACCAATGCATTAATTTTCTTTTTTTATCAAAAATCATTAAAAAAAACATTTTTGTCCAATTAAAATTCATAACTTTATTTTTCTTTAATAAATTTTAATTAATTAATTAGGTTTTTAATTCTAGAATAACTTTAACTTATTTTGTAAATATTTAAAATTAATTAGAAATCATTAGGTTTTAATTCTAATTTAATTATTTTTAAAATTCTTTTCTTAAATTAACAAAAACTCCAAAAACATGTCATTAATTATTTTTCATTAATTAATTTATTTAATAATAATTTAGGATTTAATTTAGGATTTAATTTCTTTTCTTAAAATAAAAACAACAAAAAAACATTTTTCTTTTAAAAGGGTCAAAACCCTAATTCGCATTCGATTTAATTTTGCATCGCGCTTTATTTTCTTTATCCAATTAAAGTATTTGCTCCCGGCTTGTAATAGTTTTAAATAGGACATTTATTATTCTTACCGCCTTATTTTATTTTCAAAGGGTTACTTTTGGCGATGTAAATACCCGATGCCTTGTAATTTAATTTCCGCACTTTAATTTCTGCTAATTATAACTGCTAGATGTTTGATAATAGGGCTTGCATGACAAGAATGAATGCTTAATCTAAAATCAAATTAGATCACCCTTAACATGTGAAAAGATAAAAATAACTGAAAACAACACACTCGCATATGCGCACTCTTAGGGTACATCCCACTTGGTTGCCTTCGTACACGGTCATTGAGTATAGGATATTTTAGAGGTCGCCCTCTTGTCTGAAAGATCATAGTTGCCTCGAAACGGTTTCCTCGGATATTGTTGCCTCGAACAAATGATCTAAGACATTAGGGTTACCGCTAAAGTGTCCTAACATTGCTTTAGTGACCGTATGTCCCTCATTCGAACTGGCCCTCAAACTCCAACGACGGTGCTACCTACTCACTAATAGTGGGATAACACTGTCTAAAGGAAATTAGCATAGAACGATTCCTTTTTTCGAGTAGGTAGATAGTTCTTAGATACTTTCTCATCCAAAACAAAACAAAATTTTCACACCTACACTCCTTTTCAAACAAAGTTTTCAAAAAAAAAAACACTTCATTACACTCTTGAGGACAGAAGCAAGAGTTAAATCGAAGTTAAAACAAAAACTTTTCAAAACCCACAAGCACAAAGAAAACATTTTGAAAATGATGAGCAAGTACCTAAGAGCCCGTAGATAACTACGGATAAAAAGGGTGATAATACCTTCCCTTTCTATAATCTAACCACCGTACTCAGAGATAATCTCGAAAAAGGAATTTTTCTGTGCTTTTTTTCCTTTCCTTGTTGGATAAAGTAAAAGTCAGTGGCGACTCTTGCTTACCGCGAAATTTTGTGAACACAAACGCAAAACGCAAACCAGCATTCCAAAAAACAGTCAGTTCTTCCCACCGTATCACAGAACTGGCGACTCTGCTGGGGACTTAATAAGAGGGGTGTACCTTAGGAATAGTTCATTATATTGTTTTCAATTGCTTGATATGTATGCTTTATCTCTGTAGGTTTGAATTGGAGTTACTATAGATCCTAACCCGGATCTGGGGATACCATTTAGGTAAGTAGCAATAGACTGTGAGGGAACTGTACGTCGTAGACCAATACGGTTGAAGTAGTAGCTACGTTGGTGTGGCACTTTAGTTTGTACCGATATCCCTTGTGGTGGAACAAGGAGAATATGGGTCTTCTAAGGGGTCATTAAGCACCAACTAACCTTAGAACCTATAGTTGACCAACTTGGCCATAGAAAAGTAGCAGTATGCTACACTCATTGAGACCAAACTCTCGCGATGATTCCGGCCGCAAGAAAAGGTTGCCAAACTGGAATCATGACCGATCGAGGGTGGTCAGTGATATTGAGATCCTCTAGAACCCGGTTACTATTACTAGGACAGGTTTGAACCAACTAAACTGAAAGAGGGTAATACCTAAACTCCATGCTAGCCTGAAATCTAAGGACTACTGTGTGACTTGTTTGCCCTTATCATGTTTGCTATCTGTGAATACTTGTGGTGTGTTTCTATCAGAACATCATGCATCATGACATTGCATGCATCTTGCATCAGACTAACCTATTTCAAAGACAAAGGGGATTCATCTTTGTTCTGTTTTGTAGGTCATGGCCTCTATGTGTAGAAACACTATTCGGATCAGCTTTGTACAGATTCCTATTCAGCTTAGAGATTTGGTTTCCAAAGTTCCAGATACTTCCTCCTTTATCAGAAGACATGGTCACCTCCTTGGGTTGGTCACTTCCAAAATGGATGAGCAGATGTTGAGCGTCTTGTGCCAGTTATTTGATCCATTGTACCACTGCTTCACCTTCCTGGACTATCAGTTGGTCCCTACCTTGGAAGAGTTCTCTGCTTTGCTTGGTATTTCCATTCTGGAGCAGACGCCATTTACAGGTTGGGAGAAAGCTCTTAGGCCAGAAGATGTTGCTACAGCCCTACATCTGACAAAGGCTGAGGTAATGTCTAACTGGGAAACTCGGATTGGGACAAAAGGCTTCTTGGCTAAATTCTTGGTTGATCGGGCTAATCGGTTTTGGGACAGTTTGGATTTTCAAGCATTCGAAGACATCCTGGCTCTTCTCATTTATGGTTTGGTGTTGTTTCCTAACTCATATTCTTTTGTCGACGTGAATGCAGTGAAGATTTTCATGTCCTGTAATCTTGTGCCCACTCTCTTGGGTGACATTCTGCACTCTCTTTATGCTCGTACTGCTCGAAATGGGGAACCCTTATGTGTTGTGCACCATTGCTGGTGAGGTGGTTTATTTCTCACCTCCCCAAATCAGTTTTGAAGAACAAGGAAGGCATGGGTTGGGCCTTTAGAATTATGTCTCTCGCTCACACTGACATCATCTGGAGCATTAAAGACATGGAAGAAGCAGCTGTTATCGACCGGTGCAGAGAATACCCCAATGTTCCTTTACTTGGAATTCAACGAGGGATTACTTATAACCCTTATTTGGCCTTACGTGAGTTTGGGTGAGCTAGGAGGGATGAACCTCATGAGTTGCTAATGCCGAGCATTGTTTTTGACTTCCAAGGGGATAGTGAAGAGCATCGCCGCAAGTTCATACGAGCTTGGAACAGGGTACACAGGTCTGATCCACACGAGTTAGGGATGAAGACCTCTCTTCCGATGGAACCATATCTCTGATGGGTTCGAATCCGTGCCCAAAAGCTGGGAATGCCGTACGAAGCTGTCTTACCGGTAATTATTGAGAATGCTGATGAAGAAGGGGTTCCTCCTACTGTCCTACATTCATACATGCCAACTGACATTGGGGCATTAAAAAGGTTGTGGATCCAGTTGAGAGAAGAGCGGGATACTTACAGTGAAAAGTATCACGAGCAAGAGCGGAAGATTCTAAAGCTTACAAGGCAGTTGGAGAATGAGAAGGTCCTCAATGATTATGTCAGCACCAACGGAAAGCGGCCATGGGAGCGCTGATGTCTTTTGTTATTTCTAGTCTTGATTTACTTTTCAGTTTTTCCCTTTGTAACGCCTTAAAGGCATTTGTCAAACATTGTTTCAAGTTCGTTATCTAATAAAAGTGCGTTTCATTTTGGTTTGCGGATTTGAATCCCTAAAGTCTTTGAAATCATATCATACACATATCATTCCCATGCACCTCATTACAGGTACCCTTACAGGTTTCTCATCTTCTTCGCTATTTATTTCAGCATCATGTCTGCTGAAACGTCAATTGATCAAGCTATCAAGGCTTTACAAGCACAAAACGCTCAGTTCCAGGAAATGTTCATGAATTTAGCTAAGGGTCAGCAAGATATGAAGACTCTGATCTTGAAGGATAAGAAGAAGAAGAAGAAGAAGAAGAAGAAGAAGAAGACGGTCCTCCTGAACATGGGTCACAGATTTGGGAACAATTTGTGAGATGAAGTCAATTTATCCCACTCATCTGGAGGGGGAGAAAACCAGGAAGAAAGGAGGGCTCATAGCCCTGTGGTTTCAGACAGCGAGACTGACTTTGACGAAGACCAGTATCCTCTGGATGAGGATAGGTATAAACAGCTTGAAGACCTGTTAAGTGCGATTGAGATCCATAAGGTACCTGGATTGGACTTTGGTGATTTGGTTTTATCATCTGGGGTGGTGATTCCCCACAAGTTTAAAGCATCAATCTTTGCTAAATACGACGGGGTTTCTTGTCCAAAGTTGCACCTCTGTTCGTGTGTTAGAAAGATTCAGCCATATATCGCTGACAGGAACCTCTGGATCCACTTCTTTCAAGATAGTCTCTCAGGGACTCAACTTGAATGGTTCTACCAGCTGGAAGGAGCTAGTATCCGTAATTGGGAAGATCTTGTTACTGCTTTTTACAAGCAGTACCAATATAATGCCGACCTCGCTCCCACGCGTACCCAACTTCAGGGTATGTCTATGGGTGCGAGCGAAGGTTTCAAAGACTACGCTCAGAAATGGAGGGACCTTGCTGGAAGAGTACAACCCCCGCTGACTGACAGGGAGTTAGTGGATATGTTTCTGGGGACCTTGTCTGGTCCGTATTTCAACCATCTGATTGGAAGTTCATCGTCTGGGTTTACACAGCTGATTATGACTGGGGAAAGAGTTAAAGTCGGTATCAAGAGCGGTAAGATACAAAAGAGTGATTTGTCAAGTACCGAGAAGAAGCCTTTTAAGAAGGAGTCTAATGCAGTTTACAGTTTGAAAGGCCATAATAGACCTGAGCGCCGCCAAGCAGTCAATGCGGTTGTTATATCAAGACTTGTTGTTGCCTCACAACGCAAAAATCAACCAAGAGCCGAGAGGCCGTGAAGACAATTCACTCAGCTTCATATGACCCTGTCTAAGATTTTTCTGCAGTTGTTAAAGACCAATTTGGTGATTCCGAAGAATCCCAATACAACATCACCGCTGTACCATCCAAACGCCCGCTGTGCTTTTCACTCCGATAGCTCGAGGCACGATAGGAATGACTGCTAGGTCCTGAAGAATAAGGTACAGGATCTAATTGATGCTAAGGAGATTCAGTTCGAAGCGCCCGAAAAACCTAATGTTATGATTGCTCCTATGCCTAAGCATGGAGTGAATGCTATAGATGAAGACTTGTTTGTGGTTTCTGTGAAAGACATTGTTACTCCATTGATGACTGTGAAGAAGAACCTTCTGTTAGCCAGTTTATTTCCGAGCTATGGCTAAGGTTGCCGTCTGTGTTTCGTCCTACCTACTGGTTGCCATCTTTTGAAGTCAGGTGTCCAACGCCTGATGGATAACAATGAAATTTTGTTTGAGAAGACTTTTGTTCCTTTGGTTCCTGTTGAAGAAGTTGCTATAATCACCATTTTCGACAATTCTTCCAAGGCTTCCTCGAGAAAGCCTATTAGAATTACATTTGTTCCGAGAATCGCTCCTTTGATTATTACTGTTCCTGGACCTATCCCCTATACTTCAGATAAGGCTGTCCCGTGGCACTATGGGGCTGACGTGTATTATCACGGGGTTAAACAAGATTTGAAGGATGAAGAGGCTGATACTGACATCAGCAATATTGTTGGATCTAGTAAAGTCACCCGCAGTAAAAGACTTTTATCCCCTGAGATCTCTCCACCAACTGTTTTGAAGCCCGTTGTTATTACGCCGGCCAGTACATCTGCTACTGTCCTTGCTCAAGTTCCAATTCTTGCCCCTGTCACTGAGTCAGCTGACACTCGGGGCAAAGGAACCACCGGTGAGCCTGCCCAGACGGAGGCACCAAAGAAAATTACTGTTGAAGCCTCTTGACAAGAGATAGAGGAAATTTTAAAGATCATCAAGAAAAGCGACTACAATGTAGTCGAACAGCTGGGGAAAACCCCGTCGAAGATCTCTATGTTGTCTTTATTGTTGTGTTCAGAGGCCCATGCTAAGGCTTTGATTGCTTTCCTGAAGACTGCACACGTGCCGCAGGAGACCTCTGCTGATCAGTTTAAATATTGTGTGGCTAGTTTGACAGCAGATAACGGGTTGGGTTTCTCCGATGCTGATTTGACCGCCAAGGGGAAGAATCACAATAACGCTCTGCATGTCTCCATTGAGTGCATGGGCACTACTCTAGCTCATGTGTTGGTGGATATTGGGTCCTCGTTGAACATTTTACCCAATAAAGCACTAGACCGATTAGACTGTGAAGGGTTGGAGCTGAAGCTGAGTAACATTGTGGTCAGGGCCTTTGATGGGTCCAAGAGGATGGTACATGGAGAGGTGGATATTCCAATTAAGGTTGGTTCTCAGATTTTCGCGTCTACATTCTATATGATGGACATTCGGCCATCCTATTCTTGTTTGTTGGGTCGCCCGTAGATCCACAAAGCTAGGGTAGTGACTTCTACACTTCACCAGATGCTGAAATACTCAGTGAAGGGGAAAATTGTTACAGTACGAGGAGAAGAGGAGTACATGGTGAGCCACCTCAACTCTTTCTGGTATGTGGAGATGGACGGGGAGTTCATTGAGACCCGGTTTCAAAATTTCGAAGAAGTCCCCCAGACACTGGCATCAACTGAAATTACTACTAAAGATCCTACAATGAAGATGGCTTCCCTAAAGGATGCTCGGGCTGTTGTTGAGAAAGGTGGGTGTGCAAATTGGGGCCAACTCCCTGATTTTGCACATAAGACTAAAAAGTTTGGTTTGGGTTTCACTGCAAAAGCTCAAAGGGTTGTTCGGCGTGCACGGATCGGAGGACCTCCCCTGTTTATCAGCAATTCAGGAGTAAATGCCATTGAAGACGATGTTGAAGAATCTGAGTTCGACAGTTGGATCTATCCAACTACCGATGGCGGGCTAAGCAATTGGACGACAAAGGACTTCGTCCCAATTTCTTTAACTACCCAGTAATGAGACTTTTGTTTTGAGTTTGTAACAGATAATTTTTTGAACTTTACGGCCAGGTGCCTTATCCGAGACACTATGGCTTTGTTTGTGAGGGCTTGCTATTTGTCATTTCCATATATCAATAATAAAAGCATTGGACGTTTTCTTGCATTTCAAATTTTGCGCTCCTTGTTTTTCTTTTTTATCTTGCAAAACAGCTATTTTACACACACTCACATATACAGGTCTACATCCACTCTGGATCCCACTGATAACGACTCTGCTACTGCCGGTTATGACTTTGAAAGTCCGATCAACTTAGCCGAAGACGAAGGTGAAGATGATTGTGAAGTAGCTGGTGAACTTGCTAGACTGTTACTTCAGGAAGAAAGGGCCATACAGCCGTACGAAGAGCCAGTGGAAACAATAAATCTGGGTACAGAGGTAGACAAGAAAGAGGTCAAGATCGGTGCAAATCTGGAAGCTAGTGTTAAGCAACGGTTGATTCAGATGCTGCGTGACTATGTTGAGATCTTTGCCTGGTCTTATGAAGATATGCCAGGGTTGGATACTAATATAGTGGTTCACCGCCTTCCTACCAAGGAAGACTGTCCTCCAGTGAAACAGAAAGTCCGCCGAATGCGCCCAGAGATGTCTGATAAAATCAAGGCTGAGGTTATGAAGCAGTTTGACGCCGGTTTTCTAGCAGTTACTTCTTACCCGCAGTGGGTGGCCAACGTGGTTCCTGTGCTGAAGAAGGATGGTAAAGTTCGAATGTGTGTCGACTATAGGGATCTGAACAGGGTGAGCCCCAAGGATGATTTCCCTCTGCCTCATATCGACGTTCTGGTTGACAACACTGCACAGCATAAGGTATTCTCCTTTATGGATGGTTTCTCCGGTTATAATCAGATTAAAATGGCTCCCGAAGACATAGAGATGACAACCTTCGTTACTCAATGGGGTACCTTTTACTACAAGGTTATGCCGTTCGGAGTGAAGAATGCTGGGGCAATGTATCAGCGTGCCATGGTCGCTTTGTTCCATGACATGATCCATCATGAGATTGAAGTATACGTCGATGACATGATTTCAAGATCCCAGACTGAAGAAGAAAATCTTGACCACCTTCAGAAGCTATTTGACAGGTTAAAGTTGTACAGACTAAGGTTAAACCCGAACAAGTGCACCTTCGGGGTGAGATCTGGTAAGCTGTTGGGTTTCGTTGTAAGTGACAAAGGTATTCAAGTGGATCCTGCAAAGGTGAAGGCTATATAGGAAATGCCAGCTCCCCGAACAGAAAAAGAAGTCAGAGGCTCTCTGGGAAGACTGAACTACATTGCCTGATTCATCTCACACCTGACTGCTACTTGTGAGCCAATCTTCAAGTTACTGAAGAAAGATCAAGTGGTAAGATGGAACGATGAATGTCAGGCCGCTTTCGAAAGGATCAAATAATATCTCTAAGAGCCACCCATTATGATTCCTCCAGTTGAAGGGATACCTTTGATCTTATACTTGACAGTACTCGACAATTCGATGGGGTGTGTGTTGGGGCAGCATGACGAGTGTAGCCGAAAAGAGCATGCTATTTATTACCTTAGCAAAAAGTTTGCCGACTACGAGACCCGATACTCATTGCTTGAGAAAACTTGCTGCACTTTGGCATGGACTGCTCGCCGGCTGAGACAGTATATGTTGACTCACGCTACTCTATTGATATCAAAGATGGATCCAATCAAGTATATCTTCGAAAAGCCTGCCTTGTCCGGAAGAATAACAAGATGGAAGATGATCTTGACTGAGTACGACATCCAATATACGACCCAAAAGGCAATCAAGGGAAGTGTGTTGGCAGCTCATCTAGCCATCAGGCCGTGGATGATTACCAGTCTATGAACTTTGAATTTCCGAATGAGAATATCATGATAGTGACTGACTGTGAGACACCTGGACCGGATGAAGGACCTGAGGAAGGATCTCGATGGTCTATGTACTTTGATGGAGCTTCAAACGCTTTGGGTAATGGCATTGGTGTCGTGATCATATCTCCTGAAGGATCTCATACTCCGTTCACCACCCGATTATATTTCAACTGCACCAACAATATGGCGGAGTATGAAGCATGCATCATGGGTCTTCGAGCAGCAATTAACCTAAGGATTAAGTTCTTAAGTGTATTCAGAGATTCCACTCTCGTGATCAGTCAGATCAGTAATGACAAGGAGTATGTGTTGACATTGCTTCCACACTTCAAGGAGATAACTTTTGAACACTTCCCTAGAGAGGAGAATCAGTTAGCGGGCGCACTGGCTATGATGTCTTCTATGTTCAAAGTCAATTGGGACAACGAGGCTCCCCGGATTACCATTGAGAGGTTGGACGAACCTGCACATTGCTGTGACATTGAGACTGAAGAGGTAACAGATAAACACTGGTTCCATGAGGTAAAGAGGTATCTTGAGGCTCAGGAGTACCCTGAGGGTGCATCTGTTAATGATAAGAAGTTTCTGAGGAGGTTCGCGGTGAAGTTTTTCATCAGTAATGACATCCTTTAAAAGTGTAACCATGATTCGACCTTACTGCGTTGTGTGGATAAGAACGAAGCAGAAAGGATCATGATAGAGTTACACAAAGGTACTTTCGGAACTCATTCCAGTGGGCACACCATGGCAAAGAAAATCCTTCGGGCAGGATATTATTGGTCCACAATGGAAGCCGACTGTTATCAGCATTCTCGGACCTGTCACAAGTGCCAAGTCTATGCTGAGAAGGTTCATATACCTCCAGTACCTCTGAACGTCTTGACGGCTCCATGGCCTTTTGCAATGTGGGGCATTGACATGATCGGCGAGATCAGACCTACGGCATCTAACGGGCATCGTTTCATCCTAGTAGCAATTGATTACTTTACGAAGTGGGTTGAAGTAGCTTCCTTTGCTACAGTGACCAAGAACGTCGTGGCACGATTTATTCGGCACAACCTAATCTGTCGGTATGGTGTACCAGAGAGAATCATTACTGACAATGGTACAAATCTCAATAATAAGATGATCACCGATCTCTGCAAGCAATTCAAGATACAACATCACAACTCTTCTCCCTACCGGCCGAAGATGAATGGGGTTGTAGAAGCGGCTAATAAGAACATTAAGAAGATTGTGCAGAAGATGACGGTGACATACAAAGACTGGTACGAGATGTTACCATTTGCTCTTCATGGGTACCGTACCTCAGCGCAGACGTCAACGGGGGAAACACCTTATTCCTTGGTTTATGGCATGGAGGCCGTCTTGTCCATTGAAGTTCAGATACCCTCTCTTAGGATTATGAAGGATGCAGGTTTGAGCGAAGATGACTGGATTCAGACCCGACTTGATCAGCTGAATTTAATCGACAAGAAGAGACTTACTGCTATTTGTCATGGTCAGACATATCAAAAGCGGATAATCAAGGCATTTAACAAGAAAGTTAGACGACAAGAGTATCAAGTTGGGGATCTGGTGATTAAGCGCATTATCTTACCTCAAGGTGATCCCAGGGGAAAATGGACCCCTACTTACGAAGGGCCATTTATGGTTAAGAACATTTTCTCAGGAGGAGCCATGATTCTAACCACCATGGATGGTGACGACCTTTCCCACCCTGTCAATGCAGACATAGTGAAAAGATACTACGCATGATCAAAGACCCGCTAGGTTGACTGGCCTAGGCAAAAATAAGGGCTTCCCGGCGATCCAAAAGGGTTTGGGCAAAAATAAGGGATGAAAATGAAAAAATCTGTACACCCGGCAAGTCGAAAACCTGAAAAGGCGGCTTGGGCAAAAAAGGGTATCCCGGTGGACTGAAAACCCGAAAGGGAGGTCCAGGCAAAAATTAGGGATTAAAGTGTAACACTATGTCTCATTGGATCACCTTGCGACCAGACTTCGGTATCGACTACCAAGCTCGGACGGAACTAATCAATCTGATCTACCTTCAACCAAGTAGCAAAGTGATGAGATGTTCGATAACATAAAGACAATAGCAAAGTTGGAACCCAGTGGGATTATTCACATAGCTGTTTTTCTTTGTTATTACAAATTGTATAAATTCTATTTGTTCGGCGGTGTTCTCTTACTAGGACGTAAGCCTCTTGTACAAAAAACGCCTATTTACAAGCCAAACTTCAAAATCAATACAATTCATTTTCAAAGAAGTTTCAAGCTATTTTTCCTTTATCTGTTTTGTTTTGAAAAGAACGTCCAATGTTCATTTTTGATATATGCATTTGACATTAATCATTGCTCATGAATATTTACATGCGAAACAAAAGACCATTACTCGTAATATCAGAAACAGGGGCAATAAGAATTGTCCAAGCTTTACAATTGCTCTGTCCACCAGGTACAAGGATAGATTCAGCTGAGAAATATGGCTGAAATACTTTCACTCCCCGCAGAGTAAGAAAAGGCAGTAATGTTAGCTCTCCCCAGCTGAGACTCACAACCGCGAATGAATCGGTAATATTCTCTCCAAGCAGAGTTTATCTATCATCAGCACTGTAAAGTCTTATCATCCCCGGCGGAGTATAGAATATCCCCAGTGGAGTTTGGAAAGTTTCCCCAGCGCAGTCTGAAAAAGTTTCCCTATTGAAGTTTGTAGAATCATCCTTAGTAGACTCTGGCAGATTGTCCCCAGTAGAGCCTAAAAGGTTAACCCCATTAAGGTCGCTATTGAAAGAATTATCCCCAGCGGAGTCTATTCCTTTCACAAGCAGAAACACAAATCCCCAACAGGATTCAGTGTCACCAGCAACGGTAATTTTATCCCCAACTTAATTTTCCAGCGGAATCCTATATAGAGCATCTCTTCCCTACAGAGTAATCTCCTCGTCAGTTTATTCCCCAGCGGAGTTATCCTCTCCTGTAGGTTTATTCTCACAAACATCTTCATTCGTTATCCCCAGCGGAAACGAAGAATTCAACTCTTTTCTCCAGAGGCTATCTGGGATTTATTTTCCCCAGCTAAAAGCATTACATTTCCATGCATCATGACACATGCATATACGCATCATACAACACAATCTCATTTATTTTGAGAACATCATTGCCTGATACATATCATGCATAACATACAACTAACCTTTACCTTTCAGGAAAGATGTGGTTAAATTCTCACAAAATTCAAAATTTTGAAGCTTTTACCTCAGTCGAATTACTGACAAGTTCTTAAGTCTCAGCAGAGATGTTTTTCTCAGTTGAATTACAGACAAGGTCCTAAATCTCGACAAAGTGCCTCTGTTGAATTACAGACGAGGTCCTAAATCTCAGCAGAGAAGTTTTCTCAGTTGAATTACGGGCGAGTTCTTAAATCTTGACGAAGATGTTTCCCCAGTTGAATTACGGACGAGTTCTTAAAACTCAGCAGAGATGTTTTCTCAGTTGAAGTACAGACAAGTTCCTAAATCTCGACAAAAGTGTTCGCGAGTGTACCATTGAAATCGTCTTGAAGAGACGAAGCGAATGACACAGGTCTGAGCTTCTAATTTTATAGTTTGTGGAACTTATAATTCTTGCGTGGTTGGAGGTTGAAGACGATGACATGTCTTCCCTTCAGCCAATCACATTGCGCCACGTATTTTTTCAAAATCTATTTTAAATAAATGATCCGATTGTTTATTCACTAATGTCCATATCATGCACAGCACGCCAGATCCCTTAGATTTGATTACTAACACATTTTGACATTGATCTAATGGTCTACATCTTTTTGGTTTTATTTTTATATTCTGATTTTATATTTTAATTGTTTTAAACTTCATAATTTCATAAAAAAATTCATTTCAACTTAAAAAATTCTCAAAAATTCTCAAAAATACTTTTGATTTTTCTCTTTCTGATTTTTATTTTTTCATAATTTTATTTTTTTTTATTTGATATTTTTTATGATTTTTCACTTTATTTAACTTATTTTAATTGTTTAAAAATAATTTTCCTTATTTTTTTAATTCTGGAAAAATTATAGAAGGATCCAATGACCTCTTGACAAACATTGGTGACCTCATTTTATTTTTATTTTTGATTTTACTATTTTTTACAAATTTTGTTTTTTTTCTTATTTCTTTAAATTTTAAAAATAGTTTCTGACTTTAAAAAATTCTATAAAAAAATTCAACATTTGTTGACTCATGTTTGATCTCTGATTTTTTAAAGGATTTTTAGGTGTTTTGATACTGTGTATTTTACCAATTATGTCTCTTTTATTAATCATTTAAATATTGTTTTCTTAAGTATTATTTTTTTTATTTGATCCTGATTTGGGTGTTATTTTGGGACAAATTCCTCAACCTCATTGGACCTTGGGTGTTGATAGATTGAAAAACCAAATCCACCAAAATGGATGAATGATGTTAATGATATTTGAGACCCTTATTTCATCTGATACATCCCCTCCCTCTTCATCTTATCCATTTCTTATTTGTGCTACATATTGTTGGAGAATTATCTACATATAATTTTTTCTAACATGTGTGTAATACGATGGGAGAACTGACTTAGTGTTTTGCATTTTATCGCAAATGTTACGGATAGCAAGATTCGCCATCGAATTTTCTTTTATCCAATAAAGGAAAGGGTGAAAAGAACAGGAAAGACCTTTTGAGAATTTTTATTGAGTTCGTGGGGTAGGTTATGAAAAGGGAAGGTGTTAGCACCCTTTTCATCTATAGTTATCGACGGGCTCTTAATTGCTTGATCACTTTGAAATCCTTTGTGTTTGTGTAAGTTTGAAAATATTTTGAAAAACGCCTAAGTTTGGCGAAACATTACAATGATTCTCGTATCGTTGAGAATGTATACAAAGTGTTGGTTTTGAAAATATTTGTTGAAGGGAAATGTTTTTGGAAAGATGTTTGGAAATGCCAATGTAAGGCAATTTTGTAATGATTTTTGTATCGTTTAGAATGTATACAAAATGTTTGTTTGAAAAGTGTTTTTTTAAAGTGTGAGGTGTAAATGGTTTTGTTTGTGAGCAAGCAATTGCGAGCAATCTACCTACTCAAAAAGTCTTTGCTCTTTTCCTCATCCTTTAGATAATTCTTATCTACCATTGATTGATAGAGAGCACTATCATTGGATGTGAAGGGACAAGCATGGGTCATCGTATAATCATAGAAGGCAACTTGTATGATGTTTTTAGCAATTATAATAAGGAACTAAGATCTTTTACCGAAGGCAACATTGAAGGGTCATCGAGGGACTATGATCTTTTAATTGATGGTCTTTTCTAAAATCATCTCACGTTCGAGGGACATGACTATTTTCATCTGAGGCAACAAGTGTGGGTTACTCTAGAGGTGCAAGTGTGCAAGGTGTGTTTATTTCAAGTATATTATCTTAAATTAAAGTTTTCTAATGTTTGATTTTTGTCTTGCCATACAAACCCTAATTTTGTAACTCTACAAAATAGTGTGATATGTCAACAAAACATAAAAAATGTCAACGAACAATGATTTTCCAATTTTTGCTTATGCATGATATATGTATGAATGTATGAGTGTTATCATGTGTATGCTGACAAAACAGATACACAACCCTGGGAGTAACCAAGCAAAACCAACTCTGGCACAAACAACACTCGGCTAAACCACATCCAGGATGATCATTCTAAGAAAAAGTAAATGTCAACTGAGGAAACAAAACCTATTGCCTGCTTTAGCTTTACTAGGGAGAAACATAATCCATAAGTAAACAAATCAAAATGATAAAATAGTACAGATACCGGGATAGAACATCCTTCTCCAGGCTTCACCGGGGAAACAAACATTTTCGAAAGTAACACTTCTACTGGGGATTGCAAAACCAGTCTCAAGTAAAGCAGATGGACACCAAATCATCAAAACATTCACTAGGGAATTCAGGCCTACTTCATTGGGGAGATTAACACCACATCTTCAAAGGAAAAACCATAATACGTTCTTCACTAGCAAAACCAGGGACCTGAGCTCTTCAAGAGTGATTATGGTACCAACTTCTCGGGAAAAAGAACTTCCATTAGACCGAACGAAAACTTCACCGGAGAAATCTTGGATTGAAACTTCACATCATGAAAATTCAGAAAAGAGGAGAAATGAATCCAAACTTGACCGAGGATACTTGAGTCACAAACCCAATACGACGAATCATCCTGAGTAAACCTTCCTAAGGGGAACAAAAACTTCTTAAAATAAACTGGAGTTTGTCCATTCCTGAGCTCACCATTTTTGTTGCCATTATTTCATCACATATTCCAAGGTAAAAGAGAATTGTAAATTCTTTTTGAAAAATCGATTTTTTTATTTAATATTTTTTCTTTGAAAGTTATTATCAATAATAAATGGAGTCTTTGCAAGATAAATAAAATAAGAAATACAAATAATTGGGTAAAAGCTCAAATTTCATTAATAGAATGGTAGTCTGCGAATGGCGAGACTCCATGGATAATTACAAAGTTCGGAAAATGATAATATATAATGGAAAAGATACATTGAGATACAATGACCACTATCCCCTCTAACAACTTTTGAAATCCTAAGCAATAACTTCTGTTGAAGTGTGATGAGAATCCGAGAAGATTGTTTCTCCAATGATCAAGTCTCGTCTGATGTAGTTACTTGGCAAGAAAGTCCCTAACTTTTGCCTAAGTTGCCCTTGCGGGTTTTCAACTTAGCGGTAAATTTATTCTGTTTATGTCTCTAATTTTTCCTAGACCGCCCTTTCAGGTTTTTGGCCTACCGAGACGCTCTTTTTTGCCTAAGCCGCCCTTTCGGGTTTTCAACTTAGCGAGCTGTTCTTTTATTTCTTTAGGCAAAGTATTTCTTGACTGCATCAGCATTCATGGGACGTGGGAACTCCTTGCCATCCATAGTTTCAAGAATTAATGCACCTCCAGAGAAGGCTTTCTTGACAACATATGGGCCTTCAAAGTTGGGAGTCCACTTGTCCCTAGAATCAGTATTGAAAGTCATGATCTTCCTGAGCACGAGGTCGCCTTCTCTAAATTCACGAGGTTTAACCTTCTTATCAAAAGCCTTCTTCATCCTTTTCTGATATAACTGTCCATGACACAAAGCTGTCATTCTCTTCTCTTCAATCAAATTCAATTGGCCAAACCGGTTCCGGACCCATTCAGCCTCTGACAACTTGGTTTCCATTACCACACACAAAGATGGAATCTCAACCTTGACTGGGAGTACAGCTTCCATTCCATACATCAGGGATAACGGGGTTGCTCCTGTTGAAGTGCGTACAGATGTTCGATATCCATGTAGAGTAAAAGGGAGCATTTCATGCTAATCCCTATAAGAAACAACCATTTTCTGGATAATTTTCTTGATATTCTTATTAGCAGCTTCAACAGCCCCATTCATCTTTGGCCTGTATGGAGATGAATTGTGATGAACAATCTTGAATTCTTCGCACAGTTCTATCATCATTTTATTGTTCAAATTTGAGCCATTGTCGATGATAATTCTGCTCGGCATACCATACCGGCATATAAGATTATTCTTAATGAAACTCACAACCACCTGCTTAGTAACATTGACATATGAAGCAGCCTCCACCTATTTGGTGAAGTAATCAATTGCTACCAAGATGAAGCGGTGTCCATTTGACGCTTTGGGTTCTATCATCCCAATCATGTCAATATCGTACATAGAGAAAGGCCATGGGGAAGAGATCACATTAAGAAGTGTCGGAGGCACATGGACCTTGTCCGTATAAATCTGGAATTTATGACATTTCTTTGCAAATTTATAACAATCAGATTCCATTGTCAGCCAATAGTAACATGTCTTTAGCATATTTTTAGCCATCGAATGTCCATTGGCATGAGGGCCAAATGAACCTTCATAAATATCATGCATCAACATGTATGCTTTGTGTCTATCCATGCATCTGAGCAAGACCATGTCATAATTTCTTTTATACAACACATTTTCACTTAGGAAAAAACTGCCATCCAATATTCTCGGTGCCTTTCTATCTTTCTTCGATGCACCAATCGGGTATTCTTGAGTCTGAAGAAAATGCTTGATATCATGATACCAAGGTTTTTCATCTGCTACCTCCTTTGTTGTAAATACATGATCAGGCCTATCCAGTCGCCGAACCATAATTCGAGGTATATAATTCCAAGTATTCACTTGGTACATAGAAGCCAGAGTTACCAGAGCATCCGCCATTTGATTTTCATCTCTAGGAATGTGATGGAATTCAACTTTGTTAAATAAGGGTAACATTCTTCTAGCATAATCTTTGTAAGGGATCAAGCCGGGATGACGAGTATCCCATTCTCCTTTAATCTGATTTATTACCAAAGCTGAATCACCATACACATCTAGATTTTTAATTCTAAGATCAATGACTTCTTCGAGACCCATGATGCAAGCCTCGTATTCTGCCATATTATTAGTACAATCAAACATTAACCTTGCGGTAAAAGGAATGTGCGATCCATGTGGAGTAACAATCACAATACCAATTCCTTTACCATAAGCATTCACAGCTCCATCAAATATCATACTCCAACGAGATTCAGGGTCCGGACCTTCCTCAGGCAATGGTTCATCACAATCTTTCACTTTAAGGAACATCACATCCTCATCGGGGAATTCATATTCTACAGACTGATGATCCTTGACTGGTTGGTGAACAAGATAATCTGCCAACACACTGCTTTTAATAGCTTTTTGAGTGCGGTATTCGATATCACATTCAGATAGCAACATCTGTCAGCGGAAAATTCTCCCAGTAAGAGCAGGCTTTTCAAAAATGTACTTGATTGGATCCATTTTATAGATCAACCAAGTAGTGTTGTTGTACCCCAAAATTTTCCCTTTCATATTTCTCAAAACATTGCAAGAAGGATCTCCAAGTTGCTCAAGGTTGCTCAAGAGTTGGTCAGACAAGCTCTCTCCTAAGGCAGTCTACTCAAATTAGGGTTTTGTGTTGCATCAAGATCCTTGAGTCCAAATGACCTCAAATTCTCCCCAATGTCCTAATATATTCTCAAGATCATCCATGTCAAATTTCAAGCCTTGCAGAGGAAGTTTGCTCAGTCAATTGCTCAAAGGTCCAAAAATCGACTTTGCTAGGGCAAAAGTCAATTGTGACCCAAATACAGTCAAACTTCAAAATTTTTGTCAACATTCTCATTTTGAAGTATATTTCATCATTTGATCAAGGGTTGATCATGATTCATCAAGGATTGCTCAAGATTCATCAAGATTCAAAAGTTGCTAAATTAGGGTTTTGTAGGATTAGTCAACCCAACTTTGACCAAGCATAACATTCTTATAATTTACGTGATATGACCCATCCAAAGCTCATTTTTAAGAGGATGCAATTCCCTACAATCCATATTCATACCCCAAGATCAAATTATGCACTCACAAGAAGTTATGAATTTTGACATTATAGGTCATTTTTGAAAGTCAACAAAAACACCTTTTTTGTCAAAGCTTCTAACTTGAAAATGGAATATCAAATTGAGATTAGACCAAAAGGTTTGATTAGAGGACATCTCAAGATTTCTAAAGAGTCCAAGAACACCTCCAAAAGTTCAAAATTGAAGAAGTTATGCATTGTTGAAGTTGGACTTTTTTGCAAAATTGCCAAAAGTCAACTATCCCCAAAACTTCAAATTTTGCCAAATGAGCCCATTCTTTTTCACTTGTTTTGAGTTTGCATTATTTCCCACGTGCTCTATCCTTGGCCATGTGTTCATACTATATTTTTATTATTTAATTGGATTTTTATTTGAATTAATTCATTTTAAATCAAATAAAATCACATAAAATCAAAAATATTGATAACCAAAGATCTTTTGATGATTATAGGTTTCAATGGACAGTTTGCATCACATAAAACGCGTATCAAAGCAATTGTACACATAAAGATTGAAATCAAGCCAATCTGGAATGTTTGTAAAAGCAAATCAAATCCACGTCAAGAGCATTGATAGAGGGAGATTTGAACAAGGAATTCAGACCTAATATGTTGTGCATTACATAAGGAAGCGAGAGAGACAATTACAAGGGTTGGAGAGCAGTTCTAGAGGCAGAACAAAAATTGGAAAAAACACAAAAAAGTGGGAGATCGAAATCAGGTCTAGAGGCATTTTCAAGACTTAAGACTTGTCTCAATCTCTTCCTGGCCATCTCCAGAAGAGAAACCAATCAAGACAACGCATTTTCATACTCTCATACGCATTGTAAGTCATTCGCAACATGGCCCTGTTCTTGATTTCGTATCTTTGAAATTAGGCGTGGTTAGCATGAATTGATAGCATATTTTGCATCTACAAGTCATTTGCAAGCTTTTTGTAATAACCAATTGCATTTATCTGACCTATATGAAGATCCAGCATGGCTAAGGTTTGGTTCTTGCTTTTGGGTTTTTTCGTTTCAGGAAAAATTGGCCATGATAATGGTTATGGTTGTGATCAGCAGGTTTAGACGAACTCAACCATGGTCTTAGAATGCATTTTCATGGCCTATGCAAGATTTTGGAATGGACAAGGTTTGTAGTGATGGACGTGGACCGTAGGTATAGCTATTGGAATTTTTAGCAACGGATGGAGGACAGGGATGATGAGTTGTCGTCCATCCATTCGCCCGTTCAAACCTCCGCGCGCGTTTTAGTTTTCCTGGCCATGAATTTTGTTTTTTTTATATTATTAATAATTTGCATTGTATTAACAAAGGAAGCAACTTGGCCTTGTGGTTGCCACATCAGCGTTCAAGGATCCAAAGGCTGGAGGTCAGGGGTCTGATCCCTGCCTCCAGCAAATTGCATTTTCTCATTTATTTTTCAGCAAATCTAGTGTACACACCAACATGATGATCATCATACTCCCTCACTCCTTAGCGTGTCAGATGGCCAGATGGCCAGATCTGGTGGTCAAGCTTGGAAGGCGTACTATAAGCTGGTCAACGCACGTGTACATGATCCCAAAAGTCAGAATGGATCAGCATATTTGAGCCAAATCTCTTGCTATTTGAACACCTCATAATAATAAGGCCCATTCTCACTCTTTCTCATACATTTCTTTTTTTATTTAGTTATTTTATTTTATTTAATTAATTTCGAACCAATAGATTAATTTTCTTTTTTTACCAAAAATCACAAAAAAACATTTTTGTCCAATTAAAACTCAGAACTTTATTTTTCTTTAATAAATTTTAATTAATTAATTACGTTTTTAATTCTAGAATAACTTTAACTTATTTAGTAAATATTTAAAATTAATTAGAAATCATTAGGTTTTAATTCTAATTTAATTATTTTTAAAATTCTTTTCTTAAATTAACAAAAACTCCAAAAACATGTCATTAATTATTTTTTATTAATTAATTTATATAATAATTAATTTAGTATTTAATTTAGGATTTAATTTCTTTTCTTAAAATAAAAACAAAAAATAAACATTTTTCTTTTAAAAGGGTCAAAACCCTAATTCGCATTCGATTTAATTTCGCGTCGCGCTTTATTTTCTTTATCCAATTAATGTATCTGCTCCCGACTTGTAATAGTTTTAAATAGGACATTTATTATTCTTACCGCCTTATTTTATTTTCAATGGGTTGCTTTTGGCGATGTAAATACCCGACGCCTTGTAACTTAATTTCCGCACTTTAATTTCTGCTAATTATAACTGCTAGATGTTTGATAATAGGGCTTGCATGACAAGAATGAATGTTTAATCTAAAATCAAATTAGATCACCCTTAACATGTGCAAAGATAAAAATAACTGAAAAAAACACACTCGCACATGCGCACTCTTAGGGTACATTCCACTTGGTTGCCTTCGTACACGGTCATTGAGTATAGGGTATTTTAGAGGTCGCCCTCTTGTCTGAAAGATCATAGTTGCCTCGAAACGGTTGGCTCGGATATTGTTGCCTCGAACAAATGATCTAAGACATTAGGGTTACCGCTAAAGTGTCCTAGCATTGCTTTGGTGACTGTATGTCCCTCATTTGAATTGACCCTCAAACTCCAACGACAGTGCTACCTACTCACTAATAGTGGGATAGCACTGTCTAAAGGAAATTAGCATAGAATGATTCCTTTTTTCGAGTAGGTAGATAGTTCTTAGATACTTGTTCATCCAAAACAAAAAAAAAATTTCACACCTACACTCCTTTTCAAACAAAGTTTTCTAAAAAAAAACACTTCATTACACTCTTGAGGACAAAAGCAAGAGTTAAATCGAAGTTAAAACAAAAACTTTTCAAAACCCACAAGCACAAAGAAAACATTTTGAAAATGATGAGCAAGTACCTAAGAGCCCATAGATAACTACGGATAAAAAGGGTGCTAATACCTTCCTTTTCTATAATCTACCCCCCGTACTCAGAGATAATCTCGAAAAAGGAATTTTTCTGTGCTTTTTTTCCTTTCCTTGTTGGATAAGTTAAAAGTCGGTGGCGACTCTTGCTTACCGCGACATTTTGCAAACACAAACGCAAAATGCAAACCAGCATTCCAAAAAACAGTCAGTTCTTCCCACCGTATCACAGAATTGGCGACTCTGCTGGGGACTTAATAAGTGGGGTGTTTCTTAGGAATAGTTCATTATATTGTTTTCAATTTCTTGATATGTATGCTTTATCTTTGTGGGTTTGAATTGGAGTTACTATAGATCCTAACCCGGATCTGGGGATACCATTTAGGTAAGTAGCAATAGACTGTGAGGGAACTGTATGGCATAGATCGATACGGTTGAAGCAGTAGCAAAGTTGGTGTGGCACTTTAGTTTGTACCGATATCCCTTGTGGTGGAACAAGGAGAATATGGGTCTTCTAAGGGGTCATTAAGAACCAACTGACCCTAGAACCTATAATTGACCAACTTGGCCATAGAAAAGTAGCAGTATGCTACACTCATTAAGACCAAACTCTCGCGATGATTCCGGCTGCAAGAAAAGGTTGCCAAACTGGAATTATGACCGATCGAGGGTGGTCTATGATATTGAGATCCTCTAGAACCCAGTTACTATTACTAGGACAGGTTTGAACCAACTAAACTGAAAGAGGGTAATACCTAAACTCCATGCCAGCCTGAAATCTAAGGGCTATTGTGTGACTTGTTTGCCCTTATCATGTTTGCTATTTGTGAATACTTATGGTGTGTTTCTATCATAACATCATGACATTGCATGCATCTTGCATCAGACTAACCTATTTCAAAGACAAAGTGGATTCATCTTTGTTATATTTTGTAGGTCATGGCCTCTATGCGTAGAAACACTATTTAGATCAGCTTTGTACAGATTCCTATTCAGCTTAGAGATTTGGTTTCCAAAGTTCCAGATACTTCCTCCTTTATCAGAAGACATGGTCACCTCCTTGGGTTGGTCACTTCCAAAATGGATGAGCAGATGTTGAGCGTCTTGTGCCAGTTCTTTGATCCATTGTACCACTGCTTCACCTTCCCGGACTATCAGTTGGTCCCTACCTTGGAAGAGTTCTCTGATTTGCTTGGTATTTCCATTCTGGAGCAGGCGCCATTTACAGGTTGGGGCTCTTAGGCCTGAAGATGTTGCTACAGCCCTACATCTGACAAAGGTTGAGGTAATGTCTAACTGGGAAACTCGGAGTGGGACAAAAGGCTTCTTGGCTAAATTCTTGGTTGACCGGGCTAATCGGTTCTAGGACAGTTTGGATTTTCAAGCATTCAAAGACATCTTGGCTCTTCTCATTTATGGTTTTGTGTTGTTTCCTAACTCATATTCTTTCATCGACGTGAATGTAGTGAAGATTTTCATGTCCCGTAATCCTGTGCCCACTCTCTTAGGTTACATTTTGCACTCTCTTTATGCCCGTACTGCTCGGAAACGGGGAACCCTTATGTGTTGTGCACCATTGCTGGCGAGGTGATTTATTTCTCACCTCCCCAAATCAGTTTTGAAGAACAAGGAAGGCATGGGTTGGGCCTACAGAATTATGTCTCTCCCTCACACTGACATCATCTGGAGCATTAAAGACATGGAAGAAGCAGTTGTTATCAACCGGTGCGGAGAATACCCCAATGTTCCTTTACTTGAAATTCGAGGAGGGATTACCTATAACCCTTGTTTGGCCTTACGTCAGTTTGGGCGAGTTAGGAGGGACGGACCTCATGAGTTGCTAATGTCGAGCATTGTTTTTGACTTCCAAGGGGATAGTGAGGAGCATCACCGCAGGTTCATACGAGCTTGGAATAGGGTACACATGTCTGATCCACACGAGTTAGGGATGAAGACCTCTCTTCCGATGGAACCATATCTCCGATGGCTTCAAATTTGTGCCCAAAAGCTGGGAATGCCGTACGAAGCTATCTTACCGGTAATTATTGAGAATGCTGATGAAGAAGGGGTTCCTCCTACTTTCCTACATCCGTACATGCCAATTGACATTGGGGAATTAAAAAGGTCGTGGATCCAGTTGAGAGAAGAGCGGGATACTTACAAAGAAAAGTATCACGAGCAGGAGCGGAAGATTCTAAAGCTTACAAGGCAGTTGGAGAATGAGAAGGTCCTCAATGATTATGTCAGCACTAACGGAAAGCGGCCATGGGAGCGCTGGTGTCTTTTGTTATTTCTAGTCTTGATTTACTTTTCAGTTTTTCCCTTTGTAACGCCTTAAAGGCATTTGTCAAACATTGTTTCAAGTTCGTTATCTAATAAAAGTGCGTTTCATTTTGGTTTACGAATTTGAGTCCCTAAAGTCTTCGAAATCATATCATACACATATCATTCCCATGCACCTCATTACAGGTACCCTTACAGGTTTCTCATCTTCTTCGCTGTTTATTTCAGCATCATATCTGCTAAAACAACAACTGATCAAGCTATCAAGGCTCTACAAGCTCAAAACGCTCAGTTCTAGGAAATGTTCATGAATTTAGCTAAGGGTCAGAAAGATCTGAAGACTCTTATCTTGAAGGATAAGAAGAAGAAGAAGAAGAAGAAGAAGAAGAAGACGGTCCTCCTGAACATGGGTCGCAGATTTGGGAACAATTTGTGAGAAGAAGTCAATTTATCCCACTCATCTGGAGGGGGAGAAAACCAGGAAGAAAGGAGGGCTCCTAGCCCTATGGTTTCAGATAACGAGACTGAGTTTGACGAAGACCAGTATCCTCCGACTGAGGATAGGTATAAACAGCTTGAAGACCGGTTAAGTGCGATGGAGATCCAGAAGTTAACTGGATTGTACTTTGGTGATTTGGGTTTGTCATCTGGGGTGGTCATTCCCCACAAGTTTAAAGCATCGATCTTTTCTAAATACGACGGGGTTTCTTGTCCAAAGTTGCACCTCGGTTCGTATGTTAGAAAGATTCAGCCATATACCGCTGACAGGAGCCTCTGGATCCACTTCTTTCAAGATAGTCTCTTAGGGACTCAACTTGAATGGTTTTACCAGCTGGAAGGAGCTAGTATCCGTAATTGGGAAGATCTTGTTGCTGCTTTTTACAAGCAGTACCAATACAATGCCGACCTCGCTCCCACGCGTACCCAACTTCAGGGTATGTCTATGGGTGCGAGCGAAGGTTTCAAAGACTACACTCAGAAATGGAGGGACCTTGCTGGAAGATTACAACCCCCGCTGGCTGACAGAGAGTTAATGGATATGTTTCTGGGGACCTTGTCTGGTCCGTATTTCAACCATCTGATTGGAAGTTCATCGTCCGGGTTTACATAGCTGATTATGACTGGAAAAAGAGTTGAAGCCGGTATCAAGAGCGGTAAGATACATAAGGGTGCTTCGTCAAGTACCGAGAAGAAGCCTTTTAAGAAGGAGTCCAATGCAGTTTACAGTTCGAAAGGCCATAATAGACCTGAGCGCCGCCAAGCAGTCAATGCGGTTGTTATATCAAGACTTGTTGTTGCCTCACAACGCAACAATCACCCAAGAGCCGAGAGGCCGTGAAGACAATTCACTCAACTCCATATGAACTTGTCTCTAATTTTGCCGCAGTTGTTAAAGACCAATTTGGTGATTCCGAAGGAAGCCCCGAAGAATCCTAATACAACATCACCGCTGTACAATCCAAACGCCCGATGTGTTTTTCACTCCGATAGCCCGGGGCACGATACGAATGACTGCTGGGTCCTGAAGAATAAGGTACATGATCTGATTGATGCTAAGGAGATTGAGTTTGAAGCGCCCGAAAAACCTAATGTTATGACTGCTCCTATGCCTAAGCATGGAGTGAATGCTATAGATAAAGACTTGTTTGTGGTTTCTGTGAAAGACATTTTTACTCCATTGATGACTGTGAAGAAGAACCTTCTGTTAGCCGGATTATTTTCGGGTTGTGGCGAAGGTTGTCGTCTGTGTTCCGTCCTACCTACTGGTTGCCATCTTTTGAAGTCAGGTGTCCAACGCCTGATGGATAACAAGGAAATTCTGTTTGAGAAGACTTTTTTTCCTTTGGTTCCTGTTGAAGAAGTTGCTATAATCACCATTTTCGACAATTCTTCCAAGGCTTCCTCGAGAAAGCCTATTAGAATTACATTTGTTCCGAGAATCGCTCCTTTGATTATTACTGTTCCTGGACCTATCCCCTATACTTCAGATAAGGCTGTCTCGTGGCACTATGGGGCTGACGTGTATTATCACGGGGTTAAACAAGATTTGAAGGATGAAGAGGCTGATACTGACATCAGCAATATTGTTGGATCTAGTAAAGTCACCCGCAGCGGAAGACTTTTCTCCCCTGAGATCTCTCCACCAACTGTTCGGAAGCCCGTTGTTATTACGTCAGCCAGTACATCTGCTACTGTCCCTGCTCAAGTTCCAATTCTTACCCCTGTCACCGAGTCAGCTGACACTCGGGGCAAAGGGACCACCGGTGAGCCTGCCCAAACGGAGGCACCGAAGAAAATTACTGTTGAAGCCTCTAGACAAGAGATAGAGGAAATTTTAAAGATCATCAAGAAAAGCGACTACAATGTAGTCGAACAGCTAGGGAAAACCCCGTCGAAGATCTCTATGTTGTCTTTATTGTTGTGTTCAGAGGCGCATGTTAAGGCTCTGATTGCTTTCCTGAAGACTGCGCACTTGCCGCAGGAGACCTCTGCTGATCAGTTTAAAGATTGTGTGGCTAGTTTGACAGCAGATAACGGTTTGGGTTTCTCCGACGCTGATTTGACTGCCAAGGGGAAGAATCACAATAACGCTCTGCATGTCTCCATTGAGTGCAGGGGAACTACTCTAGATCATGTGTTGGTGGATACTGGGTCCTCGTTAAACGTTTTACCTAAGAAAGCACTAGACCGGTTAGACTATGAAGGGTTGGAGCTGAAGCCGAGTAACATTGTGGTTAGGGCCTTTGATGGGTCCAAGAGGATGGTACATGGAGAGGTGGATATTCCAATTAAGGTTGGTTCTCAGATTTTCGCATCTACATTCTATGTGATGGACATTCGGCCATCCTATTCTTGTTTGTTGGGTCGCCCGTGGATCCACAAAGCTGGGGCAGTGACTTCTAGGCTTCACCAGATGCTAAAATACCCAGTGAAGGGGAAAATTGTTACGGTACAAGGAGAAGAGGAGTACATGGTGAGCCACCTCAACTCTTTCCGGTATGTGGAGATGGACGGGGAGTTCATTGAGACCCCGTTTCAACATTTTGAAGAAGTCCCCCAGACGCTGGCATCAACTGAAATTACTACTGAAGATCCTCTAATGAAGATGGCTTCCCTAAAGAATGCCCGGGCTGTTGTTGAGAAAGGTGGGTGTGCAAATTGGGGCCAACTCCCTGATTTTGCACATAAGACTAACAAGTTTGGTTTGGGTTTCACTTCAGAAGCTCAAAGGGTTGTTCGGCGTGCACGAATCGGAGGACCTCCCCTGTTTATCAGCAAGTCAGGAGTAAATTCCATTGAAGACGATGTTGAAGAATCTGAGTTCGACAGTTGGATCTATCCAACTACCGATGGTGGGCTAAGCAATTAGACGGCAAAGGACTTCGTCCCAATTTCTTTTATTACCCAGTAATGAGACTTTTGTTTTGAGTTTGTAACAGATAATTTTTTGAACTTTACGGCCCGGTGCCTTACCCGAGACACTGTGGCTTTGTTTGTGAGGGCTTGATATTTGTCATTTCCATATATCATTAATAAAAGCATTGGACGTTTTCTTGCATTTCAAATTTTGCGCTCCTTGTTTTTCTTTTTTATCTTGCAAAACAGCTATTTTACACACACTCACATATACAGGTCTACATCCACTCTGGATCCCACTGATAACGACTCTGCTACTGCCGGTTATGACTTCGAAAGTCCGATCAACTTAGCCGAAGACGAAGGTGAAGATGATTGTGAAGTTCCTGGTGAACTTTCTAGACTGTTACTTCAGGAAGAAAGGGCCATACAGCCGCACGAAGAGCCAGTGGAAACAATAAATCTGGGTACAGAGGTAGACAAGAAAGAGGTCAAGATCGGTGCAAATCTGGAAGCTAGTGTTAAGCAACGGTTGATTCAGATGCTGCGTGACTATGTTGAGATATTTGCCTGGTCTTATGAAGATATGCCAGGGTTGGATACTAATATCGTGGTTCACCGCCTGCCTACCAAGGAAGACTGTCCTCCAGTGAAACAGAAAGTCCGTCGAATGCGCCCAGAGATGTATGAGAAAATCAAGGCTGAGGTTATGAAGCAGTTTGACGCCGGTTTTCTAGCAATTACTTCTTACCCGCAGTGGGTGGCCAACGTGGTTCCTGTGCCGAAGAAGGATGGTAAAGTTCGAATGTGTGTCGACTATAGGGATCTGAATAGGGTGAGCCCCAAGGATGATTTCCCTCTGCCTCATATCGACGTTCTGGTTGACAACACCGCACAGCATAAGGTATTCTCCTTTATGGATGGTTTCTCCGGTTATAATCAGATTAAAATGGCTCCCGAAGACATGGAGAAGACAACCTTCATTACTCAATGGGGTACCTTTTGCTACAAGGTTATTCCGTTCTGAGTGAAGAATGTTGGGGCAACGTATCAGCGCGCCATGGTCGCTTTGTTCCATGACATGGACCATCATGAGATTGAAGTATATGTCGATGACATGATTGCAAGATCCCAGACCGAAGAAGAACATCTTGACCAAGTGCCAAGTCTATACAGATAAGAACGGTAACATCTCGTGCCAGTCTTTATATGTTACCATCATCTTCTACACAATCTTCTTAATGTTCTTATTAGTCGCTTCAACAGCCCCATTCATCTTCGGCCAGTAGGGAGAAGAGTTGTGATTATGTATCTTGAACTGCTTGCAGAGCTCGGTGATCATCTTGTTGTTGAGATTTGTACCATTGTCTGTAATGATCCTCTCTGGTACACCGTATCGACAAAACAGATTGTACCGAATGAACCGTGCCATGACGTTCTTGGTTACAGTAGCAAAGGAAGTTGCTTCAACCCACTTTGTAAAATAATCAATTGCTACCAAGATGAAATGATGCCCGTTAGATGTCGTAGGTCTGATCTCTCTGATCATGTCAATGCCCCACATTGCAAAAGACCATGGAGCTGTCAAGAAGTTCAGAGGTACTGGAGGTATATGCACCTTATCAGCATAGACTTGGCACTTGTGACAGGTCCGAGAATGCTGATAACAGTCGGCTTCCATTATGGACCAAAAATATCCTGCCCGTAGGATTTTCTTTGCCATGGTGTGTCCACTGGAATGAGTCTCGAAAGTACCCTCATGTAACTCTACCATAATCCTTTCTGCTTTGTTCTTATCCACACATCGCAACAAGGTTGAATCATGGTTGCGCTTGTAGAGAATGCCATTGCTGATGAAGAACTTTCCCGTGAACCTTCTCAGAAACTTCTTGTCATTAACAGATGCACTCTCGGGGTATTATTGAGCTTCAAGATACCTCTTCAACTCATGAAACCAGGGTTTATCCGTTACCTCTTCAGTCTCAATATCGCAGCAATGTGCAGGTTCGTCCAACCTTTCAATGGTAATCCGGGGAGCTTCGTTGTCCCAATTGACTTTGAACATAGAAGACATCGTAGCCAGCGCGTCCGCTAACTGATTCTCCTCTCTAGGGAAGTGTTCAAAGGTTATCTCCTCGAAATATGGAAGCAACGTCAATACATACTCTTGGTAAGGAATAAGATTAGGGTGTTTCGTATCCCACTCGCCTTTGATCTGACTGATCACGAGAGCGGAATCTCCGAAAACACTTAAGAACTTAATCCTTAGGTCAATTGCTGCTTGAAGACCCATAATACACGCTTCATACTCCACCATGTTGTTGGTGCAGTTGAAACATAGTCGGGCGGTGAATGGAGTATGAGAGCCTTTAGGAGATATGACCACGGAGCCAATTCCATTACCCAAAGCGTTTGAAGCTCCATTAAAGTACATAGACCATCGGGATCCTTCCTCAGGTCCTTCATCCGGTCCAGGTTCTTCACAGTCAGTTACTATCATGATATTCTCATCCGGGAATTCAAAGTTCATAGACTGGTAATCGTCCACTGCTTGATGTGCCAGATGATCTTCCAACACACTTCCCTTGATTGCCTTTTGAGTCGTGTATTGAATGTCATACTCAGTCAGAATCATCTGCCATCTTGCTATTCTTCTGGACAAAGCAGGCTTTTCGGAGATATACTTGATTGGATCCATCTTTGATATCAATAGAGTAGTGTGAGTCAGCATATATTGTCTTAGCAAGCGAGCAGCCCATGCCAAAGCGCAGCAAGTTTTCTCGAGCAGCGAGTATCGGGTCTCGCAGTCGGTAAACTTTTTGCTAAGGTAATAAATAGCATGCTCTTTTCGGCCAGACTCCTCATGCTGCCCCAGCACACACCCCATTGAGTTGTCGAGTACTGTCAAGTATAGGATCAAAGGTCTCCCTTCAACTAGCGGCATCAGAATAGGTGGCTCTCAGAGATATTCCTTGATCCTTTCGAAAGCGGCCTGACATTCATCGTTCCATCTTACCACTTGATCTTTCTTCAGTAGCTTGAAGATTGGCTCACAAGTAGCAGTCAGGTGCGAGATGAATCGGGAAATATAGTTCAGACGTCCCAGAAAGCCTCTGACATCTTTCTCTGTTTGGGGAGCTGGCATTTCCTACATAGCCTTCACCTTTGCAGGATCCACTTGAATACCTTTATCACTTACGACGAAACCCAGCAGCTTACCAGATCTCACCTCGAAGGTGCACTTGTTCGGGTTTAACCTCAGCTTGTACAACTTCAACCTGTCAAATAACTTCTGAAGGTGGTCAAGATGTTCTTCTTCGGTCTGGGATCTTGCAATCATGTCGTCGACGTATACCTCAATCTCATGATGGATCATGTCATGGAACAAAGCTACCATGGTGCGTTGATACGTCGCCCCAGCATTCTTCAATCCAAAAGGCATGACCTTGTAGCAGAAGGTACCCCATTGAGTAACAAAGGTTGTCTTCTCCATGTCTTCGGGAGCCATTTTAATCTGATTATAACCGGAGAAACCATTCATAAAAGAGAAGACCTTATGTTGTGCGGTGTTGTCAACCAGAACGTTGATATGAGTTAAAGGGAAATCATCCTTGGGGCTTGCCCTGTTCAAATCCCTATAGTCAACAGACATTCGAACCTCACCATCCTTCTTCGGCACAGGAACCACGTTGGCAACCCACTGCGGATAAGAAGTAACTGCTAGAAAACCGGCGTCAAACTGCTTCATCACTTCAGCCTTGATTTTCTCGGACATCTCCGGGCGCATTCGGTGGACCTTTTGTTTCACTGGAGGACAGTCTTCCTTGGTAGGCAATCGGTGAACCACAATATCGGTATCCAATCCAGGCATATCTTCATAAGAGCATGCAAAGATCTCAACATAGTCACGCAGCATCTGAATCAACCGTTGTTTAACACTAGGCTCCAGATTTGCACCGATCTTGACTTCTTTCTTGTCTACCTTTGTACCCAGATTCACTGTTTCCACTGGCTCTTCATGTGGCTGTATGGCCCTCTCTTCTTGCAATAATAGCCTAGCAAGTTCACCAGGCACTTCGCAATCATCTTCACCTTCGTCTTCGGCTAAGTTGATCGGACTTTCGAAGTCATAACCGGAAGTAGCAGAGTCGTTATCAATGGGATCCAGAGTGGATGTAGACCTGTATATGTGAGTGTGTAAAATAGCTGTTTTGCAATATATAATAAAAGAAAAACAAGGAGCGCAAAATTTGAAATGCAAGAAACGTCCAATGCTTTTATTAATGATATATGGAGATGACACACATAAATCCCTCACAAACAAAGCCACGGTGTCTCGGGTAAGGCACCGGGACGTAAAGTTTAAAATGTTGTCTGTTACAAATTCAAACAAAAAGTCTCATTAATGGGTAATTACAGAAACGGGCATAGAATCCTTCGTTGTCCAATTGCTTAGTCCACCATCAACAGTCGGGTATATCCAGCTGTCAATATCAAATTCTTCATCATCGTCTTCAATAGCATTCACTCATGCATCATGTTTGGGCATAGGTGCCGTTATGACATTAGGCTTTTCAGGCGCTTCGAACTGAATTTCCTTAGCATCAATCAGGTCTTGTACCTTGTTCTTCAAGACCCAGTAGTCATTCATATCATGCCCTGGGCTATCAGAATGAAAAGCGCAGCAGGCATTCGGATTGTACATGGGTGATGTCGTATTGGGATTCTTCGGGGCTTCCTTCGGAATCACCAAGTTGGTTTTTAGCAGCTGCGGCAGATTCTGAGACAGGGTCATATGGAGCTGAGTGAATTGTCTTCGCGGTCTCTCGGCCCTTGGCTGATTGTTGCGCTGAGCGGCAACAGTTGGTCTTGAAATAACAACCGCATTAACAACTTGGTGGCGTTCAGGTCTATTATGGCTCTTTGAACTGTAAACAGCACTGGACTCCTTCTTAAAAGGCTTCTTTTTGGTACTTGATGAAGCACCCTTCTATATTTTACCATATTTGATACCAGCCTTAATTCTTTCCCCTGTCATAATTAGCTCTGTAAATCTGGATGATGAACATCCAATCAGATGGTTGAAATACGGACCAGACAAGGTCCCCAAAAACATATCCACTAGCTCCATATCAGCCAAGGGAGGTTGCACTCTACCAGCAAGGTCCCTCCACTTCTGAGCGTAGTCTTTGAAACCTTCGCCCGCACCCATGGATATACCCTGAAGTTGGGTACGTGTGGGAGCGAGGTCAGCATTTTATTGGTACTGCTTGTAGAAAGCAGCAGCCAAATCTTCCCAATTACGGATTCTAGCTCCTTCAAGCTGGTAAAGCCATTCAAGCTGAGTCCCTGAGAGACTGACTTGAAAGAAGTGGATCCAGAGGTTCTTGTCAGCGGTGTATGGCTGGATCTTTCTAACATACGAACGGAGGTGCAGCTTTGGGCAAGAAACCCCGTCGTACTTAGCAAAGGCTGGTGCTTTGAATTTGTGGGGAATCACCACCCCATATGACAGACCTAGATCACCAAAGTCCAACCCAGGTACCTTCTAAATCTCCATCGCACTTAACCGGTCTTCAAGTTGTTTATATCTATCCTCAGCAGGAGGATACTGGTCTTCGTCAAAGTCAGTCTCGTGGTCAGATACCACAGGGCTAGGAACCCTCCTTTCTTCCTGATCTGCTCCCCCTCCAGATGAGTGGGATAGATTGACTTCATCTTGCAGCCTGTTCCCAAACTGGTGACCCATGTTCAGGAGGACCGTCTTCTTCTTCTTCTTCTTCTTATCTTTCAAGATAAGGGTCTTCAGATCTTGCTGACCCTTAGCCAAATTCATGAACATTTCCTGGAATTGAGCGTTTTGAGCTTGTAGAGCCTTGATAGCTTGATCAGTTGATGTTTCAGCAGACATGATGTGCTGAAACAAATAGCGAAGAAGATGAGAAAACCTGTAAGGGTACCTGTTATGAGGTGCATGGAATGAAATGCGTATGACATGATTTCAAAGACTTTAGAGATTCAAATTCGTAAACCAAAACGAAACACACTTCTATTAGATAAAATTTGAATTCAATTGTTCAACATATGCCTTTAAGGCATTACTGTTGTACCCCAAAATTTTCCCTCCCATTTCATCAACATTTTCTCATCACAAGACTCTTGGAACTGAAGATCAAGCTAGGGTTTGCTCTGCTCAAGACACTTCCTTGCACTGTTGACCTAAACTAGGGTTTGAGTTTTCACAGGGATGTTTTGACCCACAATGCCCAAAGTTACTTTCATACTTCATGTTAGACTCACAAGTTTATCCTTACCAAGTTTCATGCCTTGATTCAAATCTTTGCTCAGTCAGTTGGACAGTTAACCTAGAAATCCACTGTATTGGGGAAAAAGTCAACTGTGGCCAATTGAAAGTCAAACCTCATGATTTTTGACCCACATCAACATAATAAACTCATATATGTCATTTGATCAAGTCTGGACCACAATTCCACAAGAAATTTGATCAGATCACCAAAAGGGAAAAATGGTCATTTTTAGGGTTTTGATTGCACAAAGGCAATTTTTGACTGTTTGACCTAGCCAATGGCAAATCAAGCTCACACATGGACTCAAGAACTCAATGAAATTGTCTTGACCCATTCAACAAGTTCAGAAGATCTCAATTGCATAGGATTGACAGATGAATTTTTTAGTCAACTGATCAAAATTTGACTGTACACTGAAAAGTCAAACTTTGACTTTTTGGCCAAAATCAAGTGCCAAGAGTTATTTTTCATCAAGACATGTCAAATTATGAAAATTGTTCATCAAGAAACCCAAAAATGCAAATTAGGGTTTAAAATGGAAAATTTTCATAACTTAGAAATTTTCTAAGTTATAAAATTCTTATTTTTTCCTAACTTTGTCCTATTTTTTCACCAAGATGCAAGTGGATTCAAACAAAACTTGAAAAATGAAAGTTGCAGTCCATCACAAAGTCTACAACTTTGATTCACAAAGTTTTATCAAAAAAAGGCTTGTATCTTAAGTTATGATTTTTGGAACAAGGGTACCTAAAATTTTTTAGAGAAAATTTGCCCTAATCTAGGCAGGATTTTGACCCATCTTCTTGGCCACTTTTCACATAGTTCTACTTGTAGTTTCAAGTTTCATTTCAAAGATGGATTATAGTACATGTTCCAATCTTTATAAATTTTCCAAGAACTCCTCAAACACCCTTGTGGTTAGAGAGAATCGAATGCTTGAAGTTGGCAAAAACTCACTTTTGTCCATGGCCAATGCATGTTCATACAAACTTGCATTTTCAAATCAGCATGTTTGGTGCTAGCTTGCAGACCTCAAAAATAGTTTATAATCCATAATTTAATGCATAACCATTGAGTTAAGGTATTATCTTGTTCATATGGACATTACATGCAAAATTAAGCCCTAAATGGTAAAAGGTATATTGCCATTTTTGCAAAAGTTACTTTATGTCAAAACACTAAGCATTGTACCTTGGACAAAATCTGAGACTGCAAACCAAATCCATGAATTAGAGGGGCCAAGAGTGTTATGTGCAGGTTGATAGGAGGGCTTGTACAGGGCTATAACATCACTTCCATTCTTTTGCTTTAAGTAGAAGAAACTTGCAAAATACAAGCCACAAGACACATCTGAAAAAACCAGCTTACAAGAACATTGTGAACAAGTTTTATACCTCCTAATAAGCCAGAAACACGACCCCTTCATCACAAAAACCTCCTAATACACAAAATCCCTATTTTGTTTCAAAACAGGGCAAGTTCTGCAAACTTCAAGCCATAACCAATTTCTATCGTGTGTTTTGTCCAAAAGAGCTTCAAACACCTTCCAATCAATCCACCTGAGCTATCCAAATCATCCATTGCTAGTTGTAACACCTCTAACACACTTTGCCATTTTTGTTTCAAAGCAATGCAAGTTGAGTTCTACAGCATGATTCAAGCTGTCTCAAAATAAGCCAAGCATTGGAAAAGCTTCTTTGGACCTCAGGCAAGCTCAAAAGAAGCTCAAACCCCATTGAAGGTTGCTACATTTTCCAGCTCGAAGTCAACTGAAACAGGTATTTCATGGACCTCTATCTCTCTATTTAGGAATGGTTAGGCTTAGGTTTGTGAATGAAATGTGTTGTACTCATAGCCCTGAAGCCATACATATGCTTAGTTTTCATTTACATTAATCGTGCTAAGAGAATTTCACTCTTGAAGTTTCTGAAAAAAACTAGGTTAGAAATTAGGGCCAGATAAATTCTCTCTGGTCTTTGAGAGTTAATCCAAGTTTTTATATGGTTGGATTCGTTGTTTAATTCTCTACAATGTTCATGTTATGAGTTTTGTCAAAAAATCAAAGAATCAGAAGATAGTCATTGATGTACAGAGGCACACGTTTTTGAACAAGAGGAAGAAGATGAAATCTGACTGGGCTGGGCCTGGTTTTTCTTTGCTTTTGACACCCCATTTTCTCCCCCTGGCCCATTTATTTGAATATTTGTCATTTTTTCATTTTTATTTTTATTCTGACTTTATTATTTTTTGTCCAAATATAAAAAATACCAAAAAATTATTTTCTATATTTTCCATATTTATTTGATATTTATTTTTATTTTACTAAGTATAAATATATAAATAAACTATTTTCTTTTTAATAAAACTCAAAAATAATACAAAAAATATACTTATCTTCATTTATAATTTTTATTTACATCTTGAAAATATTTTCTAGAATATACACATTTTTTGTAAATAATTAATTTTTATTTTTATATATTTAATATATATATATATATATATATATATATATATATATATATATATATATATATATATATATATATATATATATATATATATATATATATATATATATATATATATATATATATATATATATATATATATATATATATATATATATATATATATATATATATATATATATATATATATATATATATATATATATATATATATATATATATATATATATATATATATACTTATATACTTTATTTTATTAAATAATTAGGTCAAAAATATAAAAATATTACATTTTTACTTTTATTAATATTTCACACTAAAAATATCTTTTTTATAATATACTTCTATTTTTTTTGTACAAATTAATATAGTATTATATATAATTAATAAATAATATTATTTATTTAAGAATTAAGGTTTTGCCCTAAATAACAAAAAATAATAAAAATTGACCTTTTTTATTTATTTACATTTCACATTAAAAAAATATACTTTTTACATACATAAAAACTTTTTTGCATAATACATTTTATTTGACTTTTATTTATTTGTATTTATTTCAATTATTGTACATTTAAATATTGCCTATACATTCGATTTGGTTGTAATAACTTAGAATTTAATTTTTTGTCAAATACCCCCAATTCAAATTTGTACCCCCCTCCCTATATCATGTTGTAATAGTGTAGCATTTAAATTCTCGCACATTTAAAAACTTCCAATTATGCCATGCTTAGACCTAGGGTTTGTATGCAAATAAAATCAACAATTAGTTTGACCTAATCCAAGATAAATATGCATGAAAAATAAACACAATGCACACTTGCACCCCTAGGATTATAATCCACTTGTTGCCTTCAAAACTGGGCCATGGTTGCATGTCAAGTACTTTGGCAAAATAAAAAACAAAAACAAAGATCATAGTCCCTCGATGACGCTATCTGAGTTGCCTAAACAAAATGATCAAGTCTCTTAAGAAAAATTGCCAAAAATGCTTGACACCATTGCTATCATGGTTTATACGATGACCCGAGCTTGTCCCGTTAACATCCTAACACAAGGTTGTTCACCAAATACAATGGTGAAACAACACTGTTAAAAGGGTTAAAAACATAAGAAAGGTCTTTGAGTAAAATAGGGTAGATAGCTCCTAGTTACTTGATCAAGCTTGCAAAAACATCCTTGCTATTTTCAAAACGCACTTCACCACACAATTTCAAAACCCTACTTTCAAACATTGGAAACTTTTCAAAAGGACAAAAACACCTTTGTATACATTCAAACAAGAATCATTACAAAGGTTGCCACAACAATGGCCTCTTTTCAAAACGTCTTTCAAAATCACACACAAAAGCACCATTTCAAACAATTGAAAAGCAAAGCAAGTGATCTAAGCAAGTAACTAAGAGCCCATGGATAACCATGGATAGAAAGGGTGCTAATACCTTCCCTTTCTATAATCTACTCCCCGAACCCAAGAAAACATCTCAAAGGTCTTTCCTGTGCTTTTTGACCTTTCCTTAGGATAAAATAAAAATTCGGTGGCGACTCTTGCTAAACTGAAACATTTGCGAACACAAAACACAAAATCCCAAGTCAGTTCTCGCACCGTATCACAGAACTGGCGACTCTGCTGGGGAAAACTTTAAAAGTGGAGTAACCTTAGGGCTTAAGTTACCCTTTGCATGATTATTGTTTGCTTTGATTGCTTTACATTTTGGTTCTCTTGTTTGGGCTTGAAATCCTCCACCTGGATTTGGGAAACATTCATAGGTAAATAGCAATACGTTGTGGAAACTGTGTGGGGTATACCGACACGGTTGAAGCAATATCTATATTAGTGCGACATATTTGTGAGTACCGGTAGCCTTTAAGTCAATCAAAGAGAATACGGGGCCGCTGAGTGATGTCATAAAGCACTAATGAACTCTTAGAACCTTACTTGACTATCTTGGCCTTTTATTAGGGGTAGTGAGATGACCGGCTTTGGTACAGTCCGAAGTTGGTAGATACTCGATACTACACTCATTGAGGGTTGTTTTCTTGGAATATTTTGGTCGCTAGTTAAGTGGCTAAACCAAAACAATGAACATATAAAACAATCCAATGATATTGAGCTCCTTAGAACCCGATTACTATTTATAGGACAGGTTTTGAGCCAACTAAACTCAAGAGGGTACTTACCTATGAAACCTCATGTAAGTCTGAAACTAGGGTTTTGTGTGATATGCTTGTACATGTGCTTGTGCATACATCATAAACATCATAAAGCATCATATGCATCCACTAACCATTTCAAGGGTTTGGATCTTCATCTTTGTTCTTGTTTTGTAGGTCATGGAATCTCTTCGCAGGAAAACAATTCAAGTCAACCTTGTGAGAATCCCTCCTCAACTCAAGGAGCTTATTTCCAGGATTCCAGAGAATTCCCTCTTCAATGAAAGACATGGTAGACTTCTCAACTTGGTCAACTCCAACATTGAAGAAGACATGATCAAAGTTCTCTTCCAGTTCTTTGACCCCCTACAGCACTGTTTTACATTCCCTGATTACCAACTAGTACCCACTCTGGAGGAATTTTCTCAACTCTTGAGAATTCCTATTCTTAATCAACTACCCTACAACGGTACGGAAAAAGAACCAAAGCCTGAAGATGTTGCTCAAGCATTACACTTGCAACCATCTGACATCAAGGGGCATTGGGAAACCAGAAGTGGTGTCAAGGGCTTCTTGGCAAAATTTCTGTTTGAGAAGGCACAAGACTGCTGGAATTCTCTTGATCTACAAGCCTTTGAAGAGATTGTGGCACTCCTTGTCTATGGGTTGATCTTGTTCCCAAACCCTGATCAGCTTATAGATGTGAATGCTGTCAAGATTTTCATATCCAGGAATCCTATACCTACATTGCTTGGGGACATCCTACACTCATTTTACACACGAACAATGAGGAAAAGAGGTGTTCTCATGTGTTGTACTCCTCTCCTAGCAAGGTGGTTTATTTCTCACCTTCCACAATCAGTTTTGAAGAATGAGCAGGGTTTAAGGTGGTCACAACAATTGATGACCCTCACACATTCTAATTTACATTGGTGTTCTCGATCCAGAGAAAATGTCATCATCATTGATCGTTGTGGGGAATTCCCTAATGTCCCACTACTTGGCATTAGGGGAGGCATCACCTACAACCCCTGTCTAGCTTTGAGACAATTTGGATATGCTCGGAGGGATGGCCCTCATGACATGCTGATTCCGGACCTAGTTTTTGACTTCGACAACGATGCGCAAGGACTTCGACAAAGGTTCATCAGAGCTTGGAGGATGCCTAATAAGGTGGATAGTAAGACACTAGTGCACATAAATTCCATCCCCCTTGAGCCTTACCTCAAGTGGGTACGAACCCGCTCCCAGAATCTTATGATGCCATACCCTCACATTCTCCCCTCGATCAAAGAGCCTGTTATGGAAGGAGAGGTTCCATACACCATCCTACATCCTGACATGCCAACATCATGGGAAGAAATGCAAAAGAGTTGGATCCAACTCAAAGAAGAACGGGATACTTTTGAAGCCAGCTTCTATGCCAGTGAGAAGAAGTTTATGGAGCTCACCCGCCGACTTCACGAGGAGGAAACTCTCAACACTTACATCGCACCAAAGAGGGTGCACAATGTCTTTTTACATTAAGAATTTTGTAATATTTTTCCCATGGGGCACTTATGTACTAACAAATTTCTTCTTAATATGACGTGCGTTCTTTTTGTTTGTAACAAATTTGAATTTTTGAACCCTTCAATGCATTACATGAATAACATACCATTCATCATATTCATAAACTGGTCCTCACGCCAAGTTTCCTTATCTTTCTGCTGTTTATTTCAGCAAGATAGATTTGGAGCAAACAGTAAAGGATCTGCAGGCACAAAATTCACAGTTCCAGCAACTCCTCATGACCTTGGAAAAGGGTCAAGAGGACCTCAAAGTTTTGTTGGAGAAGAATAAAGAGAAAAAGAAAAAGAGACCCGGAGTAGCCACTTTGGGAAGAAGATTTGAGCATCAGGCCAGGAGAGTTCTTGAGTTCCCCTCAACGTCTGACGAAGGGGCCGGTAAAGGAAAATGGACTGTTGTGCCTTCTGAATCCGAGGTTGAAGAGGAAGAGGAGGAAGAAGACGAAGACTACTCAGAACAACAGTATCCACCAGCGGATGATAAATATAAGAACCTTGAAGATAGACTGGCAGCTATGGAGTTGTAGAGGGTGCCCGGATTAGATTTTGAAGAACTAGGGCTGGTGGCTGGGATTGTTATCCCTCCCAAGTTCAAAGTGCCGACATTTGCCATGTACGACGGTCTGTCTTTCCCTAAGATGCACCTGAGGTCGTATGTCATAAAAATCCAACCCCATTCATCCGATAAAGACCTCTGGGTACACTTTTTCCAAGACAGCTTGTTTGGCACTCAGTTAGACTAGTTTTATCAACTCGAGAGATCAGAGGTTCACAATTGGGAAGACTTGGCAGCTGCTTTTTATCGTCAGTATCAATACAATGCTGATTTGGCGCCCACTCGTACTCAGTTACAAAGTATGGGGATGGATTCCAATGAAGGGTTTAAAGAGTACGCCCATAAGTGGCATGATCTGGCGGGAAGGGTGCAGCCACCGCTATCAGATAGGGAGTTAGTTCACATGTTTCTAGGGAACCTGTCTGGCCCCTTCTTCAATCATCTGATCGGAAGTTCTTCCGCGGGATTTACTGAACTAATTTTGACCGGCGAAAGGGTTGAGGCCGGTATTAAGAATGGAAAGATTCAAAAGGATGCTTCCGCATCCACGGCAATTAAGAAACCTTTCCCATCCAAGAAGGAAGCATCTGCTGTGTATTCTCAGAAGGGACAGGGAAGGACTGAGCGTCGGCCGACTGTAGGGGCTGTGATGATTCAAAACTCATCAAATGATCAACCTAGTAACAATCAGTCGAGACCTAATCAACAACTGGTGGAAAGGCCACAACGGCAGTTCACCCGCATCAACATGACGCCCGCTCAGGTACTTCCTCATTTGTTAAAGCTGAATCTGACCAGTTTAAAGGAAGCGCCAAAGAACCCTAACACCTCCTCTCCATACTACTACTCCAATGCCAAGTGTGCTTACCATTCTGACAGTGCTGGGCATGATACCAATAATTGCTGGGCGCTTAAGAACAAAATCCAGGACTTGATTGATGCCAAAGAAGTAGAATTCGAGGCGCCTGAGAAGCCCAATGTAATATCTGCTCTGATGCCCAAGCACGGTAATAATGTTCATGCTGTTATGGAGAACACTCATGTTACTGATATTGTTGACCTGTTGACGCCGTTACTTGTGATTAAGGAAAATTTGTTGAGAGCCGGGATCTTTCCTGGTTGTGGTAAAGACTGCTATTTTTGTTTCAACATACGAGGTGATTGCCCAATGTTGAAGTCAGTTGTCCAACGCCTGATGGATACCCAAGAGATACTTTTCCAGAAAACCCCTGTTGATACCTTCGATCCTGTTACTCCTGATACTTTTGCTACTTCAACCAACGATATTGCAATCATAACCATTTCCGACAATCCTCCCAAGGCTTGCAAAAGGCCTGTCAGGATTACACCCAACTCTGAATGTGTACCTTTAAAGATCACCATGCCGGGACCTATCCCGTACCAATCCAGCAAAATGATACCATGGAACTATGGGGGAGAAATCTTCTACCATGGTATCGAACAAATCGAAACAGTCTAAGAGATTTCTGAAGAAGGAAGCCCTGATATAGGGAACATCGCGGGTACAAGCAAGATAACCCGCAGTGGCCGGATCTTTTCTCCGGAGATTGCTCCCCCTCGAGCAGTTTTCGGACCCTTGAAAGCTTCTGCACCTGTTGGACCCTTTGTGCAAGGCCCAGTGATTGAAGAACTAGATACTCCTGAAGTAAGACCATCTGCTGAAACTACCGACAAGGGTAAGGGGATACTGGAAGTGCCTGTCAGGACGAAGGCCCATGCTGTGGTTATCCCCGAAACCACTCAGAAAGAAATGGATGAAATCTTGAAAATAATCAGAAAAAGTGACTATGACGTTGTGGAACAATTAGGGCAGACCCCTTCTAAAATTTCAATGTTGGCTCTTCTGCTCTGTTCTGAGGCCCACGCTAAGGCCCTGATCAAATTCTTGAAGGCGGCACATGTTCCCCAAGAGACTTCGGCTTACCAGTTTCAGGAATGTGTGGCCAATCTTACTGCTGATAATGGCCTTGGCTTTTCCGATGCTGACTTAACTCCCAAAGGAAGGAAACACAACGATGCGTTACATGTTTCAGTTGAATGCCGGGGAACCACTCTCGCCCATGTCTTAGTTGATAATGGTTCTTCCTTGAACGTGCTGCCAAAGAAAGCCTTAGACCGCTTGGACTGCGAAGGACTGACTCTCAAGCCTAGTAACATCATTGTTAGGGCTTTTGATGGTTCCAAGAGAATGGTTCATGGAGAGGTTGATATTCCTATCAAAGTAGGCACAGAAGTCTTCAACTCAACATTTTACGTGATGGATATTCGTCCGTCATATTCGTGCTTGTTAGGAAGACCGTGGATCCATTATGCCGGGGAAGTTACCTCCTCTTTACACCAGATGCTGAAATATCCTGTTAAGGGTAAAATTATAACGGTGCACGGCGAGGAAGAGTACATGATAAGTCACCTCAACTCCTTCCGTTATGTGGAGCTGGATGGCGAGTTCATCGAAACGCCTTTCCAGCATTTTGAGGAAGTTTCTCCCGAGGTAGCAGTTGCGAACACAATGGTTGAGGTGCCTATTATTCCCAAGCATGTATTATGGCATCTCTGAAGGATACAGAGGCGTTGATCAAAGAAGGGAAGAGTACAGCATGGGGGCAATTGCCAGATTTTCCCCATAAGACGGACAAATTTGGACTAGGGTTTACAGCTGCACGACAGAAGGCTATGCGTCGTTCCAAGACTGGAGGGCCACCTATAAGGATCACTCATCATGGAATTAATGTTGTTGAAGATGAAGATGAAGAGAACGACTTCGAAGATTGGATCTTTCCGACCGTCGAAGGGGGTCTAAGCAACTGGGAAGCAAAGGATTTTGTTCCCATCACCTTTATCAACCAGTAATTTTATCTTTGAACAATTTCCCATTTTATGGTCTGTAATAACTAAAACAATTTGTACACTATTTTCACCTCATGCCTTGCCCGGGGCATGCAGGTCCATTTGTAAGGGCTTGATTTTCTTCATGATCACATGCCATGTTTTAATGAATCATTGGACGTTTTTCATCTATAAACTGTTGTGTTCATTTTTCTTTCCTTTTGCATTTTTTGTTTGTTTAAGGATGGCTATCCCTTACACACACCCATACTCACAAATGCAGGTACCCATCCATTCCGGATTCCATGGGCAACTGTTCTGTTTCAGCCTTCGATAACTCTGAGGATTTGGTTAATCATGTTGAGTACGAAGTTCACGAAGACTGTGAAGTGCCGGGAGAGTTAGCCAGACTTTTGCAACAAGAAGAGAGGGTTATTCTGCCTCACGAGGAGTTGCTAGAAACCATCAACTTGGGGACAGAGGAGGACAGGAAAGAAGTAAAAGTGGGTGCCAACCTGGAACCAGGTGTCAAGGAGCGCTTAGTGCAGTTGTTAAATGAATACGTTGAAATATTCTCCTGGTCTTATGAAGACATGCCAGGGCTAGACACAGATATCGTGGTTCACCGTCTCCCTACAAAAGAGGATTGTCCATCGGTCAAGCAAAAGGTCCGCCGAATGAGGCCTGACATGTCTGAGAAAATCAAGGCTGAAGTAATGAAGCAATTCAATGTTGGCTTTCTGGTTGTTACGACCTATCCACAATGGGTTGCTAACATTGTGCCTGTACCCAAAAAGGACGGCAAGGTCAGAATGTGTGTGGACTATCGGGATTTGAACAGGGCCAGCCCTAAAGACGATTTTCCACTACCGCATATCGACATATTGGTTGACAACACAGCTCAACACAAGGTTTTTTCCTTCATGGAAGGATTCTCGGGCTACAACCAGATTAAAATGTCCCCCGAAGACATGGAGAAAACTACCTTTGTCACGCAATGGGGTACCTTCTGCTACAAAGTGATGTCGTTCGGACTGAAGAACGCAGGGGCAACCTATCAACGCGCCATGGTAGCTTTATTTCATGATATGATCCATCATGAGATCGAAGTTTAAGTAGACGACATGATAGCTCGATCACAGACAGAAGAAGAACACCTTAATCATTTGCAAAAGTTGTTTTCCAGGTTGAAGGAGTATAAACTCAGGCTGAATCGAAGCAAGTGCACTTTTGGAGTTAGGTCTGGTAAGCTTCTGAGATTTATTGTCAGCAACAAGGGCATTGAGGTTGATCCATCTAAAGTAAAGGCTATACAAGAAATTCCTGCCCCTCGTACTGAAAAGGAGGTTAGAGGATTCTTGGGACGCCTGAACTATATTGCGAGGTTCATCTCTCACCTAACATCTACTTGCGAGCCAATTTTCAAACTGCTGAAGAAAGATCAGGTAGTTGAATGGAACGATGATTGTCAAGTTTCTTTTGATAATATCAAGGAGTACTTACTAAAACCTCCTATTCTGATGCCACCCGTCGAAGGAAGGCCGTTGATCATGTATTTGATTGTTTTGGATAACTCAATGGGGTGCGTATTGGGTCAACATGACGAGTCTGGTCGAAAAGAGCATGCCATTTATTACCTTAGAAAAAAGTTTGCCGACTGTGAGACTCGTTACTCACTGCTCGAGAAAAATTGTTGCACTTTGGTATGGGCTGCTCGCCGGCTAAGGCAGTATATGTTGACTCATACCACTTTGCTGATTTCAAAGATGGATTCGATCAAGTATATCTTCGAGAAGCCGGCTTTATCTGGAAGAATTGCTAGATGGCAAATGATCCTAACTGAATATGACATCCAGTATACTACCCAAAAGGCTATAAAGGGGAGTGTACTAGCTGACCATCTGGCTCATCAAGCCGTCGAAGATTATCAGGCTATGAGATTCGACTTCCCTGACGAGGACATCATGACATTAGACAACATTGAAGGAAATGGACCGTATGACGGACCTGAACAAGGATCCCGATGGACCCTATACTTTGATGGTGCTTCAAATGCGCTTGGCAACGGTATCGGTGCAGTACTCATTTCTCCAGACGGTTGCCATACACCCTTTACTGCCCGACTTTGCTTCAGCTGTACCAACAACATGGCTGAATATGAAGCTTGCATCTTCGGTCTCAAGGCTGCTATAGACTTGGGAATCAAATCTTTGGTCGTATTTGGGGACTCGGCTTTGGTTATCAGTCAAGTCAAAGGAGAGTGGGACACTAAACATCCTAATATTATCCCATACAAAGAACATGTCTTGACGTTGTTGCCTCACTTCGAGCAGATTACCTTCGAGCATTTCTCGCGAGAAGAAAATCAGTTGGCTGATGCTCTGGCTACAATGTCGTCCATGTTTAAACTCAACTGGTATAACGAGGCTCCCCAAATTACCATCGAGTGAATGGAAGAACCTGCACACTGTCATGAGATTAATACCGAAGAATTAGTGGAACAACCCTGGTTTCATGAAATCAAAAGGTATCTCCAGACCAGAGAATATCCTGAAGGAGCTTTCGTCAATGACAAAAAGTTCTTAAGGAGATTTGTTGCCAAGTTCTTCCTAAGCAATGGCATCCTTTATAAGCACAGTCATGAATGTGTTCTACTTTGTTGTGTGGACAAGGTTGAAGCAGAGTTGATCATGACCGATATACATAGCGACACATTTGGCACCCACTTGAGCGGACATACAATGGCTAAGAAGATTCTAAGGGCAGGCTACTACTGGTCTACCATGGAAGCTGATTGTCATCAACATTCCCGCACCTGCCACAAATGCCAAGTCTACGCCGACAAGGTACATATTCCTCCTGTTCCTCTCAACGTTCTGACAGCTCCTTGGCCATTCGCAATGTGGGGCATTGACATGATTGGAGAGATCAAGCCCACGGCATCCAATGGACATTGCTTCATCTTGGTGGCTATTGATTACTTCACTAAATGGGTCGAGGCAGCTTCCTATGCCTCAGTTACAAAGAATGTGGTTGCCCGTTTTATCAAGCAGAACCTCATATGTCGGTATGGTATCCCCGACAAGATCATCACAGACAACGGTACAAATTTGAACAATACTATGACCACCGCTCTATGCGAGCAGTTCAAGATTTATCATCACAATTCATCTCCCTATCGGCCGAAGATGAACGGTGTTGTTGAAGCCACGAACAAAAATATTAAGAAGATCATTCAAAAGATGATAGTCACCTACAAGGACTGGCATGAGATGTTACCGTTTTCTCTGCATGGATATCGTACCACGGCACGTACTTCAACAGGGGCAACTCCATTTTCTTTGGTATATGGCATGGAAGTCGTTCTGCCTATGGAAGTTCAGATTCCTTCCTTGAGGATTATGAAGGATGCCGGCTTGAGTAAAGACGATTGGATTCAGACCCGATTTGATCAACTTAACTTGATCGACGAGAAGCGACTTACTGTTGTTTGTCATGGTCAGACGTATCAAAAGCGGATGATCAAGGCTTTCAACAAAAAGGTTAGGCGTCAGGTATATCAAGTCGGAGATCTTGTAATCAAGCGGATCATCTTACCGCAAAGTGACCCCAGGGGCAAGTGGACTCCTACTTACGAAGGACCATTTGTAATCAAGAGCATCTTTTCCGGTGGGGCAATGATTCTGACCACCATGGACGGTGATGACTTGCCGCACCCTGCGAACGCAGACATAGTCAAAAGATACTACGCATAAAATGACCCGACAAGTTGAAAACCCGAAAGGGAGACTTGGGCAAAAATGGGCATCCCGATGAATTGAAAACCCGAAAGGGCGGTTCAGGTAAAAATTAGGGAAAAAACAAAAAAATCTGTACACCCGGCAAGTTGAATACCCGAAAGGGCGACTTGGGAAAAAAAGGGTTTCCCGGTGGATCTAAAACCCGAAAGGGCGGTCCAGGCAAAAGTTAGGGAATTAAAGCGTATGACTATGTCTCGTTGGATCACTTTAAGAATAATCTCTTCACCAACAAGCTCCAAGCTTCTGATCAATCCAATCATCTACAGACAAAGCGACGAATGGACAGATACTCAGAGTTGTGAAGGCTATAGCAGAATGGGAACCCCATGGAATTGTTACACATAGCCATCTTTCTTTTTGTATAAATTTTTCTCAATTTTTTTTACGACAACATTCTCTTACTAGGATGTCTGTCTCCTTTGTATAAAGATACTTACAAAAATTAATACGAATATACTTCAAAGTGCAGAAATTTGCTTGCCTTTCTTTTTTCTGTTTTACACTTATGTTTTATTTGAAAACGTCCAATGTTTTGTTGAATAGGCATATGCATTTGAATATAATCATTGCTTGCAAATAAAACGAAATTGAGAAAGGATAATTACTGATAGGTTGAAGGTGTAGGAAGACATCTTTATGCCATTCAAGAAGAGATCCCCTGCATTACTTTGTTCAGATCCTCAACAAATCTAAAACCTCGGAGTACATGTCCCCAGCGGAGTTAAGCTTCAAGATCCCCCGACGAAGCCAGTACATTCCAAACTGGATTCCCCAGCCAAGTTAAGCTTCAAAGCTCCCATCAGAGTTCAAACTCCCGATTCCCAGCGAAGCCAAAATAATCTAAACCTCCTTCCCCAGCGAAGTCAAATTTCCAACCAATTAAATTCCCTCAATTTCCCCAACTTCCCCAGTAGATTGACATACAACCCAAAACTCCTGGTTTCACCGGCTGAGTAAACATCCTCCCCCACAAGGTCATTTCCCAATAGATTGAAGATTCTCAGTCTCATTTCTCCAGCAGAAGTCTCCCAGGTTTTAATTCCCCAGTAGAGGTCGTCAGAGTAAACCCTATTCCCCAGGGAAGTCATGAAGAATGCTCAGTCCCCGCAGAAGTTGGTAAAGCTCTTGTTAAAATCCCCGCAAGTCACCAAGTATTTTCAATCCCAAGCAGTCAGCAAGGATTTCTCATCTTCAACAATCAAAGATTTTTGGAATCCCCGGCTTTGGTCAAGGATTTACTTTCCCCGGCAGCAGTCAAAGATTTCATTATCTCCATCTATCAAGGATTCATTTTCCTCAGTAAGACAGCTACTCAGCTTACATGCATAACCATTACATTCATATATCATAAACATGGATGACAATTCATTGCATCATACATATCATGCAATATAACTTCGTGTTTTAGCTAACATTTTACCCTTTTCAGGATAAGATTAAAAGGCTATCATTAACAATTATTCGGATACAGTATGGATACACCCCAGACACGGCAGTCATTCTATTACTCATTCAAGAACTTCAAGTCAAAATACAGTACGGATACACCCCAGACACGGCGGTCATTCTACTACTTATTCAGACTTCAGCAATCAGATACAGACTAGATACGCTCCAGACACTGCAGCCATTCTATCTCTCATTCAGATTCAACTATCAACTACAAGTTCAGATACGCTCCAAACACGGATGCCATTCTGGCCTTTACACCAGCAGTGTGATTTCCCTAATGCAGTCGCCACGGAAATCATTTTGTCACTTATTCAGATCCCAGTTACAGTATGGATGCACCCCAGACACGGAGGTCATTCTACTACTCATACATATCTCAACGTCAGATACAGTCCAGATACGCTCCAGACACGGTTGCCATTCTGTCACTCATTCATAGTTCATCCCTAGCACGCAGCTGCTCCACACACAGATGTTTCTCTGTTACCCAGATACAATACAGATACACTCCAGACACGGCAGTCATTCTGATATTCATTCAAAGTTCAAATACAGTTACAGCTCAGATACGCGCCAGACACGGACGCCATTCTTTTGCTCATACAGACTCAATCTCCAGATATAGTTCAATGGCATCCCAGGCACGGATACCATTTTGATGCTCATTATCCGGGCCTACAACATTACAATTCAACAAATATTCTTGGATGGAATCTTTAAGCCCATCTCTATCAAGATTCTACTATCTCCAAATGGCATCTCTAAGCCCATTTCCTCAGATATTTTTTGACGAGTGCAAATTTACGGGCACTTTAGTGTCCAATCCTCTTTTACCTTCGAGTCACGAAAGGCAAACTTGCCAATCTAACTCTTCAGGTTCAAGAAGATTGAACAGGGGAAACTGTTGTACCCCAAAATTTTCCCTCCCATTTCATCAACATTTTCTCATCACAAGACTCTTGGAATTGAAGATTAAGCTAGGGTTTGCTCTGCTCAAGACATTTCCTTGCACTGTTGACCTAAACTAGGGTTTGAGTTTGCATAGGGATGTTTTGACCCACAATTCCCAAAGTGACTTTCATACTTCATGTTGGACTCACAAGTTTGTCCTTACCAAGTTTCAAGCCTTGATTCAAATCTTTGCCCAGTCAGTTGGACAGTTGACCTAGAAATCAACTGTATTGGGGAAAAAGTCAACTATGGCCAATTGAAAGTCAAACCTCATGATTTTTGACCCACATCAACATAATAAACTCATATATGTCATTTCATCAAGTTTTGACCACAATTCCACAAGAAATTTGATCAGATCACCAAAAGGGCAAAATGGTCATTTTTAGGGTTTTGACTGCACAAAGGCAATTTTTAACTGTTTGACCTAGCCAATGGCAAATCAAGCTCACACATGGACTCAAGAACTCAATGAAATTGTCTTGACCCATTCAACAAGTTCAGAAGATCTCAATTGCATAGGATTGACAGATGAATTTTTCAGTCAACTGATCAAAATTTGACTGTACACTGAAAAGTCAAACTTTGACTTTTTGGCCAAAATCAAGTGCCAAGAGTTATTTTTCATCAAGACATGTCAAATTATGAAACTTGTTCATCAAGAAACCAAAAAATGCAAATTAGGGTTTAAAATGGAAAATTTTCATAACTTAGAAATTTTTTAAGTTATAAAATTTTCTTATTTTTTCCTAACTTTGTCCCATTTTTTCACTAAGATGCAAGTGGATTCAAACAAAACTTGAAACATGAAAGTTGTAGTCCATCACAAAGTCTACAACTTTGATTCACAAAGTTTTCTCAAAAAAGGCTTGTATCTCAAGTTATGATTTTTGGAACAAGGGTACCTAAAACTTTTAACTTAGAGAAAATTTGCCCTAATCTAGGCAGGATTTTGACCCATCTTCTTGGCCACTTTTCACATAGTTCCACTTGGATTTTCAAGTTGCATTTCAAATATGGATTATATTAAATGTTCAAACCTTTCCAAATTGTCCAAGAAGTCCTCAAACACCCTTGTGGTTAGAGAGAATCGAATGCTTGAAGTTGGCAAAAACTTACTTTTGTCCATGGCCAATGCATGTTCATACAAACTTGCATTTTCAAATCAGCATGTCTGGTGCTAGCTTGCAAGCCTCAAAACCAGTTTATACTCCATAATTTAATGCATAACCATTGAGTTAAGGTATTATCTTGTTCATATGGACATTACATGCAAAATTAAGCCCTAAATGGTAAAAGGCATATTGCCATTTTTGCAAAAGTTACTTTATGTCAAAACACTAAGCATTGAGCCTTGGAGAAAATATGAGACTGCAAACCAAATCCATGAATTATAGGGGCCAAGAGTGTTGTGTGCAGGTTGATAGGAGGGCATGTACAGGGCTATAACATCACTTACATTCTTTTGCTTCAAGTAGAAGAAACTTGCAAAATACAAGCCACAAGACACATCTGAAAAAACCAGCTTACAAGAACATTGTGAACAAGTTTTGTACCTCCTAATAAGCCAGAAACACGACCCCTTCATCACAAAAACCTCCTCATACACAAAATCCCTATTTTGCTGCAAAACATGGCAAGTTCTGCAAACTTCAAGCCATAACCAATTTCTATCGTGCGTTTTGTCCAAAAGAGCTTCAAACACCTTCCAATCAATTCACCTGAGCTATCCAGATCATCCATTACTAGCTGTAACACCTCTAACACACTTTGCCATTTTTGTTTCAAAGCTCTGCAGGTTGAGTTCTACAGCACGATTCAAGGTGTCTCAAAACAAGCCAAGCATTGGAAAAGCTTCCTTGGACCTCAGGCAAGCTCAAAAGAAGCTCAAACACCATTGAAGGTTGCTACATTGTACAGCTCGAAGTCAACTGAAACAGGTATTTCATGGACCTCTATCTCTATATTTAGGAATGGTTAGGCTTAGGTTTGTGAATGAAATGTGTTGTACTCATAGCCCTGAAGCCATACATATGCTTAGTTTTCATTTACATTAATCGTGCTAAGAGAATTTCACTCTTGAACTTTCTGAAAAAAACTAGGTTAGAAATTAGGACCAGAGAAATTCTCTCTGGTCTTTGAGAGTTAATCCAAGTTTTTTATATGGTTGGATTCGTTGTTTAATTCTCTACAATATTCATGTTATGAGTTTTGTCAAAAAATCAAAGAATCAGGAGATAGTCATTGATGTACAGAGGCACACGTTTTTGAACAAGAGGAAGAAGATGAAGTCTGACTGGGCTGGGCCTGGTTTTTCTTTGCTTTTGACACCCCCCCTTTCTCCCCCTGGCCCATTTATTTGAATATTTGTCATTTTGTCATTTTTATTTTTTATTCTGACTTTATTATTTTTTGTCCAAATAGAAAAAATACCAAAAAATTATTTTCTATATTTTCCATATTTATTTGATATTTATTTTTATTTTACTAAGTATAAATATATAAATAAACTATTTTCTTTTTAATAAAACTCCAAAATTATACAAAAAATATACTTATCTTCATTTATAATTTTTATTTACATCTTGAAAATATTTTCTAGAATATACACATTTTTTGTAAATAATTAATTTTTATTTTTATATATTTAATATATATATATATATATATATATATATATATATATATATATATATATATATATATATATATATATATATATATATATATATATATATATATATATATATATATATATATATATATATATATATATATATATATATATATATATATATATATATATATATATATATAAATAATTAGGTCAAAAATATAAAAATATTACATTTTTACTTTTATTAATATTTCACACTAAAAATATCTTTTTTATAATATACTTCTAATTTTTTTGTACAAATTAATATAGTATTATATATAATTAATAAATAATATTATTTATTTAAGAATTAGGGTTTTGCCCTAATTAACAAAAAATAATAAAAATTGACCTTTTTTATTTATTTACATTTCACATTAAAAAAATATACTTTTTACATACATAAAAACTTTTTTGCATAATACATTTTATTTGACTTTTATTTATTTGTATTTATTTCAATTATTGTACATTTAAATATTGCCTATACATTCGATTTGGTTGTAATAACTTAGAATTTAATTTCTTGTCAAATACCCCCAATTCAAATTTGTAGCCCCCTCCCTATATCATGTTGTAATAGTGTAGCATTTAAATTCTCGCACATTTAAAAACTTCCAATTATGCCATGCTTAGACCTAGGGTTTGTATGCAAATAAAATCAACAATTAGTTTGACCTAATCCAAGATAAATATGCATGAAAAACAAACACAATGCACACTTGCACCCCTAGGGTTACAATCCACTTGTTGCCTTCAAAAATGGGTCATGGTTGCATGTCAAGTACTTTGGCAAAATAAAAAACAAAAACAAAGATCGTAGTCCCTCGATGGCGCTATCTGAGTTGCCTAAACAAAATGATCAAGTCCCTTAAGAAAAATTGTCAAAAATGCTTGACACCATTGCTATCATGGTCTATACGATGATCCGCGCCTGTCCCGTTAACATCCTAACACAAGGTTGTTCACCAAATACAATGGTGAAACAACACTGTTAAAAGGGTTAAAAACATAAGAAAGGTCTTTGAGTAAAATAGGGTAGATAGATCCTTGTTACTTGATCAAGCTTGCAAAAACATCCTTGCTATTTTCAAAACGCACTTCACCACACAATTTCAAACCCTACTTTCAAACATTGGAAAATTTTCAAAAGGACAAAAACACCTTTGTATACATTCAAACAAGAATCATTACAAAGGTTGCCACAACAATGGCCTCTTTTCAAAACGTCTTTCAAAATCACACACAAAAGCACCATTTCAAACAATTGAAAAGCAAAGCAAGTGATCTAAGCAAGTAACTAAGAGCCCATGGATAACCATGGATAGAAATGGTGCTAATACCTTCCCTTTCTATAACCTACTCCCTGAACCCAAGAAAACATCTCAAAGGTCTTTCCTGTGCTTTTTGACCTTTCCTTAGGATAAAATAAAAAGTCGGTGGCGACTCTTGCTAAATCGAAACATTTGCGAACACAAAACGCAAAATCCCAAGTCAGTTCTCCCACCGTATCACATTTACAAAAAGAAAAACTAGAAATAATCAAAAAACAATCATTACTCCCATGGTCATTTCCTGTCGGTGCGGTAATAGTCATTGAGGATCTTCTCATTCTCCAATTGCCTTGTCAACTTTTGAATCTTCTGCTCTTGCTCGTGATACTTTTCTCTGTAAGTATCCCGCTCTTCTCTCAGCTGCATCCATGATCTCTTTAATGCCCCAATGTCAGTAGGCATGTATGGATGGAGGATGGTAGGAGGAACCCCTTCTTCATCAGCAACCTCAAGAGTTATAGGCAAGACGGCTTCGTACGGTATTCCCAGCTGTTGGGCACGGATTCGAACCCATCGGAGATATGGCTCCATTGGAAGAGAAGTCTTCGCACCTAGCTCGTTCGGATCAGACCTATGCACTCTATCCCAAGGTCGTATGAACCTGCGGCGTTGCTCGTCGTTATCCCCTTGGAAGTAAAAGACAATGCTCGGCATCAGCAACTCATGAGGTCCTTCCCTCCTAGCTCGCCCAAATTGACGTAAGGCCAAACACGGATTATAGGTGATTCCTCCAGGGTTCCTAGCAGTGGAACATTGGGGTATTCCCCACAGCGATCAATAATAGCCACGTCTCCCATACCCTTAATAGTCTAAATGATGTCATTATGAGAGAGAGACATAACCCTATAGGCCTATCCCATGCCTTCCTTGTTCTTCAACACTGATTCGGGGAGGTGAGAAATAAACCACCTCGCCAGTAATGGCGCACAACACATAAGGGTTTCCCGCTTCCGAGCAGTACAGGCATAAAGAAAGTGCAAAATGTCACCCATGAGAGTGGGCACAGGATTACCGGATATGAAAATCTTCATTGCGTTTACGTCGACGAAAGAATCTGAGTTTGGAAATAGAACTAGACCATAAATAAGGAGAGCCAGGATGTCCTCGAACACCTGAAAGTCTAAACTGTCCCAGAACTGATTAGCCTTACCAACCAAAAACTTAGTCAAGAAGCCTTTTGTCCCGCTTCTAGTTTCCAAATTAGACATTACCTCAGCCTTTGTCAGATGGAGGGCTGAAGCAATATCTTCGGACCTAAGGACTTTCTCCCAACCTATGAACGGGGTCTGCTCCAGAATAGAGATACCAAGCAAATCAGAGAACTCTTCCAAGGTAGGGACCAACTGGTAGTCCAGAAAAGTAAAGCAGTGGTACAGTGGATCAAAGAACTGGACTAGGACACTCATCATCTGTTCATCCATCTTGGAGGTGACCAAACCCAGGAGGTGACCATGTCTTCTGATAAAGGAAGAAGTATTTGGCATCTTTGCAACCAAACCCTTGAGCTGAGTGGGAATCTAGACAAAGTTAATCCGAATAGTGTTTCTACGCATGGGTGCCATGACCTACAAAACAGAACAAAGATGAATCCCCTCTGTCTTTGAAATAGGTTAGTCTTGATGCAAGATGCATGCAATGTCATGATGCATGATGTTATGATAGAAACACACCACAAGTATCCACAAATAGCAAACATGGTAAGGGCACACAAGTCACACAGATAGCCCTTAGATTTCAGGTTGGCAAGGAGTTTAGGTATTACCCTCTTTCAGTTTAGTTGGTTCAAACCTGTCCTAAAATAGTAATCGGGTTCTAGAGGATCTCAATATCACTGACCACCCTCGATCGATCATAATTCCAGTTTAGCAACCTTTTCTTGCGACCGGAATCATCGCGAGAGTTTGGTCTCAATGAGTGTAGCATACTGCTACTGTTCTATGGCCAAGTTGGTCAATTTAAAGGTTCTAAGGTTAGTTGGTGCTTAATGACCCCTTAGCAGACCCATATTCTCCTCGTTGCGCCACAAGGGATATCGGTACATACTAAAGTGCCACACCAACGTAGCTACTGCTTCAACCGTATCGGTCTACGCCGTACAATTCCCTCACAATTTATTGCTACTTACCTAAACGGTATCCCTTAAATCCGGGTTAGGATCTATAGTAACTCCGATTCAAACCCACAAAGATAAAGCATACATGTCAAGCAATTGAAAACATTATGAACTATTCCTAAGGTACACCCCACTTATTAAGATCTCCCCAGCACAGTCGCCAGTTCTGTGATACGGTGGGAAGAACTGACTGTTTTTGGAATGTTGGTTTGTGTTTTGCGTTTGTTTTTGCAAAATGTCGCGGTAAGCAAGAGTCGCCACCGTCTTTTATTTTATCCAACAAGGAAAGGAAAAAAGCACAGAAAAATTCCTTTTTCGAGATGTTTCTCGGGTTCGGGGGGTAGATTATAGAAAGGGAAGGTGTTAGCACCCTTTCTATCCGTGGTTTTCCACGGGCTCTTAGGTACTTGCTCAATTGTTTTCAAAATTGTTTTCTTTGTGCTTGTGGGTTTGAAAAAGTTTTTGTTTGAAAACTTCGATTTAACTCTTGCTTCTGTCCTCAAGAGTGTAATGAAGTGTTTTTGAAAACTTTGTTCAAAAAGGAGTGTAAGTGTGAAAAGTTTTTGTTTTTTGAAAGAGAAAGTATCTAAGAACCATCTACCTACTCGAAAAAGGAATCGTTCTATGCTAATTTCCTTTAGACAATGATATCCCACTATTGATGAGTAGGTAGCACCGTCGTTGGAGTTTAAGGGTCAATTCGAATGCGGGACTTACGGTCACTAAAGAAATGTTAGGATGCCTTAGCGGTAACCCTAATGTCTTAGATTATTTGTTTGAGGCAACAATATCCGAGGCAACCATTTCGAGGAGACTATGATCTTTTAGACAAGAGGGCGGCCTCTAAAACGACCTATACTCAATGACCGTGTACAAAGGCAACCAAGTGGGGTGTACCCTAAGAGTGCGCATGTGCGAGTGTGTCGTTTTCAGTTATTGTTATCTTTGTACATGTTAAGGTTGTTCTAATTCGATTTTAAGATTAGACATTCATTCTTGTCATGCAAACCCTATTATCAAACATCTAGCAGTTGTAATTTGCGGAAATAAAATGCAAATTTTAAATTACAAGGCGTCGGGTATTTACATCGCCAAAGACAAACCCTTTGAAAAATAAAGTAAAGCAATAAAAAAAGTTTAAAAGTCCTAATTAATTATTACAATCCATAAGCAGATACATTATTGGATAAAAAAAGTAAATCGCGATGCAAAATTAAATCGGGCGCATGATTAGGGTTTTACCCTTTTGGTTAAAGAAGATATCTTTTTTAGGTTTTTATTGTTTTTTATTTTAAGAAAGAAAATAAACCTAAGTTAATTACTATATTAAATTAAATAAAATTAATTAAATGAAAAATAAATTACTTTTGGAGTTTTTGATTATTTAGGAAAGAAATAATAATAATTAAATTAATGGTTAATATCTAATTAAATCTAATTGATTAAAACTATTTACAAAAATAAATTAAAGTTTTCTAATTAAAAACCTAGTCAATTAATAAGTTTATTAAGAAAAATAAAAGTTAAAAATTTGATTGAAATAAGAAATATTTTTTGTGATTTTATTTAATAAAAAAAGGAATTTTGTGATTGGTTAGAAATTAAATAAAATAAAACAATTAATACAAACAAAATAAAATAAATAGAAGAGAGAGGGGTGGTGGGCCTGTTTTGAGCGTATGAGAAGCAATTCAGTAGGCCCAAAAATGTTGGCCTTTTTTACTTTCTCTGATCTGGTGCAAGCATGTTGACTGGCCTCTTGATGGACCTCCAGCCTTTTGACCACCAGATCTGGCCTTTGGCCATCTGGCGGTTAAGTGGATGAAGGACTATGGTGTACTGCAAGCTTGTGCGCGCATGGGAATACCTGGAGAACAAAATTATTGAGAAAGTGGGGGATCTGGGATTCGAACCTAGGTCCTGAGGGAAATGCACTGCTCGCTTTGCCACTACACCATACTGCTTTAGTTGTTAACATAATAGATATTAATCATAATATATTAAAACAAAACAAATGCCAGCAAAAACAAAAAACGCACAAAATTATTTGAATTGGCCAATGGACGGATGACACGAATTCATCCATGTCCTCAGACCTGTAAAAAAAAATACCTGTGAATTTGAATCTGCAGCTAAAAGCGCAGCCCTGTCCTAAAATTCTCTCCAGGCCACATAAATGCAATCCAAGAACATGGTTCAATTCATCATGGCCTCCTGATCAAAACCATGTTCTTCTTGAGTATCAATTTTACTTGAAACAAAAGTCCCTAAAAACAACAACAAAACCCTAGCCATGGCATTTTGTAAAACAGGTCATATGAATGAAATTAAATGATGCAAAAAGTTTGGAAATGCTCTTGTGATCATGAATATGCCATTAGTTTTCTCAAATGATGCAAGAACAAATCAAATCTAATTCAAGAACAGGGTTCATTTTTGTGAGACTTACAGCACGTATAGAGGCTTGAGGATGCGTGGTTTTGATCCAGTTAGCTTGTGTGAATTGTCAGGAATCAATTGAGACCACTCTCGCGTCCTGAAACTGCCTCTAACTCTGATTTAGATCTCTCACTTTTTTGTGATTTTTTCAATTCTTGTTCTGCCTCTTCCAACACTTGCCAACCCTTATTTCGTGTGCTTTAGCTTCCTTATGTATCACCCAGTGCATTAGGTTTACAAACTTGGTACAAATCTCCCTCTATCAATGACTTTGATGTGGATTTGATTCTTTCATTAAATCTTTCCAAATTTGATTCAAATCATATCTTCTAGTACACTTATGCCTTGATACGAGTTTGGAGATGTGCTAGCTGTCCATTGAAGCCTATAATCAACAAAAAATCTTTGGTTATCAATATTTTTGATTTTATGTGATTTTATTTGATTTAAAATGAATAAATTCAAATAAAAATCAAATTAAATAATAAAAATGATATATGGACACATGACTGAAGCTAGCGCATGTGGGCAACAATACAAACTCAAATCAAGTGAAAAATAATGGGCCCATTTGGCAAAATTTGATGTTTTGGGAATAGTTGACTTTTGGCAATTTTGCAAAAAGGTCCAACTTCAACAATGCACAACTTCTTCAATTTTGCACTTTTGGAAGTGTTATTGAACTTTTTATAAATCTTGAGATGTCCTCTGATCAACCCTTTTCGTCTCATTGCATTTTGATATTCCATGTTCAAGTTATAAGCTTTGGCAAAAGAGGTGTTTTTGTTGACTTTCAAAAATGACCTATAATGTCCAAATTCATAACTTCTTGTGAGTGCATTTTTTGATCTTGGGGTATGAAGATGGATTGTAGGAAATTGCATCCTATTCAAAATGAGATTTAGATGGGTCATTTCTCACAAAGTATGAGAAAGTTATGCTTGGTCAAAGTTGAGTTGACTTTTCATGCAAAACCCTAATTTAGCAACTTTTGAGTCTTGATGAATTTTGAGCAATCCTTGATGAATCATGATCAACACTTGATCAAATGATGAAATATCCTTCAAAATGAGAATGTTGACAAAAAATATTGAAGTTTGACTGTTTATAGGTCACGGTTGACTTTTGCCCTAGCACAGTCGATTTTTGGACCTTTGAGCATTTGACTGAGCAAACTTTCTCTGCAAGGCTTGAAATTTGACATGGATGATCTTGAGAGCATATAAGGAAATTGGTGAGAACTTGAATTCATTTGGACTCAAAGACCTTGATGCAACACAGAACCCTAATTTGGGGTTGACTGCCTTAGGAGATAGCTTGTTTGTCCAACTCTTGAGCTACCTTGAGCCACTTGGATATTTTTCTTGCAATGTCTTGAGAAATACGGGAGGAGAAATTTTGGGGTACAATAACTGTCCATGACACAAAGTTGTCATTCTCTTCTCTTCGATCAAATTCAATTGGTCAAACCGGTTCTGGATCCATTTAGCCTCTAACAACTTGGTTTCCATTATCACACACAAAGATGGAATCTCAACCTCGACTGGGAGTACAGCTTCCATTCCATACATCAGGGAGAACGGGGTTGCTCCTGTTGAAGTGCATACAGATGTTCGATATCCATGTAGAGCAAAAGGGAGCATTTCATGCCAATCCCTATAAGAAACAACCATTTTCTGGATAATTTTCTTGATATTCTTATTAGCAGCTTCAACAGTCCCATTCATCTTTGGCCTGTATGGAGATGAATTGTGATGAACAATCTTGAATTCTTCGCACAGTTCTATCATCATTTTATTGTTCAAATTCGAGCCATTGTCGATGATAATTCTGCTCGGAATACCATACCGGCATATAAGATTATTCTTGATGGAACGCACAACCACCTGCTTAGTAACATTGACATATGAAATAGCCTCCATCCATTTGGTGAAGTAATCAATTGCTACCAAGATAAAGCGGTATCCATTTGACGCTTTGGGTTATATCATCCCAATCATGTCAATATCGTACATAGATAAAGGCCATGGGAAAGAGATCACATTCAGAAGTGTCGGAGGCACATGGACCTTATCCGCATAAATCTAGAATTTATGACACTTCTTTGCAAATTTATAACAATCAGATTCCATTGTCAGCCAACAGTAACCTGCCCTTAGCATATTTTTAGCCATCGAATGTCCATTGGCATGAGTGCCAAATGAACCTTCATGAATCTCATGCATCAAAATGTATGCTTTGTGTCTATCCACGCATCTGAGCAAGACCATGTCATAATTTCTTTTATACAACACATTTTCACTTAGGAAGAAACTGCCATCCAATCTTCTCAGTGCCTTTCTATCTTTCTTCGATGCACCGATCGGGTATTCTTGAGTCTGAAGAAAATGCTTGATATCATGATACCAAGGTTTTTCATCTGCTACCTCCTCTGTTGTAAATACATGATCAGGCCTATCGAGTCGCCAAACCATAATTTGAGGTATATAATTCCAAGTATTCACTTGGTACATAGAAGCCAGAGTTGCCAGAGCATCCGCCATTTGATTTTTATCTCTAGGAATGTGATGGAATTCAACTTTGTTAAAGAAGGGTAACATTCTTCTAGCATAATCTTTGTAAGGGATTAAATCGGGGTGACGAGTATCCCGTTCTCCTTTAATCTGATTTATTACCAAAGCTGAATCACCATACACATCTAGATTTTTAATTCTAAGATCAATAACTTCTTCGAGACCCATGATGCAAGCCTCGTATTCTGCCATATTATTAGTACAATCAAACATTAACCTTGTGGTAAAAGGAATGTGCGATCCATGTGGAGTAACAATCACAACACCAATTCCTTTACCATAAGCATTCACAGCTCCATCAAATATCATACTCCAACGAGATTCAGGGTCGGGACCTTCCTCAGGCAATGGTTCATCACAATCTTTCACGTTAAGGAACATCACATCCTCATCGGGGAATTCATATTCTACAGACTGATGATCCTTCACTGGTTGGTGAGAAAGATAATCTGCCAACACACTTCTTTTAATAGCTTTTTGAGTATGGTATTCAATATCACATTCAGATAGCAACATCTGTCAGCAGGAAATTCTCCCAGTAAGAGCAGGCTTTTCAAAAATGTACTTGATTGGATCCATTTTAGAGATCAACCAAGTAGTGTTGTTGTACCCCAAAATTTTCCCTCCCATATTTCCCAAAACATTGCAAGAAGGATCTCCAAGTTCCTCAAGGTTGCTCAAGAGTTTGTCAGACAAGCTCTCTCCTAAGGTAGTCTACTCAAATTAGGGTTTTGTGTTGCATCAAGATCCTTGAGTAAAAATGACCTCAAATGCTCCCCAATGTCCTAATATATTCTCAAGATCATCCATGTCAAATTTCAAGCCTTGCAGAGGAAGATTGCTCAGTCAATTGCTCAAAGGTCCAAAAATCGACTATGCTAGGGCAAAAGTCAACTGTGACCCAAATACAGTCAAACTTCAATATTTTAGTCAAAATTCTCATTTTTAAGTATATTTCATCATTTTATCAAGGGTTGATCATGATTCAACAAGGATTGCTCAAGATTCATCAAGATTCAAAAGTTTCTAAATTAGGGTTTTAAAGGAAAATTCAACCCAACTTTGACCAAGCATAACTTTCTCATACTTTATGGTAAATGACCCATCCAAAGCTCATTTTGAAGAGGATGCGATTCCCTACAATCCATCTTCATACCCCAAGATCGAATTATGCACTCACAAGAAGTTATGAATTTTGACATTATAGGTCATTTTTGAAAGTCAACAAAAACACCTTTTTTGTCAAAGCTTATAACTTGAGAATGGAATATCAAATTGAGAAGAGACCAAAAGGGTTGATTAGAGGACGTCTCAAGCTTTCTAAAAAGTCCAAGAAAACCTCCAAAAGTTCAAAATTGAAGAAGTTATGCATTGTTGAAGTTGGACTTTTTTGCAAAATTGCCAAAAGTCAACTATCCCCAAAACTTCAAATTTTGCCAAATGGGCCCATTCTTTTTCACTTGTTTTGAGTTTGCATTATTTCCCACGTGCTCTAGCCTTGGCCATGTGTTCATACTATATTTTTATTATTTAATTTTATTTTTATTTGAACTAATTCATTTTAAATCAAATAAAATCACATAAAATCAAAAATATTGATAACCAAAGATCTTTTGATGATTATAGGTTTCAATGGACAGCTTGCATCACATTAAACTCGTATCAAAGCAATTGTACACATAAAGATTGAAATCAATCCAATTTCGAAAGTTTGTAAAAGCAAATCAAATCCACATCAAGAGCATTGATAGAGGGAGATTTGAACAAGGAATTCAGACCTAATATGTTGTGCATTACATAAGGAAGCGAGAGAGACAATTACAAGGGTTGGAGAGCAGTTCTAGAGGCAGAACAAAAATTGGCAAAAACACAAAAAAGTGGGAGATCAAAATCAGGTCTAGAGGCATTTTCAAGACTTGAGACTTGTCTCAATCTCTTCCTGGCCATCTCCATAAGCGAAACCAATCAAGACAACACATTTCCAGACTCTCATACGCACTGTAAGTCATTCGTAACATGGTCGTGTTCTTGATTTCATATCTTTGAAATTAGGCATGGTTAGCATGAATTGATAGCATATTTTGCATCTACAAGTCATTTGCAAGCTTTTTGTAATAACCAATTGCATTTATCTGACCTATATGGAGATCCAGCATGGCTAGGGTTTGGTTCTTGCTTTTGGGTTTTTTCGTTTCAGGAAAAATTGGCCATGATAATGGCTATGGTTGTGATCAGCAGGTTGAGACGAACTCAACCATGGTCTTAGAATGCATTTTCATGGCCTATGCAAGATTTTGGAATGGACATGGTTTGTAGTGACGAAAGAGGAGCGTAGGTATAGCTATTGGAATTTTTAGCAACGGGTGGTGGACAGGGATGATGAGTTTTCGTCCATCCATTCGCCTGTTCAAACGTCCGCGCGCGTTTTTGTTTTCCTGGCCATGAATTTTGTTTTTTTTTATATTATTAATATTTTGTATTATATTAACAAAGGAAGCAACTTGGCCTAGTGGTGGCCACATCAGCGTTCAAGGATCCAAAGGCTGGAGGTCAGGGGTTCGATCCCTGCCTCCAGCAAATTGCATTTTCTCATTTATTTTCCAGGAAATCTAGTGTACACACCAACAGATGATCATCATACTCCCTCACTCCTTAGCGTGGCAGATGGCCAGATGGCCAGATCTGGTGGTCAAGCTTGGAAGGCGTACCATAAGCTGGTTAACGCACGTGTACAGGATCCCAAAAGTCAGAATGGATCAGCATATTTGGGCCAAATCTCTTGCTATTTGCACACCTCATAATAAGGCCCATTCTCACTCTTTCTCATACATTTCTTTTTTTATTTTAGTTATTTTATTTTATTTAATTAATTTCTAACCAATGGATTAATTTTCTTTTTTTACCAAAAATCACAAAAAAACATTTTTGTCCAATTAAAATTCAGAACTTTATTTTTCTTTAATAAATTTTAATTAATTAATTAGGTTTTGAATTCTAGAATAACTTTAACTTATTTTGTAAATATTTAAAATTAATTAGAAATCATTAGGTTTTAATTCTAATTTAATTATTTTTAAAATTCTTTTTTTAAATTAACAAAAACTCCAAAAACATGTCATTAATTATTTTTCATTAATTAATTTATTTAATAATTAATTTAGTATTTAATTTAGGATTTAATTTCTTTTCTTAAAATAAAAACAACAAAAAAACATTTTTCTTTTAAAAGGGTCAAAACTCTAATTCGCATTCGATTTAATTTCGCGTCGCGCTTTATTTTCTTTATCCAATTAATGTATCTGCTCCCGGCTTGTAATACTTTTAAATAGGACATTTATTATTCTTACCGCCTTATTTTATTTTCAAAGGGTTGCTTTTGGCGATGTAAATACCTGACGCCTTGTAATTTAATTTCCGCACTTTAATTTCTGCTAATTATAACTGCTAGATGTTTGATAATATGGCTTGCATGACAAGAATGAATGCTTAATCTAAAATCAAATTAGATCACCCTTAACATGTGCAAAGATAAAAATAACTGAAAATAACACACTCGCACATGCGCACTCTTAGGGTACATCCCACTTGGTTGCCTTCGTACACGGTCATTGAGTATAGGGTATTTTAGAGATCGCCCTCTTGTCTGAAAGATCATAGTTGCCTCGAAACAGTTGCCTCGGATATTGTTGCCTCGAACAAATGATCTAAGACATTAGGGTTACCACTAAAGTGTCCTAACATTGCTTTGGTGACCATATGTCCCTCATTCGAATTGACCCTCAAACTCCAACGACGGTGCTACCTACTCACTAATAGTGGGATAGCACTGTCTAAAGGAAATTAGCATAGAACGATTCCTTTTTTCGAGTAGGTAGATAGTTATTAGATACTTGCTCATCCAAAACAAAGCAAATTTTTCACACCTACACTCCTTTTCAAACAAAGTTTTCAAAAAAAACACTTCATTACACTCTTGAGGACAGAAGCAAGAGTTAAATCGAAGTTAAAACAAAAACTTTTCAAAACCCACAAGCACAAAGAAAACATTTTGAAAATGATGAGCAAGTACCTAAGAGCCCGTAGATAACTACGGATAGAAAGGGTGCTAATACCTTCCCTTTCTATAATCTACCCCCCGTACTCAGAGATAATCTCAAAAAAGGAATTTTTCTGTGCTTTTTTTCCTTTCCTTGTTGGATAAAATAAAAGTCGGTGGCGACTCTTGCTTACCGTGACATTTTACGAACACAAATGCAAAACGCAAACCAGCATTCCAAAAAACAATCAGTTCTTCCCACCGTATCACAAGTGTGATTCAACATATACTGCCGCAAACGCTTTGCCGCCCAGGCTAAAGCATAACATGTCTTTTCCAGCATGGAATACCGCGACTCGCAATCAGTGAACTTTTTACTGAGGTAATAAATGGCGAACTCTTTCTTCCCTGTTTCATCCTGTTGTCTCAGAATACAACCCATGGAATTATCTAACACTGTCAGATACATAATCAACGGTCTTCCTTCGACAGGAGGGAGCAAGATAGGAGGTTCAAGCAGGTATTCTTTAATACTTTCAAATGCCCTTTGGCAGTCATCCGTCCATACACAACCTTGATATTTCTTTAACAACTTAAAGATCAGTTTACATGTTGCAATCATGTCGGAAATGAATCTGAAAATATAATTCAAACGCCCGAGGAAACCTATGACTTGATTTTCAGTCCTTGGCGCTGGCATCTCTTGAATTGCTTTGACTTTATAAAGGTCAACTTCAATTCCTTTCTGGCTAACACTGAAACCCAACAATTTCCCTGATCGAACACCGAAGGTGCGTTTATTTGGATTCAAGCAGAGACAATACTTCCTCAAACGCTGAAACAACTTCAACAAATCTTCTACATGCCCTTCTTCAATCTGGGATTTGGCAATTATATCATCAACATATAACTCGATTTCCTTGTGCATCAGATCATGGAATAGGGTTGTCATATCCCTCTGGTACGTTGCACCAGCGCTCTTCAACCCGAATGGCGTCACTCTGTAATAGAATGTTCCCCAGGGTTTGAGAAACATTGTTTTTTCCATGTCCTCAGGCGCCATTCTTATTTGATTATACCCATAAAATCCGTCCATGAACGAGAATACTTTGAATTTTGTTGTGTTATCGACTAACATATCAATGTGTGGCAATGGAAAATCGTCTTTTGGACTAGCTTTATTTAGATCTCTGTAATCTACGCACATGCGGACTTTTCCGTCTTTTTTCGGTACTGGGACAATATTGGAAATCCATTAAGGATATACTGACGTCACAAGAAAGCCAACATTAATCTGCTTTAGAACCTCCTCTTTGATTTTCAATTCCATATCTGGGTGAGTTCTTCTCAACTTCTGTTTGATTGACAGACACTCTGGTTTCAACGGTAAATGGTGCTCCACAATATATGTATCTAGACCAGGCATATCTTGATAAGACCAAGCAAAAATATCCACATACTCTTTCAACAGCTCAATCAACCTGTTATTCACATCAGGATGCAACAATGCTCCAATCTTGACTTCCTTCGGATCTTCTTCTGAACATAAATTGATCACTTCTAATGGCTCTTTATATGGCTGAATGGTATTTTCCTCGTGCTCAAGCAACCATGAGACATCTTCTGGAATCTCATCATAATCTTCTTATTCAGCCCCATACACGAGACATTCAAAGTTGGGAGAGGGTATAGGGTTATTGTATTCAACGCGTTTTTTAATTAATCTGCACATATGATTTATGATTGCTTTTAGAAACTGACACGTATAACAAGTGATCATGCAGATTGAATTTCAGTTATTATTTATTTTGAAAGGTTTTTGTTTTAATTTTTTTATTACCATTTTCTGAGAAAAAGCAGAAAATAAAGACACAATTTGGGAAACAATGATAACTTTTATTATTGATTTTAAAAATCAAAGCCAACAGATAAGCCCATACGATATTAATACTTTCACCTTGGGCAGAGTGAAAGCTTTTCAAAAAGATTAACAAAACAAATTACTTTGAAACATGTATGCAAGAAGGAACATCAATGGTGATCCAGTTCTGGACCCTAACTCCGTGCGTTACATAATTCAGCCTTTCCTATTTTGCTTCATCTTCCACAATGGCATTGGTCCTGGAAATTGTTGGATGAAGATAACCCCCGCTACAGAAGATGTCTTGATATTTGCTTGCGGCAAACTTCGGCTTCATGCCCTTACCTTTGTCATTCTTCAAAGGTAAGCCAAGCCAGCTTTGTTCTTGTTCATAGGTGGATCCACAATCCATCCCCACACTTCACTATGACCCTTACGTACAACCTGTTGTGAATCCTTAAGCGAAACCATGGAATTCTCATTTCTTATTATATTGTCAATGGATAAGGCTTGGAACTGGGTTCCAACAGCAGCTTCATCCGCCTCCACAATACTGAAAGAGGACAAATGATATATCAATAATTCTTGTTCCCCATTTATGATCACTAGTTTCCCTTCACGTACAAACTTCAGTTTCTGGTGTAAAGTTGAAGTGACAGTCCCTGCCTCATGAATCCACGGTCGTCCCAACAAACAGCTATAAGCGGGAGCAATGTCCATGACCTGGAAAGTAATCTGAAACAAATGTGGTCCTATATGAATAAGCAAGTCCACTTCACCAATAACAGATTTCCTTGATCCACCAAACGCTTTCACAATGATGCCACTCGGGTGCATAGGTGTTCCTTGATATTTCAACTTCATAAGTGTACTCCTCGGTATAACGTTTAAAGAAGATCCATTATCAATCAGCACATTGGATAGTGAATCATTCTTGCAGTTCATAGAGATATGGAGGGCCAAGTTGTGATTCCTTCCTTCATCTGGTAATTCATCATCATAGAAACTCAAGTTATTACATGATGTAATGTTCCCTATTACACTGCTGAATTGGTCTATTGGCATATCACTCTCCATAAAAGCTTGGTCTAATACCCTCATCAAGGATTCTATGTGAGCAGAAGAGTTCATCAATAAAGCTAAGATAGATATTTTTGAAGGAGTCTGCAGTAGCTGATCTACAATTTTGTAGTCGCTCATCTTGATTATCTTTAAAATATCATCCAATTCTTTCTCTAACGCATCCCCACTAGTCTCACCCGTAGCCTTCTTGGGTTCAACATTCTCACCAATTTTCTTTCCAGCACTAACATCTCTTTGAATAACTGGTGCAAACACACGACCGTTGCGGGTCACCCTGCTATTTTCAGCAATATTCCCAACATCATGCATTGGCTGGATGGGAAATTCCACTCCATCCTCTAAGATTGTAGCATTGTATTTATAAGGAACAGCCTTATTTGACTTGTAAGGGATAGGACTCGGTAAACTAATCACCAATGGGGTAACAACTGGCTTGCTATAATACTCAACTTCAATATGGGCGGGTGCCCCAAAACAAGGTACAATGACGTTTACCCCTTCTTTAACACAATCAGTTATTATTGAGTCATTTCTGGAAAACAAATCCTCATCTGAGGAGAAATACTCATCTGCGGAGACATACTCTTCATCCGACCCTTCTTCAGTCAAACAAACCTAGACCATATCAACTTCATGGTGATCATCCCTTTGACTTGTAACCTTGATAATTCCATTGTTTAACAACAACTGAACACCCTTTTTCATGATTGAACATCCTCGGGAATCTTGACAACAAACTCGGCAAGATCCATATTGGTGTTCCACCTGGATAGCCATATGGTAGAAGGTAGCATGCAATTGCACAAGGTCTTCATTTATATACTCTACATCAAAAATTCTGAATTCTCCAGGACATCCAGAAACCATATTCACCTTCTCTTCATAATCTGCCCTAGGCATGATTATATGGATTAGGCCCTCATCCATCATCTCTTGTAAACCAGCCTTTATCTTATTGCAACCTTGTATGTCTATACTGCAAATAGCACAACCAGCATAGTCATGCGTATAGTAGCTAAATTCACAAAGGTATGCATGCATTTTCACCAAATCTCCTCTAACCAGATTAATATAAAAAATCCGGAAGTCGCCTGGACAACCGGCCACCATATTCACAGCATTTACTCCCCCATGCTTGGGTAGAGGATTGTCTTTCACATTAGGTCCCACGTCCTTGAAAGATAGAACACCAGACTTTACCAACTTCTGCACCTCAGTCTTCAAAGGATGACAATTCTCAACATTATGCCCTGGTGCTCCCTGATGAAAAGCACATGTTTGGTCTGCTTTATAATACCAAGGCAATGGTGATGGTACGATGGGAGGTGGTCGGGTCTGAACCAGCTTCTTCTGAATCAATTCCGGTAGTAACTCTGTATATCTCATAGGAATAGGGTCATAACTCTCCCTTTTGTGATTATACCCTTGATTCCCCTGCTGGGATGGTCTTTGATAAGTAACAGTAGTTGGATCTGCACCCATAACTAGAGTAACTGAGGAGACCTGCTGATGACGCTGATAATTCCTTCTAGGAGTATTAACCCTCCTCTCTTGCATAATAGCATTTGCATCCCCTTCCTTCTTCTTGGTAAACCCATAAGATGGTTTCTTCACACCTCCAGAACTTTCACTCTTCGTTAAGCGACCCTCTCTTACAGCCTCTTCTAAGCGGATACCCATTCCTACCATTTCAGTAAAGTCACTTGGTGCACTTGCCACCATCCTTTCGTAGTAGAAAGCACCCGGCGCTTTCAGGAAAATCTTAGTCATCTCCTTCTCTTCCATGGGAGGAATCACTTGGGCGGCTACCTCACGCCATCTGTATGCATATTCTTTGAATGATTCCCTGTCTTTATGAACCATGGCTCTGAGTTGATCACAGTCAGGCGCCATGTCCATGTTGTACTTGTATTATTTGATGAATGCTTCCCCTAAATCATTGAAAGTATGGATATTGGCGCTGTCCAAACTCATATACCACTTTAGCGCAGCACCGGTCAAACTATCCTGAAAAAAGTGAATCAGCAGACACTGATCATCAGTATGGGTAGACATTCTCCTCACGTACATCACCAGATGAGAACGAGGGCAAGTGTTGCCCTTGTACTTCTCAAACTCCGGGACCTTAAGCTTAGCAGGTATCTTAACATTCGGGACCAAGCATAGCTCATTCACATTCTACCCAAATAGCTCTTTTCCCATGAGGGCCTTCATCTCTCTTTGCATCTTGTCAAACTGCTCTTGAAAATCATCCATTCTATCGTAAAGACACAAGTCTTCACTCGGTGGAGGGAAAGGACGACACACATCATCATTAACAAACGGAACCATATACACTGACGGAGGCGCAGCAGGAGCAATGTGTACCACATTAGGTGTCGGAGTAACAATAGTCTGAACAATCGGAGTATCTTGAGGACCAAGATTAAAACCTTCAGGTGAAAAATTCTCTGGTATTCCCCATGGATAACCTTGAGGCATGTGATTCTGAACAGCAACTGGAGTAGCAGATACGGGAACAGTCGGAGCTTCAGTAGTTTCCCTTGTTGGTTGAGGTTGAACACTCGGTGGCTGATTTTGAGCAGCCACCAGAGCTTCCATCAGAGTAGTCAGATTGGCCATGCCGGCCTTCAAAGCAGAAACCTCCTCGTGCAGCTCGCGATTCTCTTGTTCTAGGTTGTCCATCTTCTTTCTGAAATTATCCCGAGTGTTGTAGTGGTGAGTCAGCTTTCTGAACGAAGTAAAGAAGCTTGGTAAGACACCTGGATATGCATAACAAATGCAATAAATATGTATAATATGATGCATGATATGCAATGCACATGATTTTGTTTAATATTTCAAGGGATTTAAAATTTGTGGACATATTGCAAATATCAAAGTAATAACGCATTTGAAATACTGGAAAAAAATTATTATAACAATTCCAAAATGGATTATAAGTTTCAATGATCCCAAGTACAAGATGAAATAAAAATCTAAAACCTTGAGAAGTAAAACTGATGGAGATCACTCTATACGCTGGCGCTTCCCTGTGAGCCTGGCAATCTGAGCCTTCAACCTCTGGTTTTCTTCCACATGTCTGATGGCAACCTCCTTCCAATCACCTGAATCAGGAAGTGAGTGATCAGCATCTGACTGAGGCTTAGGAGAAAATAAATCCCGTTGCCTCTCCATAGTCTCTACCACTCGACTCTCAAGGATCTCAATCAAGTCGTCTTTCTCCTTCAAGTCTGCTCTATAGGAAATCTCTAAAGTTTGGAACTTTTTCTTCCAAGCGTCCTTTTCCTGTTGCATCCTAACCAAAGCAAGTTGCAACTCTTCTAGATCATCTAATAAGGGAGGAGTGGTCTTCACAAACAGATCAGGCATAGGTGTTTCTCGGGAATATGGCATCTTCAACTGAATAGCTCTCGTTTAGACCCACTGAAGATATGGCTCCAAAGAAACAACACCCCTAAGTCCCAAATCCTTCCTACTCTTCTTATGAATGTAAAGCCAGGCCTACGAAATCTGCTCCCTAGCTTCCCTATGGTTTTCTCCATCCTTCAGAAAGAAACTACTCAAATAAATACTATTTGGTTTATGCCTCATCAGATAACCAAGCTGTCGTCATACAAGAACAAGGTTATAGTTAATTTCTCCCTTTGTACCAAGAAGAGGTACATTGCAGAAACTACCACAACTGTCAATAATCTCTATATCCTGGTAAGCTCGATGATACCAATCAATATCCGAGTGAGTAAGTGCCATGATCTTAGGAGCCCAATGGGGTTCTTTCTTGACATCACAAAAAGCATCAGACTGAGGCATATGAGAGATGAACCACCGGTACAATAGAGGCGTGCAACAGATAATCATCCCTCTATGATAAGAATTCCAAAGATGAATAGAGTGATAAGCATCACCCAACAAGGTAGGAATTGGGTTTCCAATCCTGAAGATCCTGATAGCATTAATGTCAACAAACTTGTCCACATTAGGAAATAAGAACAACTCGTAATTAAGTAGAGCAAAGATGGCCTCAAAAGCGACTGTACTCCTCATCCTGGCAAAGTAACGAGCTTTCTCCAATAAGAATTGAGTTGGTAATCCTCTAATCCCTCCTTTAGTAGTCATATGGGCTTCCACCTCAGAGTTCCCCAGATGAATCAAAGCAGCAATCTCATGTGGTTTTGGCTCACCCTCCAAACCAGTAAAAGGAACATGATTGGTAACAGGTAAATCCAAGAAATAAGAATACTCCTCCAGTGTAGGCATCAACTGATAATCGGGAAAAGTAAAGAAATGATACATCGGATCATAGAACTGGACCAAGGTCGAGAGAATACCCTCCTTCATCTTCAGCTTCATGAGAGGAATAATGGATCCATACTTCTTTCGAAAGTCTGCAGAACACTCGATCTCGGGAATTATATTGATCAACTCATCTATCTTGAGATCCTTGAAACTGTACTTCCCGGTCTTTCTCTTTCCAGAATCCATGGTTAAAAAGTACCTGAGATATTCACAAATGGTCAACTTTTAAATCCCTTGAAATAAGATTTCTCCAAAATATGCTTATGAGTGCATGGATTCATGATGCAATAATCACACACAAGATCACACATATAGGGTTCATAGGTTCAACGTCACGAGCATGAGGTCGAAGGTACTACCCATAAGGTATTGGTCTAAAAGTTATCACTTGCCGAACAAGGTTCTAGAGGTTCCCAGAGTCTACATCCTTCCTTCGGATATTACCAACTTCCCGATTAACTCGGTAATTAGTAATATTATCAAGAAAAACTCGTCTGAGCATAGTATCGTGTGACAACTATTTCCGGATTACTCCATCATAGCTTTCACACTACTCCTAAAAGGCCAAGATGGGTTTGGTGTTCTACGGTCCTCAGCTTTAGCAGGCTCCCAGGTCGAAAGCAGTATGTCTTATCGATTACTCGGTAAACGACACTATAGTCAAAGGGGCCTCCACTGAGTGGGGGATCTCATGCCTCCTTTTTTGGGATTACTCCCTCAAATTTAACATGACTATACCGCCCGTCCTATCTTAAAGTTTGCCCAAGTCCATGTATAGGACTTATAAGTGATCACCAAGCACCCTGAAAACCAAGAAAATCCAGACAAACATATATACAACATATAACACAAAAAAACACATATACAGATATAAATAAAGATAGGCTCAACCCAGTTAGGGATGGACCAGCAAGAGGTCAATCTTTCCTCAGTGAAGTCGCCATTTTTCTGTAGCGGTAGAAATGTTCAATACTAAGCCATTGGATTGACTAGACTTATACAAATCAAAATCAAAATCGCCATTGCGCTTTATTGTTTCCAAAGGAATGGGAAAGGAGCAAATAACCCAAAAGAAGGGGAAAGATTCTAGGTAAGGGGTTGGTTATGCAAAGGGAATGTATTAGCATCCTAAACATCTACGATACTCCGCAGGAACCTCTTTGAAAAATTTGTATATTTTGGCTATGAAAAATGTTGTATAAAATATATGGTGGAAGTGGGAAAAGAAACATATTTTTTATGATTTTTTCACCCGCCGCGGTTGCGAATCTTTAGTGCCTACGTACCACCTTTTCATGCAATAGGGGATCAGGGTACACGTAGTTCCTCTTTTAAAAATTTTAAAACACAAGTGTGTTGGTCAATTTTATGAGATAAAACATCATCGTCATTGTCCGTGTGGAAAACATACCTACTACCCACAATTATGAGAAAAGAGAATTTGCATCATCTCAAAGTGGAGGATATGGCTTGGATTTTAAAATCAATAATGCCTCACTCAACACCCAAGTGGAAAATATCTCTCTTTACTACATATTGTAGAAGTATAGTTGTTTGCATCACTACAAAGATTGACAAGAGTTCAATCTTTTGAGAAAAGTTTAAATATAAAAGCCAAAGTGGCAAAATGGTTTGAAATGAGATTTATTGACTTTTAGTCTTCTCACAAAAATGTCAAAGTATTGTTAAGTTTATTGGAGTTTATTTATGAAAATGTTTGAAAATGCATGGACCTAAGTCCAAGTTTATTATAAAAGTAATTCAAGTTTAAAACAAGAAGAGTTTTCAAAAGGGGGAAGAAGATTTTTGAAATTAAAGAAGATGGGAGGAGAAGAAGAGGCTACCCTAAAGCACAAGGTAAAAGTTAGGGATAAGAACCATCAAACCAACAAGAAGCCAATACTTGACATTATGAGCCAAAATAGAATTCTCATTCTTTGGATTGAAACCAAACAAGCAAATGTACTAGACCTCTTGAGAGAACCAAACTTCAAGTGTATTAAGTCTTCACAAAAATTGGGCAGAGTAACGGTTGTATACGGGTGAATTCCAAATTACAAACAAAGGGTGTAATCACAATAACCTGCACACAAAACAAACAAACAACCCAATGTCTTGAGGTAAACCTCAAGAGCTCCAGACAAAATAATCATATAAGATCACAAGGTCTCTACTCACATGCCAAGGTTTCTAATCCTAAGTCCAAAAAAGTCCAATGCTCCATGATGCCAAGGATAGTAACCAAATAGTCCAAGTATCATTAAAGATTTTTAGGGTTTATGTTGATTATTAGGTGTCTTTAAAACAAAAGAAAAGCTCAAGTGAGCAAAATAAAAAAATTACAAGAATATAAAGGGGCTCAAGTGAGCAAAGATGAAAAATAGCATGAAATGTAAATGCTAAAAGTAAATGGTGCATAAAGTAAAGAACATAAAATAAAAACACAAAATAAAATCAATTATTAGTGATTAGTGGTTAGTTGGATGATCATCTTGAAACTTGCATTTGGAACTCATTAGAGGATTGGTAGAACCAAAGCCTCCACACAACAAGTTACATTTGCTTTTTGTCAAGTATATCATTGTGATACGGTGGGAGAACTGACTTGAGGTTTTGCGTTTGTTTTCGCAAATGTTTCGGTTGAGCAAGAGTCGCCACCGACTTTTTATTTTATCCTAAGGAAAGGTTAAAAAGCACAGCAAAAACCTTTGAGATGTTTTCTTGGGTTCGGGGAGTAGATTATAGAAAGGGAAGGTATTAGCACCCTTTCTATTCATGGTTATCCATGGGCTCTTAGTTACTTGCTTAGTTCACTTGCCTTATTTTTTCAATTGTTTGAAATGGTGCTTTGTGTGTGGGTTTGAAAATGTTTTGAAAAGAGGCCATGTGTTGTGGCAACCTTTGTAATGATCCATGTTTGAATGTATACAAAGGTGTACTTATCTTTTGAAAAGTTTTCAATGTTTTTGAAAGTTGTTTTGAAAGTGTGTTGTGATGTGTGGTTTTGAAAAATGGCAAGGATTGTTTTGCAAGATTTGGTCAAGTAACTAAGAGTTGTCTACCCCTAAATTTCTCAAAGATCTTTCCTATATTTTAACCCTTTTAACAATTTTGTTCCACCATTGTATTTGGTGGACAATCTTGTGTTAGGATGTTAACGGGACGGGCGCGGGTCATCGTTTAGACCATGATTGCAATAGTGCCAAGTGTCTTTGGCAATTTTTCCTTTAAGGGACTTGATCATTTTTAGGCAACTTTCGAAAGCGTCATCGAGGGACTATGATCATTTGATATTGTTTTGTTTTGCCAAAAACACTCAACATGCAACATGGCCCATTATTGAAGGCAACAAGTGGAGTAACCCTAAGGGGTGCAAGTGTGATTGGTGTTGTCCATTTTCATGCTTTTTGTCTTTTGTTTAGTCAAGCTATTTGTTGTTTGATTTTTGCATACAAAACCCTAAGTCTATCATGGCATATTTAGAAAGCTTTTAAATGCGAAAAATAAAATCCTAAATTATTACAACACAATTATGGGATGGGGGTACAAATGTTCAAATGGGGATATTTAGCAAGAAATTAAAATCTAAGCTATTACATCCAAATTGAATATACAAAGATTAATTGTACAATAATTAAATAAAATATAATAAATATGCAAGATGCAAAAAATGATTTTTATATGTATGTAAAAGTATTTTTCATGTGACAAATAAACAAAAATAAAAAAAGGTTAATTTTTGAGTATTTTTATGGTTTAGGGCAAAACCCTAATTTGCTAAATAAAAAGTATTTACTATTTATTATATACAATATTTATTAATTATATACAAAAAATAAATAAAAAGGAAGTATATTGTGAAAAATTGATTTTTGAGGTTAAATATTAATAAAAATAAAAATGTATTATTTTTGTATTTTTATCCTAAATATTCTAAATATATAAGTATTTATATTATGTATTAAATATTAAATATATACAAAAAATAAAAATATTTATTATTTACAAAAAAAGGTATATTTTTTAGAAAATGTTTTCAAAAGATAAAATAAAATAAAATCAGAAAATAAAATGTATTTGTATTATTTTTAGTATTTTAAATAAAAGTATATATATATTTATTTACATATGGAACTAAATGAAACAAATAAATACCAAATAAAATGCAAAAAATGTGGGGAAAATATTTTTAGTGTTTTTTCATGTTTGAATAAAAATATAAAATCAGAATCAAAAAGAAAAAATCAAAAATGACAAATATATCACATAATGGGCCAGGGGGTGTAAATTGAAAAAAGGGGTGCAAAAAGTAGGACTGACTCAGGCCCAGCCCAAGCCAGTCATCTTCAACCTCCAGACTTGTTTGATCAAACAAAAACGCGCGCTTCCTAACTCCTGATTCCTGGACTTTCAAGCAAAACTCATAACACCAAAAATGTAGAGCATCAAGAGACGAATCCAGACATATAAAAAACTTGACTTAACTCTAAGAAACGAAGGAGAATTTCTTCATCCCCAATTCCTGACCTAAGTTTTTTCTAATGTTCAGGTTCCAAATTCTCTCAGTACACACAACATAAATGAAAAGTAATGATACGGGTAGCTTCAGGGCCATGAGTAGGACATAACTTCTTCACAAACCTAAGCCTAGATATGCCTGGATAGAGAGATAGAAGTTCAAACTTTTACCTATTCAGCTTGAATCGTGTGCAACAATGGAGGCACTTTCAATGCAGTGTGAGGACTTGTACAGCTTGCTTGAAGTTCAGGGATGCTTCTCCAACCTCTAGCTTGCTTTGAAACTAACTGAAACGAGCTATGTAACTTAACCTGCACAACTGAAAAAATGAAAATGGTGAACTTGGTTAGAGGTGTTACAGTTTGTAGCTAGGGCTTGGGATAGCTTGTATGGATGTTATGGAGTGTGTATGAACAAGCTTTGGCCAAAACGCACGAGCAAACTGAGTTGTGCAACTCAATCTGCAGGGATGCCCTGTTTTGTGCAGCAAAATGGTGATTTGATGTTTGGGGAGGTATTGAAGGTGGTTAGGTCGTGCCTTATGTCTGTTATGATGTATGGAAAATGTTTACAAACTTTGCTTTGGCTAGTTGTTACAGGAATGAGAGATGTGATCAGTTTTGCAAAGTTTCTTCTCTCTTAAGAAAAAGTTGTCAAGTTGGGTTATAGGCCAAGGCAGGCCCCTCAAGCATGCTGCATAATCTCTCCTTGATCAGTGGGATTAGTCCATAAACTTGTGCCTAAAAGATCTGGCTTGTACCTCTTTGATTTGTGTTTTGACATAAAGCCATGCTTTTTCAAAATGGCAAACTTGCTTTTTCCAAATATGGCTTAATTTTGTGTGTATTTTCCAAATGCACAAAATAACACTCTAACACAAAGTATATGCATTTAATTATTGAGTGTAAGAAGGATTAGAGGCCTGTAATCTAGCTTGCACAAGCTGATTTCAAAAATGCCCAAGTTATGAACATGTACATGGCTTATGAACAAAGTGACTTTTGCCTATCTTCACAAATTCGATTCTCCCTAACCACAAGGGTGTTTGAGAAGTTCTTGGAAAATTTGGAAAGCTTGGAATGTGTACTACAATCCATATTTGTAATGCAAGTTGAGATTCCAAGTGGAAGCATGTGAAAAGTGGCCATGAAGTTGGGCAAAAATCCTGCCTAAAATAGGTCAAAAAATTTCTAAGTTAAGAATATTTTGCACCCCTATTCCAAATATCATAACTTGAGCTACAAGCTTCTTTTGAGGAAACTTTGTGAATCAAAGTTGTAGATTTTCCAATGGACTATAACTTTCATGTTTTGAGTTTTGTTTGAATCCAAATGTATCTTGATGAAAAGATGGGACAAAGTTAGGAAAAAAATTAGGAAATTTCATAACTTAGAAAATTTCTAAGTTATAAAATTTCTTTATTTCAAACCCTAATTTGTAATTTTTTATTTCTTGATGACCAAGTTTCATAATTTAACAAGTCTTGATGAAAAATGAATCTTGGCACTTGATTTTGACCAAAAAGTCAAAGTTTGACTTTTTAGTATACAGTCAAATTTGGATCAGTTGACTGAAAAATTCATCAGTCAATCTTGTGCATTTGGGATCTTTTGAACTTGTTGAATGTGTCAAGATCATGTCATTGGGTCCTTGAGTCCATATGTGAGCTTGGTTTGTCATTGGCTAGGTCAAACAGTCAAAAAAATTGCCTTTGTGCAGTCAAAACCCTAAAAATGACCATTTTGCCCTTTTAGTGATCTGATCAAATTTCTTGTGGAATTGTGATCTAAACTTGATCAAATGGTCCATATGAGTTCATAATGTTGATGTGGGTCAAAAATCATGAGGTTTGACTGTCAATTGACCACAGTTGACTTTTTCCCCAATACAGCTGATTTCTAGGTCAACTGTCCAATTGACTGGGCAAAGATTGGAATCAAGGCTTGAAACTTGGTATGGATAAAATTGTGAGTCCAACATGAAGCATGAAAGTCATCTTGGGCCTTTTAGGTCAAAACATCTTTGTGCAAATTCAAACCCTAATTTGGGTCAACAGTGCAAGGAGGAGTCTTGAGCAGAGCAAACCCTAACTTGATCTTGAGCTCCAAGGGTCTTGTGGTGAGAAAATATTGATGAAATGGGAGGGCAAATTTTGGGGTACAACAGTTGCCCCTGTTCAATCTTCTTAGACCTGAGGATGTAGATTGGCTTGCGTGCCTTTCGTGATCCGAAGGTGGAAGATGATTGAACACTAAAGTGCCCAGAAATTTGCACTCGCATGCTGGAGTATCAACAATGTGATGGCGGGAATGGGCTTATAGATGCCATTTGGAGAGATGGTGGATAGGGGGATGGGCTTATAGATGCCATCTGGAGACGTGACAGAACCTTGTCGGGAATGGGCTTATAGATGCCATTTGGAAGTGTTAATCGCGTAAGAGATTCCTTAGCGAGAACTTGCATACTTTGAGAAAGGAAGATGGTTTCCTGGCCTGTTACAGGTGTTGATCTTCAAACTCTTCATGCAGATATGCCCTGGCTAGATACAGGTATCGAATCTACAATTAGTTGCTCACAGATGTGCCCTGGCTAGATACAGGAATCGAATCCGGAATTGGTCGTCTACAGATATGCCCTGGCTGGATACATGTATCAAATTTGGAATTTGTCGTCTACAGATATACCCTGGCTGGATACAGGTATCGAATTTTTAAACTATTCATGCAGATATGCCCTGGCTAGATACAGGTGTCGAATCCACAATCAAATACTCACAGATATGCCCTGGCTAGATACAGGTATCGAATCTGGAATTGTGATAGTTGATAGTAACCATCTTTGGATTGTCCTTTTCCTGAAAAGGCAAGACATCAGTTGTATGCAATGCATGATGTCATGATGCTCAAAATGAGATAGTGTTGTATGCACTTTATCATGTATGTAAGTAGGATGTATGAAATGTGAAATGTCTATGAATGTATTTTCGTCTAGGAAAATAAATCTTTGACGAGTGTCGGGAGTTTGTGGAATCCTGGGCTGATGTTTTGAAGAGTAGAGTTCTTCGTTTCTGCTGGGGATGATGATTGCAAGAATAAACCGGTAGGAGAAGATGACTCCGTTGGGGAATAAACTTGTTGGAGAGATTACTCTGCGGTGAATTACTCTGTGGGAAGAGATACTTCGCTGAGTTTTGATGAGAGCTCCGCTGGGGATTCCACTGGTAAGTTATGTTGGGGAATTTGATGAACTCCGCTGAGGATAGGAAGAACTTCGCCGAGGACGATCTTTCCGTGGTAACTAGCTGAGGATAACCCAGTTATACCCTGGTGGGGAAATAACCTTTGAATAAAGTCGGGGAGAGACGTATGTACTCTGCAGGTGATAAGCTTCCAGAATCTACTGGGGATAAGCTTCCAGAATCTACTGGGGATATGGATTCCGTTGGGGTGTCTGTATTCCGCCGGGAAACAATCTTATATTAAGACTGTCGGGGATGCTTGCTGAGGAATGTCTATACTCCTCTGGGGAATGTTGATATCTTCTGGGGATACCCAACTTTCCCTAAGGCTGACAGCAGACTAACTCGGCTTGGGGAGAGTATCGCTGACTTGCTGGAGATACTGTGCCTTTTTAGGGATGATGGGGGACCAACTTTTCCTGGGGAGAGTATTGCTGAATTTTGTCTTACTCTGTGGGGAGTTGAGGTAACTTGGTTACATTCTTCAGCCGAACTTACCTTGGTACCTTGGTGGACAGAGTAACTAGATCGCTTAGGCAATTCTTTATTGCCCCTGTTTCTGATGTCATCTGTAATTAGTCCTTTGTTTCGCATGCAAATATTCATGATTAGCAATTAATGTCAAATGCATATATCAAAAATGAACATTGGACGTTCTTCGCAAAATAAAACAGAAAAAGGAAAAAATGATGGGTAATTTGTATGGAAAATTGAACTTGTATTGATTTTGAAATTTGCCTGTAAATAGGTGTTTTATGTACAGGAGGCTGACGTCCTAGTAAGAGAACGCCACCGAGCAAAATAGAGTTTATACAATTTTGTGAAAAGGAAACAAAATAGCTATGTGAAAAATATAATTTTTTTTATTAATAACCATGTATTAAAAAAATATTTCGCAAATAACCGGGTTTCGGAAAAAATTACGCAAATAACCATGTTTCAGATGGCTCCACAAAGGAGGAGCCATCTCAATTAGCATATGCACCTAGGGTTTTGCCCTAGGCGCCATCTCACTTGGCGCCTCCCTTGGATTTTAGCCAAGTGAGATGGTGCATGCTCCTTAAAAATGAGAGGAGGCGCCATCTCACTTGGCGCCTAGGGCAAAACTAGGGCAAAATGTTGTTTTATAAATAATTCATCTGTTTCTTCGAAATTTCTCACACTTTCTTGCACTGTATTTTTATTTTATACTCCGTTATTTGCGTAATGACGTCACCTATGATTTTTATCAGAGATGGTTACGTTATATTCTCCGCCACGAAACCTGCGATGAAAATGAAATTCTGGCACATTCACTCCATGGAGCGTCTGAAGCGGGAGTTGATGCGGTGGCTAGATGGAGACATCGCGGAGGGGGAAAAAATTCGAAGGATCCAGCGAAAACGAACAACAACCTCGCATGCGACAGGAAGACCTAATGTGTGGTTGGAGGAAGTCAAAACAGACAGTGATGTAATGCTGATGATGCATGGGTCAGATGAAATTGTGTTAACAGTTGTAATTTCCTAGATTGAATATCGTTAATCATTGTTGTACGCGAAAACCCTAATGTAATTTCCTAGATTGAATTTCCTAAATTGTGTTAACAGTTTTATTAACGGAAAACCCTAATGTTTACAACACAAATATTGAAAAGATTTATTGTATTACAATATTTATGTGGTCGAGTCAGACGCCCGATTCGGACTGTTTTTGCGATTGTGTCCGACCTGACGGCATAAACCACAATTTCTTTCCAACCTATCAAGATCGTCCATTTCTGTTGTGATGCGCCTACTTTTGGGACGACCCTTCTTGTTCCTTCGCATTTGGTCATTGTGCCAAACTATATCGCCGTTGTATTCAGGCCAATAATCCGGTTTTTCCACCAAAGGAAAGTTGTTGTTGTAAACCGTGAGCAACGTTTCAGATTCGTAAACGTTTGAGAGCAGCTGAAGCGCGTCTTGATGGGTATGAGCACAAGCGGCAATGACATGAGAGCAAGTCATACGAAATGCTTGAAACCTGCCACAATCGCACCATTGAGAAGGTAAAATGACCCTGTATTCTTGTCTTGGCAGGCCTTCATTATGGTCGATTGTCTCTTTCACAATGAAGTTGTGGCTGTGTCGGTCAAACCGTGTAACCATGTGAGTGTTGGCTTTAGCACTTTCAGCCTTAATGTATTCCATGCAGCTTTCACTCCATAGTTGTCCTGATTGCAACACCGCATACCACATTTCACCTCTTTTGGCAAATAACGCAGCCATCCTAAAATACGTGGATTTTACCAAGGCAGTGATTGGGAGGTTTCGTATGCCCTTGAGTACCCCATTCATTGATTCAATAATATTCATTGTCATATGCCCCCATCTTTGGCCATTGTCGTATGACCTAGTCCACTTTTCGACCGGAATATTGTCGATCCACGTATCGGCTTCTGGATTAGACAAACGGATCTCGTTGCGGTAATATTTGAATGTGGGTTGTGTCAATGCATATCCCGCATTCGTAACCTCTTTCCTCAATGTTTTGTCCTTGACCTCCCTCGAGAAATTCTGGACGATATGCCTAACGCAATAGACATGCGTAGAAGGAGGGTCATGCCAACCATTTGCTGGATTATTGTAGGCACTTTCAATGGAGGCATGTCTGTCCGAGATCAAACAGAGATCCGGTTGAGGAGCCACGTGTGTCCGAAGATTTTTCAGGAAAAAGCTCCAAGCACCACTGGTCTCCCCCTCGACAAGGGCAAACGCAACGGGGAAAATGTTGTTGTTGCCATCTTGTGCAACTGCCATCAATAGCATGCCTTTGTACTTCCCATACAACCAAGTCCCGTCAATTTGTAGAATTGGTTTGCATGATGCAAACCTTGTGATGCATGGTTGAAATGCCCAAAACACGCGACTGAATATTCCATTGCCATGCAGTAGACTACCATCTTGGGCGTACGCTGGCAATGTTTCCAGAACATAAACACTACCTGGAGAATATGTCTTGAGTTCATTTAGGTAGCGGGGAAGTTCTCGGTATGACTCCTCCCAGTTTCCGTACACCCTTTCAATCGCCTTAGTCTTTGCTAACCACGCCTTACGGTAAGACGGAGTGTAGTTAAAAACCATGGTGATGTGGGAGATGATTGTTTTCACCTTCAAAGATGGGTCGTTGCTGACCAGGGGTAGAATTTCTTGACAGATTAGATCATGGTTGAGTTTTCGGTGGTCCTGTGATTGAGTGGAACTTACACAAGTATGGGTATTCATGGAACCTATGACCCAGCAGTCACCCCTTAATCTGTATGATGCGGTCAGCTTGAACATACAGTCAGGGTGGACACACTTGATCTTGTACCTTTCCGGGTTGACACGATCCACCTTAAAATCAACCGAGTTGAGCATGTGAAAATTTTTAATGGCCCTGATGCATTCCTCTCTGTTACGAAACGTGTCCTTCTCTTTTAAATTTTCATCCGACTGCATATACGGTTTGAAAAACAAGTCAGTAGAAGGTTCATCTCCGCCCATGTTGAAGTTTGTCATGTGCGGAGGTGGTGTGTAGATTTTGTCTGTAGGAATACTTGGGATGCCATCATCGTCAGAATCATCGTTCACCATTTCATCAAACTCTAACTCGTTATCTTCTTCTTCATCATCAACTGCATCTACCTCATCTTGTTCATTCTCCAAAGGATCAACCTCCTGTGTCACCGGAGGCTCTACCTCCTGTGTCACCGGAGGCTCTTGAAGCAAAACGTACAACTCAATAGAGTCGTATCCAGAATAGACATGGCTGGAAATCATGTTCTGGAGATCCTCGTCATCTTGAACTTCAACCTTATAAAAAATTACTTGGTTGTTTCCAAAAAAAACTGGATTCTGATAAAATATCTGGGATACCGGGCCTCGTTCAAGTTTGGCCTCCAATCTTTTCTTGAAGTACGAGAAATTGGCTTTCCCGTTTAAGAGAAATCGAACGTTGTCGGTGTTTCTAAACAAAAACCCAACTGTGGGACAAATGTATGTCTCACCGTTGAAATGTGCTTTGACGACAAATTATGGTGAAGAGGCCATTGCGTAGAATTGTTTTAAGGTTTGAAGGTTGGAATGTTTGAGGTTTATTGATTGTATGAAGGTATGAATGCTGGAATGTTTGAAGGTTTGATGACTGATTCGAAGGTTAGAAGATTTGACAGATTATGTGAATCAATGTTATGTTAAACGTAAGGCTAAAAATTTCAATTAAGTAAGGGATGTAACCCCCCAAGGCTGCCAATAATATTACATGCAATAATGAAACCCCATAGGCTGCCACCTATCCTGGCCCTATTCTGCACACATACATGTTTTGTGTAAGACTCCACCCATCAACTCCAATGGCCTTGCATGCAATAAAGAAAGGAATCCCAAAGGCTGTCACGTAGCCTGAGCCTATGATGTAACAAATGACACCTCTTATTCGCCAAATGGGGTGGCGACACCATACATTTTTGTACTCTTTCACCAAGTGAGATGGCGCCTCCCTTACTGTCCAATCGTGATACATGCATGGGCTTATGAAACCCCATAGGCTGCCACCTATCCTGGCCCTATTCTGCACACATACATGTTTTGTGTAAGACTCCACCCATCAACTCCAATGGCCTTGCATGCAATAAAGAAAGGAATCCCAAAGGCTGTCACGTAGCCTGAGCCTATGCTGTAACAAATGACACCTCTTATTCACCAAATGGGGTGGCGACACCATACATTTTTGTACTCTTTCGCCAAGTGAGATGGCGCCTCCCTTACTGTCCAATCGTGATACATGCATGGGCTTATGAAACCCCATAGGCTGCCACCTATCCTGGCCCTATTCTGCACACATACATGTTTTGTGTAAGACTCCACCCATCAACTCCAATGGCCTTGCATGCAATAAAGAAAGGAATCCCAAAGGCTGTCACGTAGCCTAAGCCTATGCTGTAATAAATGACACCTCTTATTCGCCAAATGGGGTGGCGACACCATTCATTTTTGTACTCTTTCGCCAAGTCCAATGGCGCCTCCCTTACTGTCCAATCGTGATACATGTATGGGCTGCCACCTAGCCTGCAAGAGTGACACCTTACATTTTTTGTAAATGCATGCATGCATATGTGTAACCCCCTAAGCATGCAAATGTGACACTTCGCAGGCATGCAAGCACAAGCAACCACTACATCAAACTTATTTACCTATAAATACATACCTTATGAAATATCTCTCACACCCACACAACTCTCACTCTCTGCTACGAAATATTTCTTAAGTCTATCATACTCTCTATCTCTTCCTAAGGCTTTCATACTCTCAAGCATTCTGAACAATGGCTCTTCTAACAATGGGCGATACTCACAGAGGCACAAGGGAAAACATTGCTGCATTTGTAAGTCTCTTCTTTGGTTATACATTTTTCATACTTCAAATAACGTGTTGTTCATCTTAATTAATCTTACACATGTTAAATTATGATCTCAGGACACAAAAAGATTCAGAATCCATTCGCACAACTACCTGGCTCCCGACCCATTTATCGTCCCTTATCTGGAATACGCAGGTTTTGGACATGTGATAAAGATCTCCAACTGCACCATTGACTCAAAGTTCATTCTTGCATTGTTGGAAAGGTGGAGACCGGAGACCCATACATTTCACCTACCAATAGGTGAATGTACCATCACGCTCGAGGATGTGTACATGCTACTGGGCCTCCTATCGACGGTAAGGCGGTGAACGGGTCGGTTCAACAACCCAACTCACAGTGTGAAGAACTGTTGGGTAGGGATATGGTAGAAGGTGGTGGAGCAAGAGGGCAGGGAATACTACTCACTAACCTGAAACGTCATTATGCAAGTATGGAATTAAATGAAAATTCCTCAGAGAATGACCGAGTAGTAAAAGCCAGAACGTATCTTATGATGCTTTTTGGTACATTTTTATTTCCCGAAAGTACGGGAAATAGTGTAAATTTTACGTACTTACATTTACTAACAAATTTTGAAAAAACTAGAAAATATAGTTGGGGTTCTGCAGTATTAGCCCACCTATACAGTCCCTTGTGCAAAAACGCAGTCAAGGAAAATGTACATTTTATGGGTGTGCATTTTTACTACAAGCCTGGGGTTGGTGGAGGATGGAGTCCTTAAACCCCATCAACAACAACACTTTTGGTTTCCCGTACGCAAAAAAGTAAGTCATTAAGTTATAGCATTTATAACTATTCTGCTCTTTCCAAAATATATGCTAAAAATAACATGTTTCTCATTTCCTTTAGGTACTGCGTGAGGGGTATGGATTACGGCAAGAATCCAAGATTCAATGTCGCACTCTACCGGAATCTGTTGGATCACTTAGGCCCAGATGACGTACGTCGTAGCTTTTAACTTTTGTTCATTTTAATTATTTATACATTACTTTTGCGCTAACCTGATTTAAATTTTATCGCAGTTCATCTGGAGACCATATTTGGGTTTGGGCCATGCTCCAAACCCAGAGGATGCAGCAACTTGGACTGCAAAGACTGCACTCATTCGGTTCAACATTGTGGAGATGCACCACAGCGACCGTGTGAAGATGCAGTTCGGAATGCATCAAGAGATACCAAGTGATCCAACAGATTTGTCCCCCTGGCATCTTAAAAGGGTCGACGCCCAGTGGGGTCTTACCAACTGGAAAGACTTTGCTCCGGAGTGGTGTAAGATGTGGCAGAGGCGTCACCGCTACATCTTGCAATCCCCGGTTTTCCTTACTCAAGGTAACATGCGACACACGGATCAATATATGTCATGGTACAGGTCGGTTAGTAACCCAGAAATGCACGTGTCTCATCCGAGGTACTTGGTTGACCCACGCACACAATGGGCACAACCCTCGATTCCCCATCAACAAACCCAAAACCCATCAACCTCCAACCAACCCCCAAGAAGAAACAGACCCACAAACACCCAACCACATTCCCCACCACAACACAACTACAATCAAATGCCGTACTACCAACCACAATCACCACCAAACTACCAATACCCGGATATGCCTCAAACCCAACCATAATACCAACCCCAATACCAGCACACCCACATACCCCAGACACAATTTCAGTCTTCCACATATCCCAATATGGCGCCCTCAACATCCAGCCTTAGCCCTGATATGGGAATGTTGGAAGATTATGACCAAGCCGACCAAACCTACCATCAACCACCATATCACCAAACAACCCAACATCCACAATACCAAACACCCCAAGATCCATTTCCTTTCTACCCCCTATACTCAGACGACCAATGCTACCGACCAACCATGGAACCCCACCCACCGCCAACACGACCAAACTTTGAGGGTATGGGTAATCGACTGTACCAGAGCGGATCTTCGAGATATGGAGATCTTACTGATTTTATGGATTCGGACCGCATTGACTTCGCTGGGCCATCGACCTTGCCGTAGCAGGAAACGCGACGGCACCCAGCAAGAGAAAGGCGAGGACGGGGATGCGGAACCGGGGGTCATTACCGGGTTCCGGGGGATCACTGATGTATCTTTTTTTTTCCCAGTATTTTTTGTATCCATTTTTTTTACTGTTCTTTTAATGTAATACAGTTGAATGTAATTATTTTTTTTTTAATAAAAAGTCCATTTTGTTGATCTCTGTCCAATAGGCAATGCACAGGAAAAAAAATATAAAAAAAAAATTTTTCCCTAAATTTATACTTAGGCACCATCTCACTTGGCTTAGGGCATGCCCTAAGCACTTAGGCGCCAAGTGAGATGGCGCCTCCCTTATAAAAGGAGGTGCATGCGCCAATTGAGATGGCTCCTCCTTTGTGGAGCCATCTCAAACATGGTTATTTGCGTAATTTTTTCCGAAACCCGGTTATTTGCGAAATATTTTTTTAATACATGGTTATTAATAAAAAAATTTCTGAAAAATAATCCCACTGGGTTCCAACTCTGCTATCGCCTTTATGTCTTCAAGCGTCTCATCACTCTGCTGCTTAGTTGAAGATGAAGCTGATTGATTGGAGTCATCTGAGCCTGATAGCTGATTCCGGATTCTGGATGCAAGGTGATCCAATGAGACATAGTATTACGCTTTATCCCTAACTTTTGCCTGGACCGCCCTTTCGGGTTTTCAGTCCACCGGGATACCCATTTTTTGCCCAAGCCGCCTTTTCAGGTTTTCGACTTACCGGGTGTACAGATTTTTTTCATTCCATCCCTTATTTTTGCCCGAACCCTTTTGGTTCGCCAGGAAGCCCTTATTTTTTCCTAGGTGTGTCAACCTAGCGGGTCTTTAATTCATGCGTAGTATCTTTTTACTATGTCTGCATTGGCAGGGTGAGGAAGGTCGTCACCATCCATGGTGGTTAGAATCATAGCTCCTCCTGAGAAGATATGCTTAACCACAAATGGCCCTTCGTACGTAGGGGTCCATTTGCCCCTGGGATCACCTTGAGGTAGAATGATGCGCTTGATTACCAGGTCCCCGACTTGATACTCTTGTCGTCTGACCTTCTTGTTAAATACCCTGATCATCCGTTTTTGGTACGTCTGACCATGACAAATAGCAGTGAGTCTCTTTCGTCAATTAGGTTTAATTGATCAAGCCGAGTCTGGATCCAGTCATCTTCGCTCAAACCTGCATCCTTCATTATCCGGAGAGAGGGTATCTGGACTTCAATAGGCAAGACTGCCTCCATGCCATAGACCAAGGAAAAGGGAGTTGCCCTTGTTTACGTCTGTGCTGAGGTACGGTACCCATGAAGAGCAAACGGCAACATTTCGTGCCAATCTTTGTAGGTCACTGTCATCTTCTGCATAATCTTCTTGATGTTCTTATTTGCTGCTTCTACAGCCCCATTCATCTTCGATCGATAGGGAGAAGAGTTATGGTGCTGTATCTTGAATTGCTCGCAGAGCTCAGTGATCATTTTGTTGTTAAGATTGGTACCATTGTCCGTAATGATCCTCTCAGGTACACCGTATGACAGATCAGATTGTGCCGAATGAACCGTGTCACGACGTTCTTGGTTACGGTAGCGTAGGAAGCTGCTTCGACCCACTTTATGAAGTAATCAATCGCTACCAAGATGAAGCGATGCCTGTTGGATGTCGTAGGTCTGATCTCGCCGATCATATCAATGCCCCACATTGCAAAAGCCCAAGGTGCTGTCAAGACGTTCAGAGGAACCAGAGGAATGTGCACCTTATCAGCATAAATTTGGCACTTATGACACGTCCGAGAATGTTGGTAACAGTCGGCTTCCATTGTGGACCAGAAATATCCTGCCCGAAGGATTTTCTTTACCATGGTATGTCCACTGGTTGTGTTCTGAAGGTACCTTTATGTAGCTCTGCCATGATCCTTTCTGCTTCAGTCTTATCCACACAACGCAGTAAGGTCGAATCATGGTTTCGCTTGTACAGAATGTCGTTGCTGAGGAAGAACTTTACCGCGAACCTTCTCAGGAACTTTTTGTCATTAACAGATGCGCCTTCGGGGTATTCTTGAGCTTCAAGGTACCTCTTCACTTCATGATACCAAGGTTTTTCAGTTACCTCTTCAGCCTCAAGATCGCAGCAATGTGCAGGTTCGTCCAATTTCTAAATAATGATCTGGGGCGCCTCGTTGTCCCATTTGACTTTGAACATAGAATACATCATAGCCAACGCGTCCGCTAACTGATTCTCCTCTCTTGGGAAGTGTTCAAAAGTTATCTCCTCGAAGTGGGGAAGCAATGTCAGCACATACTCCTTGTAAGGAATAAGATTTGGGTGTTTCGTATCCCACTCGCCTTTGATCTGATTGATCACGAGAGCGGAATCTCCGAAGACACTCAAAAACTTGATCCTTAAGTCAATTGCAGCTTGAAGACCCATGATACATGCCTCGTACTCTCCCATGTTGTTGGTGCAGTTGAAACATAGCCGGGCGGTGAGTGGAGTATGAGTGCCTTTAGGGGACATGATCACAGCACCGATACCATTACCCAAAGCGTTCGAGGCTCCGTCAAAGTGCATAGACCATCAGGATCCTTCCTCAGGTCCTTCATCCTGTCCAGGTACTTCACAATCAGTCACTACCATGATATCCTCGTCTGGAAATTCAAAGTTCATCGACTGGTAATCGTCCACTGCCTGGTGTGCTAAATGGTCTTCTAATACACTTCCCTTGATTGCTTTTTGAGTCGTGTACTGGATGTCGTATTCCGTCAAGATCATCTGCCATCTTGCTATTCTTCCAGACAAGGCAGGCTTTTCGAAGATGTACTTTATTGGATCCATTTTTGAAATCAACAGAGTAGTGTGAGTCAACATATACTGTCTCAGCCGGCGAGCAGCCCATACCAAAGCGCAGCAAGTTTTCTCGAGCAGCGAGTACCGGGTCTCACAGTCGGTAAACTTTTTGCTAAGGTAATAAATGGCGTGTTCTTTTCGGCCAGACTCGTCATGCTGCCCCAGCACACACCCCATTGAGTTGTCCAGTACTGTCAAGTATAATATTAGAGGTCTCCCTTCAACCGGCGGCATAAGAATGGGTGGTTCTTGGAGATACTCTTTGATTCTTTCGAAAGCGGCCAGACATTCATCGTTCCAACGTACTACTTGATCTTTCTTTAGCAGCTTGAAGATTGGTTCACAGGTAGCAGTTAGATGCAAGATGAATCGGGCAATGTAGTTCAACCGTCCTAGAAAGCCTCTGACTTCTTTCTCTGTCTTGGGAGTTGGCATCTCTTGTATGGCTTTTACTTTGGCAGGGTCCACTTGAATGCCTTTGTCGCTTACGACGAAGCCTAGCAATTTTCCAGATCTCACCCCAAAGGTGCACTTGTTTGGGTTCAACCTCAGCTTGTACAACTTCAGACGGTCAAACAGCTTCCGTAGATGGTCAAGGTGTTCCTCCTCAGTTTGGGACCTTGCAATCATATCATCGACGTATACTTCTATCTCGTGATGGATCATGTCATGAAACAACGCAACCATGGCACGTTGGTAGGTTGCCCCAGCATTTTCAACCCAAAAGGCATGACCTTGTAGCAAAAGGTGCCCCACTGAGTGACAAAAGTGGTCTTCTCCATGTCTTCAGGAGCCATCTTGATCTTATTATAACCGGAGAAGCCGTCCATGAAGGAGAATACTTTATGCTGAGCAGTATTGTCAACCAGAACGTCGATATGAGGCAGAGGGAAATCATCCTTAGGGCTCACCTGTTCAAATCCCTGTAATCAACACACATTCGGACCTTACCATCCTTCTTCGGCACTGGAACCACGTTGGCAACCCACTGAGGGTAAGAAGTCACTGCTAGAAACCCGGCATCAAATTGTTTCATAACCTCAACTTTGATTTTCTCGGACATTTCTGGACGCATACGGCGGACCTTCTGTTTTACCGGAGGGCAACCTTCCTTGGTAGGCAGGTGATGAACCACAATGTCGGTATCCAAACCAGGCATGTCTTCGTAAGACCAGGCAAAGATTTCCACATAGTCTTGCAGCATCTGAATCAATCGTTGTTTCACACTGAGCTCTAGATTGGCACCAATCTTGATTTCCTTTCTGTCTATCTCAGTACCCAGATTTACCATTTCCACTGGCTCTTCATGTGGCTGAATGGCCCTCTCTTCCTAGAGTAGTAGTCTTGCAAGTTCACCAGGCACTTCGCAATCATCTTCATCTTCGGCTAAGTTGATCGGATTTTCGAAGTCATAACTGGCAGTAGCAGAGTCGTTGTCAGTGAGATCCAGAGTGGATTGGAACCTGTATAAGTGAGTGTGTGTAAATATAGCTGTTTTGCAATATATAATAAAGAAAGAAAAGGAACGCAAGATTTTGAAATGCAACAAACGTCCAATGTTTTTATTAATGATATATGAAAATGACACACAAAAGCCCTCACAAATGAAGCCACGGTGCCCCGAGTAAGACACCGAGCCATAAAAGTTTCAAAATATTGTCTGTTACAAATTCAAAACAAAAGAGTTCATTACTGAGTGACAAAAGTAATAGGTGTGAAGTCTTTGGCAGTCCAGTTGCTTGGTCCACTGTCGGTTGTTGGGTAGATCCAGCTGTCGAATTCAGATTCCTCCACGTCGTCTTCAATAGAATTTACTCCCGGATTGGTGATGAACACAAGAGGTTTTCCAATTCTTGCCTTACGAACAGCCCTCTGAGCTTCTGCAGTGAAACCCAAACCAAACTTGTCAGTCTTCGGGGTAAAGTCAGGAAGTCGGCCCTATTTTGCGCATTCACCCTTCTTAATCACAGCCCGGGCATCCTTTAAGGAAGCCATCTTCAAAGGAGGGTCTTCTTCAGTTACAGTCTCTGCCGACGCCAGTGTCTGAGGCACCTCTTCAAAGTGTTGAAAGGGAGTTTCAATGAAATCCCCATCCATCTCTATGTACCGGAATGAGTTGAGGTGGCTGACCATATACTCTTCCTCCCCTTGAACTGTCACAATTTTCCCCCTGACCGGGTACTTCAGCTTCTGATGTAGTGTGGAGGTCACAGCTCCAGCCTTGTGGATCCATGGACGACCCAGCAAACAAGAATAGGATGGTCGAATGTCCATCACATAGAACGTTGAATCAAAAACTTGAGAACCAACCCTGATTGGAATGTCAACTTCACCATGTACCATCCTTTTCGAACCGTCAAAGGCCCGTACAACAATGTTACTAGGCTTGAGCTCCAAACCCTCACAATCCAACCTGTCTAGGGCCTTCTTGGGTAATACGTTCAATGAAGAGCCGGTGTCTACCAACACATGGGCAGGAGTAGTGCCCCTGCATTCAATAGAGACATGCAGGGTGTCGTTATGGTTCTTTCCTTTGGCAGTTAGATCAGCGTCAGAGAAGCCCAACCCATTATCGGCAGTCAAGTTGGCCACACAATCGGTGAATTGATCAGCAGACGTTTCTTGTGGCACATGGGCCGTCTTTAGGAAGGAAATCAGGGCCTTGGCATGTGCCTCTGAACACAACAACAGTGATAGCATAGAAATATTTGATGGGGTGTTCCCCAGCTGCTCAACTACGTTGAAATCACTCTTCTTAATGATCTTGATAATCTCTTCCATCTCTTGCTGGGAAGCTTCAACATTGGTTGTCTTTGGTGCCTCCGTCAGGGCAGGCAAATCAGTAGTAATCCCTTTGCCCCGAGCGTCAGATGACTCAGCAGCAGGGGTAGAAACAGGAACTTGATCAGGAAGAAAAGCAGGCACACTTGCAGGTGTGATGACAAGAGGTCTCTGAATGGCTGGTGGTGCAATATCTGGTGAGAACAGCCTACCACTGCGAGTAACTTTGGCAGGCCCTGTGATGTTGGTGACGCCGGTACTGGTATCAAACTCTTGCTTTACTCCAAGAACATAAACATCCGCCCCATAGTGCCATGGGACAGCCTTGTCGGATGTATAAGGGAGAGGCCCCGGAACAGTGATGATGATAGGAGCAATCTTCTGAGTAGACATGATTTTGACAGGCTTCTTCGAAGGAGCCTTAGGAGGTTTGTTGAAAATAGTGACAATAGAAACTTCTTCAGCAGGGACAGCAGGAACAACAATCTTCTCGAACAAGATTTCTTTGCTATCCATCAGGCTTTGGATACCTGATTTCAGCAAAGGACAACCAACAGGTGAAACAGCACATAGAAGGCAACCTTTACCACATCCCGGAAATAAACCGGCTAGCAACAGGTTCCTCTTGACGGTGAATAACGGAGTAACAATCTCTTCCACGGAGGCTACATACCGGTCTTCTTCCACAGCATTCACTCCATGCTGGGGCATGGGAGCGGTCACAACATTGGGTATTTCGGGCGCCTCAAACTGTATTTCTTTAGCATCAATAAGGTCCTGAACCTTATTCCTCAGAGCCCAGCAATCGTCCGTAGTATGCCCTGGGCTATCAGAGTGATAAGCGCAACGGGCGTTGGGGTTGTATTTTGGAGAAGTTGTGTTCACTACCTTTGGAGCTTCTTTGACAGTTACCAGATTGGTTGACAGTAGTTGCGGCAAAATCTGAGACAGGGTCATGCTGAGTCGAGTGTACTGCCTTTTGGGTCTCTCACCCCTTGGTTGGTTATACTGTTGAGGAGCAGCAGCAGGCTTTGAAATTACTACCGCGTTGACAGCTTGGCGGCGTTCCGGTTTAACTTGTCTTCTGGGACCATAAACAGCACTGGCTTCCTTCTTGAAGGGCTTCTTTTCAGTATTCGTGGAGGCACCTTTATGTATCTTCCCTGACTTGATACCAGCTTCTATCCTCTCACCGGTTAAGATCAGGTATGTGAACCCAGCAGAAGAATTACCAATCAGGTGGTTGAAGAATGGACCGGACAGGGTCCCCAGGAACATGTCAACAAGTTCACGGTCAGTCAGCGGTGGCTGCACCCTGCCAGCCAGGTCTCTCCACTTTTGTGCATACTCCTTGAATTCTTCGCCCGTCCCCAGTGACATACCCTGGAGTTGGGTACGTGTGGGAGCGAGGTCAGAATTGTATTGATACTGTTTATAAAATGCGGTAGCCAAGTCCTCCCAGTTTCGAATACTGGCTCCATCCAGCTGATAGAACCATTCGAGTTGAGCCCCTGAAAGGCTATCCTGAAAGAAATGGATCCATAGGTTCTTGTCTGCAGTGTAAGGTTGGATCTTCCTTACATATGATCTGAGATGCAGCTTAGGGCAGGAAGCCCCGTCGTACTTTGCAAAAGCAGGTGCCTTGAACTTGTGTGGGATCACCACCCCAGAAGATAAACCTAGATCTCCGAAATCCAGCCCCGACACATTTTGAATCTCCATGGCACTTAAACGGTCCTCTAGTTGCTTGTACCTGTCTTCAGCAGGAGGGTACTGTTCATCATTGTAATCCGTCTCATTGTCGGAAACCACAGGACTAGGAGCCCTTCCCCCTTGGGGACTGTCTTTCCCTGCAGAGGAAGTAGCCTGATCAGCCTCATTCTGCAATGTATTCCCAAACCTCCGTCCAGTGTTAAACAGCGCAGTCCTCTTCTTCTTCTTCAAGAGCAGAGTCTTCAACTCCTGTTGACCCTGGGCTAAGCTCATGACCAGCTCTTGAAACTGGGCGTTCTGGGCCTGGAGGGCCTTGATAGCTTGTTCGGTAGTAGGCTCGAAAGACATGATAATTGAGTGCTGAAATAAACAGCGAAGAAGATTAAGCAACCTGTAGAAGAAGGGTACATGTTATGCATATGATGAATGATATGCTTATTTATGCAATGCATTCAAGGATTTAGGAAATTCAAAATTATTGCAAACAAAAAGAACACACGTCATATTAATAAGAAGAAATTTTGTCAGTACATAAATGCCCCCATGGGCCAAATATTACAAAAAACTTCTCAAGGTAAAAAGACGTTGCGCATCCTCTTTGGTGCGATGTAGGTGTTGAGGGTCTCTTCCTCGTGGAGTCGGCGGGTAAGCTCCAAAACCTTCTTCTCACTGGCGTAGAAGCTGGCTTCAAAAGTGTTATGTTCCTCCTTAAGTTGGATCCAACTCTTCTGCATCTCCTCCCATGATGTTGGCATGTCAGGATATAGGATGGTGTAGGGAACCTCTCCTTTCTTAACGGGCTCTTTAATCACAGGGAGAACATGACGGTAAGGCATCATTAGACTTTGGGCTCGGGTTCGTACCCACTTGAGATAAGGCTCAAGAGGGATGGAGTTCTTGTGCCCCAGTGTCTGGCTGTCTACCTTGTTAGGCATCCTCCAAGCTCTGATGAATCTTTGGCGAAGTCCTTGCGCATCGTTGTCGAAGTCAAAAACTAGGTCAGGAATCAACATGTCGTGAGGGCCATCCCTCTGTGCATATCCAAATTGTCTCAAAGCTAGACAAGGGTTGTAGGTAATGCCTCCTCTAATGCCAAGTAATGGAACATTAGGGAACTCTCCACAACGATCGACGATGATGACATTTTCTCTGGACCGTGAGCACCAATGTACATCAGAGTGAGTGAGGGTCATCAACCGTTGTGACCACCTTAAGCCTTGGTCATTCTTCAAGACAGATTGTGGAAGGTGCGAAATAAACCACCTTGCAAGGAGAGGAGTACAGCACATGAGAACACCCCTCTTTCTCATTGTTCGTGTGTAAAATGAGTGAAGAATGTCCCCAAGTAATGTTGGTATTGGATTCCTGGATAAGAAGATCTTGACGGCGTTGACATCTACAAGCTGGTCAGGATTTGGGAACAGGACCAACCCATAAATAAGGAGTGCCACAATTTCTTCAAAGGCTTGTAGATCCAATGAATTCCAACACTCTTGTGCCTTCTCAAACAAGAATTTTGCCAAGAAGCCTTTGACACTGCTTCTAGTTTCCCAATGCCCCTTGATGTCAGATGGTTGCAAGTGTAGTGCTTGAGCAACATCTTCAGGCTTTGGTTCTTTTTCCGTACCGTTGTAGGGTAGTTAATTAAGAATAGGAATTCTCAAGAGTTGAGAAAATTCCTCCAAAGTGGGCACCAATTGGTAGTCGGGGAATGTGAAACAGTGGTGAAGGGGGTCAAAGAACTGGAACAACACCTTTACCATGTCCTCTTCAATGTTGGTGTTGACTAGGCTGAGCAGTCTACCATGTCTTTCACTGAAGGGAGAGCTTTCCGGAATTCTGGATGTGAGCTCCTTGAGTTGAGGAGGGATTCTCACAAGGTTGACTTGGATAGTTTTCCTGCGAAGAATTTCCATGACCTACAAAACAAGAACAAAGATGAAGATCCAAACCCTTGAAATGGTTAGTGAATGCATATGATGTTTTATGATGTTTATGATGCATGCACAAACATATGTACAAGCAATTCACACAAAACCCTTGTTTCAGGCTTGCATGGGGTTTCATAGGTAAGTACCCTCTTGAGTGTAGTTGGCTTAAAAACCTGTCCTATAAATAGTAACCGGGTTCTAAGGATCTCAATATCACTGGATTGTTTTCCATGTTCATTGTTTTGGTTTAGCCACTTAACTAGCGACCGAAATATTCCAAGAAAACAACCCTCAATGAGTGTAGTATCGAGTATCTACCAACTTCGGACTGCACCAAAGTCGGTCATCTCACTACCCCTAATGAAAGGCCAAGATGGTCAAGTAAGGTTCTAGGTAATTAGTGCTTAGTGACATCACTCAGCGGCCCCGTACTCTCCTTGATTGAACTCAAGGGTTACCGGTACTCACAAATATGTCGCACTAATATAGCTATTGCTTCAACCGTGTCGGTATACCCTGCACAGTTTCCACAACGTATTGCTATCTATGAATGTTTCCCCAAATCCGGGTGTAGGATTTCAAGCCCAAACAAGAGAGCCAAGATATAAAGCAATCAAAGAAAACAATTAGTCATGCAAGAGGGTGATCTAAACCCTAAGGTTACTCCACTTTTAAAGAATTCCCCAGTAGAGTCGCCAGTTCTGTGATACGGTGGGAGAACTGACTTGAGGTTTTGCGTTTGTTTTCGCAAATGTTTCGGTTGAGCAAGAGTCACCACCGACTTTTTATTTTATCCTAAGGAAAGGTTAAAAAGCATAGCAAAAACCTTTGAGATGTTTTCTTGGGTTCAGGGAGTAGATTATAGAAAGGGAAGGTATTAGCACCCTTTCTATCCATGGTTATCCATGGGCTCTTAGTTACTTGCTTAGATCACTTTCCTTATGTTTTCAATTGTTTGAAATGGTGCTTTGTGTGTGGGTTTGAAAATGTTTTTAAAAGAGGCCATTTGTTGTGGCAACCTTTGTAATGATCCATGTTTGAATGTATACAAAGGTGTACTTATCTTTTGAAAAGTTTTCAATGTTTTTGAAAGTTGTTTTGAAAGTGTGTTGTGATGTGTGGTTTTGAAAAATGGAAAGGATTGTTTTGCAAGATTTGGTCAAGTAAGTAAGAGTTGTCTACCCCTAAATTTCTCAAAGATCTTTCCTATGTTTTAACCCTTTTAACAATTTTGTTCCACCATTGTATTTGGTGGACAATCTTGTGTTAGGATGTTAACGGGACGGGCGCGGGTCATCGTTTAGACCATGATTGCAATAGTGCCAAGTGTCTTTGGCAATTTTTCCTTTAAGGGACTTGATCATTTTTAGGCAACTTTCGAAAGCGTCATTGAGGGACTATGATCATTTGATATTGTTTTGTTTTGCCAAAAACACTCAACATGCAACATGGCCCATTATTGAAGGCAACAAGTGGAGTAACCCTAAGGGGTGCAAGTGTGATTGGTGTTGTCCATTTTCATACTTTTTGTCTTTTGTTTAGTCAAGTTATTTGTTGTTTGATTTTTGCATACAAAACCCTAAGTCTATCATGGCATATTTAGAAAGCTTTTAAATGCGAAAAATAAAATCCTAAATTATTACAACACAATTATGGGATGGGGGGTACAAATGTTCAAATGGGGATATTTAGCAAGAAATTAAAATCTAAGCTATTACATCCAAATTGAATATACAAAGATTAATTGTACAATAATTAAATAAAATACAATAAATATGCAAGATGCAAAAAGTGATTTTTATATGTATCTAAAAGTATTTTTCATGTGACAAATAAACAAAAATAAAAAAAAGGTTAATTTTTGAGTATTTTTATGGTTTAGGGCAAAACCCTAATTTGCTAAATAAAAAGTATTTACTATTTATTATATACAATATTTATTAATTATATACAAAAAATAAATAAAAAGGAAGTATATTGTAAAAAAGTGATTTTTGAGGTTAAATATTAATAAAAATAAAAATGTATTATTTTTGTATTTTTATCCTAAATATTCTAAATATATAAGTATTTATATTATGTATTAAATATTAAATATATACAAAAAATAAAAATATTTATTATTTACAAAAAAAGGTATATTTTTTAGAAAATGTTTTCAAAAGATAAAATAAAATAAAATCAGAAAATAAAATGTATTTGTATTATTTTTAGTATTTTAAATAAAAGTATATATATATTTATTTACATATGGAACTAAATGAAACAAATAAATACCAAATAAAATGCAAAAAATGTAGGAAAAAATTTTTTAGTGTTTTTTCATGTTTGAATAAAAATATAAAATCAGAATCAAAAAGAAAAAATCAAAAATGACAAATATATCACATAATGGGCCAGGGGGTGTAAATTGAAAAAAGGGGTGCAAAAAGTAGGACTGACTCAGGCCCAGCCCAAGCCAGTCATCTTCAACCTCCAGACTTGTTTGAACAAACAAAAACGCGCGCTTCCTAACTCCTGATTCCTGGACTTTCAAGCAAAACTCATAACACCAAAAATGTAGAGCATCAAGAGACGAATCCAGACATATAAAAAACTTGACTTAACTCTAAGAAACGAAGGAGAATTTCTTCATCCCCAATTCCTGACCTAAGTTTTTTCTGATGTTCAGGTTCCAAATTCTCTCAGTACACACAACATAAATGAAAAGTAATTATATGGGTAGCTTCAGGGTCATGGGTAGGACATAACTTCTTCACAAACCTAAGACTAGATATGCCTGGATAGAGAGATAGAAGTTCAAACTTTTACCTGTTCAGCTTGAATCGTGTGCAACAATGGAGGCACTTTCAATGCAATGTGAGGACTTGTACAGCTTGCTTGAAGTTCAGGGATGCTTCTCCAACCTCTAGCTTGCTTTGAAACTAACTGAAACGAGCTATGTAACTTAACCTGCACAACTGAAAAAATGAAAATGGTGAACTTGGTTAGAGGTGTTACAGTCTGTAGCTAGGTCTTGGGATAGCTTGTATGGATGTTATGGAGTGTGTATGAACAAGCTTTGGCCAAAACGCACGAGCAAACTGAGTTGTGCAACTCAATCTGCAGGGATGCCCTGTTTTGTGCAGCAAAATGGTGTTTTGATGTTTGGGGAGGTATTGAAGGTGGTTAGGTCGTGCCTTAGGTCTGTTATGATGTATGGAAAATGTTTACAAACTTTGCTTTGGCTAGTTGTTACAGGAATGAGAGATGTGATCAGTTTTGTAAAGTTTCTTCTCTCTTAAGCCAAAGTTGTCAAGTTGGGTTATAGGCCAAGGCAGGCCCCTCAAGCATGCTGCATAATCTCTCCTTGATCAGTGGTATTAGTCCATAAACTTGTGCCTAAAAGATCTGGCTTGTACCTCTTTGATTTGTGTTTTGACATAAAGCCATGCTTTTTCAAAATGGCAAACTTGCTTTTTCCAAATATGGCATAATTTTGTGTGTATTGTCCAAATGCACAAAATAACACTCTAACACAAAGGATATGCATTTAATTATTGAGTGTAAGAAGGATTAGAGGCCTGTAATCTAGCTTGCACAAGCTGATTTCAAAAATGCCCAAGTTATGAACATGTACATGGCTTATGAACAAAGTGACTTTTTCCTATCTTTAGAAATTCGATTCTCCCTAACCACAAGGGTGTTTGAGAAGTTCTTGGACAATTTGGAAAGCTTGGAATGTGTACTACAATCCATCTTTGTAATGCAAGTTGAGATTCCAAGTGGAAGCATGTGAAAAGTGGCCATGAAGTTGGGCAAAAATCCTGCCTAAAATAGGTCAAAAAATTTCTAAGTTAAGAATGTTTTGCACCCCTATTCCAAAAATCATAACTTGAGCTACAAGCTTCTTTTGAGGAAACTTTGTGAATCAAAGTTGTAGATTTTGCAATGGACTATAACTTTCATGTTTTGAGTTTTGTTTGAATCCAAATGTATCTTGATGAAAAGATGGGACAAAGTTAGGAAAAAAATTAGGAAATTTCATAACTTAGAAAATTTCTAAGTTATGAAATTTCTTCATTTCAAACCCTAATTTATAATTTTTGATTTCTTGATGACCAAGTTTCATAATTTGACATGTCTTGGTGAAAAATGAATCTTGGCACTTGATTTTGACCAAAAAGTCAAAGTTTGACTTTTCAGTATACAGTCAAATTTGGATCAGTTGATTGAAAAATTCATCTGTCAATCTTGTGCATTTGGGATCTTTTGAACTTGTTGAATGTGTCAAGACCATGTCATTGGGTCCTTGAGTCCATATGTGAGCTTGGTTTGTCATTGGCTAGGTCAAACAGTCAAAAAAATTGCCTTTGTGCAGTCAAAACCCTAAAAATGACTATTTTGCCCTTTTGGTGATCTGATCAAATTTCTTGTGGAATTATGATCCAAACTTGATCAAATGGTCCATATGATTTCATAATGTTGATGTGGGTCAAAAATCATGAGGTTTGACTGCCAATTGACCACAGTTGACTTTTTCCCCAATACAGCTGATTTCTAGGTCAACTGTCCAATTGACTGGGCAAAGATTGGAATCAAGGCTTGAAACTTGGTATGGATAAACTTGTGAGTCCAACATGAAGCATGAAAGTCATCTTGGGCCTTTTAGGTCAAAACATCTTTGTGCAAACTCAAACCCTAATTTGGGTCAATAGTGCAAGGAGGAGTCTTGAGCAGAGCAAACCCTAACTTGATCTTGAGCTCCAAGGGTCTTGTGGTGAGAAAATATTGATGAAATGGGAGGGAAAATTTTGGGGTACAACAATCATCCATTTGGAATCCTTATGAATATCATTTAATGGTCAACGATGTTTAAGTGATCCGCATTGACCAAAGGTGTTGTAGATCCATTAGAGGATTGGTAGAACCAAGCATCCACACAATGAACCTCAAGGTTATTGGATCAAAGAGATCAAATTAACATACTTGGGCTTGCAAACATAAGTTTGGGCCACAAATGATCATTTATTCGAATTAGGACAAAATTTAGCGCTATGTTAAGCAATCGTAAGTGAACTTATATAGAAGTCGCACCTATTCTAAGGCCGGTCAATAGCAATCTATGCACCATTTGTTTTGAGACATGATATAGAGATCATGCTCCAACAACATTTAGTGCAATAAGAAGGGGATGAGATGAAGAGGGGTGGGAGAGAATATACAAACCACTTTTGGATTAAATTTAATCAAACTATTATTAAAATCACCCATCCATTTTTGTGGAGTTAGACTCAACACCATGGATCCAATGATGTTAATAACATTCATGATCAAAAATTTAACCCAAGATCAGCCAAAAAATAATCACAAAATAATATTACATTTTAATATATACAAAAAGGTTTAAAAATAATGTTTAAAAATAGAAATAAAAGAGAAAACATGTCAACTATGTTCAAATTAATCAGGAAATAAATAGTAAGACCATAGAAAAATTAGAAATGCAGTAAAATAAATTTATAAATTTTTTGATAATTTTTTAAAGTCAGAATCTATTTTAAAATTTAAAGAAATGGGTGAAATAAACCAAAAAATAATAAAAAAATAGCAAAGTCAGAAACAAAAATAAAATAAGGTCACCAATATTTGTCATAATATCATTGGATCATTCCATAATTTTTTCAGAATTTAAAAATGCATAAAAGTATTTTTAAACATTTAAAACATTTCCAATAAAGTGTAAATTTATAAAAAAAATATCAAAACACAAAATTAAATTGTGAAAAAATAAAAGTCAGAAAGAGAATAATCAAAAATATTTTTCATAATTTTTTCAGATTTTTTGGACTAAAAATGAATTTTCTATGATTTTTTGAAGTTTAAAATAATTAAATATAAAAAATCATAAAAGAAAATAGAAGTCAAAAATATGTGGACCATTGGATGAGAGTCAAAGCGCGTTAGTAATCAAATCCAACGGATTTGGCGCGATGTGCATATCATGGTCATTAGTGAATAAAGCACTGAATCGAAAATAAAATCAGAATTCAAAAATAACAAGTGGCGTGCCATCATTGGTTGGAAGATGACACTTGGTCATCTTCAACCTCCAGCCAACGTGAATTGCAGGTCTCTCAAACTGTAAAATCAGAAGCCCAGACCTATGCCATTCGCTTTGTCTCTTAAAGACGAAGACAACCACACCCTCGCGCCAAATTTATATAAATTGTGACTCAAGCAATTTGGAAAGAAAGTTTTGAAAAGGGATTTAAAATTTCATGGTCAAAACGTGTTTCCAGTAAGAAGTAAGTGTTATGACTAGAACCAGGGAAATGAGAGCATCACAATGATATCAAAGTTTTGAAGAATGGATGAAGGAATCTACCTATTGAATTTGAGTTGCAGAGCTCTGAAACTGGACTTCTGTGGAGCAATATAGGGCACGATTCTTGAATGTAATTATATGGTTAACTTCAGAGAGGATCAAGGAAGGTGAATTGATGAAAAAATTGGATTGAAAAAGGCTTGAGAATGGGTTTCGAAGTTGTTGAATTCTGAGTTAGGAAACAAGTTTGGCAGGGTGATTCTGGCTATCCAAGCTTGAGAAAACAAATGGGATAGTTCATGTATTTATAGGAGAAGCAAATGGGATCAAAAGGAAGAGTGATTGATGCATTTTGGAGGGAATTCATGCAAACCTGATACACGAGTGAAGTGTGTTCTAATTTTCACCAAAACTCAACCAATCCTTGCGTTTTGAGGTGCTAAACAAATCTGGAACTTCACTAAACATGTTTAGAGGCAAAAACACGTGGAAAACTTGTGATTAGAGGCCACATTATGGATTTCAAAATTCTGACTTGGTGAGAAATTTAGTTTCAAAGTGCCAACTTCTGACCAATGGCATTTTCAACTCAAGGGTTCTTAGGGTATGATTCTTGATGCTTCAGAAAAATGAGGTTACAAGCTTTGCAATGGAAAAAGAATGGAATCAAATGGATGCTTGATCTGAAAGTTGTGTTGAGTCAAAGTTGAGGAAAAATGGTTGACTTTCCATACTTAGAAATATTTCAAATTTTTCTTCAAAAGTGACCTATAATGTTTTGCATCCAAACATAGCATTCCACTTGGAATTTTCTCTTGACCAAAAAAATATGGCATGAAGTAGATCTCTTGAATGACATTTTGAAACTTGAATCATTGACAAACTCCAAAAATTGAGAAAGTTATGACTTATTGAAGTTGGCAAAATTTCATAAAATGACCTATAATCTTTAGTATCCTTAAGGAAACTTCCATCCATTTTCTCACTTTGCACATAAAATAAGGCATAAAGTTCACATATTCAAGATCATTATAGAAAAATAATGGGCTCAAGGTGATAAAAATTGACCAAGTTATGATCATTTGAAGTCAAACTTGAGAAATTGGGGGTTCATCTAGAGGACTTGTAATCTTTCTTCATCATTAAGTTTCTTCCACATGAAAACTCCTTGTAACTTTTGAAGTGATTTGTTGATATCCATTTAAAGAGAAGTATGTCTTTGGAATCACTCAAAAATACCAAAAGATGGACAAGATATACTCCTTTGAAGTTCAAAACCCTAGCTCCTAGATTAAGAAACATGCCTTGAGGAACTTTGACAATTTTGAACAAACTTCTTGTACCAAAACAAATGCTTTGTAAATATAAGTTGTTGAGGATGATAATGAGAACTCATATCAACCACAACCACTTCTATATCTTGAGAATTGAGAGAAATATACACTTGTGATCAATGGGAACAAGGCCTTGTCCAAGCATGACAACTCCTTCAATCAACCCCTTTTACTTTTGAATCAACCTTGATAATTTGGAAATGTAGTGAACCAAAATAACCTTGCCATGACATCCCTTCCAAAACAACTTCCATGGTGAGGTCTGAACTTCTCAAGCGTCATTGACTAGGTCATGGAAATAAACTCATGAACTCATGGATCAACTTGCTAAGCCCCATTGCCTTTACCTGCATTGTTGACAAGTAAGACAAATAAACATTGCATTTTATTAATTAAAAGGAAAGTTAAAACAAAAACATGAATGATTACACAAGAAAAACAAGTCAAGGTGCTTAGTGATTCCTCAAAGATCAAAGCTAAAGATAGGAAGGAGAACCAAAAGCCCTAATGTGATATTGCTGTAATTGAATCAATATGGTATGGTAAGGGGATCTTAGGGGGAAAATTGGGGTACAACACCTATATATAATATTAGATTAAGAATATGCTTATGTATGTTAAATTTGTTGCACCACTTTCATTTTTATTGATCAGAAGTAATTTGACAATCTTTGGCTTATTTTGAAAATCTTTGGCTATATCTGTTGGAATATATTTCATGTCATGTGCTATCTAGGCTTATTAGGTACAAACCATGAATTTCATACAGTTTGATGGTCAAAACTGACAATTTAATCATACAGCCTCTGATATTATTAGACTATGGTAGTTAAACTTCTTAGCCTTTACAGGTTTTATTTAATGTTCTCAAAGACCATTATATCATGACGAGACAGTTGTTGATGATGGACACACCTATTCAAAACAACCTTTCTGAACTGTGGGTGTTGATGTATTTTTGCATGTCATCTATGTTTGGGACACTAAATCAGTTCCTTTCTACATTCAAGGACATCGGTGATCTTACCTCATGTCAGTATTATCATTCTGTTTTATAACTTAGCTTCACTAGATCAGTTCCTTGAAAGTATTGAAGACAATATTAATTAGGAGTAAAGTTGGTAAAGTCCAATTAATGTTACATCGAAAAAATAAATCGACACTTATTTTGGGATAAATTTATTTAGAAAGAGACTCTTATTTTGGGACATAGGGAGTAAAAGGAGAACTAGATTTATGCCTTGCTTTTAACATTTTCTGATTGTGGCAGGTTTGTTCTGAATAGTAAATGATTCTCCAAAGGTTAAGGAGCGACTTCAACTCCTGAGAAGTGTATTGGTTGCCTTTATGCTTCAAGGAACCAAATCAAAGCTTATGGAGTCTGGAAGTTTAATGTTGCCACCTCTCACTGAGACTACTGTGTATATATGTAATTGATGCATAGTTCTTCATCTTTACTAAAATTAGTATAAATACTTTAATTACTAAAGTTAGTTCCTCACTTGGTAATTGGTATCTATGTAATTGATGCAACTCTTTCATGTAAACATGATTTCTCATTTTCAATACAATTTCATTTTATGATATGTGTATCTTTCTCTCTTCCATGAACTTTGTCAATTTTTGTAACATGGTATCAGAGTGATAATATTGTAACAATATGGAAGACATGTTTGGAAGCATTGTATGACATTATTTTTAATATCATTTGCTGCCTACTTATTAGGACTATCTAAAATAAGTTGGTTGATCAATCTTCTCCATTGTGCAGATACACCAGTGGTTCATGAAAGATAGTACCATCTGAAATGAACCTTTTTCTGGAAGAAAACTAATTGATTCAAATCAACCTCCAACAAAGTAAGTCAAACTTGTATGTCAAATTCATAAGGTTCTCAAGTTTAAACTATCACCCGATTCTGAAATTCAAAGTCGTACTGCAGAGGAGGGAAATTGAATTTGAAAGTTGATGATGGTGTCGCCACTGCTGTTGGAGCTTCCGTTTTAAGCGCATCTTTTAAGCAGGAAGTTATCGTCTGACACAAACTTCACCATCCATTTGTCACAAAGGTAACTTTGTCTTTTAAATCTGATTTATTGAAATTAATGACGGCTACATGATACAGTATTTCGTATCGATGAATCATGAATAACATTTCGGAATGGTGATTGTATTGTATTTATTTATGCAACAATTTGTCAATTGGTGTTGGTTTGTTAATAATACCTTAGTTGGCTTATAAATAATGTTCTTATAATTGAAAGATTCCTCTCCAAGTATCTGACATTGTTAAAATTTTAATTTGCAGGTGCTTATAACCAACTCCAGTGGTGACACCAAATTCTCTATGCCTTTATTTATACTCTCCATCACCCAGTCACTGCTGGCCTTAACACCAGCTCTTGCAGATTCGACAATCCCACCTTCACGCCAGGGTCGTGTGCGGCAATGGCAGCCTCCTAAGAAATCGTCAGCATCTCGCCACCAAGACATACCACCGGCTCCCGATATTCTTCTACCATACGTTTCACCTCATCCAAGTCACTCCCTTTCACTGCATCCCCTTCCACGCCCCCGTTCAAAGAATCAAGGTTGTTTACTTCCGTGTTATTGTTTTTAGCATTTGTCAAACAAAAAGAATCATAACCATTGTTTTTTCTATAATTGTTCATGCTACTGTTTCCATCTTAGTTAATAGATATTTCCTGCGTTCCTTTTTAATTGTCACTTTTGTGAAAATTTTATGTTTTTTTTTTAATTATCACTTTCAAATTTCAAAATAGTATAAGTGATAGTTTTGTCAAAATTACCCCTAATCATTTATTATACAGAAAGAAAAAATAAATTAAAATAATAAAAAGTAAACGGTATTATACATAAAAGAAAAATTATTGTATAAAAAATGATAAAAATTATTAATTTTATTAATATGTATAAAAAGTTAAAAAATAATAATTAAAAAGGAATGGAATGAGTGCTAATGTTCTTTTGTTGTGTTTTGGCAGGGGTAGCTAGAATTTAGAGAGAATGGAAAGTAAAAATAAATGATTATGAATGAGAGAAAATTTGAACTATGTAAACAACATAAGTTGAATAGTGTTGAATTATCTTGGAAAAAATATTAATATTTTAATGATGAAAGTGTGGAACATAAACTTTCTTATATATCTTTGATTAGAAGATCATATAATTACTTATATGTTCAAGGTACATTGAAAAGTAAGTATTATTTCATGTCTAGATATTGAAATTTTTCAATGATAAGCAGCAGGACACTTATAAAACATCAAGTATCTAAATCTTGCGTTTCTCATTTATGATTTAGAATTATAAATAAGGGAGGAAAATTGTACATTAATTTTTTTATATTTTTATGATTTCATTCTGTTAGAAGAATATAACAAATGTGAGTAAGTGGGTAAATAGTTTCATATTAAATAAGAATATAGAGATTTAAATATATATAAATGAGAGAACTCATTCACCTAACATCTTAAAGTTTTAAGTGGATAAGTGGTGTGTCTCTCACAAATGTGTTTATTCTTACACTATATATCGATGTTACTAATACTTTCCTCTAACATGGTATTAGAGTCTTTGGTTCGTGAAAGGAACTGGAAAAGACTTGTATTGAAAGGTTTCTAAGAAGTGGTGTTCCGTTGTAAGATGTCAACGACAATACAAGTAGAGTGGGAGAGCACTGTGGAGTCATACTTGAGAAGGGGTGTTGGAATAATATAACAAGTGTGAGTAAGTGAGAAATAGTTCCACATTTGATAGGAATGTAGAGATTTAAACATATATAAGTGGGAGAATTCACTCACCTATCACTTTAAAATTTTAGATAAATAAATAGTGTGTCTCTTACAAAAATATTTATTCCTACCTTATATATCAATGTTCTTAATAACTCCCTCTAACACTTTTTACTATTCACTCCAACAAAATATCAAGGCATGTTTTATTTAAAAAAGAATATTAGAAAAAAAATTCTCATTTATGAACTTTAAAAATATCTTACACATAAAATGATGAATGCTGACAAGGGCTTAGAAAGTTCTACTTCCCTCATCCAAACATTTTTATTTATCCAAATAATTTATAAGCAAATACAAAATAAATAGATAATTTTTTAACTATAAATATTTGAAATTAAAATTAAATTTTAAAATTTGATTTTTGAAAAGATATGTATATTGATATGATACGTATATATGATATTGATATTAAGTTATTGATTTAAATATTAAAAAACAATAAAAATAAATTAAATTGATTGAAATATTTTTATAAATAATTTCAAAACTATATATAAGAATAATTAAATTATTAATTAAAAAAAAAAATTGTATACGAAATGAATTATATAAACCGATTATTATCTCTTTTAAAAATGATACAATATTTTAATTAAGAATAATTAGTAAATTATTTAATATTTATTTATTTAATCACAATATTTTATTTTTTCAAATTTGTAAATAATTAACGACAATTTAACATACTATACTAGTACGCGTGCGAACACACGGATACTGATATAGTATATTCATATATAAAATAATTTTATTTTTATTTTAAAAAGATGTATTTTTTATTTAAAAATAATATATTATTTTAATAAAACAATGCTATTTTTTTTATTTATATTTTAAAAATAAAGTCATACTATTACACGAGTACTTGTGTGAACGCACGACTACTGGTCTATGTGAACGCACGACTACTGGTCTAAAAATAATTAAAAAAAAACACTACATATCTGGTAGTACTTGCAATGGGTAAGTTGACATCTGGCAGCACAATGTTTATGGAAGAACAGCTAAGATTTTGGTAGATAAACTAGTTACTCTTAAATGTGTTGCATCATAACGAGACATTGTATTGAGTTTGGATATGATTGGGACCATTAACAGTGGCCTCGCTGTGATGGGGATTAATTATCCCTTAGTTAAAGGGCTCATGAGCTGTGTTAAGGGGTTGCAAAGGGGACCACCAACGTAGCACATTAAGATTTTTTTTATAAGCAATATTGTTGTATTTACATGATTCTGACCTGTGGCACATCTTAAGCAAGCTATAGCATGTTATTGGTTTTCTTTAATAAGAAATGCTATATTTCTCTGTCAATTGTAGAAAAACCAGTAAGCCACACAAATATATCGGTTATGAGAAACTTTATTGTTGCTCAAGGATTGCAGGAAAGAATTAGAAATATGATTGGTTATTTTTAGAAACTAAATTATAATTATTTTTAATTTATTTAAATAATTTTAATTTATAATTATAACCTCATTCCAATCAAAATTATTTATAAATTTGATTATGATTATATAACGATTTTTTTAAAAAAATTCAGGTTTATAGAAAAATATTTTTAAACTAATTATTTATAAATTTGGAAAAACATATTATTTTTTAATTTTTTAAAATTGATTATTATTTATTTTAAAAGCAAAATCTGGATAATTTTTGTCTGATTTACAAAAATCCAGAAAATAAAAGTATAATTTTTTTTTTCAAAATTTTAAAAAATAATTTTCTGATAATATGTTTTTCCCGGAAAAAATTATTTAAAAAAATATTTGTTTTAGAAATTTTAAAAAGAAAGTGAAAATTTTTTTTGAAAAGTTTATAAAAAATATATTTTTCTGAAAATAAAAATCTGGAAAAGAAATTTTAAAATTTACAAAAAAGTGAAGGAAAAAATTTGAAAAATTTAAAAAATATTATTTTGAAAATTATTATTAAATTAAAATAGTTAAATTTTGAATAATAACCAAATTATAATCGAATTCAAAAATATTTTAACCAATTAATAACTATATAATTATACTCAAATTAAATAAATGAATAATTAACTGTGAATAATTAAACCGGTTAACAACTATTTAATTATATCTGAACAATTAAAATGAATTTGAATCTGAGCTTGTACACCCCTTAAGTATAGTTATAGGAAGCACGGATTGGTGCGTAACATAATACTATCTTCAACCGTAGATTAGCATCTTCTGCCAAATTACTTAACACCACATGCAATGCAAGAAATTATTCTTTTTACGAACATATTTTGTTCAGGGCTAGGTGGGCGCCAATCCTGTGAAAGTCCACGGTATCCTCTAAAATAGATGAAAAGACCAAAATAATCTAACCAAGATTTTTCACATATTTGTCATCACAACAGAAATTTCAAATTCACAAGACGATACTGGCGATTTCGAGGGCATGCCGAAAATTTCGTGAAAAAAATAAGAATTTACGGTATTTTATGTATAATTTCTGATATTTTGTTACGGAAATTTAGAAATTTCTGATATTTCGTGCTGGAAATTTGTAAATTTCTGATGATTTTGTTACGTTATATATCGGAAATTTTGAAATTTCTGGTTGTTCACTTTGTTTACCAGAAATTTGTAAATTTCTAGTAGTTCATTTTTTTTAAAATACCAAAAATTTAAAATTTTCCGATAGTTCAATCTTTTTTAAAATTGTTTTCTTTATTTGTTTCAGTGAGGACCAGGGGAAAAGATGGTACCGTTGCAGGCAGGCAAACAGATAGAGTGGAAGCTCAAGCTTGAGCTGATGAGGCACAAGTTTCTGAGCTACGTGCAGGACGACGTTCTTTGACCGGTTTTCATCAAAAACAGTTGGTTGAGCAGCATGCACAGTTTCGCGCACCCCGTCGATAGGCTGCTAGAATTTCTACATCCGAGGAGGTACATGATCCTGTGGAGGAACCTACTCATGTGGAGGCACCCTCTCATGTGGATGTGTCAGCTCCTGTGGATGAGCAGGTTGTGGTAGAAAAGGGTGCTGAGGATGTGCCTGCTCTGTGGATGAGCAGGTTGTGACGGAGTCGGCGGTTGATGAGGTTGTGGCTGCTGAGCAGGTTATTGTTGAGCAGGTTGATGAGGTGTCTATCATTGACACGGATGCCGCGACTCATACATCTACAGAGTCATTAGTTCACATTGATGGAGGCTTTCCAGGAGGACCTTCAAACAGGTCTGTGCTGACAAGATTTTCTGAGCATGTCACATACAGGATATGGCAGGGCGAGGTATATATTTTGTTTTCTTTTTTATTTCCAATTTTTCATAACAGCTTGATGTGTAATATACTTTGTTTTTTACAAGAGCGTGTTATGCTAAAGGTCGCATCCCAGGGTTCAAAGTTGAAGAACTTCCAAGAGGATGGTGACATGCATGAGGAGGTCAGACGTATTGTGAGAGATTTTCATCTGCTAGAGTTTGCTCAGTGCTCCTTGAGCATGCTCAACGCCTCCCTTGTATCAGCTTTTGTTGAGAGGTGGCACCCGGAGACATCACCTTTTCATCTTTCATTTGGGGAAATGACCATCGCATTGGATGATGTCGACGCCTTGTTTCACATCCCGATAGTTGGTACATTCTTCACTTATCCTCATATTAGCCAGTCGACGATGTTGCGCATAATTATGGATGATTTAAAGGTATTTGAGGCGACAATGCTATATGAGTTTGGCTTTAATCGGGGAGTTCACCTTCAGATGTCTTGGTTGAGGAAATTGTATAGGGAGCATGTGGAGGCTCACAGGTATGAGGCTACCGCTAGGGCGTACATGCTACATCTGATGGCATGTACTCTCTTTGCGGATACGTCTGGTGTTTACATTGATGTTCGCTACTTGTCTCTACTCAATATACTAGACACTCCATGTTGGGCTTGAGGAGTGGCAGTGTCGACCATGTTGTACACATCACTTGGAGTTACTTCACATCTTGATATCAGACAACTAGTTGGTTATCTGAGCCTATTCCAGGTATACGTAGCTTTGCATTTAATGCATATTAGGTGGGAGAACCACGTGGCTAGACACTTGTGTGAGAGGTATCTGCGACAATATGGTTACGTCCAGGGCATCTCTCATCCAATTCCAGTGTCTCCATCTGGTGGCATTGACAGGTGGTTCCTGAGTCACATCATTAGCTTTGCCCGTGAGATCAGGGATACATCAGTTATGGTTCAGGATCCTGCACAGTGCGAGGATGGATACCTGGAGTGGTATCACAACATATCACACCCTCAGGCCATTCCACCGACTAGGATTTCTGATATATCGGGGCATTCACGTGTTAGGGTTTCTAACTTACCACCACCACCACCTCCACCAACTGCAGGTGACAAGAACAACCGCCTATAATTTATTGCTCTTCAAATAGATAACCTCATGGGTTTGGTAAACTCTGATGGTGATATTTATACAAGTTTAGCTAGGTTAGCGGACGTAGCTCGTGGGGGCGTATGTAGATCTGTTATATTTTGGCTATATTATTTGTATATTTTGAGGCATAAAGACTTCTTATTTATTGCATAATATTTTGACTATTACATTTTTTGATTCGAAGATGAACATAACATAAAACAGTACTACAAACATAAATTAAAAATAACTAAACATGAAAACCTGGACACTATCAGATGATTCTAGACGTTTCAGCATCTTTATCATGTCGTCGACGAATCTTGTTATTCGGCAAAATCCTGATCGTTAAAAAAACTTGAATTATGAAACTATAAGAAATTTCAGTATATTTGAAATTTTTGGTACTGTCTCGTAAATTTGAAATTTATGGTGTACCGGAAATTTCATATGAACTACTGGAATTTTTGAAGTATCGAAATTTTAATACTGATCTATCGGAAATTTCCTCTATATTGGAAATTTCACTTGTTCTACCAGAAATTTTGTCTTAAAATTCTTCTCAAATCAACAAGAGTATTTCAGGAATAACGAAATTGGGGGGGTGTCAGGTTCAAGTGGGGGTGTCAAGTTAAAACCTCATCGACACCGCATGCAAGATAGACGACGACCCATGAATAAAACACCCAAAATGCTTCACGAAGTGAAAGTAACGCCAGGTGAATAATGATATGAGAATTATCATTTGAGAGACGGAGTTTCCAAGAGAAGGTTATGGGAAAAAGTCTAGAATTTTATTATTAAAGTTAAATGAAGACTTCATATTCTGATATGCATTATTTTAATCATAAATAACTTTCAATTTCAGTTGTCTGTGACTTAGATGTTGGAATGTTTGTAGGTATCCCTCCCCCACCTCCCGTCGTCACTAGAGCATGGAGTATCGATATCCAACTGCAAAAATTTACCACCGAATCTCAGTGTACATTCCATCAACGGCCAGGAAAAATTATCTACAACATTTCCACTCTTTTTCACTTTGATGGTGAATTCTTACGAAACTCCAATCTGAGGATTACAGGCTACAACAAGAAAAAAGGTTTCTCTAAAGAGCCTCCCTAAGAACACTAAGAGATGAATGAGACATATCCACAAGCAATACGACCGCATTGAAAGGTCGGAGTGGAAGAAAAGGAGAATGATACTTCTACCTTTAAAACTTACACTCATAGACGTAATCTTCAACTGATGGGATGATATTCACACCGTTGTTTGCATCCCAGGACAAATTTGCACACATATTGGGAAGACCTTCCCATAAATACCATCATGAATGCAAATATGAGAATATTTCATTAGAAAGGAATGCCTCATATGTGTTATACGATGATGAACTTATCAACGACATACCAAACCACCTCGTCCCACTACTGATAAGGGTGGCAATGGTATGTTTTTTCATTCTCCGCATGCTAGTAGACCATGAAAACTTCTGCAAAATTATGTACGCACAAAGGTATATTTGACTGGAAATTTGGAAAATCTCGCAACCTTACTACAACGGAAAACTTCCAAAGCTTTGATAGTTAAAATAAAAAACTATATAGATATGTGTAGATACTAGTAACATATGAATCAAGCAAACAAAGACCTATTACTAGGCTAAACTTCCTTGTCATTATGGAAAAATCTGTTTACAACTACATCATGGGGAGATTGATGTTAGTGTCGTTATGTGTGGTGTTTTCAATGATCCATATGAATTTAAGTTTTCACACCAAGACCGATAAAGTCATCGTGCTTGAAACAAAATTGAAATCTTATCACATTTGTTTTTGCCTTGATGGAAAAATATCAATCATCCAAGAAGATCAAGGGAGCATAACATGTCTCCAAAGTACCACTAGAGTTGGATGCATGGTTAGAGAAGCAATCTAAGAGGAAAAAGATCATGATGAATCACCATATTTGAAGATAATAAGAAAAATTAAGTGACCCAAACTCAATGGAAAGTTCATCGAGGTTGTTGTGAGGAGTAGTCCCCACAAAAGGTCATAAAAATTGGGGTCGACTTTCATAAGTTTGTATAATACCAACTTGTCAAATGCTTATAGATAAATAATGACTTTTTTGCTTTGTCTTCCAAAGAAATGTCTGCATAAGCCCCTAGGTCGGCTCTCAATCATTGGGTTTATAACAAAATATATCGCTAAAGGAATACAAGGGAAACATACCAAATAATGGTGAACAAGGTCGTTAAAGACCATATAAGCAACTTGTTTAAAGTATACACGGACAATATGATTGTGAATTCTAGTTAGAAAATGGATCGTACGACCCATTTGGAGGTCGTCTTTAAGGAGGTCAGGAGGAAGAACATGCGCTTGAACCCATAAAATTTCATATTATGCATCAACACTAGGAATTTCTTGGGACTAAGTGTTCAATAACGAAACTTGATGTTAATTTCCTTGTCAAAGTTCATCTCCAAGCCAGCTCATCATGCTCACACATTTTATAAACTACTAAGAAATGAGCCAGCCTTTAAGTATACTTTGGAGTGCATGGGGTCTTTATCCAAACTCAAATAAGTATTATCTAATTCTCCCATCCTAATTCGACCCAAGGAGGGAAAAATCTTTTTATGTATTTATATATATCGACAAAGGCCAATAGAGTTGTGTTGTACCCCAAAATTTGCCCTCGCGCTTTTCCACAAGAAATCTCAGCTTCAGACATTTCCTGACTTTTCAAACTGGCTCAAGAATCGGACAAATGGACTGTTCTTGACAGTCAAGCAAAATTAGGGTTTTTACTGATTTTCAGAGCCTTGGATTGTTTCATACAGTTGGCTTAGGGTCTGGATGATTTTTGGTTCAATTTTGATCAAGCGAGCGCTATTTGGCATTTAATATAGGAATTAAGGGTTTTATGGGCATATTCTCAGAAAGGTTGAAATTCCACAGTACTTTGCGGTTTATTCCGAGATTCGGGTTGAATTTGCACTGTTCATAATTTAATCAGTAAGAGGAGGCAATTGGTTTGAATTCACCAGTCAAAAGATAGGTGCAGTATTGGATTCACAGTATTTATGGCAAATCAGTGAAGAAGGAATGTGTTTGATCAGTCTATTTGGATTGACTGCTGCTTTGCTTTGGATTTTGAATAAGACAAGTTTAATTGATCAATGTTGTTTTTATTTAAGTTATTTATTATTCTAAAATTGAATGATTGAAATTTATTTTTCAATTGTTTTAATTCAGAGAATTTTAAATAAATAAATAAACAATAAAGAAAATTAGAATTAATTGGATAATTTAGATTTTATTGATATTTGAATTATTTGTACAAATTGTTGTTTATAATTTAAATTATGAACAATAATATACATTAATTTAAATATTACATAAAATAAAAACTATCCTATTCCTAATATTCTTCATTCTTCACTCCGCTCCGGTGCTCCATTTTTTATCTGCAAAAAGAAGAAGAAAAGTCAGAAAGCAGTTAATTAAAAGAGACAGTTAAAATTTGCTCATCATTAGAGGCCACTGATTGGGATCAGTTGACCCTCTCTGCAAATCACGGGATTTCTCCCGGTTCACAAAGAGGGAAGAATTCCATTTTTTATTCATGAATGCAAATGTCAAATGCATAATTTCTAAAAGTTCAAACTGCAAACTTCCAATTCAAACTAAACTGAAAAGTCCAATTCCCACTTAAATGCCAAAGATATCAAAGAAAATCAAGGAAGTACAATTGCTGACAAAATCTATCCCAAGCTGTCAAAGAAGATATAGAAGATATTACAAAATCCCAAGATATCAAGGAAAAGTCAGCACACAAAGCACAAAAGCTGGATAAAGAGGATGCAGTCAAGAAATGTAGGATGCAAGCAACTTGAATCTTAAATCATCATTTCCCATCAGTAGGGCCCCTTCAGAAATAGTACAGGAAAATCATAGAATAATATAAAAACTGTACTGAAAAATGAGAAGAAGAGAGATAAAGGCAGCAGTAGGCAGAGTTCGGGTCTTAGGCATAGACAGTAGGACATAACAAAAAAGATATACAAAAGATAGAGAACACAGTTCAGAAGGAAGAAGAGAGAGGAAAAAAATATACAAGAACATAAGAACCTGCATCCTCCTTACAAACACCTAACATAAACACACTAAACCTTCTGCAAGCATAAAACTGCTCCAGCCCATAAACCAGTTCAAAAGGCCTGAAACCATCATCCTGTCAAAGGCCATCAAACACAAAACCTCACATAACCTGCATTTTCTAAAACAAACCCAGAATCACCTTGAACCACAACCATTACCCTGTCTCACGTTCATACCTCATAAACCTGCATCAGGCCTCACCCTCAAGAACATACAAACACATAAACAAAACTGCCAAAGTCCCTGTCAAACACATAAACAAAACTACCAAAGTCCCTGCCATGACCATACCAACCTACTAACATAATTCCAAACCAAATACATACCACATGTTGAAGCGAAAACCTGCTAAGCATTTTGAAGCTTAAAGTGAACTTGCCTAAGCTTTATCAGAAAACCCACTACTGTCAATACCAAAACTTTTTTCAATCCAAGCAACTCAATGTCCAAGCCCTAAGCCCTCAGCATGAACATCATTGGGCAACAAATCTCAGAAGGCATCCAGTTCAAAGCAACGATTCGAAGCAAGTTTTAGGCAATCCAGAAAGAAGCTAATCAAAACAATATAGTTGTTTCAACCATGGCAACTCAGGGACATAGAAGAAAAACAATATTTCCATAAGCAACAAGAGAAGAAGAGAGAAAGCGTCAAGGGCAACAAGAAGCATGTTCAGGGCAACATAGGCAACAACATAGGCAACAACATAGGCAAATCCATCAGGCCCTCAGTGTACACATCACTGGGCAATAAGGCAGTCAAACAAGAAGCATACAAATACTCAGGCAACAATACATAGGCAACAGTGGCATGGAAGAAGAAGATAAAGAAGTGAATTAGAAAGAAGGGTTTTCAGGCAAATCTAAAATCATCATAAAACCCTCACACAGCAAGAGGTAAGAACGAAAATACCAGGAAAGCATCAGAAGCAAGGCAAGCATCACGTTCATGCCGTCCCGGCCTCCTGAGCGTCTCCACCCCTCTTCTCTCCTCCTTCTCCAAGGTCAGGTAATGAACTTTCTACCTCTTCTCCTTCACCTCATAATAGCGAAAGATCAGTTAAGATTCAAATCAAAACAAAACACGCAATTCATAAAAAAGGAAAAGAGATAAGAACATAAAACGTTGGAACGAACCCTAAATCAAGAGGACGCGAAGCTTACGCCTTGGAGGGAAGAAAGGTCTGGAGGGCGACGCTGGTGGCCGGAGTGAGTTGCTCAGGAAGCTCACAAGGATGAAGAGGAACGATGAACCTCAGTGCACGAACGCGCCGTCTCGAACCCTAACCTTCGTTCTGAATGACGAAATGCCAAACAACCCTAAACATGACTGACCCCCCAAACCTGGGCCTGACCCGTTTCACCCTCTCTGAAGCCCATTAAACACTTCTTTCCTTGTTTAACAAAAAAATTATACTAACCATTTATCTCTTACTAACCTAAGTTAATATTTCACAATTAATCTTTTTTTATAACACTAACTTCATTTCTTTTTTTTTACATTAGTAAAAACTTCTTATACTAATATAATCAAGAAAAGATAATTAAAATGTTAAACCCTTTTTTTTATGATTTATTCTTATTATTTTATTTTTATTAAAATACTTTTTTACAAACTAATACTTTCTTTTTTCTAAGTTAATCTTTTTTATATACTTTATACATAAATTTTAAAACATTACTTTTGTACATATTATACATTTTTTCATACATAATTAAAAATGAAACTCTTTTAGTTAAAATACATATTTGTACATAACAATTTAAATACATTCTTCTCTAATATTAAAATTCACAAATATTTGATTAAAATACTTTCTTTCTTATACATAATACAATTTAATTAAAATTTGAACATACCATTTAATTAAAACATTTTCCTTTGTACATAATTAAACATATAAATCAAAGATTCATTAAAATACATTTATCTAGGTCAAAAACTCTAATACGCTTCAATTTCACATATCGCGCTTGTAAATAATTACACATACTCATATACATCTCACATTTACACTTACACAATACATTGCCCTATACACATTTTTATCTTATATCTGTATATTCGATATTTACATTTGATCGCACATTCGATTTGGTTGTAACTTATTGGATACTATAAGTCTCATCCCCTTTTGTACATTTATACCCCCACTCCCGGACACTATTTTGTAATAGCGTAGATTTTACATTTCCGCAATTTACAGTTTTCCAATTATACCATGGTTAGACCTAGAGTTTGCATGTATATAAAATCAAACGCTAGATAACCTAATACAAGACAAATACATGTAATCAATACACAATCACACTTGCACCCCCTAGGGTAATCCCACATGTTGCCTTCCAAAATGGGCCATGCTTGCACGTCGAGTATCTTTGGCAAAACAAATCCAAAATGATCATTAGTCCCTCAAAGTGTTGCCTAAAACGGAATGATCATAGTCCCTTCAAAGCAAATTGCCAAAGACACTTGGCACCATTGCATTCATGGTCCATACGATGACCCGCGCCCGTCCCGAATAAACTTCCTAAACGCAAGATTGTCCACCAATTTCAATGGTAGAACAAAATTGTTAAAAGGGGTTAAAACATGACAAAAACCTTTGAGTACAATAGGGTAGACAAAACTCTTAGTTACTTGAGATCAAACTTGCAAAAAACACTTGCCTTCTTTTCAAAAACCACAATCCACAACACTTTCAAAACAAACTCTCAAAAACATTTGAAACATCTTTTCGAAAAGATTCACACTTTTGTAAAACACTCAAACACGAGTCAAATACATTAGTTGCCTAAGACAAGGCATCTTTTTTCCAAAACATTTTCAAAAGCACCCACACACACACACACCATCTTCAAAGCAATCGAAAAACAAGGCAAGTGATCTAAAAACCAAGTAACTAAGAGCCCATGGATAACCATGGATGAAAAGGGTGCTAATACCTTCCCTTTTCATAATCTACCCCCCGAACCCACGAAATATCTCAAAAGGTTTTTGCTGTGCTTTTTTTAACCTTTCCTTTAGGATAAAATAAAAAGTCGGTGGCGACTCTTGCTCAACCGCACAAGTGCGAACACGAACGCAAAACCCAAGTCAGTTCTCCCACCGTATCACAAGTTGCCTTGGTACAAGAAGATGATATTTCTCAAAAATATGTGTACTTTATTGAAAAAGTATTGTATGGCCAATAAATGGTCAAAGATGCAAGCAAATGAAGTATAGTTTGATGATCACTGCAAACATCCTTTGATGATGGTACTCAACTAGAGTAAATCTCAAGCCTCGTCTTCAATAAGAATTTAAGAAAATGTTCATATGATTGGATTACATGACAAGTCTTGAAGCTTCAAAATTAGACAGGGAGAAAGTGTGAAAGCTTTCCCTATCATGTCTGAGTGAATAATATGTTGTAAAAGCATAAAGACTTTTTTCGTAAAGTTTCATGGGTAAATCACATACATATACACATACACACTAAAACAAGATTTTTAAAGCTTATTTTTATTAAAGAATTATTCCTAAAACTATTTTGAAGTCATGCTAGTTGAAATTTAGTAATTGTTTGAATGATTTTGGCCAAAATTTGTACTATCTAATCAATTGGCATTCATACCCAATCGATTGGGTTAATGAAAAAATGGTCCTTTAACATTTGAGACAGTGTCTTAATGAAAGAAAACGACTTTATATCCTTTCATTCCTTTTTAAACATCATAAACACTTATTTTGAGGCCTTCCAATCAATTGAAGCAAGATGCCAATCAATTGACACATTAAATTTGGTCCAAGAAATTTTCCTTTTTTGTGCCAACCTCTAGCATATAAATAAAGGTAATTCCTTTCACATTTTTACATCCAAAATCGTGAGTATTCTATCTCACACCTTACACACTCTCTCTCCCTCTTAAAATATTTTTTAAATTTATCTCACTTAAATTTAGTCGTAGCGCTTCGAGGAAGTTCTTTTGTTTAATGAGGCCTTTTGGTATTCTGGAAAGGGCATTGTTGTAAATTCACCAAGGATTATTTTCTCTTGGTTGAATAAGTCATCTATAAGGGATTGTGTATTTGGGTTAATACACTATAACGAATAACACTTTTTATGATGAAGTTTTCATCTTCAACATGCTAAAAACCGAGAGGAAATGTCTTGGGAGCGCAATGTTTGATTTTTTAATAAGATAAAAAACATGTTACGTCGGTATTATAAAAAACCAAGGTAACACAACTATAAGTTAGCGATTTTTTTAATCTATAAAAAATAATAAACTTGTTATCTCGGTTTTTTGAGAACCGAGGTAATATAGCTATAAGGAGCCTTGCTTTGAATTCATGTTGCCGCATTTAAAACTTTTTTCAATGATTTATCAGTTGGCGTCTTTTCCAGATGCCATGTTTTTTTTAATTAGTAATCTTCAAAAACTTTGTTATCAATAAATAAGAATAGACAATAATATAAAAAGGAAATATTTCATTGATAATAAAAAAAACACAATAAAGAAAACTACTCAACAAATTCAAACTTCTTAGTCCACTCAACTTCAACATTATCCCTAACTATCCCTAACTTAGAGAAAAGTTCATTAACAACTCTTCCATAAGGTATGAGGAACGTCATTTCCTCCTAGAATTCTTTACCATTTCCTTCAAGAAGTTGGAAATGTTAAGAGGAAGATTAAATTTGATGTTGTAGGTGAGGAATAACAATAGATGCTTGACGTACCAAGTAAGCATTTCCAGGTCTATCTCTCTTGGACGAAGATTTGCCACTAGAAGTTGAAACCAAAATTTTGCAATTAAGACTAAAGAAGCAGGACTGAAGAGCTTATTTTCGTTGTCATAAAGTGGGTGAAGGCGGATTACATAGACATTTTTGAATTCATAATATTCAACACAACTACCAAACTCTTTACAGTTGATTGTCATAGCAATCGGTGATGGAGTAATGAAGAAATGAGAGCCATTAACATAGGACTGGATGATTTCATCATGACCAGCTGGCACAACGGAGGCATTCATCCAGAACTCTTTAACGAGATTAGTGTATATGGGGCCATGAAGAATGTGAAAGTAACCATTTAACCTTTGTTTGTTAACAAATTTTCTTAGTTCAAAATGATCGAAATCAACATACTTTTCATTGATAACAAACAATAGGTTTGCATCCATTTTTATAAGAAAAAAAGACTTTGAAACAAGGAAACAAGGCACTAAGAGTCGGTAATGAGACGTTGAAAATATGACAAGACTTTAAAACAATGTTTGAAGACATAACAAGTTGGTAATTAGACGTTTAAATAGCTCAAAAGCCTCCTTGATATTCCAAAAGAGACGTTACAACTTGAATATAACTGATCATTGTTATTCTAGTGATATGATTCCAATGCATGTGCGTCACGTCATTGTTCTAACCTCTCTTTTAATTGTATTTTTTATTTGTAAATTAAATGTTCTAACATGTCAGTGTTCCTAAAAATCGGGGGGAAATTTAGCATTAAAATTGGAACCTCTATTTTAATTGTATTTTTTATTTGTAAATTAAATGTTCTAACTAGTCGGTTTTCCTAAAAATCGAGGGACCATTTAACGTTCAAATTGAGGATATTTATCAAATCCTTGTCATCTATTTCATGACTATCAACACTCAAAATATTACCATTAGTGATTCGTATGAAACATAAATAACTTCCATTATAAAAGCATTATGAATATCAAAAATTGATAATGAAACATCCTCCACTTTAAGTTTTGCAAGAGTCTTTGTCATGAAGAGTTCTCTATGATGGATTGCAAGAACAAAAAATTATTTGGGTTTAAGGTTTGTGTTCTTAAATATTTGCTTGAACAGAAAATTATTTATTTACCTAACCTTTTTTTTGTTCATATGAGAAACAAATGCAAGAAAAGAAATTGAGAATATACTATTTCCATAAGGTATGAGGAAAGTACTATCCTCCCGAGAAGTCTTTATCATTTCCTTCAAGAAGATGAAAATGGTAAGAGGAAGATTAACTTTGATGTTGTAGGTGGGGAATAACAAGAGATGCTTGTCATACCAAGTAAGTGTTTCCAGGTCTTTCTCTATTGAGCAGAGATTTGTTACTAGAAGTTAAAACTAACATTTTACAATTGGGAATAAAGAAGCAGGATTGAAGAGCTAATTTTTGTTGGCATAAAGTCGATGAAGGCAGATTGCATATACATTATTGAACTCATAATGTTCAACACAACTAAAAAATTCATCACAGTTAATTATCCTAGAAATCAGTGATGGAATAATAAAGAAATGAGAGTCATTGACATGGGAATGAATGATTTCATCATGTCCAGCTGGCACAATGGAGGCATTCATCCAGAACTCTTTAACGAGATTACTGTATATGAAGCCATGAAAAATATGAAAGTAACCATTTAACATTTGTTAGTTAACAACTTTTCTTAGTTCAAAATGATCGAAATCAACATTGTAAGACCCCATAAACCCCCGTGCAAATATATGGCATAATCAGAGTAAATTAGTATGCATATCAAAAGAGCGCGTCACATTTACTTCAAAACTAACAACAAATACATTGGTCATGCTCATAACATACATTTAAAATCATGTTCCATACACTAACACATATGCATATCACAGTGAAATAATTATTTGTCATAGTAATACTAATGATTGAAATCCCATACTAACAATCATATCATAAAACATCAGGAACTAAAGGCCACTCATCACATAGTCTCAATACATCATGGATATAAGAGAGTATAAAAAACATCTCTCAAACAAGTATGAGTTCAAACGCCCCCCGTGTTACATAGACCAGAGCATGACTCACTACCTAAATAAGCGGATAAACAAGAACTAGATCCTCCGACTAATCCTCACGAGAAACACCACTATCTTTGGTACCTGAGAGATGTCATAGAAAACATCATTCCAACAGAAGGGTGAGAATTCACATCATTATAGAAATATATAAATAATAAGAAATGCATAACAATCATACATCAATTAAATTCATCACGCTTCACATAATCATGCATTCAACATTTTCAACATAATTCACGTATTCACATATATAATATTGCTCAATAATTCATTATTTAAAGATAATCAATCACAAATATCACAAATGTAACATTCACATTAATATCATATATGTCACACCAACACAACATTTCACATCAACACACGTGACTCCAATGCAACTCAAAACGATGCAATATGCATGTGGTACCAATTGTTATCCTTATCGGACCTACCGGGTCCATATCCAAGATAGATAACCCCAAAAAATAAGCATATCCCCTAGGCTTCAAACCCATCTCCAAGGTTTGGGACAAGTCAATAATTCCCACGGAATTACCAAACATTGCCTTTTGACACAAATGATGTATGTGCAATCTCAATAATCATATGCAATTAAGACCATCTTCATATCTTAACCATATAAGCATATTTCACATAATTCAACATATTTGAATTATCTTCTCCAAATTGCACAACATACATCAATCATGTCATCATTCATATACAATGTATTCTCCTAGCATTCATCAACTCAACACGCCACAATAACACATATCAAACAATGCCAAAACATGTTATTCTCATTCATCATCAATTCACAACATACATATATACAAAATTCAAGTGTTATGTTTTCATCAACAAGTCATCTAAAACCAATCCAAAACACATCAATTAAATTATTAAAATTCATGGAAATCCCATATAAATCATAAGCATACAAGATCTGCAATCATTTAAACAAAACACAAAATTTTACATTTAAGGTCGCGCTAAGCACCCTCCAAGTTAGTGAGTTTCACGCTAAGCACAGGAACATAAACATAAAAATAAAAAATGTGTCAAACATCAATCTCATGAATTTCATTCAAATCCTAACATGTTAAAATCTAGAAATTGAAGAACATAATCCCTAAATCGCGTTACTACCATTACATACTTTTATATAATCCCATAATAAGAAAATTACTCACTCTTACCTTGGATGTGGATACTTTCTAGGGTTCCTCCTTCTTCTCCTCTCTTTTCTCCTCTTTTTTTCTCTTTCTTCTCTTCTCTTGTTTCTTTCTTACTAACTCTCTTTATTTTACAAAACCCTTATTAACTCTTATTCTCTAATGGGATTATCTCACCCACTCACTCTAATGTAATACACGAGGCCCATTAAATTAATAATTCTATTCTCACACTCACTAACCCAAAACACATAAAACACATATATGTAATTAATTTAATTAATTCGTATATTCAGAAAATTACACAATTTAATTAATTACTATATCGCATAATAATTAATAAAATACATAGCTAAATAAAACAGTTAGTAAATAAAATTAGGGTGTTACAACTCTCCTTCACTTTAAAAAAATTCGTCCTAAAAAATCACCTCAAACAAACAACTCAAGATAAGACTCCCTTATCCGACTCTTAAGTTCCCAAGTCGCATTTCCACCCGCCGGTCCTCCCCAAGCTACCTTCACCAAGGAAATCTATTTACCACGAAGTTATTTCAACTCCTGGTCCTCTATCCACATAGGTGATGTCTCCACAGTCAGGTTATCTCTCACATGCACATTATCTAATTGGACCACATGAGACGGATCTGCAATGTATCTCCTCAACTGAGACACATGAAATACATCATAGAGATTAGCAAGTGACTGTGGAAAACCATTATAATAAACCACTTCACCTACTCTCAGAAATATAATAAGGACCAATAAAACGCGGCGTCAACTTACGCGACTTCAACGCTCGACCAACACCCATTACTGGAGTAACTCGAAGAAAGAAATGATCTCCCTTCTCAAACTCAAGTGTTTTCCTCCTCTTATCATGATAACTCTTCTGATGACTCTGAGAAGCCTTCATATTTTCATGAATCATCTTAATCTTATCAATAGTATGTTGGACTATCATAGGTCCAACCACAACACTATCTCCTGATTCATACCAACACAAAGGCATCTTACACCTTCTACAATACAAAGCCTCAAATGGTGCCATTCCAATACTCGAATGGAAATTATTGTTATAAGTAGACTCAATAAAAGGGAAGTAATTATCCAAATCACCTCTTTGTTCCAAAAAACAAGTCTCAAAAGATCCTCAAGTGAACGAATCATCCTCTCGGTTTGACCATATGTTTGCGGATGATAAGCAGAAATCAAACGCAACTTCGTACCCAAAACATTCTGCAAACTTTCCCAAAACCTAGAAGTAAATCTTGTATCCCTATCTGATACAATGCTAGATGAAATACCATGTAAACTGACAATCTTCTCAATTTACAGCTTTGTAAGCTTCTTCGTCGGATAGTTCATTCTCATCAGAATAAAGTAAGCAGATTTCATCAACCTGTCCACAATAACCCAAACAACTTCACAATTACTCAGCGTTCTAGGTAAACTAGAAACAAAATCAATAGAAATACTATCCTATTTCCATTCAGAAATAGATAACAGTTGTATCAAACGATATGGTTTCTGATGTTGAATCTTTGACTTCTGACAAATAAAACAAGAATACACAAACTATGCATTATCTTTCTTCATACCTGGCCACCAAAATAATTTCCTCAAATCCTGATACATCTTAGTAGCTCCAAGATGAATACTCAATCCACTACAATTCCCTTCCTCGAGAATCCTCTTCTTTAAATCAGCTATGTTCAGAACACAAACTCTATTACGGCATCTCATGATACCTTTCTCATCAATCCGAAAATCGCCACCTCAACTTTGATTGATCAATATCAACTTATCCACCAAAATCAAATCTAATTTTGGACCTTCTCGAATCTCATCAAGAATGCCACTAGTAAGCTTCAACATACCAATCTTAACTGCAGAAGAAGTCTCTTCACAAACCAAGCTCATATCTCGAAATTTTTCAAGTAATTCCAACTCTCGCACCATCAGCATCGACATATGCAAAAACTTCCTGCTTAATGCATCAGCCACAACATTCACTTTAACTAAATGGTAATTCAAACCAAAATCATAATCCTTCAAGAATTCCAACCATCTTCTTTTCCTCATATTCAACTCTTTCTGATCAAGAAGATATTTCAAACTCTTGTGATTACTAAACACATCAAATCTTGATCCAAACAAAAAAATGTCCCCAAAGCTTCAATACAAACACAACAGTAGCTAACTACAAATTATGAGTCAGATAATTACTCTCATGCACTTTAAGTTTCCTTGAAGCATAAGCTACAACTTGTCGATTCTGCATCAACACACCTCCCAATCCCATCAATGAAGCATCATAATACATAACAAATAGTTCTGCCGGATTAGGAAAAATCAAAATAGGAGCGGTTGTCAACCTTCTCTTAAGCTCTTGAAAATCAGTTTCACACTGAGAAGTCCAAATAAAAGCTTGACCCTTCCTAGTTAATTGCGTCAATGGAAAAGCTAACTTGGAAAATCCTTCAATAAACTTCTGATAATAACCTGCTAAAACAAGAAAACTTCTAATCTCAAAAACAGATCTTGGAGCTTCCCATTAAGACACAACCTCAATCTTCGACGGATCAACAACAATACCAAATTTCGATATCACATGACCAATGAAACTCACTTCCTCCAACCAAAACTCACATTTAGAAAACTTAGCATATAATTGATTCTCTTTCAACACAGATAACACAACCCTCAGATGCTCAACATGATCTTCCTCACTCTTCGAGTAGATCAAAATATCATCAATGAACACAATAACAAACTTATCCAAATACTGATGAAAAATCCTATTCATGTATTCCATAAATACACCAGGTACATTGGTCACACCGAACGACATCACAGGTTACTTATAATGACCATACCTTGTTCTAAAAGCATTCTTCTAAATATCTTCAGCCTTCACACAAATCTGATGATATCCAGACCACAAATTTATCTTGCTAAGAACACAAGCACCCACCAATTGATCCATTAAATCATCAATCCTTAGAAGTGGATACTTATTCTTGACAGTCACCTTGTTCAGTTATCTATAATCCACACATAATCTTATAGTACCTTCTTTCTTCTTAACCAATAAAACAGATGTACCCCACGATTACAAACTAGGACGAATGAACCCCTTCTCAAGAAAATACTCAAGTTTACCCTTCAACTCTTTCAATTTAGATCCTGACATCCGATATGGAGCCATCGATATCAGACTAGTTCCAGGAACTAAGTTAATCGTAAACTCCACTCTACACTCTGGCGGTAAAACACTTACTCTTCAGGAAATATATGTGTTAAATATTAAAATAAATCATAAGTTATAAATCCATACTTTAGATGGAATCTCTATTCGATCCAAAAGAAGGATTTATCTTATAAACCTCAACATGTAAAAACCATAATCTACTTCATTATGCTGCCGATGACACTACACATGAAAAGAAAATATGGATAAGGCCTAAGTTTTATCAAGTATCATCACTATTAATATAATCAAAATTGTGATAATTAATTAATATACCTCCACTATAATCCATGTAATGTTGTTGGATTTACTCTTTGGTACTTGAACACCTCTTTGTGCTCGAAAAACTTGTATAATACTAATAAATCATAAACGCATATTTAGAACAATTCACATAAATAACTAAATAAATACACACACGAATATTTAGAACAATCTCACTTACGTATCAACCATATTCTTCATATCTTGGTATGTACTTAGATCATTGCGTAAAGAATCCAGATAATATACAACTTCTCTAATAGGATTAATCGCGACCAACAACCAATGTCCACTGTAAGATTAAACAAATGTGAGATGAAAACTTTCTACACAACGTCAAAATATGAAAAATTATAATAGATGAATTTAGAATGAAAATCTAACCCGTTACCGGTATTAAGCGGTAAAAAGAACAACTTTTTGGTATCTTTGTCGGCTATAAAGAGCTCGAGTACATACGCCATGACTTCATCTGGTTTATGAATGATTAACCCTAAGTTGGTACTGAAAGGAGATAAGAAAGCGAATATTTGCTCCATTCCACTTGGGCGCATCAATTTTTCATACAAAAACCTTAAATAAAAGACCTCATTAACATTTGAAATGAGTAAATGAATTGATCAATTAGTTAGACAAAGTAGATCGGATATACCTTATATATGTATTAACAACACCGAGGCCTAGTTGCGTATGTTGTAAAACTTGGTCAAAATCCTCCATACCAATTGTTTCAGAATATTCAAAATCAAAAATACCAAACCCCATAGGTAGAAGACGAGTATTTCATTAGAAAGGAATGCCTCATATGTGTTATACGATGATGAACTTATCAACGACATACCAAACCACCTCATCCCACTACTGATAAGGGTGGCAATGGTATGTTTAGTCATTCGCCGCATGCTAGTAGACCAAGAAAACTTCTGCGAAATTATGTACACACAAAGGTATATTTGACTGGAAATTTGGAAAATCTCGCAACCTTACTACAACGGAAAACTTCTAAAGCTTTGATAGTTCAGATACAAAACTATATAGATATGTGTAGATACTAGTAACATATGAATCAAGCAAACAAAGACCTATTACTAGGCTAAACTTCCTTGTCATTATGGGAAAATCTGTTTACAACTACATCAGGGGGAGATCGATGTTAGTGTCGTTATGTGTGGTGTTTTCAATGATCCATATGAATTTAAGTTTTCAAACCAAGACCGATAAAGTCATCGTGCTTGAAACAAAATTGAAATCTTATCACATTTGTTTTTGCCTTAATGGAAAAATATCAATCATCCAAGAAGATCAAGGGAGCATAACATGTCTCCAAAGTGTAAGTCTAAGAGTGCCTAAGAGGGGGGGGGGGGGGGTGAATTAGGTATATAAAAATTTATTCGGTTTTTATGAGAATACTTGAAGTAATTTTTGGTTAAGTGTTTGAAGGTTTTGATTATATCTTATCTTTTCTTGATTATGGTGATGAAAGCGATAAAAGCGGAAAAGTAAAGAACACGGTGATATATCCTGGTTCCCCTCACAATCCGAGAGTACTCCAGTCCTCTTTCCAACACAAAAGAAATTTCACTATAGTTAGAATGATTGTACAGCCTATGCTTACTATCTAACCTATAGGGTGACCAAAGGTTCTTAACACCTTTAAGATCAAACAAACACTAATGTGAATGAAGAACAATCCTCTTCAAATCACAACACTTACTTCCAACAATCCTGGATAGTAAGGGAATAATTTCTTTTTGTAATACAATGATTTATTTGAAATAGATGGAGAGCACTATCAATCTTCAATTGATCTTCTTCTTCAAGATAAAAACAATTCTCAAGCAATGATTATAAATGTTCACAATGTATGTATGAAACTTGTAATGATTTCTTAATGAAAATGTATATGGCAAGTTTCACAAAATTTATGAACACATGAAAGTTTATATGCAAATTTGAATGAATGAAAATTGTTAATATGAAGAAGGTTTATTGTTATTGTTTTTTCTTATTTGAAAATCTGAAAATCTGCACATTTTATAATGTCATAAATACCTCTTCATTCATGCCATTTGATATGAAAAGATGCAATGCATTCATGAAAGAATACCATTTGAAAAATGTTCAAAAACCAAAAGAAAAGCTGCACTGGTTCGCTGGGAACCAGTTCCGACACAGGCAGAACCCGGTTCTTAGTGAACGTTATAACTCAGAATTCAAAAATATTACGCAGGAACCGGTTCCCCTATTGGTACAACCTGGTTCCTGGTACAATTTCCAGGGACGTGTTTTTTGAACAAGATTGGAACCCGGTTCCCTGTTAGGGAGGAACCGGTTCCTAAAAGATTATTTTCAAAAATTCTTTTTGAAAAAGATTTCAAACATAGTTTTTCTTAACATTAAAAATGTGGGATATGTATATGATTATGAATGCAAATTTGTGAACATCTATATTCAAGTTTAAGAATTATTTATACCATTTGACATTTGTTGATTTTTTAATAATTCTTCTTCTAATCTTCAAGACTTCTATATGATGTTGATAAGCTTTTTGCACATCCTTTGAATGTTGATATCCATGTTGTCTTCATCAAAACTAATGCTTTAAATATGACTTTGAGAAGCTTGCAATTACATTCTCCCCCTTTTTGATGATGACAACCAAGTCTTGAAAACAATTCTTGAAATGTTTATGTTGTTTTGTGTAGCAAACATGTTGAGCAAATGCAAGGCTCCCCCTAAATTGTATGCTCCCCCTAAGTCCATGATTCTTTGAATTTTGGAGTGAGTATGATAGTTATTTGGGCCTGCAATTTCTTTGAAACAAAACAACACATATGCATATTCTTCTCCCCCTTTGTTAACATCAAAAAGGATGGGGAAAAAGAGTGAAACAAATTCATTTATAAAAAATAAGACGTAAAAACATATAAAAGAAGGAGTAGAAGCAGAGTGTACTGAAAGAAAAATTAAGACGTGCATCTAATGAGAAACATTTTTAGAGATCACCTTCATCCAAAATACCAAGTTCTCTTCGGATTTTGAAGAATGGTTCTCGAGCAAGCGGTTTTGTGAAGATATCTGCGAGTTGGTTATGAGTATCCACAAAAGTGACTTCGACATCTCCTTTAAGTACATGGTCACGGAGAAAATGATGTCGAATATCTATATGTTTGGTTCTTGAATGCATGACCAGATTCTTTGTAATATTGATAGCACTTGTATTGTCGCATCGAAGAGGAATGCATCCGAGATCATGATCCTTTTAACTGCCATGAGGTGTGATTCCTTTGGATTTGCTTGAAAGCAAGCACAAAGACAAACACTAAACATGATGTCAGGACAGCTTGCCGTCAAATACAATAAGGAACCAATCATACCTCGGTATTTTGTAATATCAATTGGAGTACCAGATTCATCTTGATCAACATATGTACCGGAGCCCATTGGAGTATTCATTGCTTTACAATTGTCCATATCAAACTTTTTCAATAATTCTTTGCAATACTTAGATTGGTTGATGAAGATTCTATCTTTTAGTTGCTTAATTTGTAGTCCAAGAAAGTAGTTCATCTTTCCCATCATAGACATCTCGAATTCTCCTTGCATCATCAATGAGAATTCCTCACACATTTCTTTGTTAGTCGATCCAAAAATGATATCATCAACATAGACTTGAACCAATAAAGTGTTACTTTTGATTTTCTTAATGAACAAAGTTTTATCAACCTTACCCTTTTCGAAACCTTTTTCACACAAAAAATTGCTAAGTCTATCATACCATGCTCTTGGTGCTTGCTTTAAGCCATAAAGAGCCTTTCTCAACTTAAAGACATGTGTAGGATGTTTGAAGTCTTCAAAACCCGGAGGTTGTTTGACATAGACTTCTTCATTGATGTATCCATTCAAGAATGCTCTTTTGACGTCCATTTGAAAAAGCTGAAAATTTAATGAACAAGCATAAGCAAGTAAAAGACGTATAGCTTCTAACCTTGCAACCGGAGCAAATGTTTCTTCAAAGTAGATTCCTTCCTCTTGATTGTAACCTTGGGCAACCAACCTTGCTTTGTTTCGAACAATTAGACCATTCTCATCAAGTTTGTTCTTAAACACCCATCGGGTACCTATGATGTGTTTATCACTTGGTCTAGGAACAAGTTCCCAAACTTGATTTCTCTCGAATTGATTTAATTCTTCTTGCATAGCAATAATCCATTGATCATCTCCTAAGGCTTCATCAACTTTGGTAGGTTCAATTTGAGAAACAAACGCCATGTTTAAGCAAGCATCTTTTATATTCAATCTTGTTGATACTCCTTGGATAATGTCATCAATAATTTTGTCAATAGGATGGTCTCTATGAGTTCTCCATTCTTTTGGTAGATCATTGATGTTTGAATCTTGTTGTACAATGTTTTCTTGATTTTCCGGTGATTTCACAACTTGATCATTTGAAAGATCTTCCGGGGGTAAATCTATAGGATCATCATCATCACACACTACTACTTCCTCTTTAGAGGTGTTAGTTTCATCAAAAGATACATGCATATATTCTTCAATAGTTAAAGTTCTTTTATTATAAATTCTATATGCTTTACTAGAAAGAGAATAACCAAGAAATATACCTTCGTCGGATTTCTCGTCAAACTTACCGAGATTGTCTTTGTCATTGTTAAGAACAAAACACTTGCATCCAAAAATGTGGAAGTGAGCAATATTTGGCTTTCTTCCTTTGAAGAGTTCATATGGAGTCTTCTTTATTATAGGTCTAATGATAACACTATTTCCAACATAACATGCCGTACTAACCGCATCCGCCCAAAAATATTTAGGAAGATTTACATCACTAAGCATTGTTCTTGCAAGTTCCACTAGAAACCTATTCTTTCTTTCAACTACTCCATTTTGTTGTGGAGTTATAGGTGCTGAAAAATTATGAGAGATACCATGTTCTTCACAAAATTATTCAAATTGTGCATTTTGGAATTCTCCACCATGATCACTTCTTATGGATACAATCTTTAGTGATTTTTCATTTTGGATTTGCTTAGCATACTTCTTAAAAGCTTTAAAAGCATCACTTTTCTACACAAGAAACAAAGTCCAAGAATATCTAGAAAAATCATCAATAATAACCAAAGCGTATACATTATCTCCGAAGCTTTTTGTTCTTGATGGACTAAAGAGATCCATGTGTAACAATTGTAGTGGTCTTGTAGTAGACACCACATTCTTAGATTTGAAAGTTGATTTGGTCTGTTTGCCCTTTTGGCATGCGCTACATAATTTGTCTTTGATGAACTTCATCTTTGGTAGACCAATAACTAAGTCATGCTTAACCAATTTGTTCAAGTGCTCCATGTGAATGTGAGCAATCCTCTTGTGCCATAACCAAGCGTCATTGTTGTTTACCATAAGACATTGTACCTTCATAGACAAATCATCTAAAGTAATCATAAAAATATTGTTAGATCTTATACCTTTGAGTTTTACCTCATTGGTTGCCTCATCCATAATAAGGCATTCTTCTTTGTTGAATTTGATCTTGAACCCTCTATCGCAAAGTTGACTTATGCTAAGAAGGTTGTGCTTTAATCCTTCAACATAGAGAACATCCTCAATTTGAATGGATGGAGGTGTGCCAACTATTCCAACGCCAAGTATCTTTCCTTTTGTGTTGTCTCCATAGGTGACATACCCTTTGGCTTTATGTACTAGATATGAAAATTGGTGTACATCTCCTGTCATATGCTTTGAACATCCACTATCAAGATACCAAACATTTGATGTGGATTTCAAGCATACCTACAAAAACAAATTATTTCTTGTTAGGTACCCAAGTTGCCTTGGGTCCTTCATAGTTAGTTCCCTTTTTCACCCACACATAATGCCCACTTGCCATACTAAAGTTTCTAACATAGCAAACATTAGGTGTATGGCCTTTAATACCACAATAAAAACAAGTAGGTTCAAAGTTACTTATATATCTAGAAGGATAAGATTTCTTCTTAGGAAATGTTTTCTTTTTGGATATATTAGCCTTTTTCTTTTGATGATTATGAACAACTTGCTTCTTTTCTACTTTCTTGGGATTGGAACTATTACTAGCCTTTACAAAAACAGTGGGATTGTTACTTGGTTTCTTAGTATTCACATAACCAAGACCTCTTTTATCATTTGGATAACGTTGTTGGCTTAGTAATCCTTCCAATCCTATTTGTCCTTTTTCATATTGTTCAATGACTCTTTTCAATTGAACAATTTGAAAGATATTTGATTCACACTTGGAGCATGCAAAGTTTTCCTTTTCTTTAATAAAATTTTGTTTTTGAAGATCAAAATCTTTAGTCATGGTGTCAATTTTTTCTAGACAAATTAGAAGTTCTTTTTCTTGATTTGACACCTTTTTGTATAAACTTTTGCATTCTTCCAAGAGTTCATCAATAGCACCTTGAACATCATCATCAAAAAGATTAAATTCATTACTAACCTCTTCTTCATCGTCGGAGTGATGTGAGGCCATCAATGCTAGATTTGCACATTCGTCGCTTTCCGAATCGGATGAAGAACTTATCTCATTATCTTCCCATGCACCATAAGCCCTTTTGTTCTTGAACTCCTTTTTGCCTTTGAATCCATTTTTCTTGGAGAGTTTTGGATAATCTGGCTTTATGTGATCTTGCTTTCCACATTCATAACATGTGACATCTTGTGTTGATGTGGAGGCTTCTTTATCTTTATGCTTATAGAATTTCTTTCTTTTGACAAAGTTAGCATTATGCAGATTATTTTTATGACCAAAATATTTTCCTAACATTTTTACAAGAAGCAAGAGATTTTCATCTTCCTCCGATGCATCTTTATCTTGACTTTCTTTTGAATCAACTTTCAAAGCAATGCCTTTGGATTTCTTCTCATGATTCTCATGTTTTTCAAGCCTTCCAAGTTCCGTCTCATATTCTTGAAGCTTTCCGAAAAGTGTTGCAGAAGTCATAGTTGCTAGGCTTTTCTTTTCGGATATTGCCGTCACTTTTGGTTTCCATTCCCTAGTTAAAGACCTAAGCACTTTAAGATTTAATTCATCGTTAGTTAAAGTCTTACCAAGTGCCTTCAAATGGTTTGTCAAGTGAACGAATCTCTTTTGCAAGTCAAAGATGGATTCTCCGGGCAGCATTCTGAATAATTCATATTCTTGACTCAAAGTGTTCAATCTAGACCTTTTGACTTCGGCGGTTTCTTCATGAGTTTCTACAAGAGTATCCCAAATTTCCTTTACCGTTGTACATGCCGATACTCGGAAAAATTCATCCATACTAAGAGCACTTTGGAGAATATTGATTGCCTTTTTGTCAAAGAGAACTTTTTTCTTATCATCGTCATCCCATGATGCTTTAGGCTTTGATGACCCAACACCATTGACAACACACACCGGAGTAAATGAACCATTCTCAACAACATTCCATATTTCTTCTCCTTGCGCTTCAAGATGAGCCTTCATGCGAATTTTCTAAAAGTCAAAGTATTCACCACAAAACAATGGAGGCTTGTTGTTACTACCACCATCTTTGAAAACCGGATTTGGATTTGCGGAAGCCATTCTGGATCTTTAGGAACAAGTTACCTATAACTTGCTCTGATGCCAATTGTAAGTCTAAGAGTGCCTAAGAGGGGGGGGGGGGGGGGGGTGAATTAGGTATATAAAAATTTATTCGGTTTTTATGAGAATACTTGAAGTAATTTTTGGTTAAGTGTTTGAAGGTTTTGATTATATCTTATCTTTTCTTGATTATGGCGATGAAAGCGATAAAAGCGGAAAAGTAAAGAACACGGTGATATATCCTGGTTCCCCTCACAATCAGAGAGTACTTCAGTCCCCTTTCCAACACGAAAGAGATTTCACTATAGTTAGAATGATTGTACAACCTATGCTTACTATCTAACCTATAGGGTGACCAAAGGTTCTTAACACATTTAAGATCAAACAAACACTAATGTGAATGAAGAACAATCCTCTTCAAATCACAACACTTACTTCCAACAATCTTGAATAGTAAGGGAATAATTTCTTTTTGTAATACAATGATTTATTTGAAATAGATGGAGAGCACTATCAATCTTCAATTGATCTTCTTCTTCAAGATAAAAACAATTCTCAAGCAATGATTATAAATGTTCACAATGTATGTATGAAACTTGTAATGATTTCTTAATGAAAATGTATATGGCAAGTTTCACAAAATTTATGAACACATGAAAGTTTATATGCAAATTTGAATGAATGAAAATTGTTAATATGAAGAAGGTTTATTGTTATTGTTTTTTCTTATTTGAAAATCTGAAAATCTGTACATTTTATAATGTCACAAATACCTCTTCATTCATGCCATTTGATATGAAAAGATGCAATGCATTCATGAAAGAATACCATTTGAAAAATGTTCAAAAACCAAAAGAAATGCTGCACTGGTTCGCTGGGAACCGATTCCGACACAGGCAGAACCCGGTTCTTAGTGAACGTTATAACTCAGAATTCAAAAATATTACGCAGGAACCGGTTCCCCTATTGGTACAACCCGGTTCCTGGTACAATTTCTAGGGACGTGTTTTTTGAACAAGTTTGGAACCCGGTTCCCTGTTAGGGAGGAACCGGTTCCTAAAAGATTATTTTCAAAAATTCTTTTTGAAAAAGATTTCAAACATAGTTTTTCTTAACATTAAAAATGTGGGATATGTATATGATTATGAATGCAAATTTGTGAACATCTATATTCAAGTTTAAGAATTATTTATACTATTTGACATTTGTTGATTTTTTAATAATTCTTCTTCTAATCTTCAAGACTTCTATATGATGTTGATAAGCTTTTTGCACATCCTTTGAATGTTGATATCCATGTTGTCTTCATCAAAACTAATGCTTTAAATATGACTTTGAGAAGCTTGCAATTACACAAAGTACCACTAGAGTTGGATGCATGGTTAGAGAAGCAATCTAAGAGGAAAAAGATCATGATGGATCACCATATTTGAAGATAATAAGAAAAATAAAGTGACCCAAACTCAATGGAAATTTCATGAGGTTGCTGTGAGGAGTAGTCCCCACAAAAGGTCATACAAATTGGGGTCGACTTTCATAAGTTTGTATAATACCAACTTGTCAAATGCTTATAGATAAATAATGACTTTTTTGCTTTGTCTTCCAAAGAAATGTCTGCATAATCCCCTAGGTCGGCTCTCAATTTAGTCATACAGCCTCTGAGATTATTAAACTATGTTAGTTAAACTTCTTAGCCTTTACATGTTTTATTTAATGTTCTCAAAGACCGTTATATCATGACGAGACGGTTGTTGATGATGGACACGCCTATTCAAAACAACCTTTCTGAACTGTGGGCGTTGATGTATTTTTGCATGTTATTTGTGTTTGGGACACTAAACCAGTTCCTTTCTACATTCAAGGACATCCGTGATCTTACCTCATGTCAGTATTATCATTCTGTTTTATAACTTAGCTTCACTAGATCAGTTCCTTGAAAGTATTGAAGTCAATATTAATTAGGAGTAAAGTTGGTAAAGTTCAATTAATGTTGCATCGGAAAAATAAATCGACACTTATTTTGGGACATATTTATTTAGAAAGAGACTCTTATTTTGGGTCAGAGGGAGTAAAAGGAGAACTAGATTTATGCCTTGCTTTTAACATTTTCTGATTGTGACAGGTTTGTTCTAAATAGTAAATGATTCTCCAAAGGTTAAGGAGCGACTTCAACTCCTGAGAAGTGTATTGGCTGCCTTTATGCTTCAAGGAACCAAATCAAAGCTTATGGAGTGTGGAAGTTTAATGTTGCCACCTCTCACTGAGACTATTGTGTATATATGTAATTGATGCATAGTTCTTCATCTTTACTAAAATTAGTAGAAATACTTTAATTACTAAAGTTAGTTCCTCACTTGGTAATTGGTATCCATGTAATTGATGCAACTCTTTCATGTAAACATGATTTCTCATTTTCAATACAATTTCATTTTATGATCTGTGTATCTTTCTCTCTTCCATGAACTTTGTCAAGTTTTGTAACATGGTATCAGAGTGATAATATTGTAACAATATGGAAGACATGTTTGGAAGCATTGTATGACATTATTTTTAATATCATTTGTTGCCTACTTATTAGGACTACCTAAAATAAGTTGGTTGATCAATCTTCTCCATTGTGCAGATACACCAGTGATTCATGAAAGACAGTACCATCTAAAACGAATCTTTTTTTTCTGGAAGAAAACTAATTGATTCAAGCCAGCCTCCAACAAAGTAAGTCAAACTTGTATGTCAGATTCATAAGGTTCTCAAGTTTAAACTATCATCTGATTCTGAAATTCAAAGTCGTACTGCAGATGAGGACAATTGAATTTGAAAGTTGATGATGGTGTCGCCACTGCTGCTGGAGCTTCCGTTTTAAGCGCATCTTTTAGGCAGGAAGTTGTCGTCTGACACAAACTTCACCATCCATTTGTCACAAAGGTAACTTTGTCTTTTAAATCTCATTTATTGAAATTAATGACGACTACATGATACAGTATTTCGTATCGATGAATCATGAATAACATTTCGGAATGGTGATTGTATTGTATTTATTTATGCAACAATTTGTCAATTGGTGTTGTTTTGTTAATAATACCTTAGTTGGCTTATAAATAATGTTCTTATAATTGAAAGATTCCTCTCCAAGTATCTGACATTGTTAAAATTTTAATTTGCAGGTGCTTATTAACCAACTCCAGTGGTGACACCAAATTGTCTATGCCTTTATTCATACTCTCCATCACCCAGTCACTGCTGGCCTTAACACCAGCTCTTGCAGATTCGACAATCCCACCTTCACGTCAGGGTCGTGTGCGGCAATGGCAACCACCTAAGGAATCGTCAGCATCTCGCCACCAAGACATACCACCGGCTCCCAATATTCTTCTACCATACGTTTCACCTCATCCAAGTCACTCCCTTACACTGCATCCCCTTCCACGCCCCCGTTCAAAGGATCGGGGTTGTTTACTTTCGTGTTATTATTTTTAGCATTTGTCAAACAAAAAGAATCATAACCATTGTTTTTTCCTGTAATTGTTGATGTTATTGTTTCCATCTTAGTTAATAGATATTTCCTCTGTTCCTTTTTAATTGTCACTTTTGTGAAAATTTTATGTTTCTTTTTAATTGTTGATAAATTGTAATCCAATGTGTCGAAACTATGTGTCGAAAAGATTTGATTTATTTTAGATTTAAATAGATTTGATTTAAGTCTACAATAAATTAGATTTGATTTAGTAACAAAAAGATATTTTGGGCTTTGGGCTTAAGGTGTAATCTCAGTTATAAATAGATGGAGTAACCCCTATTTTTGTAAGCAAGTCAAACAAGTCATTCACAGTATTTTGCAGTTGGAAAGTGAATAAGAAAGTTTTCACAGTTTGTGAGCAGAGAGAAACTCTGCAGAAATTATTTGTCCTGTCTTCTTTTCTTTATTTGTCTCATAATTCATTGTCATTTTGTGGTGATATCAATCTTGTTCATCAAGATTGATAGAAATTCATCATAGACTTTGGTGGATTTCCAACATCTGGTATCAAGAGCTTTATTTCGATTCAAGGGAAGTGTCAATCAAGAACGATTGAAGAATTCGCGATGACAAGTTACGGGAATGCAAATTATCCAGCAACCCTACCAATTCTGAAAGTTGACAACTATGAGAATTGGTGCAAATAGATGAAAGTCTTATTCAGGTGTCAAGGTCTTTGGGACCTTGTAAAAGATGGAGTCGAAGCGCTTGGAGAAAACGCTTCAGAAGAAGAAAAGAAGAAATACATAGAAACTGAGAAGCTGAGTTATAAAGCATTATTTATAATTCATCAATGTGTCAGCCCAGACAATTTCGAAAAGGTTAGTGATTCAGAATTTGCAAAAGAAGCTTGGGAAATCCTTGATAAGTCTTTTGGAGGCGCTGAGAAAGTGAAAGAAGTGAGGTTACAAACTCACAAAAGGACCTATGAACTGCTTCAGATGGAAGGCAGTGAAAGCGTATCTGATTTCTTCACTAGAGTTACAAAACTAGTAAATCAAATTAAGATATGTGGAGAAACGTTAACAACAAGAGCTGTTGTGTCGAAGATCTTGAGATCTTTAGCTCCTAAGTTCGACCACATAGTGGTGGCGATAGAAGAGGGGAAAGACTTGTCGAAATTGACAAAGGAAGAGCTTCAAGGGACGCTTGAATCTCATGAACAAAGAATGAACGAAAGAGCTGCATGAAAATTTAAGAGTGATGTGGCCTTGCAGGCACATTCAGCAAAAGAGACCAAAGGCAAAGGAAAGTGTTTCGACAGAGGTAGAGGTGGCTACAACAAATCGAATGGTAGAGGAAACCAGATTGAAGGAAACGTGTCGAATCAAAGAAGACCATACCAAGACAACCAAAGAGGTGGTGTTGCAAATAGAGGAAGAGGTGGTGGTCGAAAACCTGATAAGAGTCACATTCAATGTTACAATTGTCAGAAGTATGGTCACTATTCGAGTGATTATCCCGAAAAATGAAAGAATCAAGAAAGTGATGCAAAGCTTGCAAAACATGAAGAAGAAGAAGAAGAAGAAGAGATGATGCCGATGGTCACAACAAGAGATGAAGATAGATCCAAGGACCAATGGCACTTGGATTCAGGATGTTCATCACATATGTCTGGAAGGAAAGACTGGTTCGTCAATATAAAGCCCTCAATGAAAAATATGGTAAAATTTGAAAATGACAATACCCTAGCAGCTGAAGGTATTGGTGATGTTATGATCATGAGGAAAGATGGAAAAAGGTCAGTAATCTCCAATGTGTTGTACATACCAGGCATGAAGAGCAATTTGCTCAGTATAAGGCAGTTGGTCGAAAAGAATTATAAAGTGTCAATCAAAGATAAAATGATGAGAGTCGTTGATGCAAATGGGAGATTAATCTTGAAGGCTCCTATGTCTCAAAATCGAACCTTCAAGATTGAACTAAATGTGATGGAGCACAAGTGTCTTTCGACTGCAGCTAGCAAAGATGAATGGATATGGCACTATAGACTAGGCCATCTCAACTTCAGAGACATCAGAGATTTGAAGAGAAGAAATATGGTTTCAGGATTTCCAGAAATTGACATTCCAAACGAGGTATGTGAGGAATGTGTGCAGGCGAAGTAACACAAGAATAGCTTCAGCAAGGATGCAGGAAGCAGATCGAAGGCTAGTCTTGAAGTCATATACTCTGATGTATGTAGACCAATCCAGGTGGATTCGATGGGAGGTAACAAATACTTTGTTACATTCATAGATGATTTCAGTCGAAAGCTATGGACTTACCTGATCAAGAAGAAAAGTGAAGCGATCGAAGTATTTACCAAGTTTAAGTCTATGGTCGAAAGACAAAGTGGTCGAAAACTCAAAGTTTTGAGAACTGATGGTGGTGGAGAATATGTGTCGAAAGGCTTCGACACATTATGTGAAAAGGAATGGATTGTGCATGAGGTGGTGCCACCCTATACTCCACAACAAAATGGAATTGCAGAAAGGAAAAATCGAACCATCATGAATATGGTGAGAAGCATGTTGAAAGACAAGAATTTACCTAAAGAGTTTTGGGGTGAAGCTGTTTCGACTGCAACATACATTTTGAACAGATGTTCTACAAAGAAGCTAGAAGGAATTACTCCAGAAGAATGTTGGTCTGGTGTGAAGCCTAGCTTGAGTCATCTAAAGGTATTTGGATCTATTGCACATAGACATGTGCCAGATCAGTTGAGAAGAAAACTTGATGATAAGTCAAGTCAAATGATTCTAGTTGGATATCATTCGACAGGAGGCTATAAGTTGTTCGATCCAGTGAAAAAGCAGATTGTGATCAGCAGGGACGTGATCATAGATGAGTTTAAAGAATGGGATTGGACTGAAAATATCAAGAAAGATTTCGTGGGAATCCTTCTTGAAGAGCCAGAAACTCAAGTCGAAAGAGAAGTTCGACAAGAGGAACCAGCAGATATACCAAATACAAGAAGGCCTCAAAGAACAAGACGCATGCCTGCAAGATTGCAAGATTGTGTGATTACATCAGATGATGTAATAGATAATGAAGGTGAGATGGTACATTATGCTTTCTATGCAGATGTCGAACCCGTTAATGCAGCTGAAGTATTAAAGGATTCGAAGTGGGTGAAAGCAATGAACGAAGAAGTAAAGTCTATCGAAGACAATAACACTTGATCACTTATCGAATTGCCTCAAGGCAAGAAGGCAATTGATGTCAAGTGGGTATACAAAGTGAAAATGAATTCGAAAGGTGAAGTAACTCGACACAAAGCAAGACTTGTGGCGAAAGGATTTCTACAGAAATAAGGAATAGACTTTGATAAAGTTTTTGCACCTGTTGCTAGGATCAAAACAATCAGGTTGGTTGTTGGTCTAGCAGAAATAAGCAGTTGGCACATATGTCAGATGGACGTGAAGTGTGCATTCCTAAATGGACCCTTAGATGAAGAAGTCTATGTTAAACAACCAGTTGGATTTGTGAAACATGACGAAGAAAGCAAGGTGTACAAGCTACATAAAGCCCTGTATGGATTGAAACAAGCTCCAAGGGCTTGGAATAAAAAAATTGATAGTTTTCTAAGGGAGAAGGAATTTGTGAAGTGCACAACTGAACATGGAGTATATGTAAGAAGAAGCAAGAGTAAATTGCTTATACTATGTCTCTATATAGATGATTTGTTGATAACAGGTAGCTGTAAAAGTGAGATCGAAGACTTCAAACGTGATCTCAGCAAAGAATTCGAAATGTCTGATTTGGATGAGATTTCATATTTCCTTGGTATCGAATTTTACAAGAGTAGTAGAGGTTTGATGATGCATCAAAGAAGATATGCCAGAGAAATTCTCAAGAGGTTTGAGATGGAAGAATGCAACTCAACTTCGACACTTGCAGAACCAAGACTGCAACTGTCGAAAGATGCAGATGAAGATGATGTTGATCCAACTCAATACAGAAGACTTATTGGATCATTGAGCAACCTTTGTCATACAAGGCCTGACTTAGCATATAGTGTAGGTATGGTAAGTAGATTCATGCAGAAGCCAAAGGTATCACATCTAGCAGCAGTGAAGAGGATACTAAGGTATCTCAAAGGAACTTTCGATTATAGCATTTTGTTTCCTGCAATTGATAAAGGAAAAGAATGCAAGTTAGTGGGATACACTGATTCGAGTTGGTGTAGTGATGCTGAAGATTGAAAGTCAACAACAGAATATGTGTTTATGCTAGGTGGTGCACCAGTTGCTTGGAATTCAAGAAAGGAACCAGTAGTGGCATTATCATCATGCGAAGCAGAATACATAGCTGCTTCTCTTTGTGCATGTCAAGCAACTTGGATGGTGAACTTGGTCGAAGAGATAACAGGGAAAAATCATGGAGCAATTACCATGAAGATAAACATCATGTCAGCTATTAATCTGGCGAAGAACCCAATAGCACATGGTCAAAGTAAGCACATCTAAATGAGGTTCCATTATCTTCGAGAGCAGGTAGCAGATGGAAAGATGAATTTAGAACACTGTAGAACTGAGAATCAGATTGCAGACATCATGACGAAGGGAGTACAAGTCGAAGTATTCAGAAAGCTAAGAGTCATGATGAACATAGATAGTTTAGACACAGTGAATTAGGTGGTGTGTTAAATTGTAATCCAATGTGTCGAAACTATGTGTCGAAAAGATTTGATTTGTTTTAGATTTAAATAGATTTGATTTAAGTCTAGAATAAATTAGATTTGATTTAGTAACAAAAAAATATTTTGGGCTTTGGGCTTAGAGTGTAAGCTCAATTATAAATAGAGTGAGTAACCCCTATTTTTGTAAGCAAGTCAAACAAGTCATTCACAGTATTTTGCAGTTGCAAAGTGAATAAGAAAGTTTTCACAGTTTGTGAGCAGAGAGAAACTCTGCAGAAATTATTTGTCTTGTCTTCTTTTCTTTGTTTGTCTCATAATTCATTGTCATTTTGTGGTGATATCAATCTTGTTCATCAAGATTGATAGAAATTCATCATAGACTTTGGTAGATTTCCAACAATTGTCACTTTCAAATTTCAAAATAGTATCAGTGATAGTTTTGTCAAAATTACCTCTAATAATTTATTATACAGAAAGAAAAAATAAATTAAAATAATAAAAAATAAACGGTATTATACATAAAAGAAAAATTATTGTATAAAAAATAATAAAAATTATTAATTTTATTAATATGTATAATAAGTTAAAAAATAATAATTAAAAAGAAATGGAATGAGTGCTAATGTTCTTTTGTTGTGTTTTGCCAGGGGTAGGTAGAATTTAGAGAGAATGGAAAGTAAAAATAAATGATTATGAATGAGAGAAAATTTGAACTATGTAAACAACATAAGTTGAATAGTGTTGGATTATCTTTGGAAAAAATGTTAATATTTTAATGATGAAAGTGTGGAACATAAACTTTCTTATATATCTTTGATTAGAAGATCATATAATTACTTATATGTTAAAGGTACATTGAAAAGTAAGTATTATTTCATGTCTAGATATTGAAATTTTTCAATGATAAGCAACAGGACACTTATAAAACATCAAGTATCTAAATCTTGCGTTTCTCATTTATGATTTAGAATTATAAATAAGGGAGGAAAATTGTACAATAATTTTTTTATATTTTTATGACTTCATTTGTTAGAATAATATAGTAAGTGTGAGTAAGTGGGCAAATAGTCTCATATTAAATAAAAATATAGAGACTTAAATATATATATAAGTGAGAAAATTCACTCACATAACATCTTAAAATTTTAGGTGGATAAGTGACGTGTCTCTAACAAATGTGTTTATTCTTACACTATATATCGATGTTACTAATAATTCCCTCTAACATGGTATCAGAATCTTTGGTTCGAGAAAGAGACTGTAAATGACTTGTATTGAAAGGTTCCCAAGAAGTGGTGTTCCGTTGTAAGATGTCAACGGCGATACAAGTAGAGTGGGAGAATACTGTGGAGTCACACTTGAGAGAGAGTGTTGGAATAATATAGCAAGTGTGAGTAAGTGGGAAATAGTTCCACATTGAATAGGAATGTGGAGACTTAAACCTATATAAGTGGGAAAATTCACTCACCTATCACTTTAAAATTTTAGATAGATAAATGGTGTGTCTCTTACAAAAATATATATTTCTACATTATATATCAATGTTCCTAGTAACTCCCCATAATATTTTTTACTATTCACTCCAACAAAATATCAAGGCATGTTTTATTTAGAAAAGAATATTAGAAAAAAAAAAATCTCATTTATGAACTTTAAAAATATCTTACACATAAAATGATGAATGCTGACAAGGGCTTAGAAAGTTCTACTTCCTTCGTCCAAATATTTTTATTTATCTAAATAATTTATAAGCAAATACAAAATAAATAGATAATTTTTTAACTATAAATATTTGAAATTAAAATTAAATTTTAAAATTTGATTTTTGAGAAGATATGTTTATTGATATTAAGTTATTGATTTAAATATTAAAAAATAACAAAAATAAATTAAATTGATTGAAATATTTTTATAAATAATTTCAAAACTATATATAAGAATAATTAAATTATTAATTCAAAAAAAATTTGTATACAAAATGAATTATATAAACCGATTATTATCTCTTTTAAAAATGATACAATATTTTAATTAAGAATAATTAGTAAATTATTTGATATTTATTTATTTAATCACAATATTTTATTTTTTCAAATTTGTAAATAATTAACGACAATTTAACATATTATACTAGTACGCGTGCGAACACACGGATACTGATATAGTATATTCATATATAAAATAATTTTATTTTTATTTTAAAAAAATGTATTTTTTATTTAAAAATAATATATTATTTTAGTAAAACAATATTATTTTTCTTATTTATATTTTAAAAATAAAATCATACTATTACACGAGTACTTGTGTAAACGCACAACTATTACACTAGTCTAAAAATTATTTTAAAAAAAACATACTACATATATGGTAGTACTTGCAATGGGTAAGTTGACATCTGGCAGCACAATGTTTATGGAAGAACAGCTAAGATTTTGGTAGATAGACTAATTCCTCTTAAATGTGTTGCATCATAACGAGACATTGTATTGAGTTTGGATATGATTGGGACCATTAACAGTGGCCTCGCTGTGATGGGGATTAATTATCCCTTAGTTAAAGGGCTCATGAGCTGTGTTAAGGGGTTGCAAAGGGGACCACCAACGTAGCACATTAAGGTTTTTTTATAAGCAATATTGTTGTATTTACATGATTCTGACGTGTGGCACATCTTAAGCAAGCTATAGCATGTTATTGGTTTTCTTTAATAAGAAATGCTATATTTCTCTGTCAATTGTAGAAAAACCAGTAAGCCATACAAATATATCGGTTATGGGAAACTTTATTGTTGCTCAAGGATTGCAGGAAAGAATTAGAAATATGATTGGTTATTTTTAGAAACTAAATTATAATTATTTTTAAATTATTTAAATAATTTTAATTTATAATTATAACCTCATTTCAATCAAAGTTATTTATAAATTTGGTTATGATTATATAATTATTTTTTTAAAAAAAATTCAGGTTTATAGAAAAGTATTTTTAAACTAATTATTTATAAATTTGGAAAAAACATATTATTTTTTAATTTTTTAAAATTGATTATTATTTATTTTAAAAGCAAAATCTGGATAATTTTTTTCTGATTTAAAAAAAAAATCCAGAAAATAAAAGTATAATTTTTTTTTCAAAATTTTAAAAAATAATTTTCTGATAATATGTTTTTCCCGGAAAAAAGTTTTTAAAAAAAATATTTGTTTTAGAAATTTTAAAAAAAAGTGAAACTTTTTTTTCAAAAAGTTTATAAAAAATATATTTTTCTGAAAATAAAATTCTGGAAAAGATTTTTAAAATTTACAAAAAAGTGAAAAAAAAATTTGAAAAATTAAAAAAAATTATTTTGAAAATTATAATTAAATTAAAATATTTAAATTTTGAATAATAACCCAAATTATAATCGAATTCAAAAATATTTTAACCAATTAATAACTATATAATTATACTCAAATTAAATAAATGAATAATTAACTGTGAATAATTAAACCGGTTAACAACTATTTAATTATATCCTAATAATTAAAGTGAATTTGAATCTGAGCTTGTACACCCCTTAAGTATAGTTATAGGAAGCACGGATTGGTGCGTAACATAATACTATCTTCAACCGTAGATTAGCATCTTCTGCCAAATTACTTAACACCACATGCAATGCAAGAAATTGTTCTTTTTAAGAACATATTTTGTTCTGGGCTAGGTGGGCGCCAACCCTGTGAAGGTCCACAGTATCCTCTAAAATAGATGAAAAGACCAAAATAATCTAACCAAGATTTTTCACATATTTTTGAAATTTCTGTCGTCACAACAGAAATTTCAAATTTACAAGACAAAATTTCAAATTTATAAGAAGATATTGGCGATTTCGAGGGCATGCCGAAAATTTCGTGAAAAAAATAAGAATTTACGGTATTTTATGTATAATTTCTGATATTTTGTTACGGAAATTTAGAAATTTCTGATATTTCGTGCTGGAAATTTGTAAATTTTCGATGATTTTGTTACGTTATATATCGGAAATTTTGAAATTTCTGACTGTTCACTTTGTTTACCAGAAATTTACAAATTTCTGGTAGTTCATTTTTTTTAAAATACCAAATATTTAAAATTTTCCGATAATTCAATCTTTTTTAAAATTGTTTTCTTTATTTGTTTCAGTGAGGACCAGGGGAAAAGATGGTACCGTTGCAGGCAGACAGACTGATAAAGCGGAAGCTCAGGCTTGAGCTGATGAGGCACAAGTTTCTGAGCTACGTGCAGGACAACGTTCTTTGACCGGTTCTCATCGAAAACGGTTGGTTGAGCAGCAGGCACAGTTTCGCGCACTCCGTCGATAGGCTGCTAGAATTTCTACATCCGAGGAGGTACATGATCATGTGGAGGAACCTGCTCATGTGGAGGCACCCGCTCATGTGGATGTGCCAGCTCCTGTGGATGAGCAGGTTGTGGTAGAAAAGGCTGCTGAGGATGTGCCTGCTCTGTGGATGAGCAGGTTGTGACGGAGTCGGCGACTGATGAGGTTGTGGCTGCTGAGCAGGTTATTGTTGAGCAGGTTGATGAGGTGTCTATCATTGACACAGATGCCGCGACTCGTACATCTACGAAGTCATCAGTTCACATTGATGGAGACTTTCCAGGAGGACCTTCAAACAGGTCCGTGCTGACAAGATTTTCTGAGCATGTCACATACAAGATATGGCAGGGCGAGGTATATATTTTGTTTTCTTTTTTATTTCCAATTTTTCATAACAACTTGATGTGTAATATACTTTGTTTTTTACAAGAGCGTGTTATGCTAAAGGTCGCATCCCATGGTTCAAAGTTGAAGAACTTCCCAGAGGATGGTGACATGCATGAGGAGGTCAGACGTATTGTGAGAGATTTTCATCTGCTAGAGTTCGCTCAGTGCTCCTTGAGCATGCTCAACGCCTCCCTTGTATCAGCTTTTGTTGAGAGGTGGCACCCGGAGACATCACTTTTTCATCTTTCATTTGGGGAAATGACCATCGCATTGGATGATGTCGACGCCTTGTTTCACATCCCGATAGTTGGTACATTCTTCACTTATCCTCATATTAGCCAGTCGACGATGTTGCACATGATAATGGATGATTTGAAGGTATTTGAGGCGACAATGCTATATGAGTTTGGCTTTAAATGGGGAGTTCACCTTCAGATATCTTGGTTGAGGAAATTGTACAGGGAGCATGTGGAGGCTCATAGGTATGAGGCTACCGCTAGGGCGTACATGCTACATCTGATGGCATGTACTCTCTTTGCGGATAAGTCGGGTGTTTACATTGATGTTCGCTACTTGTCTCTACTCAATATACTAGACACTCCATGTTGGGCTTGTGGAGTGGCAGTGTCGACCATGTTGTACACATCACTTGGAGTTACTTCACATCTTGAGATCAGACAACTAGTTGGTTATCTGAGCCTATTCCAGGTATACGTAGCTTTGTATTCAGTGCATATTAGGTGGGAGAACCACGTGGCTAGACACTTGTGTGAGAGGTGTCTGTGACAGTATGGTTACGTCCAGGGCATCCCTCGTCCAATTCCAGAGTCTCCATCTGGTGGCATTGACAGGTGGTTTCTAAGTCACATCATTACCTCTGCCCGTGAGATCAGGGATACATCAGTTATGGTTCAGGATCCTGCACAGTGCGAGGATGGATACCAGGAGTGGTATCACAACATATCACACCCTCAGGCCATACCACCGATTAGGGTTTCTGATATATCGGGGCCTTCACGTGCTAGGGTTTCTAACGTACCGCCACCACCACCTCCACCAACTGCAGGTGACAAGAACATCCGCCTATAATTTATTGCTCTTCAATTAGATAACCTCATGGGCTTGGTAAACTTTGATGGTGAGATTTATACAAGTTTAGCTAGGTTAGCGGACGTAGCTCGTGGGGGCGTACGTAGATCTGTTATATTTTGGCTATATTATTTGTATATTTTGAGGCATAAAGACTTCTTATTAATTGCATTATATTTTGACTATTACATTTTTTGATTCGAAGATGAACATAACATAAAACAGTACTACAAACATAAATTGAAAACAACTAAACATGAAAACCTGGGCACTGCCAGATGATTCTAGACGTTTCAGCATCTTTATTATGTCGTTGACGAATCTTGTTATTCGACAAAATCCTGATCGTTAAAAAAACTTGAATTATGAAACTATCAGAAATTTCAGTATATTTGAAATTTTTGGTACTGTCTCGTAGATTTGAAATTTCTGGTGTACCGGAAATTTTATATGAACTGCTGGAAATTTTGAAGTATCGGAATTTTAATACTGATCTATCGGAAATTTCCTCTATACTGAAAATTTCACTTGTTCTACCAGAAATTTTGTCTGAAAATTCTTCTCAAATCAACAAGAGTATTTCAAGAATAACGAAATTGAGGGGTGTCAGGTTCAAGTGGGGGTGTCAAGTTAAAACCTCATCGACACCGCATGCAAGATAGACGACGACCCATGAATAAATCACCCAAAATGCTTCACGAAGTGAAAGTAACGCCAGGTGAATAATGATATGAGAATTGTCATTTGAGAGACGGAGTTTCCAAGAGAAGGTTATGGGAAAAAAGTCTATAATTTTATTATAAAAGTTAAATGAAGACTTCATATTCTGATATGCATTATTTTAATCATAAATAACTTTCAATTTCAGTTGTCTGTGACTTGGATGTTGGAATGTTTGTAGGTATCCCTCCCCCACCTCCCGTCGTCACTAGAGCATGGAGTATCGAGATCCAACTACTAAAATTTACCATCGAATCTCAGTGTACATTCCATCAACGGGCAGGAAAAATTATCTACAACATTTCCACTCTTTTTCACTTTGATGGTGAATTCTTATGAAACTCCAATATGAGGATTACAGGCTACAACAAGAAAAAAGGTTTCTCTAAAGAGCCTCCCGACGAACACTAAGAGATGAATAAGGCATATCCACAAGCAATACGACCACATTGAAAGGTTGGAGTGGAAGAAAAGGAGAATGATACTTATAGCTTTAAAACTTCCACTCATAGACGTAATCTTCAACTGATGGGATGATATCCACACCGTTGTTTGCATTCCAGGACAACTTTGCACACATATTGGGAAGACCTTCCCATAAATACCATCATGAATGCAAATATGAGAATATTTCATTAGAAAGGGATGCCTCATATGTGTTATACAATGATGAAATCATCAACGACATACCAAACCACCTCGTCTCACTACTGATAAGGGTGGCAATGGTATGTTTTGTCATTCATCGCATGCTAGTAGACCAAGAAAACTTCTGCGGAATTATGTATACACAAAGGTATATTTGACTGGACATTTGGAAAATCTCGCAACCTTACTACAACGGAAAACTTCCAAATCTTTGATAGTTCATATACAAAACTATATAGACATGTGTAGATACTAGTAACGTATGAATCAAGGAAACAAAGACCTATTACTAGGCTAAACTTCCTTGTCATTATGGGCAAACCTGTTTACAACTACATCGTGGGGAGATCGATGTTAGTGTCGTTATGTGCGGTGTTTTCAATGATCCATATGAATTTAAGTTTTCACACCAAGATCGATAAAGTCATCATGCTTGAAACAAAATTGAAATCTTATCACACTTTGTTTTTTCCTTGATGGCAAAATATCAATCATCCAAGAAGATCAAGGGAGAAAAACATGTCTCCAAAGTACCACTAGAGTTGGATGCATGGTTAGAGAAGCAATCTAAGAGAAAAAAGATCATGATGAATCACCATATTTGAAGATAATAAGAAAAATTGAGTTACCCAAACTCAATGGAAAGTTCATCAAGGTTGCTGTGAGGAGTAGTCCCCACAAAATGTCATAAAAATTGGGGTCGACTTTCATAAGTTTGTATAATACCAACTTGTCAAATGCTTATAGATAAATAATGACTTTTTTGCTTTGTCTTCCAAAGAAATGTCTGCATAAGCCCCTAGGTCGGCTCTCAATCATTGGGTTTATAACAAAATATATCGCTAAAAGAATACAAGGGAAACATATTAAATAATGGTGAACAAGGTCGTTAAAGACCATATAAGCAACTTGTTTAAAGTATACATGGACGATATTATTGTGAATTCTAATTAGAAAATGGATCGTACGACCTATTTGGAGGTCGTCTTCAAGGAGGTCAGGAGGAAGAACATGCGCTTGAACCCATAAAATTGCATATTATGCATTAACACTAGGAATTTCTTAGGGTACTACCATAAAGAGTGATTTGTAAAAATCAATCCAGATAAGTTCCAGGTTGTGATTGATATTAAGGCCCTAAAGTCTAAGTGTTCAATAATGAAACATGATGTTAATTTCCTTGTCAAAGTTCATCTCCAAGTCAGCTCATCATGCTCACACATTTTATAAACTACTAAGAAATGAGCCAGCCTTTAAGTATACTTTAGAGTGCATGGGGTCTTTATCCAAACTCAAATAAGTCTTATCTAATTCTCCCATCCTAATTCGACCCAAGGAGGGAAAAACTCTTTTTATGTATTTATATGTATCGACAAAGGCCAATAGAGTTGTCTTGGTACAAGAAGATGATATTTCTCAAAAGTATGTGTACTTTATTGAAAAAGTATTGTATGGCCAATAAACGGTCAAAGATGCAAGCAAATGAAGTATAGTTTGATGATCACTGTAAACACCCTCTGATGATGGTACTCAAATAAAGTAAATCTCAAGCCTTGTCTTCAATAAGAATTCAAGAAAATGTTCATATGATTGGATTACCTGACAAGTCTTGAAGCTTCAAAATTAGAAAGAGAGAAAGTGTGAAAGCTTTCCCTATCATGTATGAGTGAATAGTATGTTGTAAAAGCATAAAGACTTTTTTCCGTAAAGTTTCACGGTAAATCACATACATACACACATATGCACTAAAATAAGATTTAAAGCTTATTTTTATTAAATAATATTCCTAAAACTATTTTTAAGTCATGCTAGTTGAAATTTAGTAACTGTCTGAATGATTTTGGCCAAAATTTATACTATCTAATTGATTGACATTCATACCCAATCGACTGGGTTAACGAAAAATTTGTCCTTTAACATTTGAGACAGTGTCTTAATGAAAGAAAACGACTTTATATCCTTTCCTTCCTTTTTAAACATCATAAACGCTTATTTTGAGGCCTTCCAATCAATTGAAGCAAGGTGCCAATCAATTGACACATTAAATTTGGCCCAATAAATTTTCCTTTTTGTGCCAATCTCTAGCATATAAATAAATGTCATTCCTTTCACATTTTTACATCCAAAATTGTGAGTATTCTATCTCACACCTTACACACTCTCTCTACCTCTTAAAATATTTTTTAAACTTCTCTCACTTTGTGATACGGTGGGAGAACTGACTTGAGGTTTTGCGTTTGTGTTCGCAAATGTTTCGGTTTAGCAAGAGTCGCCACCGACTTTTTATTTTATCTAAAGGAAAGGTCAAAAAGCACAGGAAAGACCTTTGAGATATTTTCTTGGGTTCGGGGGGTAGATTATGAAAAGGGAAGGTGCTAGCACCCTTTTCATCCATGGTTTTCCATGGGATCTTAGTTACTTGTTTAGATCACTTGCTTTTGCTTTTCAATTGTTTGAAATGGTGCTTTGTGTATGGTTTTGAAAATATTTTGAAAAGAGGCCTTGTCTAGGCAACCTTTGTAACAATTCTTGTTTGAATGTTTTACAAAGGTGTTTGTCTTTTAAAAAATGTTTCAATGTTTGAAAGTTTGTTTTGGGAAATGCTTTGAAATTGTGTGTTTTGAAAATAGCAATGATGTTTGCAAATTTGATCAAGTAACTAGGAGTTGTCTACCCTACTCAAAGATCTTTCCTACACATTTTTAACCCTTTGACATTGTTGTTTTACCATTGTATTTGGTAAACAACCTTCTGTTTGGATGTTAAACGGGACAGACGTGGGTCATCGTATAGCCATGATAACAATATTGCCAAGTATCTTAGCAATTTTTTTGTGGGACTAGATCATTTTTGTATAGGCAACCAAGATAGCGTCATCGAGGGACTATGATCTTTTTGTTTTTTGATTTTGTTTTGTTTTTCCAAGATACCTAGCATGCATACCATGGCCATTTTAAAGCCAACAAGTGGATGAAACCCTAGGGGTGCTTGTGTGCATTGTGTTGTCATTTTCAGGCATTTTTGTCTTGTGTTTAGTCAAGCTATTTGTTTGATTTTGGATTTTTGCATACAAACCCTAATCTTTCTATCATGGCATATTTGAAAGCAATAAAGTGCGTACAAGTAAATCTACGACTATTACAACATTGATTATGGGGAGCGGGATACAAATTTGAATATGGGGATATTTGCAAGAAATTAAAACCCTAAGTCAACTATTACAACCCAATTGAACTCATTGTGCAAATAAATAAATAGACAATATTTAAATATGCAAATAAATATGAATATGCAAAAGTGTTTTTGTATTTATTTTATGTATGTAAAAATAAACTATTTGATGTATCAAAAAAATAAGAAAATAAGAGATTATTTTTATTAAGGGTGGAAACCCTAATTTGTTTTAAGAAAATATATATATCATGTATTATTTATTTATGTACAAGAAAAATAAAATAAAATATATACAAAATGTTAAAAAAAAAATATGTATGACAATATTATTTAAGTGTAAAAAATAATAAAAATAAAAATATATAATTTTTTTATAATATTTACAAGTTTTTATTTAAGAAAATAAAAGTATATTATTTAGGAAACTATTTTTATGCTAGAAAAAATAATAAAATAAAATATGAAAATTTATGAAAATATTTTTAGTAATTTTTAATATTTAGAAAAATAAATAAAAGTCAGAAACTAAAAAGAAATGAAAAAAATAAATGAAAATATAAAAACAATGGGCCAAGGGGGTGCGAACAGCAAGCCTAGGGGTGCAAATAGCATGGAATAGCCAAGCCCAACCCAGATGGCCTTCATCTTCAACCTCTGATCAAACAAAAACGCGCGCTTGATGTTCAAACCTGGAAATCCTGCATACGTGCTCTAAAGCAAAAACTTGCAACATGAAAGTTATAGAGCATGATCACACGATTCCAATCATGTAAAAAACTTAATCTAACTCTCAAAGACCAGAGAGAATTTCTCTGGCCCTAATTTCTAACCTAGTTTTTTCAGAAAGTTCATCATTCAAATTCTCCCAACTCAGTTAATTTAAATGAATTCTACGTATATGTACAACTCAAGGGCAATGAGTACTACATTTTTTATTCACAAACCTAAGCCTAATGTTTCCTAAATAGAGAGATAGAAGTTTGAACTTTACCTGTTTCAGTCAAGCTCGAGTATGGAAATGCAGGGGTTTTCAGTGAGGCCTGAGATACTTGTGAGCTTGCTTGAAGTTCCTTTGAGCTTCCCCAATGTCTAGCTTGCTTTGAACTAGCTCGAATATGCTTGTAGAACTCAACCTGCAAAGTCAGAATTTGAAAATGGTGAAGTGAGTAAATGGAGTTACAGTGGCTTGGGAATGGTTGGGATAGTTTAGGTAGGTTGTATGGAGCGTGTTGGAACTGATTGCAAGCAAAACGCACAAGTAGTTTATGATTTGGAAATCAAAATACAGAAACTGCCATGTTTTGCAAGAAAATGTGATTTTGGTGTTTTGGAGGGTTTGAGGACTTGTAAACTCGTGTTTCTGGCTTAGGGTATTGTGAAAAACTTATTTGAAATGTTTTCAAGCTTTGGTTTTATCAGATTGCAAAGATGTGTGCTTTTTGCAAGTTGACTTGGTTTTGAAGAAAGGTGAGATGACAATGCTCAAGAGCCTGTACATGCCTCCTTCCTAGCTGCACCAAGTTGGTGTACCTTTTCCTATGTTTATGGAGTTGGTTTGCTGAAAAGGGATGGGTTCAAGGCTCAAGGGAAACAAAAATGCATAAAGTGAACTTTATCAAAATGGCATTGTTAACTTTTTTCCAGTTTTAGATTAATCCTTTGTGTAATCTTCCATTGATCAGAACAATGCCTTAATCCATTGTGTTTGCATTTTATTTTTGAGTGTGGAAGGGTTTAAGGACCTGTAAAAAAGTACAAATAAGGCTGGACAGAAATTGCAACTTGTAGCAACATGAAAAATGCCATGGACCAAAGTGACATTTTGCCAAATTCAAACCTTCGATTCTCCCTAACCACAAATGATTTTGGAGAGTTCTTGGATATTTTGGAAAGCTTGTAACATGCTATACAATCCATCTTTGAAATTCATTTTGAGATTATACTTGGAACTATGTGAAACATTTCCATGAAGATAGGTCAAAATCCTGCCTAAACTAGGGCAAAATTTCACTAAGTTAAAAGTTTCATGGACCCTTATTCCAAAAATTATAACTTGAGATCCAAGCATCTTTTGGGAAAACTTTGTGAATCAAAGTTGTAGATTTTGTGGAGGACTACAACTTTTATGTTGGAAGTTTTGTTTGAATCCAATTGCATCATGGTGGAAATATTGGGCAAAGTTGGGAAAAAATAAGAAATTTTCATAACTTAGAAAATTTCTAAGTTATGAAAATTTTCCATTTTAAACCCTAATTTCCAAAATTAGGTTTCTTGGTGAACAAGTTTCATGTTTTTACATATCTTGATGAAAAATGACAAAGTCAAAGTTTGACTTTTCAGTGTATAGTTGATCTTTGATCATTTGACTGGAAAATTCATCTGTCAATCCAATGCTTTTGAGATCTTTTGAACCTTGTGATTAGGTCAAGATGATGCCATTGAGTCCTTGAATCCATGCTTGAACCCAATTTGCCATTGGCTAGGTTAAAAATCAGAAATTGCCCTTCTGCAGTCAAAACCCTAAAAATGACCATTTTGTCCTTTTGGATGATCTGATCAAGTTTCTTGAGTTGTTGTGGTCCAAAGTTGATCAAATGGTTCATATGAGCCCATAATGATGATGTGGATCAAGAATTATGAGGTTTGACTGTAAATTGGCCACAATTGACTTTTTTCCCTAATACAGTTTATTTTTAGGTCAACTGTTCAATTGACTGGGCAAAAATTTGATTCAAGGCTTGAAACTTGGTATGAGCAATCTTAGGAGTCCAACATGAAGTATGAAAGTTGAATTGAGCATTGAAAGTCCAAAAATCCTTGTGCAAACTCAAACCCTAATTTCAGGTCAACAGTGCATGGAGATGTCTTGAGCAGAGCAAACCCTAGCTTGGTCTTGAGTTCAAAGAGTCTTGTGAGAGGAAATCTTGATAAAATGAGAGGGAAAAGTTTGGGGTACAACAGCTTCCCCTGTTCAATCTTCTTGAACCTGAAGAGTTAGACTGGCGTGTTTGCCGTTCGTGACTCGAGGGTAAAAGAATGATTGGACACTAGAGTGCCCGTAAATTTGCACTCGTCAAAACATAGTTGAGGGAATGGGCTTAAAGATGCCATTTGGAGATGTGACAGAATCTTGTCAGAGATGGGCTTAAAGATGCCATCTGAGAAGTGTCGATCGCATAAGAGATTCCTTTGCGAGAGTCCGTCTACCTGTTGTTGAGGAGGACTACGCCAGGGAATGCTGGTCTCTATCGTGGTAGAAATAGAACTTTAGGAGCTTCAGTCGTTCGTTATTCTACTGGGGAATCATCTCTTGGTTGAATAGATGAAAAAGAACTGCTATCTGGTCGTAATCCAGGTTTCATAGTGATCTACTGGGGGGATGAGGTTAAACTTGCTATCTGGTTGTAATCCAGGTTTCGCAATTTCTTAATTCTTATCTGGTCGTAATCCAGGTTTCAGAAGGAATTCAAATATTACTCGGTCACATCCGGGCTTTAACTTGAATTTATGGCATACTAATATCCGGTCGACACCAGGCTTCTTAGTAATGGTCCAGGTAAACTGCTATTTGGTCGAAATCCAAACTTCGTGAGGTCTTGTGCTGCTATTTGGTCGCAATCCAGGCTTCATGGTATTCCGTATTGCTGTCTGGTCGTGATCCAGGTTTCACAATACTTTTCTTCTTGTCTGGTCGTAATCCAGGCTTTTAGAAGAAATTAAATGGCTATCCGGTCGTAATCCGGGATTCCCTTTGGCTGTGGGCCAACTAAACATCCGGTCGTAGTCCGAGCTTTATAGTATCTGGCCAGGTGAATTTCTATTTGGTCGTAATCCAAGCTACACAATATCCCTTATTTGTTATCTGGTCATAATCCAGGTTTCACAGGAACTTGTATTGTTGTCTGGTCGAAGTCCAGGCTTCACAATAATTTGTTGAGTTGTTATCCAGTCGTAATCCGGGATTCACGGCTTGCTGAGGATTTAAACTATTGTCCAGTCGAAATCTGGGCTTCATAGTTTTTTTTGTGAGAATTTGATTGTATATTTCCTGAAAGGTAAAGAGCTAGTCTTATGTAATGTCATGATGTATGTCATGAGTTTTATCAATGTTCAAGATATATGAATGTAATGTATGCGTATGCAAGCTGATTAGCTGTCTTGCTGAGGAAAATAAATCCTTGATAGTTGTGGATAAGAACATCCTTGACTGCTGCCGGGGAAAATAAATTCTGGACCGCTGCTGGAGATTCAAAAACCAATGATTGTTGAGGATGAGAAGTGCTTTGATGACTGCTTGGGGATAGAGAATCCTTGGCAACTTGCGGGGATTATCAAAAACTTTGACAACCTTTGTGAGGATGTGGGAATCCTTCACAACTTTCCTGGGGATTACACGATGAGAATCCTTACTCGGATGGGGAATAAGTAAAACTCTGAAGATCTCTATCAGGAATCAAACAAAGGAAAACCTTGATCTGTTGGAGAATAAGGAAGACTCTGATGGCTTCTGCGGAGAACTGAGAATGAGAATCTTCAATCTACCAGGGGAATTAAAAATTTTGATGAATTTATGTTGGGTGGTAATGAAGACTCTAGCAACTTCACTGGGGAATCAAGAATGAGAATCTTCATTCTGTTGAGGAGCAAAACTCTGTGGGGAGTAGCTATATTGCTGGAGAGTAAGCTATCCTGCTGGAGAGTAAGTTCAGGACCCTGGGGGAAAAAGCTTACTGCTGGGGATTAGCTATCTCGCTGGGGAGAACAGGGGCTCGGGTTGTATGCCAATCTACTGGGGAATTATCCTAGGTTGGGGATAAAACAAAATTTAATTGTTATCTGGTTGATTTTTAGACTTTAAGACAACTTGCTGGAGAATCCGGAAATGCTGAAAGGTTTCCGTTGTGGATTGATAGTTTGACTCCGCTGGGGAAGAAGGTTTTAAGATAACTCCCTGGGGAATTATCTGGTTTTAAAAGCGACTCTCTTGGGAAATTGGAGGAAACTGGATGGTTTCCACTGGGGTTTAAAGGTTGAAGATTCGACTCCGTTGGGGAAGAAAGTTTCATCTTCGCTGAGGATCTGTAATTCAAGGTTTTGGCTCCGCTGGGATTGAGAGTTTGAAGGCTTAACTCTGACGGGGATTTTGAAATTTAACTCCGCTGGGGATATGTATTTCAAGGTTTTAGCTCTGCTGGGGGATCTAGATGATGTACTGCAGGGGATTTCTCCTGGAATAACCTAAAGACGTTTTCCTATACTTTGAACCTATCAGTAATTATTCTTTCCCATTCCGTTTATTTGTAAACACATGATTATATTCAAATGCATATGCTCATTAAATAAATCATTGTATGTTTTCAAATAAAACACAAGTGTAAAAAAGAAAGAAAAGGAAAATAGTTTTTTGTACTTTGAAGTATCTTTGTATTAACTTTGTGTAAGTATTTTGTACAAAGGAGACAGACGTCCTAGTAAGAGAATGTTGTCATAAAAAATGAGAAAAATTTATACAAAGAAAGATTGCTATGTGTAAAAATTCCATGGGGTTCCCATTATGCTATATCCTTCGTAACTCTGAATATCTTGTCCATCCATTGCTTCGTTCGAAGATGATTGATTTGATCAGAAGCCTGAAGTTTGTCTGTTGAAGAGATTGTCCTTAAAGTGATCCGACGAGACATAGCCATACGCTTTAATTCCCTAACTTTTGCCTGGACCGCCCTTTCGGGTTTTCGATCCACCGGGAAACCCTTTTTTGCCCAAGTCGCCCTTTCGGGTTTTCAACTTGTCGGGTGTACAAATTTTTTTGTTTATCCCTAATTTTTGCCTGAACCGCCCTTTCGGATTTTCGATTCACCGGGATGCCCTTTTTTGCCCAAGTCTCCCTTTCGGGTTTTCAACTTGTCAGGTCATTTATGCGTAGTATCTTTTGACTATGTCTGCGTTTGCAGGGTGCGACAGATCTTCGCCGTCCATGGTGGTTAATATCATTGCCCCACCAGAAAAGATGTTTTTGATCACAAATGGTCCTTCGTAAGTAGGAGTCCATTTGCCCCTGGGATCACTTTGCGGCAAGATGATCCGCTTGATTACAAGATCTCTGACTTGATACGTCTGGCGTCTGACTTTCTTGTTGAAAGCCTTGATCATCCGTTTTTGATACGTCTGACCATGGCAAACAGCAGTAAGTCTCTTTTCGTCAATAAAGTTGAGTTGATCAAGCTGGGTCTGAATCCAATCGTCTTCACTCAAACCAGCATCCTTCATGATTCTCAAGGAGGGAATCTGAACCTCAATAGGTAAAACAGCTTTCATGCCGTATACCAAAGAATAAGGTGTTGCCCCAGTTGATGTACGTGCCGTGGTACGGTACCCGTGTAGAGCAAACAGTAACATCTCATGCCAGTCCTTGTAGGTGACTGTCATCTTTTGAATGATCTTCTTAATATTTTTGTTCGCAGCTTCGACAACACCGTTCATCTTTGGCCGATAGGGAGATTAATTGTGATGTTGAATCTGGAATTGCTCGCACAAAGCGGTGATCATAGTGTTATTCAGGTTTGTACCGTTGTCCGTGATGATCCTGTCGGGGATACCATACCGGCAAATGAGGTTCTGCTTGATGAAGCGGACAACCACATTCTTTGTAACGGAAGCGAAGGAAGCTGCTTCAACCCACTTGGTAAAGTAATCAATAGCCACCAGGATGAAGCGGTGTCCATTGGATGCTATAGGCTTGATCTCTCCAATCATGTCGATTCCCCATATTGCGAATGGCCGAGGAGCTGTTAGGACATTGAGAGGAACTGGAGGAATATGTACCTTGTCAGCATAGATTTGGCATTTGTGACAGGTACGGGAATGTTAATGACAATCAGCTTCCATGGTAGACCAGTAATAGCCTGCCCTTAGAATCTTCTTAGCCATCGTATGACCGCTCGAGTGGGTGCCAAATGTACCATTATGCAGTTCGATCATGATCTGTTCAGCTTCAACCTTGTCCATACAACAAAGTAGAATGCAATCATGATTGCGCTTGTATAGGATACCATTGCTCAGGAAGAACTTGGCAGAGAATCTCCTTAAGAACTTTTTGTCATTGACTGAAGCTCCTTCAGGGTATTCTCGAGTCTCGAGGTACCTTTTGACTTCGTGAAACCAAGGTCGGTCCACTACTTCTTCGGTATTAATCTCGTGACAACATGCAGGTTCGTCCATTCGCTCGATGGTGAGTCTGGGAGCCCCATTATCCAGTTAAGTTTAAACATGGATGACATTGTAGCTAGAGCATCTGCTAGCTGGTTTTCTTCTCGCGGGAAGTGCTCGAAGGTAATCTTCTCGAAATGAGGTAGCAATGTCAAGACATGTTCTTTATATGGGATGAGATTAGGATGTTTAGTGTCCCACTCTCCTTTGATCTGACTGATGACCAAAGTTGAGTCTCCAAACACAACCAAAGATTTGATTCCTAGGTCTATTGCAGCTTTGAGACCGAAGATACAAGCTTCATACTCGGCCATGTTGTTGGTGCAGTTAAAGCAGAGTCTAGCTGTGAAGGTGTATGGAAACCTTGTGGAGAAATAAGCACAACACCGATACCGTTACCAAGTGCATTAGAGGCACCATCAAAGTACAGAGTCCGTCGGGATCCTTGTTCAGGTCCGTCATACGGTCCGTTATCTTCAATGTTGTCCAAAGTCATAATGTCTTCGTCGGGGAAGTCGAACTTCATGGATTGGTAATCTTCGACAGCTTGATGAGCCAGATGGTCAACTACTACACTCCCCTTTATAGCTTTTTGGGTCGTGTACTGGATATCATACTCAGTCAGGATTATTTGACATCTAGCTATTCTTCCAGATAAAGCAGGCTTTTCGAAGATGTACTTGATTAGATCCATTTTAGAAATCAGCAGAGTGGTATGAGTCAACATATATTGCCTTAGCCGACGAGCAGCCCATACCAAAGCGCAACAAGTTTTCTCGAGCAGTGAGTAGCGGGTCTCACAGTCGGTAAACTTTTTGCTAAGGTAATAAATGGCATGCTCTTTTTGGCCATACTCGTCATGTTGGCCCAGTACGCACCCCATTGAATTATTCAAAATAGTCAGATACATGATTAGTGGTCTTCCTTCGACGGGAGGCATCAAGATAGGAGGTTCTAGCAAATACTCCTTGATTTTATCGAAAGCAACTTGACAGTCATCATTCCATTTAACCACCTGATATTTCTTCAACAGCTTGAAGATTGGCTCACAAGTAGATGTTAGGTGAGAAATGAACCTTGCAATGTAGTTTAGGCGTCCCAAGAAACCTCTGACCTCCTTCTCAGTGCGAGGGGCAGGCATTTCTTGTATAGCTTTGACTTTGGCAGGATCAACCTTGATGCCTTTGTTGCTGACGATGAAACCCAAGAGTTTACCGGACCTGACTCCGAAAGTGCACTTGTTAGGGTTCAGTCTGAGCTTATACTCCTTCAACCTGACAAATAACTTTTGCAAATGGTCGAGGTGTTCTTCTTCTGTCTGTGAACGGGCTATCATGTCGTCTACGTAGACTTCAATCTCATGATGTATCATGTTATGAAACAAAGCTACCATGGCTCGCTGATAGGTTGCCCTGGCATTCTTCATCCCGAATGGCATCACTTTATAGTATAAGGTATCCCACTGTGTAACAAAAGTAGTCTTCTCCATGTCTTCAGGGGCCATTTTTGATCTGGTTGTACCCTGAAAATCCATCCATGAAAGAGAATACCTTATGCTGAGCTGTATTGTCAACCAAGATGTCAATGTGCGGTAGTGGAAAGTCATCTTTAGGGCTAGTCCTGTTTAAGTCTCTGTAATCTACGCACATTCTCACCTTGCCGTCCTTCTTAGGCACGAGCACAATGTTAGCAACCCATTGTGGATAGGAAGTAACAGCAAGAAACCCAGCATTGAACTGCTTCATCACTTCGGCTTTGATCTTTTCAAACATATCGGGCCTCATTCGGAGGACTTTCTGTTTAATTGGTGGACAATCTTCTCTTGTAGGGAGACGGTGAACCACAATATCTGTATCGAGTCCCGACATGTCTTCGTAGGACCAGGCAAAGATCTCAACATATTCATTCAACAACTAAACTAAGCGCTCTTTGACATTTGGCTTTAGGTTGGCACCCACTTTAACCTCTTTTCTGTCTTCATCAGAACCCAAGTTGATTGTCTCTATATCCCTTTCTTCCTGTTGTAGAAGTCTAGGTAACTCTCCCGGCACTTCACAGTCTTCATCACCTTCGTATTCGACATGATTAACCAGATCTTCAGAGTCACTGAAAGCCATAGCAAAATTGTTACCCATGGAATCCGGAATGGAAGGGTACCTGCATTTGTAAGTAAGTGTGTGTGTGTAAGGGATAGCCACCTTTAAACAAATAAAAATGTAAAAAGAAAGAAAATGAACACAAAAGTTTATATGTGAAAACATCCATGATTCATTAAAAATGGCACATGAAGATGAAAAATCAAACCCTTACAAATGGACCTATGTACCTCGGGTAAGGCACAAGGCAAAAAGTGTACGAATTGTTTAAGAATTATTACAGACCAACATAAATGTTTGAAAGATAAATTACTGATTTATGAAAGTAATGGGAACAAAGTCCTTTGCCTCCCAGTTGCTCAGTCCTCCTTCAACAGTTGGAAAGATCCAGTCTTCAAAGTTGATCTCCTCCTCATCATCCTCCAAAGCATGAACTTCATGATGGGTGATCTTCACTGGTGGTCCTCCAGCCCGAGCGCGGCGTACGACCTTTTGAGCAGAAGCAGTGAAACCCAAGCCGAACTTATCTGTCTTGAAAGGAAAGTCTGGCAGCTGACCCCAAACTGTGCTTCCTCCTTCCTCAATCACAGCCTTCGCATCTTTGAGGGATGACATCCGAGACACAGGTTTGGTAATGATGGGTACAGAAGTCACTATCTTGGTTGCCGCAACTTCAGGAGAAACCTCTTCAACGTGTTGAAAGGGGGTCTCGATGAATTCACCATCCAATTCCATATAACATAATGAATTTAGATGGCTTATCATATACTCCTCTTCGCCATGAATTGTTATAATTTTCCCCTGGACTGGGTATTTGAGCATTTGGTGCAGAGAAGAAGTGACGGCCCCAACATTGTGGTTCCAGGGTCTTCCCAACAAGCAAGAATAGGAGGGACAGATGTCCATCACATAAAATGTGGAGTTGAAAGTTTCCGTTCCCACTTTAATAAGATGTCCACCTCCACGTGGACCATCCTTTTAGAACCGTCAAAGGCTCTGACACTGATGTTGCTGGGCTTCAGGGTCAAACCTTCACTGTCCAATCTGTCCAATGCTTTCTTCGGCAAGACATTTAAAGACGACCCGATATCAACCAGAACGTGAGCTAAAGTAGTCCCTCTACATTCCACCAAGACATGCAGCGCATCATTATGCTTTCTCCCCTTAGATGTTAAATCATTATCGAAGAAGCCAAGACCATTGTTGGCCGTTAGGCTAGCTACACACTCCTGGAACTGGTCCGCGGAGGTTTCTTGAGGCACGTGGGCCGTCTTCAAGAATCTGATCAAGGCTTTAGCATGAGCTTCGGAACAGAGCAACATGGCCAACATATAGATTTTTGAGGGGGTTTGCCCCAGTTGTTCTACAACATCATAATCGCTTTTCTTAATTATTTTTAAAATCTATTCCATTTCCTTTTGAGTGGTCTCAGGGATGACCAAAGGCTGATCCCTCGTCCTGACAGGCGCTTCTTGGATCCCCTTCCCTTTATCAGCAGCAACAACAGAGGGTACAACCATGGGAGTTACAACTTCTTCAATAACTGGAGTTCTCGCAGATATGTTGACTGACACAGGAGTAACCTTAGGAGCATTTGAGGGTCCAAAGATTACCCTTGGAGGAGCAATCTCCGGAGAGAAAATTCTTCCGCTGCAGGTGATTTTACTCATCCCAGCAATATTTCCAATGTCAGGAGTTTCTTCATCGGAACTTTCTTCAACTGATTCAATCTGCTTAATACCGTGGTAGAAGATCTCTCCTCCATAGTTCCACGATATTGATTTGTTGGACTTGTACGGGATAGGCCCCGACATAGTTATCTTCAGAGGTACAATCTTTGGATCAGATGTAATCTTAAAAGGTCTTTTGGAGACCTTGGAAAGATTGGCGGAAATGGTAATTATAGCAAATCGTTAACAAGAGTAGGTGTAACAGGAGTCTTCTCAAAAAGAATTTCTTGATTATCCATTAGGCGCTGGATGCCTAACTTCAACAACAGACAGTCGGATGGTAAGGATGAACAAAGGCATCAATCTTCTTCACACCCTGGGAAGATCCCAGCTTTCAACAAATTTAGCTTAATTATCGGTAACAGAGTCATCAAATCATCAACAGTAGCAACAAAAAGATCCTCTTCAATAGCATGGGCATTGTGGCCATGCTTAGGCATTGGAGCAGAGATCATATTCGGCTTTTCATGGGCGTCGAATTCCACTTCCTTAGCGTCTATTAAATCTTGAATCTTATTCCTGAGGGCCCAACAATTGTTGGTGTCGTGCCCCACACTATCTGAATGATAGGAACACTTGGTGTTGGGATGGTAGTGTGGAGAGGAAGTAATCGGATTCTTCGGGGCCTCTCTCAAGGTTGTAAGGTTTAATTTCAAGAGATGGGGTAGAACCTGAGCAGGCATCATGTTTATCCGGATGAATTGCCGTGCAAGCCTTTCTGCCCTTTGCTGGTTGGTTCTGGGTTGATCATTCCTCGGTTGACTGTTTCTAGGCTGATCAGATGCGAACTTCTGAATCATTACGGCCCCTACCGCTGGCCGGCGCTCAATTCTTCCCTGACCCCTTTGGAAGTAGACAGTTGAGACTTCTTTCTTTGCTGGAAAAGTCTTTTTGACGGCAGCGGAAGCAGATGTATCTTTTTGAATTTTACCGCTCTTGATGCCAGCTTTAACTCTTTCACCAGTCAGAATTAACTCGGTGAACCTTGCAGACAAACTTCCTATCAAGTGATTAAAGAATGGACCTGACAGAGTCCCCAAAAACATATCAACAAGCTCTCTCTCAGATAATGGTGGCTGCACCCTTCCCGCCAAGTCTCTCCATTTCTGGGCATACTCCTTAAAGCCTTCATTGGAGACCATACCCATACTCTGTAATTGAGTACGAGTAGATTCTAAGTCCACATTATATTGATATTGTCTGTAGAAGGAAGCAGTCAAATCCTCCCAATTATGCATATCAGACCTCTCAAGCTGGTAGAACCAATCCAATTGCGTACCCGACAAACTATCCTGAAAAAAGTGGACCCACAGGTCCTTATCAGAAGAATGAGGTTGAATTTTTCTGACGTAAGACCGTAGGTGCATCTTCAGGCAAGACAACCCGTCGTACTTAGCAAAAAGAGGCACTTTAAACTTGGGGGGAATGACAATCCCAGAAACCAACCCTAACTCTTCGAAATCCAGCCCAGGCACCCTCTGCACCTCCATGGCTGCCAGACGCTCTTCCAGATTCTTGTACTTGTCATCTGCAGGAGGGTACTGCTGTTCTGAATAGTCTTCATCCTCCTCTTCTTCTTCTTCAGCCTCAGACTCAGATGGTACTGCAGCTCCCTTTCCTTTTCCTACCCCTTCATCAGATGTTGAGGGGAAGTCCAGGACCCTTCTAGTTTGACCTTCAAATCTTCTATCCAAAGTAGCCACACCAACTCTCTTCTTTTTCTTTTTCTCTTTTTCTTTTCCCAGTAGAGCTTTAAGATCCTCCTGACCCTTTGCCAAGGTCATGAGTAGTTGTTAGAACTGTGAATTTTGTACTTGTAAGTCTTTGACCGTCTGCTCTATATCCATCTTGCTGAAATAAACAGCAGGGAGATAAGGAAACCTGGTGTGAAGACCTGTTTATGCATATGATGAATGATATGTATTCATGTAATGCATTCAAGGATTCATAAATTCAAATTTGTTTCAAACAAAAAGAACACACGTCATATTAATAAGATAGAATTGTTAGTACATAAATGCCCCATGGGCAAAATAATACAAAATTCTAAGGGAAAAAGACGTTGCACATCCTCTTTGGCGCAATGTAGGTGTTAAGAGTCTGCTTTTCATGGAGTCGACGAGTAAGTTCCAAAACCTTCTTCTCACTGGCGTAGAAGCTGGCTTCAAAAGTGTTTCGTTCTTCCTTGAGCTGTATCCAACTCCTTTGCAAATCTTCCAATGATGTTGGTATGTCAGAATGTAGGAGGGTGTATGGAACCTCTCTTTCCATAACAGGCTCTTTGATCACATGGATAATGTAGGGGTAAGGCATCATGAGACTTTGGGCGCGGGTTCATACCCACTTGAGGTAAGGCTCAAGGGGGATAGAATTCTTGTGTCCCAAGGTCTTACTGTCCACCTTGTTGGGCATCACCCAAGCACGGATAAACCTTTGTCGAAGTCCTTTAGCATCGTTGTCGAAGTCAAAAACCAAGTCTGGAATCAGCATGTCATGAGGGCCATCCTTTCGGGCATACCCAAATTGTCTCAGAGCCAAACAGGGGTTGTAGGTGATGCCTCCCCTAATGCCAAGTAGTGGGACATTAGGGAATTCCCCACAATGATCAATGATGATGACATTTTCTCTGGACCGAGAACACCAATGAACATCTGAATGTATAAGAGTCATCAATCGTTGTGACCACCTCAAGCCTTGCTCATTCTTCAAGACTGATTGGGGAAGGTGAGAAATAAACCACCTTGCTAGAAGAGGAGTACAACACATGAGAAAACCTCTTTTCCTCATTGTTCGTGTGTGAAATGAGTGAAGGATGTCCCCAAGCAACGTAGGCACAGGATTCCGAGATATGAAAATCTTGACAGCATTCACATCTATAAGCTGATCAGGGTTTGGGAACAAGACCAACCCATAGATGAGAAGTCCTACAATCTTCTCAAAAGCTTGCAGATCTAGAGAATTCCAGCAGTCTTGTGCCTTCTCAAACAAAAACTTTGCCAAGAAACCCTTGACACCACTTCTGGTTTCCCAATGACCTTTGATATCAGATGGTTGCAAGTGTAAGGCTTGAGCAACATCTTCAGGCTTTGGCTCTCTTTCCGTACCGTTGTAGGGTAGTTGATGGAGAATAGGAATCCTCAGGAGTTGAGAAAATTCCTCCAAAGTAGGCACTAGTTGGTAGTCAGGAAATGTGAAACAGTGGTGTAGGGGGTCAAAGAACTGGAAGAGAACTTTCACCATGTCTTCTTCAATGTTGGAGTTGACCAAGTTGAGAAGTCGACCATGTCTTTCAGTGAAGGGAGAACACTCTGGAATCTTGGAAGTAAGCTCCTTGCGTTGAGGAGGGATTCTGACAAGGTTGACCTGGATTGTTTTCCCGCGGAGTGATTCCATAACCTACAAAACAGGAACAAAGATGAAGATCCAAAATCCTTGAAATGGTTAGTGGATGCAAATGATGCTTCATGATGTTTATGATGTATGCACAAGTATATGTACAAGCAAGTCACACAAGTTCCTAGTTTCAGGCCTGCATGGGTTTTCATTGGTAAGTACCCTCTTGAAGTTAGTTGACTCAACTTGTCCTATAAATAGTAACCGGGTTCTAAGGAGCTCAATATCACTGGATTATTTTCTGTGTTCATTGTTTCAGTTTAGCCACTTTACTGGCGACCGAAATATTCCAAGAAAACAACCCTCAATGAGTGTAGTATCGAGTATCTACCAACTTCGGACTGCACCAAAGTCGGTCATCTCACTACCCCTAAAAAGGCCAAGATGGTCAAGTAAAGGTTCTAAAAGTCCATTAGTGCTTCATGACATCACTCAGCGGCCCCGTATTCTCTTTGATTAACTCAAAGGCTACCCGTACCCACAAATATGTCGCACTAATATAGCTATTGCTTCAACCATGTCGGTATACCCCGCACAGTTTCCATAATGTATTGCTATTTACCTATGAATGTTTCCCAAATCCGGGTAGAGGATTTTGAGCCCAAACAATAGAACCAAATGTAAAGCAATCAAGGCAAACAAGATAAGCATGTAAAGGTGATCTAAAACCCTAAGGTAACCCCACTTTTAGGATAATTTCTAGTCCCCAGCAAAGTCTCCAGTTCTGTGATACGGTGGGAGAACTGACTTGAGGTTTTGCATTTGTGTTTGCAAATGTTTCGGTTTAGCAAGAGTTGCCACCGACTTTTTATTTTATCCAAAGGAAAGGTCAAAAAGCACAGGAAATACCTTTGAGATATTTTCTTGGGTTCGGGGGGTAGATTATGAAAAGGGAAGGTGCTATCACCCTTTTCATCCATGGTTTTCCATGGGCTCTTAGTTACTTGTTTAGATCACTTGCTTTTGCTTTTCAATTGTTTGAAATGGTGCTTTGTGTGTGGTTTTGAAAATATTTTGAAAAGAGGCCTTGTCTAGGCAACCTTTGTAACAATTCTTGTTTGAATGTTTTACAAAGGTGTTTGTCTTTTAAAAAATGTTTCAATGTTTGAAAGTTTGTTTTGGGAAATGTTTTGAAATTGTGTGTTTTGAAAATAGCAAGGATGTTTGCAAATTTGATCAAGTAACTAGGAGTTGTCTACCCTACTCAAAGATCTTTCCTACATATTTTTAACCCTTTGACATTGTTGTTTTACCATTGTATTTGGTAAACAACCTTGTGTTTGGATGTTAAACGGGATGGGTGTGCGTCATCGTATAGCCATGATAACAATATTGCCAAGTATCTTAGTAAGTTTTTTGTGGGACTAGATCATTTTTGTATATGCAACCAAGATAGCGTCATCGAGGGACTATGATCTTTTTGTTTTTTAATTTTGTTTTGCCAAGATACCTAGCATGCATACCATGACCATTTTAAAGTCAACAAGTGGATGAAATCCTAGGTGTGCTTGTGTGCATTGTGTTGTCATTTTCATGCATTTTTGTCTTGTGTTTAGTTAAGCTATTTGTTTGATTTTGGATTTTTGCATACAAACCCTAATCTTTCTATCATGGCATATTTGAAAGCAATAAAGTGCGTAAAAGTAAATCTACGACTATTACAACATTGATTATGCGGAGGGGGATACAAATTTGAATAGGGGGATATTTGCAAGAAATTAAAACCCTAAGTCAACTATTACAACCCAATTGAACTCATTGTGCAAATAAATAAATAGACAATATTTAAATATGCAAATAAATATGAATATGCAAAAGTTTTTTTGTATTTATTTTATATATGTAAAAATAAACTATTTGATGTATAAAAAAAATAAGAAGATAAGAGATTATTTTTATTAAGGGTGGAAACCCTAATTTGTTTTAAGAAAATATATATATCATGTATTATTTATTTATGTACAAGAAAAATAAAATATAATATATACAAAATGTTAAAAAAAATAATATGTATGACAATATTATTTAAGTGTAAAAAATAATAAAAATAAAAAAAATTATAATTTTTTTATAATATTTACAAGTTTTTATTTAAGAAAATAAAAGTATATTATTTAGGAAACTATTTTTATGCTAGAAAAAATAGTAAAAATAATAAAATAAAATATGAAAATTTATGAAAATATTTTTAGAAATTTTTAATATTTAGAAAAATAAATAAAAGTCAGAAACTAAAAAGAAATGAAAAAAAATATGAAAATATAAAAACAATGGGCAAAGGGGGGTGTGAACAGCAAGCCTATGGGTGCAAATAGCATGGAATAGCCAGGCCCAGCCCAGATGGCCTTCATCTTCAACCTCTGATCAAACAAAAATGCGCGCTTGATGTTCAAACCTGGAAATCTTGTATACGTGCTCTAAAGAAAAAACTTGCAACATGAAAGTTATAGAGCATGATCACACGATTCCAACCATGTAAAAAACTTAATCTAAATCTCAAAGACCAGAGAGAATTTCTCTGGCCCTAATTTCTAACCTAGTTTTTTCAGAAAGTTCATCATTCAAATTCTCCTAACTCAGTTAATTTAAATGAATTATACGCATATGTACAACTCAAGGGCAATAAGTACTACATTTTTTATTCACAAACCTAAGCCTAATGTTTCCTAAATAGAGAGATAGAAGCTTGAACTTTACCTGTTTCAGTCAAGCTCGAGTATGGCAATGTAAGGGTTTTCAGTGAGGCCTGAGATACTTGTGAGCTTGCTTGAAGTTCCTTTGAGCTTCCCCAATGTCTAGCTTGCTTTGAACTAGCTTGAATATGCTTGTAGAACTCAACTTGCAAAGTCAGAATTTGAAAATGGTGAAGTGAGTAAATGGAGTTACAGTGGCTTGGGAATGGTTGGGATAGTTTAGGTAGGTTGTATGGAGTGTGTTGGAACTGATTGCAAGCAAAACGCACGAGTAGTTTATGATTTGGAAATCAAAATGCAGAAGCTGCCCTGTTTTGCAAGAAAATGTGATTTTGGTGTTTTAGAGGGTTTGAGGACTTGTAAACTCGTGTTTCTGGCTTAGGGTATTATGAAAAACTTGTTTGAAATGTTTTCAAGCTTTGGTTTTATCAGATTGCAAAGATGTGTGCTTTTTGCAAGTTGACTTGGTTTTGAAGAAAGGTGAGATGACAATGCTCAAGAGCCTGTACAGGCCTCCTTCCTAGCTGCACCAATTTGGTGTACCTTTGCCTAAGTTTATGGAGTTGGTTTGCTGCAAAGGGATGGGTTCAAGGCTCAAGGGAAACAAAAATGCATAAAGTGAACTTTATCAAAATGACATTGTTAACTTTTTGCCATTTTTAGATTAATCCTTTGTGTAATCTTCCATTGATCAGAACAATGCCTTAATCCATTGTGTTTGCATTTAATTTTTTAGTGTGGAAGTGTTTAAGGACCTGTAAACAAGTACAAACAAGGCTGGACAGAAATTGCCACTTGTAGCAACATGAAAAATGCCATGGACCAAAGTGACATTTTGCCAAATTCAAACCTTCGATTCTCCCTAACCACAAATGATTTTGGAGAGTTCTTGGACATTTTGGAAAGCTTGTAAAATGCTCTATAATCCATTTTTGAAATGAGTTTTGAGATTCCACTTGGAACTATGTGAAAATTTTCCATGAATATAGGTCAAAATTCTGCCTAAACTAGGGCAAAATTTCACTAAGTTAAAAGTTTCATGGACCCTTATTCCAAAAATCATAACTTGAGATCCAAGCATCTTTTTGGAAAACTTTGTGCATCAAAGTTGTAGATTTTGTGGAGGAATACAACTTTCATGTTGGAAGTTTTGTTTTAATCCAATTGCATCATGGTGAAAATGTTGGGCAAAGTTGGGAAAAAATAAGAAAGTTTCATAACTTAGAAAATTTCTAAGTTATTCCATTTTAAACCCTAATTTCCAAAATTAGGTTTCTTGGTGAACAAGTTTCATGTTTTGACACATCTTGATGAAAAATGACCCTTGGCACTTGATTTTGACCAAAAAGTCAAAGTTTGACTTTTTAGTGTACAGTTGATTTTTGATCAGTTGATTGGAAAATTCATCTGTCAATCCAATGCTTTTGAGATCTTTTGAACCTTGTGATTAGGTCTAGATGATTCCATTGAGTCCTTGAATCCATGCTTGAACCCAATTTGCCATTGGCTAGGTTAAAAATCAGAAATTGCCCTTCTGCAGTCAAAACCCTAAAAATGACCATTTTGCCCTTTTGGATGATCTGATCAAGTTTCTTGAGTAGTTGTGGTCCAAAGTTGATCAAATGGTTCATATGAGCCCATAATGATGATGTGGATCAAGAATTATGAGGTTTGATTGTAAATTGGCCACAATTGACTTTTTTCCCTAATACAGTTGATTTTTAGGTCAATTGTTCAATTGACTGGGCAAAAATTTGATTGAAGGCTTGAAACTTGGTATGAGCAATCTTAGGAGTCCAACATGAAGTATGAAAGTCACATTGAGCATTGAAAGTCCAAAAATCCTTGTGCAAACTCAAACCCTAATTTCAGGTCAATAGTGCAAGGAGATGTCTTCAGCAGAGCAAACCCTAGCTTTGTCTTGAGTTCAAAGAGTCTTGTGAGAGGAAATCTTGATAAAATGAGAGGGAAAATTTTGGGGTACAACACACTTAAATTTAGTCGTAGCGCTTCGAGGAAGTTCTTTTGTTTAATGAGGCCTTTTGGTATTCTGGAAAGGGCATTGTTGTAAATTCACCAAGGATTATTTTCTCTTGGTTGAATAAGTTATCTATAAGGGATTGTGTATTTGGGTTAATACACTACAACTAATAACACTTTTTATGATGAAGTTTTCATCTTCAACATGCTAAAAACCGAGAGGATATGTCTTGGGAGCGCAATGTTTGATTTTTTAATAAGATAAAAAACATGTTACGTCAGCATTATAAGAAACCGAGGTAACATAGCTATAAGTTAGCGCTTTTTTTAATCCATAAAAAAATAATAAACTCGTTATCTCGGTTTTTTTGAGAACCGAGGTAATATAGCTATAAGGAACCTCGCTTTGAATTCCCGTTACCGCATTTAAATCTTTTTTCAATGATTTATCAGTTGGCGTCTTTTCCAGATGCCATGTTTTTTTAATTAGTAATTCTCAAAAACTTTGTTATCAATAAATAATAATATACAATAATATAAAAAGGAAATATTTCATTGATAATAAAAAAAACACAACAAAGAAAACTACTCAACAAATTCAAACTTCTTAGTCCACTCAACTTCAACATTACCCCTAACTATCCCTAACTTAGAGAAAAGTTCATAAATAAATCTTCCATAAGGCATGAGGAATGTCATTTCCTCCCTAGAAGTATTTACCATTTCCTTCAAGAAGTTGAAAATATTAAGAGGAAGATTAACTTTGATGTTGTAGGTGAGGAATAACAAGAGATCCTTGTCGTACCAAGTAAGCGTTTCCAGGTCTATCTCTCTTGGATGGAGATTTACCACTAGAAGTTGAAACCAAAATTTTACAATTTGGAGTAAAGAAGCGGGACTGAAGAGCTTATTTTGGTTGTCATAAAGTCAGTGAAGACGGATTGCATAGACATTTTTGAATTCATAATATTTAATACAACTACCAAACTCTTCACAGTTGATTGTCATAGCAATCAGTGATGGAGTAATGAAGAAATGAGAGCCATTAACATAGAATTGGATGATTTCATCATGACCAGCTGGCACAATGGAGGCATTCATCCAGAACTCTTTAACGAGATTAGTGTATATGGGGCCATGAAGAATGTGAAAGTAACCATTTAACCTTTGTTTGTTAACAACTTTTCTTAGTTCAAAATGATCAAAATCAACATACTCTTCATTGATAACGAACAACAGATTTGCATCCATTTTTGATAAGAAAAAAGGACTTTGAAACAAGGAAACAAGACACAGAGAGTTGGTAATGAGACGTTGAAAATAGGAAAAGACTTTGAAACAATGTTTGAAGACAGAACAAGTTGGTAATTAGACGTTTAAATAGCTCAAAAGCCTCCTTGATAATATAAAAGAGATGTTACAACTTGAATATAGCTGATCATTGTTATTCTAGTGATATGATTCCAATGCATGTGCGTCACGTCATTGTTCTAACCTCTATTTTAATTGTATTTTTTATTTGTAAATTAAATGTTCTAACCCGCCGGTGTTCCTAAAAACTGGGGAAAATTTAGCATTAAAATTGGAACCTCTATTTTAATTGTATTTTTTATTTGTAAATTAAATTTTCTAACTAGTCGGTTTTCCTAAATGTCGAGGGAACATTTAATGTTAAAATTGAGGATATTTATCAAATCCTTGTCATCTATTTAATGACTATCAACACTCAAGACATTACCATTAGTGATTCGTGTGAAACATAAATAACTTCCATTATAAAAGCATTCTGAATATCAAAAATTGATAATGAAACATCCTCCACTTTAAGTTTTGCAAGAGTCTTTGTCATGGAGAGTTCTCTTTGATGGATTTCAAGAACAAAAACTATTTGGGTTTAAGGTTTGTGTTCTTAAATATTTTCTTGAACAAAAAATTATTTATTTACCTAACCTTTTTTTGTTCATATCTGAAACAAATGCAAGAAAAACAATTGAGAACATACTATTTCCATAAGGTATGAGGAAAGTACTATCCTCCCGAGAAGTCTTTATCATTTCCTTCAAGAAGATGAAAATGGTAAGAGGAAGATTAACTTTGATGTTGTAGGTGAGGAGTAACAAGAGATGCTTGTCATACCATTGGGAATAAAAAAGCAGGACTGAAGAGCTAATTTTTGTTGGCATAAAGTTGGTGAAGGCAGATTATGTAGACATTGTTGAATTCATAATGTTCAACACAACTACCAAATTCATCACAGTTGATTTTTGTGGCAATCAGTGATGGAGTAATAAAGAAATGAGAGTCATTAACATAGGAATGGATGATTTCATCATGGCCAGCTGGCACAATGGAGGCATTCATCCATAACTCTTTAACGAGATTATTGTATATGAAGCCATGAAAAATGTGAAAGTAACCATTTAACCTTTGTTAGTTAATAACTTTTCTTAGTCCAAAATGATCAAAATCAACATTGTAACACCCCCTAAACCCCCGTGCAAATATATGACATAATTAGAGTAAATTAGCATGCATATCAAAAGAGTGCGTCATATTTACTTCAAAACTAACAACAAATACATTGGTCATACTCATAACCCATATTTAAAATCATGTTCCATACACTAAGGCATATGCATATCACAGTGAAATAATTCTTTGTCATAGTAATACTAATGATTGAAATCCCATACTAACAATCATATCATAAAACATCAGGCACTAAAGGCCACTCATCACATAGTCTCAATACATCATGGATAAAAGAGAGTATAAAAAACATCTCTCAAACAAGTATGAGTTCAAATGTTCCCCGTTTTACATAGATCAGAGCATGAATCACTACCTAAATAAGCGGATAAACAAGAACTAGATCCTCTGACTAATCCTCGCGAGAAACGCCACTATCTTTGGTACCTGAGAGATGTCGTATAAAACATCATTCCAACAGAAGGGTGAGAATTCACATCATTATAGAAATATATAATAATAAGAAATGCATAACAAACATACATCAATTGAATTCATCACGCTTCACATAATCATGCATTCAACATTTCCAACATAATTCACGTATTCACATATATAACATTGCTCAATAATTCATTATTTAAAGATAATCAATCACAAATATCACAAATGTAATATTCACATTAATATCACATATGGCACACCAACACAACATTTCACATCAACACATGTGACTCCAATGCAACTCAAAATGATGCAATATGCATGTGGTAACAATTGTTATCCTTACCGGACCTGCCGGGTCCATCTCCAAGATAGATAACCCCTAAAAATAAGCATGTCCCCTAGGCTTCAAACCCATCTACAAGTTTTGGGACAAGTCAATAATTCCCACGGAATTACCAAACATTTCCTTTTGACACAAACGATGCATGTGCAATCTCAATAATCATATGCAATTAAGATCATCTTCATATCTTAATCATATAAGCATATTTCACATGATTCAACACATTTGAATTATCTTCACCAAATTGCACAACATACACCAATCATGTCATCATTCATATACAATGCATTCTCCTAGCATTCATCAACTCAACACACCATAATAACACATTGCAAACAACACCAAAACATGTTATTCTCATTCATCATCAATTCACAACACACATATATACAAAATTCAAGTGTTATGTTTTCATCAACAAGTCATCCAAAACCAATCCAAAACACATCAATTAAATTATTAAAATTTATGGAAATCCCATATAAATCATAAGCGTACAAGATCTCCAATCATTTAAATAAAACACAAAATTTTACATTTCAGGTCACGCTAAGCGCCCTCCAAGTTAGTGAGTTTCACACTAAGCAGGGATTCAGCACTAAGCGCGCTCTGTGATTTCTGCAGAAAAATCTTCGAACTCAGCAGCACACCAGTCCAAGTTTTGACTCCAAAAACCCATTCAAACATATTTCTTTCACCAATTAAATACATCATAGTCTATATCTAAGATATAATTTCCATCATAAACATTAAAAAATGTTTCAAACATCAATCTCATAGATTTCATTCAAATCCTAACATGTTAAAATCTAGAAATTGAAGAACATGATCCCTAAATCGCATTACTCCCATTACATACTTTTATATAATCCCATAATAAGAAAATTACTCACCCTTACCTTGGATGTGGATACTTTCTAGGGTTCCTCCTTCTTCTCCTCTCTTTTCTCCTCTTTTTTTCTTTTTCTTCTCTTCTCTTGTTTCTTTCTTACTGACTCTCTTTATTTTACAAAATCCTTATTAACTCTTATTATCTAATGGGATTATCTCACCCACTCACTCTAATGTAATACACGAGGCCCATTGAATTAATAATTCTATTCTCACACTCACTAACCCAAAACACATAAAACATATATATGCAATTAATTCAATTAATTCGTATATTCACAAAATTACACAATTTAATTAATTACTATATCGCATAATAATTAATAAAATACATAGCTAAATAAAATAGTTAGTAAATAAAATTAGGGTGTTACAACTCTCCCCCACTTAAAAGATTTTCGTCCTCGAAAATCACCTCAAACAAACAACTCAGGATAAGACTCCCTTATCTGACTCTCAAGTTCCCAAGTCGCATTTCCATCCACCGGTCCTCCCCAAGCTACCTTCACCAAGGCAATCTATTTACCACGAAGTTATTTCAACTCCCGATCATCTATCCGCATAGGTGATGTCTCCACAATCAGGTTTTCTCTCACATGCACATCATCTAATTGGACTACATGAGACGGATCCACAATGTATCTCCTCAACTGAGACACATGAAATACATCACAGAGATTAGCAAGTGACTGTGGCAAACCAGTATGATAAGCCACTTCACCTACTCTCTCAGAAATCTAATAAGGACCAATAAAACATGGCGTCAACTTACGTGACTTCAATGCTCGACCAACACCTGTTACTAGAGTAACTCGAAGAAAGAAATGATCTCCCTTCTCAAACTCAAGTGCTTTCCTCATCTTATCATTGAAAGAACAAGATTAGTTCTGACCTATCCCAAGTGTTTTGATGATAACTAAATTATATTTAAGATAATTTATGCTCTAATGAATGTGTTTTGAATGTCTTAGTTAATGTTCTGACAAGAAACATTCCAAAGTACTAAGCAAAAATTATGAAGAAGTTCTTTGATAAAAGAATCTTTTATTCAAACACATCTGCTGACTCTGGTATGAACCATTACTTTTTAAATGTATCTTCTAACTTCTAGCAGGCTTCTTGATTCTGAAGATAACTTGAAAGCAAGCGCTGTTCAAAGATCTTAGCAAGCAACGCTCTGACCAGAAGTTGAATGAAGCATGTTCTGAGTTAAAGAAAATACTAAAACAACGTCTTAATCAACGTGTCTTGTCAAAGCAAAGGAAAACACGTTCTTACATTCTGACGTTTGCTAATTAATGCAAAGACGACTGAAAGCACTCAAGTGCCTACAACTAGTTTCTTGGAGAATGGAATTTTGCAAGGATACACGCAAAGCATTTAATGCTCTCCATTTACTCTGAAGGAAGCAATGGTCTTATTACTCCTACTATAAATAGAAGGACATTTATTTCAAGCCAAAAAAAATGTTCAAACAAAAAACTACGTGAAAGATTCAAAAGCTTACAAACTCATAGTTCATACATTTTTGTGTATTACATTCTAAGAAAAACCACAGTTGTGATATAGCTTGATTAGAAGCAAACTCTATTTCAATTATCTGTAAAGATTATACTTCTGTATTTGTTCCTTGAGAGACCAAGTTTGGTCAGATTTCTCAAGCAGACTAGGACTAGATTTAAGTCTTAGTGGTGTTAGTCACTTGTAAGTTTACTTGTGCATTGTTAGTCACAACAGTTGTTGTGTGATTGTAATCAGTTGATTATAGTGGATTAAGTCCTTGTTGAGAAAGGCGAAATCACCTTGGCCGGTGGACTGGAGTAGTTTGAGTTCAAAAGAACCAGGAAAAAATAACTGTGTTATTCCATTATTGTTTTGAGCTTTGTATTGAAAACTCGAAAAGAGTCACTTATTCAACCCCCCTTCTAAGTGTTTTCTTACTCCTTCAATTGGTATCAGAGCTTGACTCTGAGCTCAACACTTAACCGTGTCAGGAAAAGATCCAGAAGAAAACACAATGGCCACTGAACAAAACAATAATAGTTATAACAAACCTCCAGTGTTTGATGGAGAAGATTTTGAGTACTGGAAAGATAGACTAGAAAGTTTCTTTCTAGGTCATGATAGGGATCTTTGGGATATAGTCTTGGATGGTTACAAACATCCTACAGATTCAGAAGGAAACAAAGTGGATAGAAAAAATATGGATAGACAATAAAAAGCTGATTTTAAAAATCATCACAGAGCTAGAAATATTTTTTTAAATGCTATCTCTATAGTAGAATATGAAAAAATCACTAATAGAGATACATCGCATGATATGTTTGAGTCTCTCAAAATGACTCATGAAGGAAACGCCCAAGTTAAGGATTCTAAAGCTCTGGCTTTAGTTCAGAAGTATGAAGCCTTCAAGGTTGAGGAAAGTGAGTCTATAGAAGCAATGTTCTCTAGGTTTCAAACTCTGATCGCTGGTCTGAGAGTTTTGAACAAAGGGTATACCAAAGCAGATCACGTGAAAAAGATCATCAGAAGCTTACCCAGAAGATGGGCACCAATGGTCACTACTTTCAAGGTGTCAAAGGATCTGAACAATGTGTCTCTAGAGGAACTCATCAGCGCTCTCAGAAGTCATGAGATTGAACTGGATGAGCATGAGCCTCAGAAGAAAGGTAAGTATCTAGCCCTTAAATCAATTAAGAAATTTGATACTAACGCTTTTCAGGCTGAAGTAGAAAACTCTGAAGAATCAGCTTCAGAAGAAGACGAACTATCTTTACTCTCCAAAAGGATCAATCATCTGTGGAAGCACAGACAAAAGAAGTTCAGGAACTTCAAGAAGTCAGAAGATAAACCAGAATCTTCTGGACACAAAAAGTAAAACAGAAGAGAGATCATCTGTTATGAATGTAAAGAACCTGGTCACTTCAAAAGTGATTGTCCAAAGCTTCAAAAAGAAAGACCAAAGAAGAGATTTGGAAAGAAGAAAGGAATGATGGCAACCTGGGATGACTCAGATTCTTCTGAAGATGAATCTGGTTCTGAAGATGAAAATGCCAACCTAGCTTTAATGGCTATCACAGAAGATGACTCAGACTGTGAGTAAGAACAAAGAGAGGTATTTTCTGAATTTTCTAGAGAATAACTTGTTGATAGTTTATCAGAACTTCTGGAAAACTATAGTAAGCTCAAAATCAAATACAAGAAACTCAAGAAAAGTCTTGCATCTGATTTTAAGAAACTTGCAATAGAAAAATCTGAACTTTTAGAAAACAATCTTAAACTTGAAAAGAAAATTCAAATTGTTCAAAAGAATTTTAGTTCAGAGTCTGTATCTAGTTCAAAAGATACTCTGAAAGAATATGACTATAGCTTTCAATCTTTTCTTGCTAAAAGCATAGACAGAAGCAAAATGGCTTCAATGATCGATGGAGTTAGTGGGAAAAATAGAAGAGGAATTGTATATAAACCTCCCAAAGGGAAGGAGACATACATTCCAAAACCTGTTGCTAAAATGACCTTCACTTACAAACCTATGAATAAGCAATTCAAGTTTGGACACTCACATGATATAAAATATACATCACATTCTGGAAACTCTTATGCTAACCCAAAAGGACCCAAAAAGATATGGGTACCTAAGGATAGAATAATATTTGTTGCAGATGTCCTTAACAGCTCAATTGAAACACCAGTCATGGTACCTGGACTCTGGATGCTCACGACACATGACGGGAAAAAGGTCAATGTTCCAAAGCCTGGAACTTAAAGCTGGAGGAGATGTGAAGTTTGGAGGTAATCAGAAATGGAAGATTATTGGTTCTGGAACCATAGGAAACAATAACCTTCCTTCTATCTCTAATGTTTTATTAGTAGAAGGAATAACTCATAATCTATTGTCCATAAGTCAATTAAGTGACAATGGCTATGACATTATCTTCAATCAAAACTCCTGTAAAGCTCTAAATCAAAAGGATGGCTCAATCCTCTTTTCTGGAAAGAGAAAGAACAACATTTACAAAATTGATTTATCAGATCTTAAATCTCAAAACGTAAAATGCCTTTTGTCTGTTAGCAATGAGAAATGGGTATGGCACAGAAGATTGGGACATGTCAATCTTAGAAAAATCTCTCAACTAAATAAATTAAATTTAGTCAGAGGACTTCCTGATCTGAAGTACAACTCAGATGCTATGTGCGAAGCATGTCAAAAAGGAAAATTTTCAAAACCTTCCTTTAAATCTAAAAATGTTGTCTCTTCCTCTAAGCCATTAGAGTTACTTCATATTGATCTGTTTGGGCCAGTTAAAACTACATCCATCAGAGGCAAGAAGTATGGATTGGTCATCGTTGATGATTTCAGCAGATGGACATGGGTAAAGTTTTTAAAACACAAGGATGAATCACATTCTGTATTCATTGACTTCTGTACTCAAGTGCAAAATGAAAAAGATTTTAAAATCACAAAAGTTAGAAGTGATCATGGTGGTGAATTTGAAAATCATTATTTTGAAAAATATTTTAAAGAAAATGGTATTGTTCATAATTTTTCTTGTCCTAGAACTCCCCAGCAAAATGGAGTTGTAGAAAGAAAGAATAAAACATTACAAGAGATGGCCAGAACCATGATCAATGAAACAAATATGGCTAAGCACTTTTGGGAAGAAGCTGTGAATACAACGTGTTATATTCAGAATAGAATCTCTATAAGACCTATTCTTGAAAAGACTCCCTATGAATTGTGGAAAAACAGAAAGCCCAACATTTCTTATTTCCATCCTTTTGGATGTACTTGTTTTATACTAAACACCAAAGAAACTCTGAATAAGTTTGATTCCAAAGCACAAAAGTGTTTCCTACTTGGATACTCTGAACGCTCAAAAGGCTATAGAGTATACAACACAGAAACTCTGATTGTTGAAGAATAAATCAAAGTCAGGTTTGATGATAAGCTTGGCCAACAACAGCCAACACAAATTGATTTTTCTGTAGGTACAGAAGATCATCACTCAAAATCTGAAAGTTCAGAAGCAAAAGAAGACGTAGCAGATCATCCTCTTGACAATGCTCTGAACAATCCCAGAATCTCTGAACAACCCACACAGAAAAGGTTTCCTAGATTATCTTCAGCTCACAAAGAAGACGTAATCATTGGAAGAAAAGAAGGTCCCATCAGAACAAGATCATCTCTCTGAATCAATGAAGAATCTTTGTTTGGTTTAGTCTCTCTGATTGAGCCAACTACCATTGATGAAGCTCTGGAAGATAGTGATTGGATCTTTGCAATGCAAGAAGAACTAAATCAATTCTCAAAGAATGATGTATGGAATCTTGTTCCAAGACCCAAAGGATTCAATGTTATAGGAACCAAATGGGTCTTCAGAAACAAATTGAATGAACAAGGTGAAGTAATCAGAAACAAAGCACGACTGGTTGCACAGGGTTATAGTCAACAAGAAGGAATTGATTATAATGAAACCTTTGCCCCAGTCGCCAGGTTAGAATCTATAAGATTATTAATTTCTTTTGCTGTACAAAATAACATTTCATTGTATCAAATGGATGTTAAAAGTGCATTTCTAAATGGTTATATTGAAGAAGAAGTATATGTCCATCAACCTCCTGGATTTAATAATTTAAAGCATCCAGAACATGTTTTTAAATTGAAAAAGTCTTTATACGGTTTAAAACAAGCTCCCAGAGCTTGGTATGATCATCTGGGTAATTTTCTATTAGAAAAAGATTTTACCAGAGGAAAAATGGACACAACTCTCTTCAGAAAAACATTTATAAATGGTATTTTAATCTGTCAAATTTACGTTGATGATATAATTTTTGGAACCTCTAATATATCCCTTGGAAAAGAATTTGCTAAGACAATGCAGGCAGAATTTGAAATGAGCATGATGGGTGAATTGAAATTCTTTCTTAGAATTCAAATCAACCAGACTCAAGAAGGTACTTTCATACATCAGACGAAGTATGTTAAAGAACTTCTGAAGAAATTTCAAATGTCAGAAAGCAAAGATGCCAAGACACCTATGCATCCAACCTGCATTCTAGGTAAAGATGAGGTAAGTATGAAAGTAGATCAGAAGCTCTACAGAGGTATGATTGGATCCCTTCTCTATCTGACTGCATCTAGACCTGATATATTATTTAGCGTGTGCTTGTGTGCTAGATTCCAATCAGATCCTAGAGAATCTCATTTAACAGCTGTTAAGAGAATTCTTAGGTATCTGAAAGGTACTGCTAATCTTGGTCTGTGTTACAGAAGATCACAAGATTACAAACTAGCAGGTTATTGTGATGCTGACTTTGCTGGAGATAGAATTGAAAGAAAAAGCACCTCTGGAAGCTGCCAGTTTTTGGGTGACAATCTTATCTCATGGTATAGCAAGAAGCAAGAAAAAATTGCTCTATCAACCATATAAGCTGAATATATATCTGCTGCTGGATGTAGCTCTCAGATGATTTGGATGAAAAGTCAACTAGAAGATTTCAACCTTTATGAAATTAAATATCATTTCATAAGGGACTATATTCAGAAGGGGATTTTAAACTTGATTTTTGTAAAAACAGACCATCAATGGGCTGACATTTTTACTAAACCCCTTTCAGAAGATAGATTTAATTTCATTCTGAAAAATATTTGTATGGAATTATGTCCTGAATAAAATAATATTTATTTTCTGTGACTGGCTTCAGAACTTTCTGAAATGAATGCTCTGATCAACAACTCTTCAGAAGTTAGAAGAGAAGTTGTAACAGAAGCTATATGAAAAGTTATGAATCATTCTAACGCTTCATGTCCAAGTGTAGTTCATAAATTCATTAGAACAAACAGCTGTTACATGCATCCTTCAGGAGATGAACACGTGGTGTGTTTCTGAAAGGCCAAGCGTGCAAAAGCTACTGATGACGTTCTAGGTAACTGTTGATGATTAGCCATAATCTCACGTTTTCCCTCATTTTTAGCAAATCATTAAATGCAAGTAATGATGAGATTCATTTTTAAATCCGTTTTAATCTTTATTTTAATTTGTCTTAAATACTTTTAATTTTAATTCTTAACCTATTCTCTGAAATTAATACCTATAAATACTCTTTGAAAAACCATTTTCATTCTTTACTGTCTCTTTCAACTCAAGTCTTTATTGAACGTTTCTCTTAAAACCCCTTTCGAAAATTTCTCTTTTCATAGAACTTCAATGGCTTCTTCTTCCTCTACCCACTCTGAGCAATACTGTATACCTGAAAGGACAACACTCATTCCGGTAGAAAGTTTGGAAGTTTTGAGTGAGCTAATGGTAAACTTTGAGAATCTCAGAGAGAATGGATTTGACTTGTTCCCTGCTGTGAAGTTTCAAGGTTGGGAAAGCTATTTTGATCGTCTTATTGGTCCAGTCTTTCCTCATTTGGTAAAAGAATTCTGGATTCACGCTATTGCAACTCCCAAGGTTATTCTCTCCTTTGTAATAGGCAAGGAAATATCCATTACAGAAAATCTAATCAGAAGGTTGCTGGGATTTAAAGGACTTGGAGTTACAGGAATGCCCACTGGAAGAATGGAGATGTCTAGGGTATACACATAGATTTTTACCAACGGTCAAGGTTCCTCCAAAGTTAGGGATTTGAAAGACAAGTATAAGGTTTGGGCAAGGATTATTCATGGATGTATTCACCATAGGAAAGACACCAGTTCTCCTGATTACATCAATGCTGATCAACAATATTTGCTGTTTTACCTTGGAACCAATGTCAAAATTGATTTGCCCTACTTGCTTTTTGAAAACCTATGGAACCATGTCAAAGAAACCAGAGAAGCTGAAAGGATGAAGAATCCCAAATCAAAGAGAAATTGGATTCCCATGGGGAGGTTATTATCAGGCATTCTGACTGAGAATGGTCTGATTGCTCACCTAAGAGAAGCAAATCTTCTGGGGGAGCTCGAACCTATATGTGGTAAGACAATGACTGGAAAGAACTTGCTGAAGAGGAAAATTATTGACAAACTGCTGGTGGAACCCTCTCCATGTCTGTCAACTATTGTGAAGAAGAGAAGAATTCCTATTGCTGACTTTCCTATGTTCAACTCAAGGGAACATTCTCGTATGGTTTTGCACTATCTTGAGACCTACAGAGAAACATGATCACCTATTGATCCAGCTTTGCTTCAAGGAAGAAATCAAGTTGTTGCTGATGTTGTTCTCCAAGGATCTGTGAATAGAAAAGCTGTAGAAGGACCTTCTGACACTCCTTAGAAGAAAAAGAAGACAGGTAATCATGCTGAAACTATACCTGTTTATAATTCTAAAAATATATCTGCATCTGCTGAATCCTCTCAAACCTCACCATCTGAAACCCTTGCTGACAACCTTAGTAAAAATCAGTTTTCAACAGATTTAAGTGATTCTGACTCTGATGAACATTCTGACAGCCAATAAGAACCCTCTCATTCAGAACCCCCTGAACCATCTGCTTTTCAACCTATTCCTGTTGAACGTTTCTCAAGACCCCCTCCCAGACCTTTATCACCCAGACCCACTGGATGGTATGATGCTGGATCTTGGAGAATTCCTGGGATTAATGAACCTCTAGCAACCATAAAACCTCCTTTCAATCTACCAACTGAAAATATTTTTTCTATGAACCAACCACAACCTCAAAATCCCATTCCCACTCCCGCTTATACAATAATAATTTCGCCTGATATCACTCCACCCACCTCACCAAAACATACAACACCTCTCTCAACTCCTCAAATTCCAGAACAATAAATTTTTGAACAAACTGAAATTGCTGAACCATCCGTACCTCATGATATATCAGAACCTCCTATTTATATTAACCAACCTGAACCTGAACCTACAAATACTCCTGAAACCAATAGCTTTTTAAGAACTGTAGTGGACTCTCAATCTCTACAATTCTTGAAAAACAAATCTTACAGAACGGGTGTCCCTAAACCTATTCATCCAGATGTAAATATTTTGTTTCAGAATTTTATAACAAATGTTCAAGCATGGTTACAACCGCTGAAAGAAGATTGCCTCAGAAGTGTGAACACCGCAACAACAGATCTTCTATGGGAAACTTTCATAAGAACCTTGGTTGCTGAATCACGGAAGTTACAGGACTTGTGCCATTCTCAGGTGCTGGACAACTTTTCCAAACTTCTGCATGTTTTCAATACAGAAGCTGCTGATACTTGGAATAAGAAGTCTTCACTACTGATTGCTGATACACCAACTGATAAGATGGACATATCAGAAGATGAATCTGAAGAATACTCTGAAGATTCAAATCCTCTGGCTATTGTTCTATTGAATCAACCTTCAGTTAAGGATGGACCTGAACCTGTGCTAACTCTTGCAATGGATCTGGGCACTCTACTCTCCACCTTTGTGAAGTCTGATTCATCAGTTGCTGCTTCTGACCCTGTTTCTACTAAAGCTTCATCATCTTCTGCCCCTACCTCACTCATTATGGACACTCTGAAAGAGCTAAAGAGGGAGAATGAAGTCTTGAATAGACGCATGGATAAGCAAGATCAAACTAATCTAGAGTTCAAGAACTGGATGACAATGCAAAGTGAATCTGCCTCTGAGATCAAGAACCTTCTGATGGCTCTTGTCTCTAAGAAATCCTAGTTTCTTTTTGTCTCTTATTTGGATGTTTTGTTTGTGCTTATGGATATCTAATTTTAACTTTTTATGAAATCTTTCAAAATTTCTCATTTATTACACTTTTTGATTATGCCAAAAAGGGGGAGAAAATGTGCATTTTTGAACTAATCACTGTTTAACAGTTATGGGACCATGTCTCAGACATTATAACAAAATTGCAAGAATTCCTTCTGTGAAAAAGATTTTTGCAGGTATCATTTAACTCTGAAAGAATATTCCAGCTAAGATTTATCTTCTTGAAGAAGTTCTGAAGAAATTCAAAGAAGGCTGTGTATCACTCTGACTAAATAATCTCATGATGTCTTATGCATAGAAATATTCATTTCAGGGGGAGATTCTTATCTCTTAATCTGTTTCTTTTCTTTATCTAAAATAATTTTTTTGTCATCATCAAAAAGGGGGAGATTGAAAGAACAAGATTAGTTGTGACCTATCCCAAGTGTTTTGATGATAACTAAATTATATTTAAGATAATTTATGCTCTAATGAATGTGTTTTGAATGTCTTAGTTAATGTTCTGACAAGAAACATTCCAAAGTACTAAGCAAAAATTATGAAGAAGTTCTTTGATAAAAGAATCTTTTATTCAAACACATCTGCTGACTCTGGTAAGAACCGTTACTTTTTAAATGTATCTTCTAACTTCTAGCAGGCTTCTTGATTCTGAAGATAACTTGAAAGCAAACGCTGTTCAAAGATCTTAGCAAGCAACGCTCTGACCAGAAGTTGAATGAAGCATGTTCTGAGTTAAAGCAAATATTGAAACAACGTCTTAATCAACGTGTCTTGTCAAAGCAAAGGAAAACACGTTCTTACATTCTGACGTTTGCTAATTAATGCAAAGACGACTGAAAGCACTCAAGTGCCTACAACTAGTCTCTTGGAGAATGGAATTTTGCAAGGTAGCAACGGTCTTATTACTCCTACTATAAATAGAAGGACATTTATTGCAAGCCAAAAAAACGTTCAAACCAAAAACTACGTGAAAGATTCAAAAGCTTACAAACTCATAGTTCATACATTTTTGTGTATTACATTCTAAGAAAAATTACAGTTGTGATATAGCTTGATTAGAAGCAAACTCTATTTCAATTATCTGTAAAGATTATACTTCTGTATTTGTTCCTTGAGAGACCAAGTTTGGTCAGATTTCTCAAGCAGACTAGGACTAGATTTAAGTCTTAGTGGTGTTAGTCACTTATAAGTTTACTTGTGCATTGTTAGTCACAACAGTTGTTGTATGATTGTAATTAGTTGATTATAGTGGATTAAGTCCTTGTTGAGAAAGGCGAAATCACCTTGGCGGGTGGACTGGAGTAGTTTGAGTTCAAACGAACTAGGATAAAAATAACTGTGTTATTCCATTATTGTTTTGAGCTTTGTATTGAAAACTCGAAAATAGTCACTTATTCAACCCTCCCTTCTAAGTGTTTTCTTACTCCTTCAATCATGATAACTCTTTTGACGACTCTGAGAAGCCTTCATCTTTTTCTGAATTATCTTAATCTTATCAATAGTCTGTTGGACTATCACATGTCCAACCACAACACTATCTCCTGTTTCATACCAACACAAAGGCGTCCTACACCTTTTATAATACAAAGCCTCAAACGGTGCTGTGATATGGTGGTAGAACCGACTGTTAATACTGGTTTACATTTTGCGTTTTTTGTTTGCAAAATGTCGCGGTAAGCAAGAGTCATCACTGACTTTTATTTTATCCAATCAGGAAAAGGAAAAAGAACAGAAAAAACCTTTTTCGAGTATATTTTTGAGTACGGGGGGTAGATTATAGAAAGGGAAGGTGTTAGCATACTTTTTATCCATGGTTTTCCATGGGCTCTTAGGTACTTGCTCATTTTTTAAATTCTTGTGTGTGCTTTGTTTTGAAAAAGTTTTACTTCGTGATAACCCTTGTATCAGTCCTCAAGGATGTGACGAAGTTGTTTTGAAAATTGTTTTGAAAGGTGTTTGTGTGAAAAGTTTTGTTTGAGCAAGTACCTAGGAACTATCTACCTACTCGAAAAAGACTGTTCATTTTCCTTTAGACAGTGTTATCCCATTATTAAGGAATATGTAGCACCATCGTTGGAGTTTTAAGGGACGTTCGAAGGGATAAATACGGTCACAAAAGCAATGTTAGGAGGTGTTAGTAATCATCCTAAAGCCTTAAAGATCTGTTTTCGAGGCAACATCTGAATGGGTCATTTGAGATCTTTCGGGGCTAGAGGACGACCACTAACAAACCCTATACTTCATGACCGCTTAACCGAAGGCAACCGAGGTGGAGTAAACCCTAGGAGTGAGCATGTGCGAGTGAGCTTTTTTCAGTTAATTTGTCTTTGCACATTTAAGATCTACTATTTTAATTTTCAAATATTCTTGCCATACAATCCTATTAACATACGCTTAACAGTTAATAATTGCGGAAATTTAAAGTGTGGAAATAGAAATCCTAACTATTACATGGCTTTCGCAGGTACATAATTACTTAACTGAAAATAAAATGCGGAAAGTAAAACCCTAATTAAAATCTATTACAACTTCGAAACAGTTATAATAATAATTAAAAAGGTAATTAAAATACGCGCGACGAATTAAATGTGAAGAATTAATTAAGAGACCTAAAATCTAATTAAAAAAATAATTTGGTTATTTTTGGAGAAAAATTAATTATTTACAACCCTAATTTCTAATTAGTTTTAATTATGAAAAGGCATTAAATTAACCTAATTTAAACTAAATTAATTAATTAAAGAAAATGACTATTTTATGAAAAAGTGATTTTTGGGTGTTTTTTGTGATTTTATTGGTTTTTGTAGTTAAAAAAAAAGAATTAATTTGTGAAACAAATAATTAAATAAAACAAAATAAATAAAAGAAATAAAAAAAATTAAATTGACCCTGTTTGCTGAAGAAATTAGGGGGGTGCGTTGCTGAATTGTTAGGCCCAACAAGCTGAAGCCCAGTCCCATGTTTGAGATTTGGTATTGCTCCTTGTTATTGATGCACCATGGTCTTTCATTGATGGGCGTTGGATCTGGGCATGAGACGCATTCATTGGTTGGATGGTGATGGCATACGGTGGGCGTTTGGATGAGAGCAGTACCAGATCTGTAAAGGAAAATTAAAACAAGGAAAGCGCTGGGACCTGGGATCGAACCCAGGTCCTCACACTTACCACCAACGCGCTTTTCCATCTGGGCTGTTGTTCCTATTTGTTAATATAATAACAAAAAAACATAATATGTAAAACCAAGTAACTGAATCAAAAACACGCGCGAAATTCAAATCACCCAGTGAGGTGGTGACAAGTCACCGTCTCCTTCGTTGAGACCGTGTTTGTAGCTACAACCTGCGTGCTTCAAATATTAAGCAATACACATGATAAATGAATTCAAAGACCAGGATTCAATTGGTCTTGATGCCACGATCATCCCAGTACCCTGTTGTTGTACCCCAAAATTTTCCCTCTCATTTATCAAGATTATTCTCACAAAATTTCTTTGACTTAAGACTGGATTAGGGTTTGGTCAGCTCAAGACATCTCATCATGCACTGATCACCCAAAATTAGGGTTTGAGATTGCACAAGGATTTTTGGACTATCAATGCTTTATATGACTTTCAAACATCATTATGAACCCCTAAGATTACTCATGACAAGTTTCAGGCCTTGAACCACATTTTTTATCAGACAATTGGACAGTTGACCTAAAAATCAGTTGTATTTGGAAAAAAGTCAACCATGACCAATTTACAGTCAAACTTCATAATATTTTATCCACATCAACATTATAAACTCATATGTATCATTTGATCAAGTTTGGATCACAATTCCTCAAGAAATTTGATCAAATCATCAAAAGGGCAAAATGGTCAAAACTAGGGTTTTGATTGAGAAAGGGCAATTTCTAATTTTTGACTTAGCAAATGACCAATTGAGTTAAATCATGATTCCAAGGATTAAATGGAATCATCTTGATCTAATTACATGGTTCAAAACATTTCAATTTCATTGGATTGACAGATGAAATTTGCAGTCAAATGATCAAAAGTCAACTGTACACTAAAAAGTCAAACTTTGACTTTTTGGTCAAAATCAAGTACCAAGGGTCACAATTCATCAAGATATGTAAAAATGTGAAGCTTGGTCATCAAGAAATAAAAGATTGAAGATTAGGGTTTAAAATTGAAAATTTTCTTAACTTAGAAATTTTTCTAAGTATAGAAAATTTCTTTTTTTCCCCTGAACTTTAGGCCATTTTTTCACCATGATACAAGATGATTCAAAGGAAGTTACCAACATGAAAGTTGTATACCTCCATGAAATCTACAACTTTGCTTCACACACTTTTCCATAAAGATGCTTGGATCTCAAGATATAAATTTATGAATACATGCTCATGAACTAAATAACTTAGTGAATTTTTCCCTAATTTAGGCAGGTTTTGGACCCAACTTCATGGAAAGTTTTCACCTAGTTCCAAGAAGAGTCTTGAAATTCATTTCAAATATGTGTTATAGAGAACATTTAAAGCTTTCCAAAATGTCCAAGAACTCCTTAAGATCATTTTTGAGTAGGGAGAATCGAAGACATGAAGTTGGAAATTTCTCACTTTTAGTTCAAGCCATTTCATGAAGAACAAAGTTCCAATCAGTACCTATGCTGTCTAATCCATGTTTTACAGGTCCCAAACTTGTTTCTTACTCCATAATTTAATGCTTACTCAGTTGACAAAGTTTTAATCCAAGCCTTAGAGCCATTACCCAAGTTGTAATTCCATAAATGGCATAAAGTGGCCATTGCCATTTTGAAAAAGCTCAGCCAGTACAAGCATGTGAAGACTTGTCTCTTCACTTTGCTTCAAAAGCAAGAAAGGTTGCCAAAAGGATAGAACTTGCAGATCTGTTGGAGAGCTGACCTAAAACCAATTCCATACTAATATACAAACACAATACAACATAACACACGATTATTAGAAGCCTGAAACACTCCCAAACTCCATATCACCCAAAAACTGTCAAAACTTGCAGTTTTGGCATAAGCATAGCAATATCTCATTTGGCTCGTGCGTTTCAAGTCTTAACCATCAAAACATCTTACCTACTTGATATCTAACTGATCCAGGCCCTCATCCCTGTACTGTAACTCCTTCTCCATCATCTGCCATTTTTGTTTTCAAAGCTTGCAGGTTTACTTGGATAGGGACTTCCAGACACTTCCAGAGAAAGGAAAGGATTGGAACACACTCAGGGAGGTTCAAGCAAGCTCAAGCAATCATCAGGCCTTCATAAAACTCACTCTATTTCCATCCATGATTTCAACTGAAAGAGATAAAAATCTCAACTCCTATCTCTTCATATAGGCATCCATTGGCCACGATTTATGAATAAACAATGTAGACCTCATTGCAACGAAGCTTAACATATACATACCTTGCATTTATTTGGCCTGAGTTGAGATAATTTTGAACTTGAAGTTTCTGGAAAAATTAGGTTTAAATTTGGGGTTTTTAAAATTAATTATGATCTTTGATTGTTAGCTTACATAATTTATATGGTTAGAATCGTGAGACAAAATGCTACAACTTTCATTTTATAAGTTTTCATTTTCGTGGAAGAATGAGAAAGTTACAAAGCATCTTCCAGGCTAGAGGAAGAAGATGAAGTACAGGGCCATGGAAGTGTTTCATTTTATGTTATTTTTGTTTCACATTAATCAACGGATGTATAGACACCTAGTGGCAAGGTAGCACGCTGGTGAGATCCATGTCCTGGTTTCGAACCTTGGCGCTACCTTTTGTTTTTTTCACATTTTTCCATTTTTAGTTTTTTGGCTTGTTTTGAAGGATTGGGCCTCCACGCTGGGCCTACTGTTTTTTCACATCCACCCCTTTGATTGCTCAGAATACCCCCTGGCCCAATTATTTTCATATATTTATTTATTTGTTTTTATTTTCATTTTTATTTATTAATTATTTCTTAAATACATAAAAATCATAAAAAAATTGAAATATGATAATTTTGCATTTTGTTTATTTTATTTTTATTTTCACATTAAAAAATATATTTTTATTAAACTATATATTAATTATTTTTCTTGAATAAACTTGTAAACATAAATAAAATAGGTTTAGTTTAATTTGTTTTATTTTCTTTTCATTTCATGCTTGTAAATATTTATTTTAGCATATAAAAATTAAATATTTTCATACAATATTATTTATTATTTTTACATAAAAAATATACAAATAATAATACATGAAAACCTTATTTTCTTTCAAACTAGAAATTAGGGTTAACACTTTTTTTAAGAATTAATTTCTTTTCCTTATATTTTTAGGGTTAGGTTAAAATTTCTTTTCACACAAAAAACAAAACAAAATTTTTTTTTACATGTACATAATATTGCATATTTAAATATTGTATATTGTTTATTCTAATATTCATACAAATTCGTTTTTGTTGTAATAATTTGTTTAGATTTACATTCTTTCAAATCCCCATTCAAATTTTTATTTCCCCCTCCCATAAATTGTTGTAATAGCTTAGTAATCTTTACATTATGCAATTTACCGCTTTACATGCCATGTTAGTAATTAGGGTTTGTATGGTAAGATCAAAACAAATCAAATAGAAAACCCTAATGCAAGATAAAATCAAAGCATGAAAATAACACACTTGCACACAAGCATCCTTAGGGTTTCTCCACTTGGTTGCCTTATATAAAATAACCATATTACACATGCGAAGTATCTTGGCAAAACAAACAAATATAAGATCATAGTCCCTCAATGACGCTATTCAAGGTTGCCTTACAAAATGATCTTGGTTCCTCAAAAATGCTAAGATACTTTGCAACATTGCTAATCATGGTTATACGATGACCCACACCCGTCCCGTTTACATCCAAGGATAGGTTTGCTTACCAAATTAATGGCAAGACAACCATGTCAAAGGAATAGAAAATGAACAAGAAAGACTTTCGAGTAGGTAGATTGCTTCTAGTTACTTGCTCTATTTCTAAACAACTATCCTTGCTATTTTCCAAAAAACAAACACACGCATTTCAAAACATCTTACAAACAATGAAAACATTTTCAAAAAGACAAACATCTTTGTATACATTCTTATGAACAAGAATCATTACAAAGATTTTCTAAACGAATGGCCTCTTTTACAAAATACTTTAAAAACCACACCAAGCACAATTTCAAACCACAAAAGCAAGTGATCTAGCAAGTAACTAAGAGCCCATGGGAAACCATGGATGAAAAAAGGTGCTAATACCTTCCCTTTTCATAATCTACCCCTCGAACTCAAGAAAATATCTCAAAGGTCTTTCGTGTGCTTTTTCACCTTTCCTTTAGGATAAAAGAAAAGTCGGTGGCGACTCTTGCTAAATCGCAACATTTGCGATAAAATGCAAAACACCAAGTCAGTTCTCCCACCGTATCACAGAACTGGAGACTCTGCTGGGGAAAATTTTAAAAAGTGGGTTACCTTAGGGCTAGATCACATTTATTTGCTTACATTGTTTGACTTGTATGCTTTACATTATGGTTCTTTGTTTGGGTTTGAAATCCTCTACCCGGATTTGGGATACATTATAGGTAAATAGTAATACGTTGTGGAAACTGTGCGGGGTATACCGACATGGTCTAAGCAATAACTATGTTAGTGTGACATATTTATGGGTACCGGTAGCCTTTGAGTCAATCAAAGAGAATACGGGGCCGCTGAGTGATGTCATGAAGCACTAATGAACTTCTAGAATCCTTTACTTAACCAACTTGGCCTTTAGGATGTAGTGAGATGATCGACTTTGGTGCAGTCCAAAGTTGGTAGATACTCGATACTACACTCATTGAGAGTTGGTTTCTTAGGATATTTTGGTCGCCATTAAAGAGGCTTGAGCTGAAACAATGACCAAGGAAACAATCCGGTGATATTGAGCTCCTTAGAACCGGTTACTATTACTAGGACAGGTTTAAGCCGACTAAACTTCAAGAGGGTACTTACCTATAAAACCCCATGCAAGCCTAAACTAAGAACTTGTTTGTTTTGCTTGTATATACATGCTTATACATAACATCATGAACATCATGGACATCATGAGCATCATATGCATCCACTAACCATTTCAAGGATTTTGGAGATTCATCTTTGTTCTTGTTTTGTAGGATATGGATTCACTTCGCAGGAAAACTATTCAAGTCAACCTTGTAAGAATCCCTCCACAACTTAAGGAGCTAGCTTCAAGGATTCCTGAAAACTCTCCATTTACCGAGAGACATGGTCGCCTACTCAACTTGGTCACCTCCAACATAGATGAGGATATAATGAAGGTGCTCTTTCAGTTCTTTGATCCTTTACACCATTGCTTCACATTTCCCGACTATTAAACTTTGGAAGAATTCTCCCAACTCTTGAGGATTCCCATTCTCAATCAACTACCTTTCAATGGTACGGAAAGAGACCCAAAGCCAGAAGAGATTTCTCAAGCTCTACACTTGCACTCATCTGATATCACAACTCATTAGGAAACAAGGAGTGGTGTCAAAGGTTTCCTAGCAAAGTTCCTATTTAAGAAAGCCCAAAATTGTTGGAATTCCTTGGACTTGCAAGCCTTTGAGGAATTTGTGGCTCTCCTCATCTATGGGATGGTTTTGTTTCCAAATCCTGACCAACTCATAGATGTCAACGCCGTCAAAATATTCATATCCCGTAACCCGGTGCCTACATTGCTAGGAGATATCCTACACTCTTTTCACACTCGCACAATGAGGAAAAGAGGTGTCCTTATGTGTTGCACTCCTCTCTTGGCAAGATGGTTTATTTTGCATCTTCCACAATCTATATTAAAAAATGAGCAAGGTTCAAGGTGGTCACAAAGGTTGATGACGCTCAAACATTCGGACATTCATTGGTGCTCCCGATCCAAAGAGAATGTTATCATTGTCTACCGTTGTGGAGAATTACCTAATGTCCCTTTACTTGGAATTAAGGGAGGTATCACCTACAACTCATGCTTAGCCTTAAGACAGTTTGGTTACGCCCGAAGGGATGGCCCACATGAGATGCTGATTCAAGGCTTGGTATTCGACTATGACAACGACAATCAAGGTCTTCGCCAGAGATTCATCCAAGCTTGGAGGATGCTAAACAAGGTGGATAGCAAGACTTTTGGGACATAAGAATTCCATCCCTCTTGAGCCTTACCTCAAGTGGGTACAAACCCGCGCTCAAAGTCTTATGATGCCTTATCCTTCCATTCTCCCGGTGATTATTGAGCCTGTTAAGGAAGGAGAAGTTCCATACACTATCTTACATCCTGACATGCCCACATCTCTTGAAGACCTACAAAGGGATTAGATACAGCTCAAAGGAGAGCGAGATACTTTCGAAGCCCAATTCTATTCAAGCGAGAAGAAGGTTTTGGAACTCACTAGGCTACTTCATGAGGAGCAGATTCTAAATTCCTACATAGCACCAAAGAGGATGCACACTACTTTTTTATCTTAGAGTTTGGTATTATTTAGCGCAAGGGGCATTGATGTACTCAAGCTCTATTTTATTAATATAACGTGTGTTTCTTTTTGTCTAAAACAAACTTGAATCTTTTTAAAATCCTTGAAAGCATTGCATGTGTACATATCATTCATCATAACATAAACAGGTCCTTTGCGACGAGTTTCCCCATCCCTCTACTGTTTATTTCAGTAAGATGGATCTCGAACAGACAGTTAAAGATCTTCAAGTTCAAAACACGCAGTTTCAACAGTTACTCATGACCCTGGCCAAGGGGCAAGAGGAGTTGAAGACTCTGTTGGCCAAAGAGAAAAAGAAGAAACAGAAGAAACCAACTGGTGTTGTAATCATGGGGAGAAGGTTTCAAGGACAAACTAGAAGAACCTTGAATTTCGCAGCAACATCTGATGAAGGAGAAGGAAAAGGGAAAGAAACAGCGGTTCCGTCAGAATCTGAGGAGGAGGAAGAGGAGGAAGACTACTCCGAGGAACAGTATCCCCCTGCAGATGATAAGTACATACATCTTGAAGAGCGTCTGAACGCTATGGAAATACATAGGGTGCCAGGTCTAGACTTTAAAGAATTGGGGCTAGTGTCGGGAATTGTGATCCCAATGAAGTTCAAAGTGTCGTTGTTTGCAAAATATGATGGGGTGTCATGTCCTAAGATGCACCTCCGATCATATGTGAGAAAGATCCAGCCGCACTCCATCGATAAAGACCTTTGGGTGCATTTTTTCTAAGATAGCCTATCTGGAACACAACTCGATTGGTTTTACCAATTGGAAAGGGCCGACGTCCACAACTGGGAAGATCTTGCCGCAACTTTCTATAAGCAATACCAGTATAATGCAGATTTGGCGCCTACCCGTACTCAACTTCAGAGTATGGCTATGGCTTCAAATGAGGGTTTCAAGGATTACGCACAGAAATGGAGAGATCTAGCTGGGAGAGTGCAACCCCCTCTGTCTGAAAGGGAGTTGGTGGATATGTTCTTAGGCACTCTATCGGGCCCTTTCTTCAACCATTTGATTGGGAGCTCATCTGCTGGATTTACTGAGTTAATACTAACCGGAGAAAGGGTGGAAGCTGGCATTAAAAGTGGAAAGATTCAGAAGGATTCATCTGCCTCTACAGGTGTGAGAAAGCCTTTCATTAGGAAGAAGGAGGTATCTTCTATTTACCCATAAAGGAACCAAGGGAGAGCTGAGCGCCGACCAATGGTATGGGCCGTTATGATCCCAAATCCTACATCTGATCAATCAAGAAGTAACCAATCGAGGTTGGAAATGCCAGTCCAGTAATTCACCATAATTAATATAACTCTAGCCCAGGTTTTACCACATCTTCTGAAATATAATTTGGCAACTTTAAAGGAAGCTCCAAAGAACCCCAACACTGCGTCCCCTCATTACCACCCAAATGCCAGATGCGCATATCATTCAGAAAGTCCGGGTCATGACACTAACAACTGTTGGGCCCTAAAAAACAAGATTCAAGACCTTATAGATGCAAAAGAGATTAAGTTTGATGCACCCGAGAAACCAAACATTATTTCCGCTCCTATGCCTAGACATGGTCATAACACCAATGCTATCGAAGAAGATTTGTGTGTTACCACAGTTGATGAACTCTTGCCTCCGCTTCCAATCATTAAGATAAACTTGTTGAAAGCTGGTGTATTCCCGGGATGTAATGAAGACTGCCACCTTTGCTTATCCTCACCAACTGTTTGCCCTTTGTTGAAGACATGCATTCAACACTTGATAGAGAACCAAGAGATTCTGTTTGAAAGTGCTCCTGTTGCACCTGTTCCTGTTAAAGACGTTTCAATCATAACCATATCCGCCAATCCTTCCAGGGTCCCCAAAAGACCCATTAGGATTACATCGGCTCCAAAAACTACTCCTCTTATAATCACAATGCCCGGGCCGGTCCCGTATGAATCAGACAAAACAGTACCATGGAATTACGGTGGAGACATCTACTACCATGGTATCAAACAAGATGGGCTGGCCGCCGAAGAGATAAGCTCCGAAGAAGAAGACTCCGACATTAGCAATATTTCCGGAACTAGTAAGATTACCCGTAGCGGTAGAATCTTCTCTCCAGAAATTTCCCCTCCAAAGGCAGTTTTTGGACCCATGGTTGTTCCAAAGGTTACCTCCGTGCCAATAATCATATCTGCAAGTGTTCTTGTTAACAAAGACAACACAACCGCTGCTGTTATCCCTACCAACACTCCTACAACTGAAATTCGAGGAAAAAGTATTCAAGAAGAGCCTGTCCAGACGAAGGCTCAACCACTGATTATCCCCGAAACCTCCAAGAAGGAAATGGAGGAGATCCTGAGAATAATAAAGAAGAGCAACTACGACGTGGTTGAACAGTTGGGGTAAAATCCCTCCAAGATCTCCATGCTGGCATTGTTGCTGTGTTCTGAGGCACATGCAAAAGCTCTGGTGAAGTTCCTAAAGACAACCCATGTGCCTCAAGAGACGTTTGCTGACCAATTTCAAGATTGCGTGGCCAGTTTGACGGCGGATAACGGCCTAGGCTTCTTAGATGCTGATCTGGAACCAAGGGGAAGAAAGCACAACGAGGCACTGTATGTCTCTGTGGATAGTAGAGGAACAACTCTGGCCCATGTCTTGGTGGACACCGGCTCATCTTTGAATGTTTTACCGAAGAAATCTCTCGACAGATTGGATTGCAAAGGGCTGACATTGAAACCCAGTAACATAGTCGTAAGAGAATTTGATGGTTCAAAGAGGATGGTCCACGGGGAGGTGGACATCCCCATAAAGGTGGGGACTCAAACTTTCAACTCAACTTTCTATGTAATGGACATCCTCCCCTCTTACTCCTGTCTGCTAGGACGGCCCTGGATCCATAATGCCGGTGCTGTCACCTCTACACTACACCAAATGCTGAAATACTCGGTCCATGGAAAGATTATCACTGTCCACGAAGAGGAAGAGTATATGATTAGCCACCTCAATTCTTTCTGGTATGTGGAATTGGATGGCGAGTTCATCGAAACTCCTTTTCAACATTTCGAAGAAGTCTCACAAGAGGTGGCAGTAACCAAGATGGTATCCCAGACCCCTAAAATCACAAGACCTCCGCTTTGGATGTCATCTCTAAAGGACGCCAAGGCAGTAGTAGAGGAGGGTGGATGCACCATCTGGGGGCAACTTCTGGACATTCCTTATAAATCTGACAAGGTTGGCTTAGGGTTTACTTCCAGTGCTCAGAAGGCTGTGTGCCATGCCCGTGCTGGAGGGCCACCTTTGAAGATTAGCAACCGAGAGGTCAATGCAGTGGAAGATGGTGAAGAAGATTGCGGCTTGGAGGATTGGATATTTCCTACTGTCAACGAAGGACTTCGCAATTGGGAAGCCAAAGACTTTGTCCAAATAACTTTCATCTCTTAGTAATTTATCTTTTACATTTCTGTTGGACTTGTAATATTCACAAACATTTCGCACATTTAAAACCTTGTGTCTTACCCGAGGCGCAATGGTCCATTTGTAAGGGTTTTTATTTCATCTTCATATGACATTCAATGAATCATGGACGTTTTTCACATACAAACTTTTTGTGCTCATTGTTTTTCTTTTACATTTTATTTTTAAAGATGGCTATACCCTTACACACACCCACACTCACAAATGCAGGTACCCCTCCATTTCGGATCCCATGGGTAATAATACTGCTATGGTCTTTAGTGACTCTGAAGATCTGATCTACCAAGCCGAAGACGAAGATGAGGGAGGTTGTGAAGTACCAGGGGAATTGGCCAGACTACTACAACAAGAGGAAAGAGTTATTCAACCTCATGAGGAACCGGTGGATACAATCAACTTGGGTACCGAGGAGGATAAAAAGGAAATCAAGGTGGGTGCCAATCTAGAGCCGAGTGTCAAGGAGCATCTAATTCAGCTATTGCATGATTATGTTGAGATCTTTGCATGGTCATACGAAGACATGCCAGGACTTGATACGTACATCATGGTACATCGTCTACCCACAAGAGAAGATTGTCCACCAGTAAAACAAAAAGTCCGCCGCATGAGACCTGACATGTCACAAAAGATCAAAGCGGAAGTCATGAAACAATTTAACGCTGGATTTTTGGCCGTCACTTCCTATCACCAATGGGTTTCCAACATTATTCCCGTGCCTAAGAAGGACGACAAAGTACGAATATGCATGGATTATAGAGATTTAAATAGGACCAGCCCTAAAGATGATTTTCCACTCCCCCACATCGATATCATGGTTGACAATACATCCCAACACAAAGTTTTTTCCTTCATGGACGGATTCTCAGGTTACAACCAAATCAAAATGGCACCTGAGGATATGGAGAAAACTACATTTGTCACACAGTGGGGAACATTATGCTACAAAGTAATGCCATTCGGACTGAAGAATGCTAGGGAAACCTATCAACGCGCCATGGTAGCTTTGTTTCATGATATGATACATCATGAAATAGAGGTCTACGTAGACGATATGATAGCCCGATCACAAAATGCAGAGGAGCACTTTGATCACTTGCAAAAGTTGTTTGAGAGATTTAAGGAGTACAAGTTAAGGTTGAACCCAAACAAGTGCACATTTGGAGTACGGTCCGATAAACTTTTAGGTTTTGTTGTCAGTAACAAAGGCATCGAGGTTGATCCTGCCAAGGTTAAAGCGATACAAGAAATTCCTGCTCCTCGTACTGAGAAGGAAGTCAAAGGATTCTTGGGACGCCTGAACTATATTGCCAGATTCATTTCTCACCTAACAGCTACTTATGATCCAATCTTCAAATTATTGAAGAAAGATCAAGTAGTCAGATGGAATGATGAATGCCAAGTTGATTTTGACAAGATCAAAGAGTATTTACAAGAGCCTCCTGTTTTGATGCCACAAGTCGAAGGAAGACCACTGATCATGTATTTGACCGTTTTAGAGAGCTCAATGGGGTGTGTATTGGGGAAGCATGACGAGTCTGGCCGAAAAGAGCACGCTATTTACTACCTGAGCAAAAAGTTTACCGACTGTGAAACCAGATATTCACTACTCGAGAAAACTTGATGCGCTCTGGCATGGGCTGCTCGCCGGTTAAGACAATATATGCTGACTCATACTACCTTGTTGATATCTAAGATGGATCCGATAAAATACATCTTCAAGAAGCCTACTCTGTCTGGGAGGATAGTTAGATGGCAGATGATTCTAACAGAATATGACATACAATATACTACCCAGAAAGCTATAAAGGGTAGTGTGCTAGCTGATCATCTTGCTCATCAAGCTGTAGAAGATTATCAGTCCATGAAGTTTGAATTCCCGAATGAAGACATCATGACATTAGATAACTGTGAAGAAATCAGACCATATGACATACCTGAACAAGGATCTCGATGGACCCTGTTCTTTGATGGGGCCTCCAATGCACTTGGTAATGGTATCGGTGTTGTACTCATATCTCCAGAAGGGTGTCATACTCCCTTTACTTCCAGACTCTGCTTCAACTGTATGAACAACATGGCGGAATACGAAGCATGTATCTTTGGTCTCAAGGCTGCCATAGATTTGGGAATCAAGTCTTTAGATGTGTTTGGAGATTCAACTTTGGTCATCAGTCAGATCAAAGAAGAATGGGACACTAAGCACCCAAACCTCATCCCTTACAAAGAACATGTTTTGACATTGTTACCACATTTTGAGAAGATTACCTTCGAGCATTTCCCGCGAGAAGAAAATCAGCTAGCAGATGCTCTAGCCAAAATGTCATCTATGTTTAAACTTAATTGGGATAACGAGGCTCCCCAGATCACCATCGAACGAATGGATGAACCAACATATTGTCACGAGATTAATACTGAAGAGGTAGTGGACTAGCCATTGTTTCATGAAATCAAGAGGTATCTTGAGACTCAAGAATATCCAAAAGGAGCTTCAATCAATGATAAGAAGTTCTTAAGGAGACTCTCTGCTAAGTTCTTCCTTAGTAATGGCATCCTGTACAAACGCAATAATGACTCTGTTCTGCTTCGGTGTATGGATAAGATTGATGCGGAAAGGATCATGGCTGAATTACATGAAGGTACTTTTGGCACTCACTCCAGTGGGCATACGGTGGCGAAGAAAATCCTACGGGCAGGCTATTATTGGTCTACCATGGAAGCAGATTGCTATCAGTACTCTCGGACCTGTCATAAGTGTCAAATTTATGCTGACAAGGTGCACGTACCTCCGGTTCCTCTGAATGTCTTAAAGGCTCCTTGGCTCTTTGCTATGTGGGGAGTTGATATGATTGGGGAGATCAAGCCTACAGCCTCCAATGGACACCGCTTCATCCTAGTGGCCATTGACTATTTTACGAAGTGGGTCGAAGCGGCTTCCTTCGCTTCTGTTACTAAGAATGTTGTTTTCCGCTTCATCAAGTAGAATCTCATTTGCCGATACGGTATCCCAGAAAGGATCATCATTGATAATGGTATAAACCTTAACAATACTATGATCACCTCCTTGTGCGAGCAGTTCAAGATTCAACATCACAATTCTTTCCCCTATCGGCCAAAGATAAATGGTGTTGTCGAAGCTGCAAATAAAAACATTAAAAAGATCATACAGAAAATGACAGTCACCTATAAGGACTGGCATGAGATGCTACCATTTGCTCTCCACGGGTATCGTACCACGGCTCGCACATCAACCGGGGCAACACCATATTCTTTGGTTTACGTAATGGAGGTTGTTTTACCTATTGAAGTCCAAATCCCCTCTCTAAGGATTATGAAGGATGCAGGATTGAATGAAGACGATTCGATCCAGACTCGACTTGATCAACTGAACTTAATTGATGAAAAGAGACTTACTGTTGTTTTCCATGGTTAAATGTATCAAAAGCGGATGATCAAGGCTTTCAACAAGAAAGTCAAACGCCAAGAATATCAAGTTGGGGATCTAGTGATCAAACGTATCATCTTGCCACAAAGTGATCCCAGGGGAAAATGGACTCCTACCTATGAAGGACCATTTGTAATCAAGAACATATTCTCTGGTGGGGCAATGATTTTGACCACCATGGACGGCAACGACCTGCCACACCCTGCGAACACGGACATAGTCAAAAGATACTACGCATAAGAGACCCGCTAGGTTGGCACACCTAGGCAAAACAAGGGCATCCCGACGAACCAAAAGGTTCGATCAAAAATTAGGGATAAAATAAAAAAGATATGTACACCCGGAAAGTTGAAAACCCGAAAGGGCGACTTGGGAAAAAAAGGGTTTCCCAGTGGACTGAAAACCCGAAAGGACAGTCCAGGCAAAAGTTAGGGAATTAAAGCGTATGATTATGTCCCATCGGATCACTTTGCGGACAACCTCTTGACTTCCACTGACAAACTCGGAATTTCTGATCAATTCAATCATCTTTGGACGAAGCAACAAATAGACAAGGTGCTCAGAGATACGAAGGCTATAGCAGAATGGGAATCCCATGGGATTATTACACATAGCGATCTTTCTTTGTATAAATTCTTTTTGCTTTATGGCACCATTCTCTTACTAGGATGTTTGTCTCCTTTGTACAAAATACTTATTCAAAGTCAATACAAAGTTATCTCTTTGAAAGTACAAAAACCATTTGTCTTTTTCTTTACTTTTGTGTTTTGTTTGTAAAAACGTCCAATGATTCATTAATGAACATACGCATTTAAACATAATTACTGTTTACAAATAAACAAAATGAGAAAGACAGTTACTGATAGGTTGAAAGGACTGGAAAACGTCTCTAGGCTATTCCATAAGAAATCCCCACAGTACGTCATTTAAATCCCCAGCAGAACAAATTTCAAATTGTTAATCCCCAGTAGAAATCATCAAATTTCTCAGGATTCCCCGAGAAAATCTTATAAGCAGTACATGGCGTTGCCATCGCAACAAAATTTACTTCTCTCAACAAGAGTTCGTCAGTGTTTCAACTTCAAAGACCTTGAAAATTCACATATCCTCATTATGATACGGTGGGAGAACTTACTTGAGGTTTTGCGTTTGTATTCGCACTTGTTCGGTTTAGCAAGAGTCGCCACCGACTTTTTATTTTATCCTAAAAGAAAGATTAAAAAGCACAGGAAAAAACCTTTTGAGATGTTTCGTGGGTTCGGGGGGTAGATTATGAAAAGGGAAGGTATTAGCACCCTTTTCATCCATGGTTATCCATGGGCTCTTAGTTACTTGGTTTTAGATCACTTGCCTTTGATTTTCAATTGCTTGAAATTGTGGTGTGTGTGTTTTGAAAATGTTTTGGAAGAAGATGCCTTGTCTTAGGCAACCATTGAAATGACTCGTGTTTAAGTGTTTTACAAAGGTGTGTATCTTTTCGAAAAGATGTTTCAAATGTTTTTGGAAGTTTGTTTTGAAAGTGTTTGTGGAGTGTGGTTTTGAAAAGTAGGCAAGTGTTTTTGCAAGTTAGATCTCAAGTAACTAAGAGTTGTCTACCCCTATTGTACTCAAAGGTTTTTCTCATGTTTTAACCCTTTTAACAATTTTGTTCCACCATTGTATTTGGTGGACAATCTTGTATTAGGATGTTTAACGGGATAGGCGTGGGTCATCGTATGGACCAAGAATGCAATGGTGCCAAGTATCTTTGGCAATTTTGCTTGAAGGGACTATGATCATTTTTTATTAGGCAAATTTCGAAAGCGTCATCGAGGGACTATGATCATTTGAATTGTTTTGCCGAAGAAACTCGACGTGCAAGCATGGCCCATTTTGGAAGGCAACAAGCGGGATTACCCTAGGGGTGCAAGTGTGAATAGTGTATTGATTTCATGTATTTGTTTTTGTATTAGGCTATCTAGCGTTTGATTTTATGTACATACAAACCCTAGGTCTAACCATGGTATATTTGAAAGCGATAAATTGCGGGAATTTAAAGTCTACGCTATTACAAATAAGTATCCGGGAGTGGGGGTACAAATACTTACAAATGGGGATGAGACTTATAGGAAAGTAGTGTCCAAATAATTTACAACCAAATCGAATCAATCGCAAATGTAAAATGTATCAAATGTATAAGAATACGCAAATGTGAATGTATTAATGTATTTGTGTAAGTGCATGTGAATATTTACAAGTATGGAAATGTATTTATTAAGTATTCTTATCTTGTTTTGTATTTTGTTAATTATGTACAAAAGTTTTTTAATTGAAAGAAAGTAAAAGTTTTACGTTTAAAGATTTAACTTTAAAAAGTTTATTTTTTATATACTTTGTTAAGGTTTTATATATAAGAGTTAAGAAGAAATGTTTTAGGAAAAATTAATGTTTTATGTATATGTAAAAAAAAAGATTCATTAAAAGAGTTTTTAAGATAAAATCTATTAACCTAATTATATATTAATATTTATGTATTTTAATGAATATTCTTATGTATTAAAAGAAAAGAAAAATGTTTCAAATTTAAGGAAAAATTAACGTTTGTATATTTTCTAAAATGTAACAATTAATAATATTTTGAAAAAAAGGTATTATTTTATTTAACAAAACAAAAAAGTATTATATATTAGTTTAAACTAAAAAAATAAGATGGTAAGTAAAAGTATTAGTTTATGAGTGTTAAAAAAAGTAAAAGAATAGATTGAATGGGCTAAAGGAGTTTTGGGCCCAAACAAAAAAAAACAAGCAGAAGGAGAAAATGGGGAGGTGAGGCGTGCAATTCGTTGGGCTTAGGTTGATTAGGAAAGGGCAAGGCCCAGGGCATTTTTACACGTTTTTGTTTAGGGTTTCAGTGTGTTGCCTTCATTTGGAAACTAGGGTTTGCAGAGGCGCGGCGCCGTTCACTTCGTTTCTATCCTCTTCATCCTCTTTACCATGGATTCTGAACAGCGTCCTTCTCGCCCAAGGCCAACCAGTTCCGCCTCTACTTCCTCTTCTCCAAGATCAATTAGGCGATGGCTACAAGGTTTGGTTTCTTGGTTTTATGTTTTACGCTTTTCTGTTTAGTCTTGGTAAAAACTGATTCTTTGTTATGTTATCATTATTGGTATGAGGTATGAAAGAATAGGAAGAAAGAAGTAAACCTTTGGAGAGGAGAAGAGGTGGACGGTGGCGTCCTAGGCGGCCAAGGGCGGAGGAAGCGGTGGAGCTGGCTTTGGGCTGGAAAACCTGGTATCTGTGTCTTTGTCTTTTTAGGTTTTATGATGATGATGTCTGAGAACCTTCTTTATCTTCTTCTCTTTTACCTGCTCCTGTTGCCTCTGAATATTTGATACGTTTGCCTTTCTGATATGCTTGCTTATCTGAGATGCCTGGTATGCTGAGTATTGCTTTGCTTATTTTGATGCCTTTGATATTCATACACTAGCCCTGTGATGAAAACCTTCTGAGGGCTTTGCTAGTTCAGTTGAATCTGAGTTGTCTTGAATGCTTGATATGTTTGGTTGCCTTGAAATGTTTGGATATGTTTGGTTGCCTCGATGATGAACTCTTTGAGTTCTGAGAGCTTGGGCTTCAGTTTGAGGCTTGGCTTATGGTACTGGTTCAAGGCTTAACAGGTTTAGGACAAAGGCTTTGTTGTTCAACAAGCTTTAGGCTTCTGGTTTAAGGCTTGATGTTTAGAGGCTTGACAGGTTTAGGACAAAGGCTTTGTGTTACAGGGTCTTGCTTTAAGGCATATGTAGGCTGATGCTTAGGCTTGTGTTGAAAACTGTTTAATCTTCAGTTTGAGGCTTTTGGTCTTAGACAGGCATGAGGCTTTTAGGCTTGATGATAGTTTACAGGTTTTAGGTGTTTGGAGACAGGTTAGGCTTCATGTTTGCTGTTGAAACAGGTTAAGGCTTATGCTGTTAAAGGCTTGGAATGCAGGTTTTTGATGTAAGCTTCTGTTTGTAATGTTCTTTTGAAAAGGGCAGAGGGTTTATTGGTACATGCTTGAGCTTTGTGTGCTTGTGCTGTTTGCTTCCTTTTGAAACAAGTGAGGGTTATGGCTTTTTGTTTGTGCCGGTTGATGGTTTGAGGCAGCTCTGTTTCTTTTGACAGTTTGTGAAGTTCTATTTTCTTTGTGATATTTCTGCCTCCCTTGAAACTGTGCTGGTATATTTTCTTTATATCTTAAGTCAAGCCTAAGCCTGTAAGCCTTTGCTTTCTTTTTTCTCTTCTCTCTCTCCAGTATTAAAGCATAAAATATTGCTTAGATGTACTATTTCTCTGAAAAGGTAGCTGGCTGAAAATGATGTAATTGGATGTTGCTTGCAAAAGTTGCTTAGCTCTGCATACTTCCTTCTTTCCTGCATACTTTAATGACAACATTTTGTACTTCTTGATATCTTGAGATACTTCTATATCTTTGGACAAATTTTGACATCTTTTTGGTTTAGTTTGAAATTGTGATTCGGTTTGCCTTTATACTTGTACATGCTGTTTGTTTTGAAACTATGCAGTTGGTTGACAAATTTGAATTGTGCAATTTGTATACTTGTGCATTTCATAGTTTTTGCAAGCATTTTTATCCTTCCCTCTTTGTGAACCAAGAGAAATCTTGTGATTTGCAGATAGGGCAAACTGATTCCGGCCAGTTACCTTTAATGATGATTTTTTAACTGTATGCTTTTTATCATTTCATCTGCTTTTAATTTTTTTTCTTTCTTTTTGCAGGTAAAGATAATTGAGCAAAGAAGCAATGGATAGAAGATGAAGACTTAGGAATTTTTTAGGATAGTTTTATTTCAAATTTAATCATTTGTAAAATTATTATTGTAAACAAAAATGTAAATAAATTTACCGTTGTTCAAATAATAATTTGTAACAAAACAATTAAAGATGAATAAATAAAAATCCTTTTGATCAGTTAATTCCCTTTTTTAGCTGTCTATTTAATTACTTATAAATTCTTAAATTATAATAAATGGAAATAAATTCCAATTATCCTAACTTAGAATAAATAAACAATTAATAAACACTGTGGTTTTAGCATCGATCAATTAATAAATCTGGCATTTCAAATGGCCACAGCAATGCACAGTCAAATCACAACACATGCCCAAATGTCTTTTCCTTTTACTGATTTAATCAAACACTGCAAACTTAATCCAAATGCTTCAGTCCAAATTTCAAAGTAAACTGAAAAGAACCATAGACTTAATTCTTTCTGAGAAATACGCGCACAAAACCCTAGTTCTTGATTAAATGTCAAAGAAGCGTCCGCCTGATCAAAACCTGAGCCAACTCAACCAAACCTTAGCAATCTGCCTGAACTGCTTCAAAAGTTAAAGGAAACCCTAATTTTGTCTGACTGATAAGAAAAGTTTGTTTGACTGATTCTTGAGCCAGTCTGAAAAAATCAGGAAAAGCCCGATGCTGTGATTTCTTGTGGAAAAATACGAGGGCAAATTTTGGGGTACAACAGTTGCCCCTGTTCAATCTTCTTGAACCTGAAGAGTTAGATTGGCAAGTTTGCCTTTCGCGACTCGAGGGTAAAAGGAGATTGGACACTAGAGTGCCCAGAAAATTTGCACTCGGTGATGTGATGGTGGAGGGAATGGGCTTACAAATGCCAGTTGGTGATGGGCTTAGAGATGCCATCTGGAAATGTGACAGAATCTTGTCGGGGGATGGGCTTAAAGATGCCATTTGGAAATGGGCTTAAAGATGCCATCTGGAAATGGGCTTAAAGATGCCATTTGGAAGTTGTTGGTAGGAGGATGGGCTTATAGATGCCATTTGGAGGTGTGATGGAAGTTTGTCGGGAATGGGCTTATAGATGCCATTTGGAATTGTATGTCGATCGCGTAAGAGATTCCTTAGCGAGAACTTGCGTACTTGAGAAAGAAAGATGGTTTCCTGGCTTGCTACAGGTGTTGATCTTCAGTCTCTTCATGCAGATATGCCCTGGCTAGATACATGTATCAAATCTACAATCAAATTCTCACAGATATGCCCTGGCTAGATACAGGAATCGAATCCGGAACTTCAAAAGGTTGCTTACAGACGTGCCCTGGCTGGATGCAGGTATCGAATCTCTAAATTCTTCATGCAGATGTGCCCTGGCTGGATACAGGTATCGAATCTACAATTAGTCGCTCCCAGATATGCCCTGGCTAGATACAGTTATCGAATCTGGAATTGGTCGTCTACAGATATGCCCTGGCTGGATACAGGTATCGAATCTGGAAATTGTCGTCTACAGATATGCCCTGGCTGGATACAGGAATCGAATCCGGAATTAGTCGTATACAAATATGCCCTGGCTGGATACAGGTGTCGAATCTGGAAATTGTCGTCTACAGATATGCCCTGGCTGGATACAGGAATCGAATCTCTAAACTCTTCATGCAGACATGCCCTGGCTGGATACAGGAATCACATCTACAATCAGTTACTCACAGATATGCCCTGGCTAGATACAGGAATCGAATCTGGAATTGTGACAGTTGATAGTAATCATCTTTGGATTGACCTTTTTCCTGAAAAGGCAAAACATCAGTTGTATGCAATGTCATGATGTATGAAATGCATGATGTCATGATGCTCAAAATGAGATAGTGTTGTATGCACTTTATCATGTATGTAAGCAGGATGTGTGAAATATCTATGAATGTATTTTCGTCTAGGAAAATAAATCCTTGACGAGTGCCGGGAACTTGTTGAATCCTGGGCTGATGTTGAAGAGTGGAGTTCTTCGCTTCCGCTGGGGATGATGGTTGCAAGAATAGACCGGTAGGAGAAGATGACTCCGTCGGGGGATAAACTTGTTGGAGAGATTACTCTGCGGGGAAATACTCTGTGGGAAGAGATACTTCGCTGAGGCTTTGATGAGAACTCCGTTGGGGATTCCACTGGTAAGTTATGTTGGGGAATTTTGATGAACTCCGCTGGGGACTTTGAAACTTCACTCTGAGGGGAACTAGATTCTGTAAGGCTCTCTGGCTGGGGAAATCAGCTTTGAGAAAGCTCTTGTTTTGCTGAGGATCTTGAAGATAAACTCTGCTTGGGGAATTGAGAACTCAGGAGAATCTTCATTCTTGAGAGAAACAGATTTTTCAGTTGTCTGTTATCTTGTTGGTGGTTGTAATTTCCAGCAGATGATGTGAAATTTTTTGATGATTACTACTTCAAAATGAAGGAACCTTGACGATTACTACTTCAAGATGAAGGAACCTGGATGATTACTACTTCAAGATGAAGGAACCTGGATGATTACTACTTCAAGATGAAGGAACCTTGATGATTACTACTTCAAGATGAAGGAACCTGGATGATTACTACTTCAAGATGAAGGAACCTGGATGATTACTACTTCAAGATGAAGGAACCTTGATGATTACTACTTCAAGATGAAGGAACCTTGATGATTACTACTTCAAGATGAAGGAACCTGGATGATTACTACTTCAAGATGAAGGAACCTGGATGATTACTACTTCAAGATGAAGGAACCTTAATGATTACTACTTCAAGATGAAGGAACCTTGATGATTACTACTTCAAGATAAAGGAACCTGGATGATTACTACTTCAAGATGAAGGAACCTTGATGATTACTACTTCAAGATGAAGGAACCTTGATGATTACTACTTCAAGATGAAGGAATCGGTCGATCAATCTGTATATGTTAAGAATGCTGTTGAAAGGTAATTTGTGCTGGAGAATAAATCCTTGACAAATGTTGGGGAAATAAACCCATGACTGCAGGCCAGCTAGAGAGGTTTCATCACTGCCCCCAGTATCAGATGCATGTGATATTGCCAGGAGACTTGGTCTATTCGTAACCCTTGAGATTGACATTCGAATGCCCCAAGTGATGGTGACGGAGACTTGAATCGGGTTACTCTGCAATTGAGAGATTTTGTTGAAATCTTGACTGGACTGTCCCAGGTTAACTGAACTTTGAAAGATCTGTTGAAACCTTGACTGGACTGCCCCAGGCGTGCTGGATGGTGACATGTCAAGCCCCCTTGTTGATAGGAGATTTGTTAATGGAAGTGTCATCCTTTTGAAGTGATTTTGCTCACTGAGAGAGTTTTCGTTCCTCCGAACATTCGCTGTATGAATTTCTTCGCTGTCAAACAAATAGCCAAATGCAAACATTGATATTCAAGCAATGCAAAGTTTATGTTTGTCTTGAAGTTTTGAAAAATGCGTTTTTTAGCAGAAAACTTTTCATAAGACAAATTCAACACAAGATTTTAGAGCAAAACCTTACAGGAGTCAGGATACCTTTTGTAACAGTATGCTTTCGAACTAACCCATGCTTCAATTAGGACTTTTGAAGGGTTGTAACGTGGCTTGGTTCACGGTTTAAGAAACAAAGGATAAAGGCTCAAAGTATATTTGTACCCACCCGCTCTTCGTGATGTTCTTCAATCCTAAGCTCAGTTAATTGTGCGTCGCACTCTATTTGAGTTTGGAACGACCTTTGGGTGATGGTTCACCAATTGAATTTGGGAGACATCCATCATCTCCTTTTTTCTTTGCAACATTTTTCATGTTGTTGAGGATTTGTAATGACCTCTCTATTTTGATTTTGATTTGTTATCCCTAACTTTTGCCTGGCTGTCTCTGTTTTCAAGATCACAGTCAGCGGGATGCCCCCAGGTTTCTTAAGCCTCCTTTATAGGTTTTGGCTCAGTGGGCTTTTTTCTTTTGAGAGATTGACTGCCTATGTGATAGGGAACCATCATTGTCTTTTGATTCCAAAGGAATGCTTTTTTAGTTGATGTCGTTCATTGTGTTACGAACTGAGAGTTTGCGACTTCAATGCACACCTTTTTGAATTAACTGAGAGACTACCCTGCCCCAGGTTTATATCAAAGGTTTTGATTTGTTTAGAACAGAAAACTCCTACTTCTTTTGGCTCGAAGGGGTTGACTAGGGATTATCTTCCTTATAACTCCAGTGTTTGGGAATTGAAAGAAATGCCTGTACATCATCAGCAGGGTCTGTTCAAAAGCATACTGTATGAGATTATGGTATTGTTTTGTCATCCTCCCTCTAAAGGCTTGCAGCTTTTTATCAAGAGTTAAATATCATAAAGAAAGCATAAGAGTAGTGAAAACGAATGGATGAATTCAAGACAAACATATGCAATGCATTAATGAAACAGAGTTTGACATTAACAATTAATTGTTTGAATGACAATGAGATTACAACTTGAAAATTCAAAGAAACAAAGACGCTATCAATGATTTGGCATAGTAGCAGTGATCACACTTGGAGTCTCCGGAGGGTCAAAACTTGATCTCCTTGGCATCAATCAAGTCTTGAATCAGGTTCTTCAAAGTCCAACAGCTGTTGGTGTCATGCCCAGGGCTGTCAGAATGGTAGGCACATCTCTCACTTGAGTTGTACTTGGAAGAGGAAGTATCAGGATTTTGAGGAGGATCCTTCAGCGTGATTAACCTCAACCTCAGCAAATGTTGTAATGCTTGAGACAAAGGCATGTTGATGTCAGTGTACTGCCTTTCTTGATATCTCACCCTACGCCTCTTGCCCCGTTTTTGTTGAACAGTCGTGGGATCAGAGATCAGGATTGCCCTAGCATGTTGATCAAGACGACTCTTTTGACCAGTCACTGCATTGGACTCTTTCTTCCCATTGTAGGGGATTTTCTGAACATCAGAGGGAGTAGCTCCTTGGATCTTCCCACTTTTGATGCCAGCTTCGACCCTTTCGCCGGTCAGTATTAGCTCAGTGAACCCAGCTGAAGAGCTTCCAATTAAGTGATTGAAGAAAGGCCCTGTCAAAGTTCCCATGAAGAGGTCAATCAGCTCTCTGTCAGTTAAAGGAGGTTGCACCCTACCAGCTAGATCTCTCCACCTTTGAGCATATCCTTTGAAGCTCTCGTCAGAACCCATGGTCATGTTCTGCAATTGCACACGAGTTGGTGCAAGATCAGCATTGTACTGATATTGTTTGTAGAAAGCAGTAGCTAAGTCCCCCCATGTGTGGATGCGAGAACTCTCCAATTGATAGAACCACTCGAGTTGAGTCCCTACCAGGCTTTCTTGGAAGAAATGGATCCAAAGCTTTGGATCAGCTGTGTATGGTTGAATCTTGCGGACATAAGATCTTAGACGCATCTGAGGGCAAGAGACTCCATCGTACAGAGCAAAGGTAGGGACTTTGAACTTTGGCGGAATGACCAATCCAGGAACCAAACCCAAGTCTCCTAGATCCAAGCCAGGTATTTGCTGAACCTCCATAGCATTGAGGCGATCCTCCAACTGTTTGCACTTGTCATCAGCGGGAGGATATTGTTCTTCGGAGTAGTCAGCTTCATAAATCCCCATACTGTGGTCTTCTTCAAGACTGGCCCCCTTGTCTTTGAGAAGGATAGCTTTCAGATCCTCTTGCCCTTTCCCCATAGCCAGAAGCATTTGCTGGAATTGAGCATTTTGAGCTTGGAGATCTTTCACCGTTTGTTCCATATCCATCTTACTGAAATAAACAGTAGGAAGATAAGGAGACCTGTATGGGAGAAACCTGTTATGCAATGATATGTGTGATATATATGCAATGTCTTCAAGGATCTCTTGGGGTAAACACAAGAGAATGTTAGAGGTTGAACTTCGGTCTTTGATTGGAGAACTTTGCATCGGTGGATGTCTTTCCATGAGAATCAAGCTCACCATGTCAAGTGGGTCATAGCCCCTGATTCAAGTTGTTGCACTTGATCTTTGATTGGATTTGTTTAGAGGATAAACCTCTTGCCCTTTGGTAGACGTCTGGTTCAACGTAACCCTGCATCAAAAGAACCCTCGAGATCCTTGAAATGGTTATTGAAAAATGCTATGGTATGATGTTATGATGTTATGTACATGCATGCAAAAGCAAGTAAGTGTATATACAGGCAATCATATTCACACAAAGAAAACAAGTCCTTAGGTTTAGGCTTGCATGGGGTTTGTAGGTAAGTACCCTCTTGAAGTTAGTTGGCTCATCCTGTCCTAGAAATAGAAACCGGGTTCTAAGGAGCTCAATATCATTGGATTGTTTTCTGTGTTCATTGTTTTGGTTTAGCCACTTAACTGGCGACCAAAATATTCCAAGAAAACAACCCTCAATGAGTGTAGTATCGAGTATCTACCAACTTCGGACTGCACCAAAGTCGGTCATCTCACTACCCCTAAAAAGGCTAGGATGGTCAATTAAGGTTCTAAGAGTTCGTTAGTGCTTCATGACATCACTCATCGGCCCCGTACTCTCCTTGACTGAACTCAAGGGTTACCGGTACTCACAAATATGTCACACTAACATAGCTTACTGCTTCAACCGTGTCGGTATATCCCGCACAGTTCCCTCACAGTTTTTTTGCTATTTACCTAAAAAGGTGCCCCAAATCCGGGTGTAGGATTTACAACAAACCCAAACAAGGACCCAAAAAGTAAAGCAATCAAGACAATCAAAGCAAGAATGTAAAGGTGATCTAAACCCTAAGGTAACCCCACTTTTAGATTATTCCCCAGCAGAGTCGCCAGTTCTGTGATACGGTGGGAGAACTGACTTGAGGTTTTGCGTTTGTATTCGCACTTGTTCGGTTTAGCAAGAGTCGCCACCGACTTTTTATTTTATCCTAAAGGAAAGGTTAAAAAGCACAGGAAAAAACCTTTTGAGATGTTTCGTGGGTTTGGGGGGTAGATTATGAAAAGGGAAGGTATTAGCACCATTTTCATCCATGGTTATCCATGGGCTCTTAGTTACTTGGTTTTAGATCACTTGCCTTTGATTTTCAATTGCTTGAAATTGTGGTGTGTGTGTTTTGAAAATGTTTTGGAAGAAGATGCCCTGTCTTAGGCAACCATTGAAATGACTCGTGTTTGAGTGTTTTACAAAGGTGTGTATCTTTTCGAAAAGATGTTTCAAATGTTTTTGGAAGTTTGTTTTGAAAGTGTTTGTGGAGTGTGGTTTTGAAAAGTAGGCAAGTGTTTTTGCAAGTTAGATCTCAAGTAACTAAGAGTTGTCTACCCCTATTGTACTCAAAGGTTTTTCTCATGTTTTAACCCTTTTAACAATTTTGTTCCACCATTGTATTTGGTGGACAATCTTGTATTAGGATGTTTAACGGGACAGGCGTGAGTCATCGTATGGACCAAGAATGCAATGGTGCCAAGTATCTTTGGCAATTTTGCTTGAAGGGACTATGATCATTTTTGATTAGGAAAATTTCGAAAGCGTCATTGAGGGACTATGATCATTTGAATTGTTTTGCCAAAGAAACTCGACGTGCAAGCATGGCCCATTTTGGAAGGCAACAAGCGGGATTACCCTAGGGGTGCAAGTGTGAATAGTGTATTGATTTCATGTATTTGTTTTTGTATTAGGCTATCTAGCATTTGATTTTATGTACATACAAACCCTAGGTCTAACCATGGTATATTTGAAAGCGATAAATTGCGGGAATTTAAAGTCTACGCTATTACAAATAAGTATCCGGGAGTGGGGGTACAAATATTTACAAATGGGGATGAGACTTATAGGAAAGTAGTGTCCAAACAATTTACAACCAAATCGAATCAATCGCAAATGTAAAATGTATCAAATGTATAAGAATACGCAAATGTGAATGTATTAATGTATTTGTGTAAGTGCATGTGAATATTTACAAGTATGGAAATGTATTTATTAAGTATTCTTATCTTGTTTTGTATTTTGTTAATTATGTACAAAAGTTTTTTAATTGAAAGAAAGTAAAAGTTTTACGTTTTAAGATTTAACTTTAAAAAGTTTATTTTTTATATACTTTGTTAAGGTTTTAAATATAAGAGTTAAGAAAAAATGTTTTAGGAAAAATTAATGTTTTATGTATATGTAAAAAAAAAGATTCATTAAAAGAGTTTTTAAGATAAAATCTATTAACCTAATTATATATTAATATTTATGTATTTTAATGAATATTCTTATGTATTAAAAGAAAAGAAAAATGTTTCAAATTTAAGGAAAAATTAACGTTTGTATATTTTCTAAAATGTAACAATTAATAATATTTTGAAAAAAAGGTATTATTTTATTTAACAAAACAAAAAAGTATTATATATTAGTTTAAACTAAAAAAATAAGATGGTAAGTAAAAGTATTAGTTTATGAGTGTTAAAAAAAGTAAAAGAATAGATTGAATGGGCTAAAGGAGTTTTGGGCCCAAACAAAAAAAAACAAGCAGAAGGAGAAAATGGGGAGGTGAGGCGTGCAATTCGTTGGGCTTAGGTTGATTAGGAAAGGGCAAGGCCCAAGGTGTTTTTACACGTTTTTGTTTAGGGTTTCAGTGTGTTGCCTTCATTTGGAAACTAGGGTTTGCAGAGGCGCGGCGCCGTTCACTTCGTTTATATCCTCTTCATCCTCTTTGCCATGGATTCTGAACAGCGTCCTTCTCGCCCAAGGCCAACCAGTTCCTCCTCTACTTCCTCTTCTCCAAGATCAATCAGGCGATGGCTACAAGGTTTGGTTTCTTGGTTTTATGTTTTACGCTTTTCTGTTTAATCTTGGTAAAAACTGATTCTTTGTTATGTTATCATTATTGGTATGAGGTATGAAAGAAAAGGAAGAAAGAAGTAAACCTTTGGAGAGGAGAAGAGGTGGACGGTGGCGTCCTAGGCGGCCAAGGGCGGAGGAAGCGGTGGAGCTGGCTTTGGGCTGGAAAACCTGGTATCTGTGTCTTTGTCTTTTTAGGTTTTATGATGATGATGTCTGAGAACCTTCTTTATCTTCTTCTCTTTTACCTGCTCCTGTTGCCTCTGAATATTTGATGCGTTTGCCTTTCTGATATGCTTGCTTATCTGAGATGCCTGGTATGCTGAGTATTGCTTTGCTTATTTTGATGCCTTTGATATTCATACATTAGCCCTGTGATGAAAACCTTCTGAGGGCTTTGCTAGTTCAGTTGAATCTGAGTTGTCTTGAATGCTTGATATGTTTGGTTGCCTTGAAATGTTTGGATATGTTTGGTTGCCTCGATGATGAACTCTTTGAGTTCTGAGAGCTTGGGCTTCAGTTTGAGGCTTGGATTATGGTACTGGTTCAAGGCTTAACAAGTTTAGGACAAAGGCTTTGTTGTTCAACAGGCTTTAGGCTTCTGGTTTAAGGCTTGATGTTTAGAGGCTTGACAGGTTTAGGACAAAGGCTTTGTGTTACAGGGTCTTGCTTTAAGGCATATGCAGGATGATGCTTAGGCTTGTGTTGAAAACTGTTTAAGCTTCAGTTTGAGGCTTTTGGTCTTAGACAGGCATGAGGCTTTTAGGCTTGATGACAGTTTACAGGTTTTAGGTGTTTGGAGACAGGTTAGGCTTCATGTTTGCTGTTGAAACAGGTTAAGGCTTATGCTGTTAAAGGCTTGGAATGCAGGTTTTTGATGTAAGCTTCTGTTTGTAATGTTCTTTTGAAAAGGGCAGAGGGTTTATTGGTACAGGCTTGAGCTTCGTGTGCTTTTTCTGTTTGCTTCCTTTTGAAACAAGTGAGGGTTATGGCTTTTTGTTTGTGCCGGTTGATGGTTTAAGGCAACTCTGTTTCTTTTGACAGTTTGTGAAGTTCTATTTTCTTTGTGATATTTCTGCCTCCCTTAAAACTGTGCTGGTATATTTTCTTTATATCTTAAGTCAAGCCTAAGCCTGTAAGCCTTTGCTTTCTTTTTTCTCTTCTCTCTCTCCAGTATTAAAGCATAAAATATTGCTTAGATGTACTATTTCTCTAAAAAGGTAGCTGGCTGAAAATGATGTAATTGGATGTTGCTTGCAAAAGTTGCTTAGCTCTGCATACTTCCTTCTTTCCTGCATACTTTAATGACAACATTTTGTACTTCTTGATATCTTGAGATACTTCTATATCTTTGGACAGATTTTGACAACTTTTTGGTTTAGTTTGAAATTGTGATTCAGTTTGCCTTTATACTTGTACATGCTGTTTGTTTTGAAACTATGCAGTTGGTTGACAAATTTGAATTGTGAAATTTGTATACTTGTGCATTTCATACTTTTTGCAAGCATTTTTATCCTTCCCTCTTTGTGAACCAAGAGAAATCTTGTGATTTGCAGAGAGGGCAAACTGATTCCGGCCAGTTACCTTTAATGATGATTTTTTAACTGTATGCTTTTTATCATTTCATCTGCTTTTGATTTTTTTTCTTTCTTTTTGCAGGTAAAAATAATTGAGCAAAGGAGCAATGGATAGAAGATGAAGACTTAGGAATTTTTTAGGATAGTTTTATTTCAAATTTAATCATTTGTAAAATTATTATTGTAAACAAAAATGTAAATAAATTTACCGTTGTTCAAATAATAATTTGTAACAAAACAATTAAAGATGAATAAATAAAAATCCTTTTGATCAGTTAATTCCCTTTTTTAGCTGTCTATTTAATTACTTATAAATTCTTAAATTATAATAAATGGAAATAAATTCCAATTATCCTAACTTAGAATAAATAAACAATTAATAAACACTGTGGTTTTAGCATCGATCAATTAATAAACCTGGCGTTTCAAATGGCCACAGCAATGCACAGTCAAATCACAACACATGCCCAAATGTCTTTTCCTTTTACTGATTTAATCAAACACTGCAAACTTAATCCAAATGCTTCAGTCCAAATTTCAGAGTAAACTGAAAAGAACCATAGACTTAATTCTTTCTGAGAAATACGCGCACAAAACCCTAGTTCTTGATTAAATGTCAAAGAAGCGTCCGCCTGATCAAAACCTGAGCCAACTCAACCAAACCTTAGCAATCTGCCTGAACTGCTTCAAAAGTTAAAGGAAACCCTAATTTTGTCTGACTGATAAGAAAAGTCTGTTTGACCGATTCTTGAGCCAGTCTGAAAAAATCAGGAAAAGCCCGATGCTGTGATTTCTTGTGGAAAAATACGAGGGCAAATTTTGGGGTACAACAGTTGCCCCTGTTCAATCTTCTTGAACCTGAAGAGTTAGATTGGCAAGTTTGCCTTTCGCGACTCGAGGGTAAAAGGAGATTGGACACTAGAGTGCCCAGAAAATTTGCACTCGGTGATGTGATGGTGGAGGGAATGGGCTTACAGATGCCATTTGGTGATGGGCTTAGAGATGCCATCTGGAAATGTGACAGAATCTTGTCGGGGGATAGGCTTAAAGATGCCATCTGGAAATGGGCTTAAAGATGCCATCTGGAAATGGGCTTAAAGATGCCATTTGGAAGTTGTTGGTAGGAGGATGGGCTTATAGATGCCATTTGGAGGTGTGACGGAACTTTGTCGGGAATGGGCTTATAGATGCCATTTGGAATTGTGTGTCGATCGCGTAAGAGATTCCTTAGCGAGAACTTGCGTACTTGAGAAAGAAAGATGGTTTCCTGGCTTGCTACAGGTGTTGATCTTCAGTCTCTTCATGCAGATATGCCCTGGCTAGATACAGGTATCGAATCTACAATCAAATTCTCACAGATATGCCCTGGCTAGATACAGGAATCAAATCCGGAACTTCAAAAGGTTGCTTACAGACGTGCCCTGGCTGGATGCAGGTATCGAATCTCTAAACTCTTCATGCAGATGTGCCCTGGCTGGATACAGGTATCGAATCTACAATTAGTCACTCCCAGATATGCCCTGGCTAGATACAGTTATCGAATCTGGAATTGGTCATCTACAGATATGCCCTGGATGGATACAGGTATCGAATATGGAAATTGTCGTCTACAGATATGCCCTGGCTGGATACAGGAATCGAATCCGGAATTAGTCGTATACAGATATGCCCTGGCTGGATACAGGTGTCGAATCTGGAAATTGTTGTCTACAGATATGCCCTGGCTGGATACAGGAATCGAATCTCTAAACTCTTCATGCAGACATGCCCTGGCTGGATACAGGAATCAAATCTACAATCAGTTACTCACAGATATGCCCTGGCTAGATACAGGAATCGAATCTGGAATTGTGACAGTTGATAGTAATCATCTTTGGATTGACCTTTTTCCTGAAAAGGCAAAACATCAGTTGTATGCAATGTCATGATGTATGAAATGCATGATGTCATGATGCTCAAAATGAGATAGTGTTGTATGCACTTTATCATGTATGTAAGCAGGATGTGTGAAATGTCTATGAATGTATTTTCGTCTAGGAAAATAAATCCTTGACGAGTGCCGGGAACTTGTTGAATCCTGGGCTGATGTTGAAGAGTGGAGTTCTTCGCTTCCGCTGGGGATGATGGTTGCAAGAATAGACCGGTAGGAGAAGATGACTCCGTCGGGGGATAAACTTGTTGGAGAGATTACTCTGCGGGGAAATACTCTGTGGGAAGAGATACTTCGCTGAGGCTTTGATGAGAACTCCGCTGGGGATTCCACTGGTAAGTTATGTTGGGGAATTTTGATGAACTCCGCTGGGGATTGACAGTTGGAAGTTTTAGCTCCGCTGGGGACTTTGAAACTTGACTCTGAGGGGAACTAGATTCTGTAAGGCTCTCTGGCTGGGGAAATCAGCTTTGAGAAAGCTCTTGTTTTGCTGAGGATCCTGAAGATAAACTCTGCTTGGGGAATTGAGAACTCAGGAGAATCTTCATTCTTGAGAGAAACAGATTTTTCAGTTGTCTGTTATCTTGTTGGTGGTTGTAATTTCCAGAATATGATGTGGAATTTTTTGATGATTACTACTTCAAGATGAAGGAACCTTGACGATTACTACTTCAAGATGAAGGAACCTGGATGATTACTACTTCAAGATGAAGGAACCTTGATGATTACTACTTCAAGATGAAGGAACCTGGATGATTACTACTTCAAGATGAAGGAACCTGGATGATTACTACTTCAAGATGAAGGAACCTTGATGATTACTACTTCAAGATGAAGGAACCTTGATGATTACTACTTCAAGATGAAGGAACCTGGATGATTACTACTTCAAGATGAAGGAACCTGGATGATTACTACTTCAAGATGAAGGAACCTTGATGATTACTACTTCAAGATGAAGGAACCTTGATGATTACTACTTCAAGATGAAGGAACCTGGATGATTACTACTTCAAGATGAAGGAACCTTGATGATTACTACTTCAAGATGAAGGAACCTTGATGATTACTACTTCAAGATGAAGGAATCAGTCGATCAATCTGCATATGTTAAGAATGCTGTTGAAAGGTAATTTGTGCTGGAGAATAAATCCTTGACAAATGTTGGGGAAATAAACCCATGACTGCAGGCCTGCTAGAGAGGTTTCATCACTGCCCCCAGTATCAGATGCATGTGATATTGCCAGGAGACTTGGTCTATTCGTAACCCTTGAGATTGACATTCGAATGCCCCAAGTGATGGTGACGGAGACTTGAATCAGGTTACTCTGCAATTGAGAGATTTTGTTGAAATCTTGACTGGACTGTCCCAGGTTAACTGAACTTTGAAAGATCTGTTGAAACCTTGACTGGACTGCCCCAGGCGTGCTGGATGGTGACATGTCAAGCCCCCTTGTTGATAGGAGATTTGTTAATGGAAGTGTCATCCTTTTGAAGTGATTTTGCTCACTGAGAGAGTTTTCGTTCCTCCGAACATTCGCTGTATGAATTTCTTCGCTGTCAAACAAATAGCCAAATGCAAACAGTGATATTCAAGCAATGCAAAGTTTATGTTTGTCTTGAAGTTTTGAAAAATGCGTTTTTTAGCAGAAAACTTTTCATAAGACAAATTCAACACAAGATTTTAGAGCAAAACCTTACAGGAGTCAGGATACCTTTTGTAACAGTATGCTTTCGAACTAACCCATGCTTCAATTAGGACTTCTGAAGGGTTGTAACGTGGCTTGGTTCACGGTTTAATAAACAAAGGATAAAGGCTCAAAGTATATTTGTACCCACCCGCTCTTCGTGATGTTCTTCAATCCTAAGCTCAGTTAATTGTGCGTCGCACTCTATTTGAGTTTGGAACGACCTTTGGGTGATGGTTCACCAATTGAATTTGGGAGACATCCATCATCTCCTTTTTTCTTTGCAACATTTTTCATGTTGTTGAGGATTTGTAATGACCTCTCTATTTTGATTTTGATTTGTTATCCCTAACTTTTGCCTGACTGTCTCTGTTTTCAAGATCACAGTCAGCAGGATGCCCCCATGTTTCTTAAGCCTCCTTAATAGGTTTTGGCTCAGTGGGCTTTTTTCTTTTGAGAGATTGACTGCCTATGTGATAGGGAACCATCATTGTCTTTTGATTCCAAAGGAATGCTTTTTTAGTTGATGTCGTTCATTGTGTTACGAACTGAGAGTTTGCGACTTCAATGCGCACCTTTTTGAATTAACTGAGAGACTACCCTGCCCCAGGTTTATATCAAAGGTTTTGATTTGTTTAGAACAGAAAACTCCTACTTCTTTTGGCTCGAAGGGGTTGACTAGGGATTATCTTCCTTATAACTCCAGTGTTTGGTAATTGAAAGAAATGCCTGTACATCATTAGCAGGGTCTGTTCAAAAGCATACTGTATGAGATTATGGTATTGTTTCGTCATCCTCCCTCTAAAGGCTTGCAGCTTTTTATCAAGAGTTAAATATCATAAAGAAAGCATAAGAGTAGTGAAAACGAATGGATGAATTCAAGACAAACATATGCAATGCATTAATGAAACAGAGTTTGACATTAACAGTTAATTGTTTGAATGACAAAGAGATTACAACTTGAAAATTCAAAGAAACAAAGACGCTATCAATGATTTGGCATAGTAGCAGTGATCACACTTGGAGTCTCCGGAGGGTCAAAACTTGATCTCCTTGGCATCAATCAAGTCTTGAATCAGGTTCTTCAAAGTCCAACAGCTGTCGGTGTCATGCCCAGGGCTGTCAGAATGGTAGGCACATCTCTCACTTGAGTTGTACTTGGAAGAGGAAGTATCAGGATTTTGAGGAGGATCCTTCAGCGTGATTAACCTCAACCTCAACAAATGTTGTAATGCTTGAGACAAAGGCATGTTGATGTCAGTGTACTGCCTTTCTTGATATCTCACCCTACGCCTCTTGCCCCATTTTTGTTGAACAGTCGTGGGATCAGAGATCAGGATTGCCCCAGCATGTTGATCAAGATGACTCTTTTGACCAGTCACTGCATTGGACTCTTTCTTCCCATTGTAGGGGATTTTATGAACATCAGAGGGAGTAGCTCCTTGGATCTTCCCACTTTTGATGCCAGCTTCGACCCTTTCGCCGGTCAGTATTAGCTCGGTGAACCCAGCTGAAGAGCTTCCAATTAAGTGATTGAAGAAAGGCCTTGTCAAAGTTCCCATGAAGAGGTCAATCAGCTCTCTGTCAGTTAAAGGAGGTTGCACCCTACCAGCTAGATCTCTCCACCTTTGAGCATATCCTTTGAAGCTCTCGTCAGAACCCATGGCCATGTTCTGCAATTGCACACGAGTTGGTGCAAGATCAGCATTGTACTGATATTGTTTGTAGAAAGCAGTAGCTAAGTCCCCCCATGTGTGGATGCGAGAACTCTCCAATTGATAGAACCACTCGAGTTGAGTCCCTACCAGGCTTTCTTGGAAGAAATGGATCCAAAGCTTTGGATCAGCTGTGTATGGTTGAATCTTGCGGACATAAGATCTTAGACGCATCTGAGGGCAAGAGACTCCATCGTACAGAGAAAAGGTAGGGACTTTGAACTTTGGCGGAATGACCAATCCAGGAACCAAACCCAAGTCTCCTAGATCCAAGCCAGGTATTTGCTGAACCTCCATAGCATTGAGGCGATCCTCCAACTGTTTGTACTTGTCATCAGCGGGAGGATATTGTTCTTCGGAGTAGTCAGCTTCATAAATCCCCATATTGTGGTCTTCTTCAAGACTGGCCCCCTTGTCTTTGAGAAGGATAGCTTTCAGATCCTCTTGCCCTTTCCCCATAGCCAGAAGCATTTGCTGGAATTGAGCATTTTGAGCTTGGAGATCTTTCACTGTTTGTTCCATATCCATCTTACTGAAATAAACAGTAGGAAGATAAGGAGACCTGTATGGGAGAAACCTGTTATGCAATGATATGTGTGATATATATGCAATGTTTTCAAGGATCTCTTGGGGTAAACACAAGAGAATGTTAGAGGTTGAACTTCAGTCTTTGATTGGAGAACTTTGCATCGGTGGATGTCTTTCCACGAGAATCAAGCTCACCATGTCAAGTGGGTCATAGCCCCTGATTCAAGTTGTTGCACTTGATCTTTGATTGGATTTGTTTAGAGGATAAACCTCTTGCCCTTTGGTAGACGTCTGGTTCAACGTAACCCTGCATCAAAAGAACCCTCGAGATCCTTGAAATGGTTATTGAAAAATGCTATGGTATGATGTTATGATGTTATGTACATGCATGCAAAAGCAAGTAAGTGTATATACAGGCAATCATATTCACACAAAGCAAACAAGTCCTTAGGTTTAGGCTTGCATGGGGTTTGTAGGTAAGTACCCTCTTGAAGTTAGTTGGCTCATCCTGTCATAGAAATAGAAACCGGGTTCTAAGGAGCTCAATATCATTGGATTGTTTTCTGTGTTCATTGTTTTAGTTTAGCCACTTAACTGGCGACCAAAATATTCCAAGAAAACAACCCTCAATGAGTGTAGTATCGAGTATCTACCAACTTCGGACTGCACCAAAGTCGGTCATCTCACTACCCCTAAAAAGGCTAGGATGGTCAATTAAGGTTCTAAGAGTTCGTTAGTGCTTCATGACATCACTCATCGGCCCCGTACTCTCCTTGACTGAACTCAAGGGTTACCGGTACTCACAAATATGTCACACTAACATAGCTTACTGCTTCAACCGTGTCGGTATACCCCGCACAGTTCCCTCACAGTTTTTTTGCTATTTACCTAAAAAGGTGCCCCAAATCCGGGTGTAGGATTTACAACAAACCCAAACAAGGATCCAAAAAGTAAAGCAATCAAGACAATCAAAGCAAGAATGTAAAGGTGATCTAAACCCTAAGGTAACCCCACTTTTAGATTATTCCCCAGCAGAGTCGCCAGTTCTGTGATACGGTGGGAGAACTGACTTGAGGTTTTGCGTTTGTATTCGCACTTGTTCGGTTTAGCAAGAGTCGCCACCGACTTTTTATTTTATCCTAAAGGAAAGGTTAAAAAGCACAGGAAAAAACCTTTTGAGATGTTTCGTGGGTTTGGGGGGTAGATTATGAAAAGGGAAGGTATTAGCACCCTTTTCATCCATGGTTATCCATGGGCTCTTAGTTACTTGGTTTTAGATCACTTGCCTTTGATTTTCAATTGCTTGAAATTGTGGTGTGTGTGTTTTGAAAATGTTTTGGAAGAAGATGTCTTGTCTTAGGCAACCATTGAAATGACTCGTGTTTGAGTGTTTTACAAAGGTGTGTATCTTTTTGAAAAGATGTTTCAAATGTTTTTGGAAGTTTGTTTTGAAAGTGTTTGTGGAGTGTGGTTTTGAAAAGTAGGCAAGTGTTTTTGCAAGTTAGATCTCAAGTAACTAAGAGTTGTCTACCCCTATTGTACTCAAAGGTTTTTCTCATGTTTTAACCCTTTTAACAATTTTGTTCCACCATTGTATTTGGTGGACAATCTTGTATTAGGATGTTTAATGGGACAGGCGTGGGTCATCGTATGGACCAAGAATGCAATGGTGCCAAGTATCTTTGGCAATTTTGCTTGAAGGGACTATGATCATTTTTGATTAGGAAACTTTCGAAAGCGTCATCGAGGGACTATGATCATTTGAATTGTTTTGCCAAAGAAACTCGACGTGCAAGCATGGCCCATTTTGGAAGGCAACAAGCGGGATTACCCTAGGGGTGCAAGTGTGAATAGTGTATTGATTTCATGTATTTGTTTTTGTATTAGGCTATCTAGCGTTTGATTTTATGTACATACAAACCCTAGGTCTAACCATGGTATATTTGAAAGCGATAAATTGCGGGAATTTAAAGTCTACGCTATTACAAATAAGTATCCGGGAGTGGGGGTACAAATATTTACAAATGGGGATGAGACTTATAGGAAAGTAGTGTCCAAATAATTTACAACCAAATCGAATCAATCGCAAATGTAAAATGTATCAAATGTATAAGAATAAGCAAATGTGAATGTATTAATGTATTTTGTGTAAGTGCATGTGAATATCTACAAGTATGGAAATGTATTTATTAAGTATTCTTATCTTGTTTTGTATTTTGTTAATTATGTACAAAAGTTTTTTAATTTAAAGAAAGTAAAAGTTTTACGTTTAAAGATTTAACTTTAAAAAGTTTATTTTTTATATACTTTGTTAAGGTTTTATATATAAGAGTTAAGAAGAAATGTTTTAGGAAAAATTAATGTTTTATGTATATGTAAAAAAAAAGATTCATTAAAAGAGTTTTTAAGATAAAATCTATTAACCTAATTATATATTAATATTTATGTATTTTAATGAATATTCTTATGTATTAAAAGAAAAGAAAAATGTTTCAAATTTAAGGAAAAATTAACGTTTGTATATTTTCTAAAATGTAACAATTAATAATATTTTGAAAAAAAGGTATTATTTTATTTAACAAAACAAAAAAAGTATTATATATTAGTTTAAACTATAAAAAAAGATGATAAGTAAAAGTATTAGTTTATGAGTGTTAAAAAAAGTAAAAGAATAGATTGAATGGGCTAAAGGAGTTTTGGGCCCAAACAAAAAAAAACAAGCAGAAGGAGAAAATGGGGAGGTGAGGCGTGCAATTCGTTGGGCTTAGGTTGATTAGGAAAGGGCAAGGCCCAGGGCGTTTTTACACGTTTTTGTTTAGGGTTTCAGTGTGTTGCCTTCATTTGGAAACTAGGGTTTGCAGAGGCGCGGCGCCGTTCACTTCGTTTCTATCCTCTTCATCCTCTTTGCCATGGATTCTGAACAGCGTCCTTCTCGCCCAAGGCCAACCAGTGCCGCCTCTACTTCCTCTTCTCCAAGATCAATCAGGCGATGGCTACAAGGTTTGGTTTCTTGGTTTTATGTTTTACACTTTTCTGTTTAATCTTGGTAAAAACTGATTCTTTGTTATGTTATCATTATTGGTATGAGGTATGAAAGAAAAGGAAGAAAGAAGTAAACCTTTGGAGAGGAGAAGAGGTGGACGGTGGCGTCCTAGGCGGCCAAGGGCGGAGGAAGCGGTGGAGCTGGCTTTGGGCTAGAAAACCTGGTATCTGTGTCTTTGTCTTTTTAGGTTTTATGATGATGATGTCTGAGAACCTTCTTTATCTTCTTCTCTTTTACCTGCTCCTGTTGCCTCTGAATATTTGATACGTTTGCCTTTCTGATATGCTTGCTTATTTGAGATGCCTGGTATGCTGAGTATTGCTTTACTTATTTTGATGCCTTTGATATTCATACACTAGCCCTGTGATGAAAACCTTCTGAGGGCTTTGCTAGTTCAGTTGAATCTAAGTTGTCTTGAATGCTTGATATGTTTGGTTGCCTTGAAATGTTTGGATATGCTTGATGATGAACTCTTTGAGTTCTGAGAGCTTGGGCTTCAGTTTGAGGCTTGGCTTATGGTACTGGTTCAAGGCTTAACAAGTTTAGGACAAAGGCTTTGTTGTTCAACAGGCTTTAGGCTTCTGGTTTAAGGCTTGATGTTTAGAGGCTTGACAGGTTTAGGACAAAGGCTTTGTGTTATAGGGTCTTGCTTTAAGGCATATGCGGGCTGATGCTTAGGCTTGTGTTGAAAACTGTTTAAGCTTCAGTTTGAGGCTTTTGGTCTTAGACAAGCATGAGGCTTTTAGGCTTGATGACAGTTTACAGGTTTTAGGTGTTTGGAGACAGGTTAGGCTTCATGTTTGCTGTTGAAACAGGTTAAGGCTTATGCTGTTAAAGGCTTGGAATGCAGGTTTTTGATGTAAGCTTCTATTTGTAATGTTCTTTTGAAAAGGGCAGAGGATTTATTGGTACAGGCTTGAGCTTCGTGTGCTTGTGCTGTTTGCTTCCTTTTGAAACAAGTGAGGGTTATGGCTTTTTGTTTGTGCCGATTGATGGTTTGAGGCAGCTCTGTTTCTTTTGACAGTTTGTGAAGTTCTATTTTCTTTGTGATATTTCCGCCTCCCTTGAAACTGTGCTGGTATATTTTCTTTATATCTTAAGTCAAGCCTAAGCCTGTAAGCCTTTGCTTTCTTTTTTCTCTTCTCTCTCTCCAGTATTAAAGCATAAAATATTGCTTAGATGTACTATTTCTCTGAAAAGGTAGCTGACTGAAAATGATGTAATTGGATGTTGCTTGCAAAAGTTGCTTAGCTCTGCATACTTCCTTCTTTCCTGCATACTTTAATGACAGCATTTTGTACTTCTTGATATATTGAGATACTTCTATATCTTTGGACAGATTTTGACAACTTTTTGGTTTAGTTTGAAATTGTGATTCAGTTTGCCTTTATACTTGTACATGCTGTTTGTTTTGAAACTATGCAGTTGGTTGACAAATTTGAATTGTGCAATTTGTATACTTGTGCATTTCATACTTTTTGCAAGCATTTTTATCCTTCCCTCTTTGTGAACCAAGATAAATCTTGTGATTTGCAGAGAGGGCAAACTGATTCCGGCCAGTTACCTTTAATGATGATTTTTTAACTGTATGCTTTTTATCATTTCATCTGCTTTTGATTTTTTTTCTTTCTTTTTGCAGGTAAAGATAATTGAGCAAAGGAGCAATGGATAGAAGATGAAGACTTAGGAATTTTTTAGGATAGTTTTATTTCAAATTTAATCATTTGTAAAATTATTATTGTAAACAAAAATGTAAATAAATTTACCGTTGTTCAAATAATAATTTGTAACAAAACAATTAAAGATGAATAAATAAAAATCCTTTTGATCAGTTAATTCCCTTTTTTAGCTGTCTATTTAATTACTTATAAATTCTTAAATTATAATAAATGGAAATAAATTCCAATTATCCTAACTTAGAATAAATAAACAATTAATAAACACTGTGGTTTTAGCATCGATCAATTAATAAACCTGGCGTTTCAAATGGCCACAGCAATGCACAGTCAAATCACAACACATGCCCAAATGTCTTTTCCTTTTACTGATTTAATCAAACACTGCAAACTTAATCCAAATGCTTCAGTCCAAATTTCAGAGTAAACTGAAAAGAACCATAGACTTAATTCTTTCTGAGAAATACGCGCACAAAACCCTAGTTCTTGATTAAATGTCAAAGAAGCGTCCGCCTGATCAAAACCTGAGCCAACTCAACCAAACCTTAGCAATCTGCCTGAACTGCTTCAAAAGTTAAAGGAAACCCTAATTTTGTCTGACTGATAAGAAAAGTCTGTTTGACCGATTCTTGAGCCAGTCTGAAAAAATCAGGAAAAGCCCGATGCTGTGATTTCTTGTGGAAAAATACGAGGGCAAATTTTGGGGTACAACACTCATCAGCGTTCAAGGATTTATTTTCCTCAATCGAACGGCAATACAGCAAATCAGCTTACATGCGCATACATTACATCCATGTATCATAAACATTGATAAAACAAATACATTGCATCATACATTTCATGGAACATAACTTTGTGTTTCAGCTAACATTTTACCCTTTTCAGGATAAGATTAACAACTACCATTAACAATATGCAATCATGATACAATACAAATTCGCTCCAGACACAGATGCCATTCTGATATTCATTCAGATTCAACTTTCAGATACAATACGGATACGCTCCAGACACGGATGCCATTCTGATACTCATTCAGACTCAGCTCTCAAATACAGTTCAGATACGCTCCAGACACGGATGCCATTCTGATACTCATTCAGATTTAGCTTTCATATACAGTTCAGATACAGTACGGATACGCTCTAGACACGAATGTCATTCTGGTACTCATTCAAATTCATACTTCAGATACATTATGGATACACTCCAAACACGGATATAATTCTGGTACTTAGTTAAAATCAACTCTCAGATACAGTTCAGACACGCTCCAGACACGGACTCCGTTTTGATACTCATTCTTTCAACTTACAACTTACAATTCAGCAAACATTCTTGGATGGCATCTAACAAGCCCATCTCCAAAAAAATTCTATCACTTCTCAAAATGGAATCTTTAAGCCCATTCCCTCAACTACACATCGTCAAGTGCAAAACTCGCCAATCTAACTCTTCAGGTTTAAGAAGATTGAACAAGGGCAGCTGTTGTACCCCAAAATTTTCCCTCTCATTTATCAAGATTATTCTCACAAAATTTCTTTGACTCAAGATTGGATTAGGGTTTGGTCAGCTCAAGACATCCCATCATGCACTGATCACCCAAAATTAGGGTTTGAGATTGCACAAGGATTTTTGGACTATCAATGCTTCATATGACTTTCAAACATCATTATGAACCCCTAAGATTACTCATGACAAGTTTCAGGCCTTGAACCACATTTTTGATCAGTCAATTGGACAATTGACCTAAAAATCAACTGTATTTGGAAAAAAGTCAACCATGGCCAATTTACAGTCAAACTTCATAATTTTTGATCCACATCAACATTATAAACTCACATGTATCATTTGATCAAGTTTGGATCACAATTCCTCAAGAAATTTGATCAAATCATCAAAAGGGCAAAATGGTCAAAACTAGGATTTTGACTGAGAAAGGGCAATTTCTGATTTTTGACTTAGCAAATGACCAATTGAGTTAAATCATGATTCCAAGGATTAAATGGAATCATCTTGATCTAATTACATGGTTCAAAACATTTCAATTTCATTGGATTGACAAATGAAATTTGCAGTCAACTGATCAAAAGTCAATTGTACACTGAAAAGTCAAACTTTGACTTTTTGGTCAAAATCAAGTACCAAGGGTCACAATTCATCAAGATATTTCAAAATGTGAAGCTTGGTCATCAAGAAATCAAATATTGAAGATTAGGGTTTAAAATTGAAAATTTTCTTAACTTAGAAATTTTTCTAAGTATAGAAAATTTCTTATTTTTACTCAAATTTAGGCCATTTTTCACCATGATACAAGATGATTCAGAGGAAGTTCCCAACATGAAAGTTGTAGAACTCCATGAAATATACAACTTTGCTTCACACACTTTCCCCTAAATATGCTTGGATCTCAAGATATAAATTTATGAATACATGCTCATGAACTAAATAACTTAGTGAATTTTTGCCCTAATTTAGGCAGGTTTTAGACCCAACTTCATGGAAATTTTTCACCTAGTTCCAAGAGGATTCTTGAAATACATTTCAAAGATGAGTTATAGAGCATATTTCAAGCTTTCCAAAATGTCCAAGAACTCCTTAAGATCATTTTTGAGTAGGGAGAATCGAAGAGATGAAGTTGGCAATTTCTCACTTTTGGTTCAAGCCATTTCATGAAGAACAAAGTTCCAATCAATACCTATGCTGCCTAATCCATGCTTTACAGGTCCCAAACTTGTTTCTTACTCCATAATTTAATGATTACTCAGTTGACAAAGCTTTAATCCAAGCCTTAGAGCCATTACCCAAGTTGTAATTCCATAAATGGCAAAAAGTGGCCATTGCCATTTTGAAAAACTCAACTTTTGCCACTTTCCAATTATTGAGCATTCAACCTGTCTCCATTGTACATACAAGTACCACAGGCCTAAAGCAAATTTTACAAAGAACATACCAACCCTAAGCAAGCCAGTACAAGCATGTGAAGACTTGTCTCTTCACTTTGCTTCAAAAGCAAGAAAGGTTGCCAAAAGGCTAGAACTTGCAGATCTGTTGGAGAGCTGACCTAAAACTAATTCCATACTAATATACAAACACAATACAACATAACACACAATTACTAGAAGCCTGAAACACTCCCAAACTCCATATCACCCAAAAACTGTCAAAACTTGCAGTTTTGGCATAAGCATAGCAATCTCTCATTTGGCTCGTGCGTTTCAAGTCTTAACCATCAAAACACCTTACCTACTTGATATCTAACTCATCCAGGCCCTCATCCCTGTACTGTAACTCCTTCTCCATCATCTGCCATTTTTGTTTCCAAAGCTTGCAGGTTGACTTGGATAGGGACTTCCAGACACTTCCAGAGCAAGGCAAGGATTGGAACACACTCAGGGAGGTTCAAGCAAGCTCAAGCAATCATCTGGCCTTCATAAAACTCACTCTATTTCCATCCATGATTTCAACTGAAAGAGCTAAAAATCTCAACTCCTATCTCTTCATACAGGCATCCATTGGCCATGATTTGTGAATAAACAATGTAGACCTCATTGCAACAAAACTGTACATATACATACCTTGCATTTATTTGGCCTGAGTTGAGAGAATTTTGAACTTGAAGTTTCTGGAAAAAATTAGGTTTAAATTTGGGGTTTTTAAAATTAATTATGATCTTTGATTGTTAGCTTACATAATTTATATGGTTAGAATCGTGAGACAAAATGCTACAACTTTCATTTTATAAGTTTTCATTTTCGTGGAAGAATGAGAAAGTTACAGAGCATCTTCCAGGCTAGAGGAAGAAGATGAAGTACAGGGCCATGGAAGTGTTTCATTTTATGTTATTTTTGTTTCACATTAATCAACAGATGTATAGCCACCCTAGTGGCAAGGTAGCACGCTGGTGAGATCCATGTCCTGGTTTCGAACCTTGGCGCTACCTTTTGTTTTTTCACATTTTTCCATTTTAAGTTTTTTGGCTTGTTTTGAAGGATTGGGCCTCCATGCTGGGCCTACTGTTTTTTCTAACATCCACCCCTTTGATTGCTCAGAATACCCCCTGGCCCAATTATTTTCATATATTTATTTATTTGTTTTTATTTTCATTTTTATTTATTAAATATTTCTTAAATACATAAAAATCATAAAAAAATATGAAATATGATAATTTTGCATTTTGTTTATTTTATTTCTATTTTCACATTAAAAAATATAGTTTTATTAAACTATATATTAATTATTTTTCTTGAATAAACTTGTAAACATAAATAAAATAGGTTTAGTTTAATTTGTTTTATTTTCTTTTCATTTCATGCTTGTAAATATTTATTTTAGCATATAAAAACTAAATATTTTCATACAATATTATTTATTATTTTTACATAAAAAAATATACAAATAATAATACATGAAAACATTATTTTCTTTCAAACTAGAAATTAGGGTTAACCTTTTTTTTAAGAATTAATTTCTTTTCCTTATATTTTTAGGGTTAGGTTAAAATTTCTTTTCACACAAAAAGCAAAACAAAAATCTTTTTTTTACATGTACATAATATTGCATATTTAAATATTGTATATTATTTATTCTAATACTCGTACAAATACGATTTGGTTATAATAATTTGTTTAGATTTACATTCTTGCAAATCCCCATTCAAATTTGTATTCCCCCTCCCATAAATTGTTGTAATAGCTTAGTAATCTTTACATTATGCAATTTACCGCTTTACATGCCATGTTAGTAATTAGGGTTTGTATGGTAAGATCAAAACAAATCAAATAGAAAACCCTAATGCAAGATAAAATCAAAGCATGAAAATAACACACTTGCACACAAGCATCCTTAGGGTTTCTCCACTTGGTTGCCTTATATAAAAATAGCCATATTACGCATGCAAAGTATCTTGGCAAAACAAACAAATATAAGATCATAGTCCCTCAATGACGCTATTCAAGGCTGCCTTACAAAATGATCTTGGTCCCTAAAAAATGCTAAGATGCTTTGTAACATTGCTAATCATGGTTATACGATGACCCACGTCTGTCCTGTTTACATCCAAGGATAGGTTTGCTTACCAAATCAATGGCAAGACAACCATTTCAAAGGAATAGAAAATGAACAAGAAATACTTTTGAGTAGGTAGATTGCTTCTAGTTACTTGCCCTATTTCCAAACAACTATCCTTGCTATTTTTCAAAAAACAAACACACACATTTCAAAACATCTTACAAACAATGAAAACATTTTCAAAAAGACAAACATCTTTGTATACATTCTTATGAACAAGAATCATTACAAAGATTGCCTAAACGAATGGCCTCTTTTATAAAATACTTTCAAAACCACACCAAGCATAATTTCAAACCACAAAAGCAAGTGATCTAGCAAGTAACCAAGAGCCCATGGGAAACCATGGATGAAAAGGGTGCTAATACCTTCCCTTTTCATAATCTACCCCCTGAACTCAAGAAAATATCTCAAAGGTCTTTCCTGTGCTTTTTCACCATTCCTTTTGGACAAAAGAAAAGTCGGTGGCGACTGTTGCTAAACCGCAACATTTGTGATAAAACGCAAAACACCAAGTCAGTTCTCTCACCGTATCACACCTGTTCTTGGTCTAATTTTACTTGTATGTGAAAACCCTAAAACCAACACAAAAACCCTAGTAATGGCAACTCTGGATTTAAGCAGCAAAACACAAAATCAAGTAAGCCAAAACGTTGCAAATGACAATATGAACACAATACAATGTTTAAAAATGCTTAACCATGCGTGAATTAAGAAATCAAACTCAGGTTTTGAGATGGAAATTACGGGTCTGTGGCTTGCGAATTCGAGCGTGGCAAGGCTTGTAATTGATTGAGTCACGTTCTGGAGACGTCCAAGAGTCTATTGGTAGTCTTATAATGGCCTGAATCAACCTCTAAGTTCAAGAATGATCTCTCACTTTCCTGCAAATTTTTAGAGTTTTGTTCTTCCTTTCTCACGACTGCCACCTCTCTCTTGCCTTGGATGCGTTATGTATATGTACTTGAATGAATTAGGGTTGTAAAAACCACTAGTATCTTTGCAAATTTTGAAGATTTAATTTGGTCTTCATGTGGTATGATATCCTTCCAAATTTGGCCTAATCATCCCATTCTTGTGCCAATTAGCTTTGATTTGATTTGATTCTGATATGCCAGCATAATGAGCTTGTGATTCTATCCAAAAATCCAATCAAAACAAATCTTTGCTATTATTTACCATTTATTTGATTTAATTCAATTTTTAATTAATAAAAAATAAAAATAAAATAAATAATGAAGCAAATAACATGTGAGTGAATATTTGGGTCGTGGATCAAGTTATAAGTGAGGTGCAAGCATAAAAAGTTAGGCCCATTTGGCAAAAAATGCAATTTTGAGCACATTTGACTTTTGGCAATTTTGCAAAAATGGTCAAGTTTGACAAGGCATAACTCTTTCAATTTTAACCCTAGAGAGGTGTTCTTGGACTTTTTAGAAATATTAGGATGTCCCCTAAACAACCCTTTTGGTCTCATCTCAAATGGGTCTTCCATATTCATGTAAGAAGCTTTGACCCAAAAAGTGTTTTTGTTGACTTTTCAAAAGGACCTATAATGTGGAAATTCATATATTTTTGTGAGTGCATATTTTGAACTTGAGGGATGAAGATGAATTCTAGGGAATTGCATTCTCTTCAAAATGAGCCTTGGATGGAAAATTTATGATAAATTATGAAGAAGTTATGCTTGGTCAAAGTTTGGTTGACTTTTCCTAAGAAACCCTAATTTAGCAACTTTTGGGTTTTGATGAATTTAGGGCATTCATTGAGGAATCATGATCAACCCTTGATAAAATGATGGATATAACTTCAAAATGTTGATGTTGACCAAAAATCTTGAGGTTTGACTGTATGTGGGCCCCTATTGACTTTTGACCTAATACAGTCAATTCTCAAGCATCTGAGTAGTTGACTGAGCAAACTTCTTGTGCAAGGCTTGAAATTTGACATGGAGGGTCTTGAGAACATATTAGAACCATGGAGAGCATATGAAGTCTTTTAAATTCACACATCTTGGTGAAAATGGAAGCCCTAGTTTAAGATACATTGCCTTAGGAGAGAGTTTGTCTGGTCAACTCTTGGGTAACCTTGAGCAAATTGAGGATATCTAGGAGATGTTTTGAGTAAAATGAGAGGTAAAATTTTGGGGTACAACAGCTGCCCCTGTTCAATCTTCTTAAACCTTAGGATGTAGATTGGCTTGTCTGCCTTTCGTGATCTGAAGGTGTAAGATGATTGAACACTAGAGTGCCCAGAAATTTGCACTCGTATGAAGTAATGCTGATTTGATGATGTCAGGAATGGGCTTACAGATGCCATTTGGAGAAGATGACAAAAGATTATCGGGGATGGGCTTAAAGATTCCATCTAGGATGTGATGGAGAATTGTAGAATCGTCGAAGATGGGCTTAAAAGATGCCATCTAGAGGATGTTGATTTCCTGAGATATTCCTTTGATGAGAATTCCTGTCTCTGTCGCTTAGGAGGAATCTGCTGAGGAATGTTGGTATCTGTCCTAGGAGAAATAAAATTTTAGGAGCTTCAGTTTTCCGTTACTCTTCTGGGAAATAACTCCTGCTTGAGGAAGCGGAAGTGAACTGCATATCTGGTCAGGGTACAAGCTACGCCACGACTTACTGGGGAAAAGCGAAATCGATCGTGTTTGATCAGGTCCAGGTCTTGCAGTTTTGTAAACTGTTGTCTAGAGATAAGAGAGAAGAAACCTGGATGGTAAGGTTATGAGAAGGAACCTGGATAGTGGGGTTACTTCGAGATGAAAGCCTGGATAGTAGGGTTATGAGAAGGAACCTGGGTGGTAGGGTTACTTCGAAATGAAAGCCTGGATAGTAGGGTTGTGAGAAGGAACCTGGATAGTAGGGTTACTTCGAAATGAGAGCCTGGATAGTAGGGTTGTGAGAAGGAACCTGGATAGTAGGGTTACTTCAAAATGAGAGCCTGGATAACAGGGATGTGAGAAGGAACCTGGATAGTAGGGTTACTTCGAAATGAGAGCCTGGATAGTAGGGCTGTGAGAAGGAACCTGGATAGTAGGGTTACTTCGAAATGAAAGCCTGGATAGTAGAGCTATGAGAAGGAACCTGGGTCGTAGGGTTACTTCGATATGAAAGCCTGGATAGTAGGGCTATGAGAAGAAACCTGGGTCGTAGGGTTACTTTAAATGAAAGCTTGGATAGTAGGGCTTTGAGAAGGAACCTGGATAATAGGGTTACTTTGATATGAAATCCTGGATAGTAGGGCTATGAGAAGGAACCTGGGTCATAGGGTTACTTTGATATGATATCCTGGATAGTAGGGCTATGAGAAGGAATCTGGATAGTAGGGTTACTTCGAAATGAAAGCCTGGGTAGTAGGGCTCTGAGAAGGAACCTAGATAGTAGGGTTACTTCGAAATGAAAGCCTGGATAGTAGGGCTGTGAGAGGGAACCTGGGTCATAGGGTTACTTTGAAGTGATAGTGTAGATTAGTTGACCCGTTTGGTTTCAGGAACTGAGTTTCCATTAGTCGTCTGCAGATGTGACTTACATAACTGCTGGATTTGATGAAGCTAAACGTCTTTTCCTGAAAAGACATCAGGGTTAGTTATATGTGATGCATGAAATGCAGGGTGAGATTATGTTCTCAAAATAAATGAGATTATGCTGTATATGATATGTATGCGTATGTCATGATGTATGTACATGAAATACTATCGGAGTATGCTCGCGTCTGGGAAAATAAATCCCTGATGGTTGTTGGGGATTTTATGAATATTCTGTTAGGAAGAGATTCAGCTTGAGAACAAACTCTGCAGGGAACACACTTAGAAAATGTATTTTTGCAGCTGAAGTGATGAACTTTATCGGGGATTAAGCCTCTGTGCCCAGAGAAATTAACTCTGCTTGGGGGATGAATTTTACTGACTCGCCCGCGATTATGAACTTCCGCTGGGGTGGTTACGTCTTGTTTCGGGAAAGCTGACATCAATGCTTTTGAATACTTTTACTTTGTGGGGAGTGTATGTATTGATGATTGTGCTTCAAAGCTGACTCTATCTCGATACCTGCTGGGCGGAGTAACCGTCAGGTTTGGCACTTCTTGTTTTTTCCATGTTTCTGGAATTACGAGTAATTGTCTTTTGTTTGTTATGTAAATGTTTATGAGCAACAATCATTTTCAAATGCATATATAAAAAATAAGTCATTGTACGTTCTTGCAAAACAAAAGAAAAAAGAAAAACAGATCGAAGTTTCTTGTGAAAATGATTTGTATTGATTTTTGAAGTTGGCCTGTAATAAGCGTTTTTGTACAAGGAGGCTGATGCTCTAGTAAGAGAACACCGCCAAAAAATGGAAATTATACAATTTGTGTAAAAGAAAGAAAAACAGCTATGTGAAACAACCCCATTGGGTTCCAAATCTGCTATTGCCTTTATATCTTCAAGCGTCTCATCACTTTGCTTCTTGGCTGAAAGTTGATCAAATTGATTGGTGTCGTCCGAGCTTGATAGTCGATACTGAAGTCTAGTCGCAAGATGATCCAATGAGACACAGTGGTACGCTTTATATCCCTAACTTTTGCCTGGACTGCCTGTGATCGGTGGATCTGGAACTGACTGTTTAACGCTGGTTCGCGAAATGTCGCGGAAGCAAGAGTCGCCACCGTCTTTTATTTTCTCCAATTGGAAAGGACAAAAACACAGAAAAATTCCTTAAAGAGATTGCTCTCGGTTCGGGAGGTAGGTTATAGAAAGGGAAGGTGTTAGCACCCTTTCTATCCACGGTTATCCATGGGCTCTTAGATACTTGCTGAATGTGTTTTCAAAATTGTTTGTTTGCTTTTCAATGTGGGTTTAAAAAGTTTCTTTGAAAAATTTCAGTTCGACTCGTACGTCAGAGTGTTTGAAAAGTTTGCTTTGAAAGCTTTTGAAAATGTGTTGGTGAAAAGATGTTTCTTTTGTTTGTTTTTGAAGAGAGCAAGTATCCTTGAGAACCTACCTATCCTAAGGAATTCGTCTGTGTAAATGTCCTTTAAAGTAGCGCCATCCCACCATTGAGAGGTAGGTAGCACCACCGTTGGAGGTATTCGGGTCAATTCGAGGTTCGGGACATGGTGATCACCAGAGCAATGGGAAGACACCTTAGAAGCTACCCTCATGCCAGGTTCCCGGATCATGAGGACTTACTAAGACGTCCTCTACTCGACGATCACCTTTCGAAAGGCAACAGTGAGGCGTACCCTAGGGGTGGTGTGTGCGATTCGTGTGTCGTTTTCATTGATATTTGTCTTGTCATGTTCATTGTGATCTACGCTTGATTTTAATTAAGTCATTCATTCTTTCATGCATATTTAACAGTTATAAAGTTTGCGGAAAAATAAATCTACAACTATTACAAATGGCGCGGGTCCACATCGCCAAAATTAAACCGGACCCGATTTGACGGAAAATAAATAAAGCGAATAAAAGTGCGAAAAGTTAAATTGTTACAAGGCTTTGGGACATGTACATAATTATTTAAACGATATAAAATAAATACGCGAAATTAAATGAATTATGAACATGGGTGTTGAACCCTTTTGCAAAAATTAAAGTTAATGAAGAATTGAAATTAAAATTGAAAAGAAAATGTTTTTTAGTATTTTATGTTTTTTATGATTTAAGGAGAAAAGAATGAATTAAAATTAAAATGAAATATTAAACCTAATTCTAACTATTTTTAAGTTATTAAGAAAAATATTGAATTTAACCTAAATTAAACCTAAGTTTGTTATATACAATTAATTATGAAAATCAATAAATAATAATATTATGATCAAAAGGAAAAAGTAAAAGGAATGAAAATTGTCAATTAACCTAATTCTACCTTTTTTATATTTAATATGAAAAGAATTAAAATTGCAAACATCCTAATTAAAACTAAATTCATTATATGTTAATTTATTTACAAGAAAATAATTATAATAAAAATATTTATTATTTTTGGTCTTTTCTGATTTTTTTGATGTCTTTATATTTTGTAAAAATAATAATTAAATTAAAACAGCAAAACAAGTAAAATAATAATTAGAAAAAAGATAAGAAAAATAAATAAAACTTGCAAACCAGGGTGGGGGTGTAGTCCCAAATTGGAGGTTTTGATGGTAAAGCCTGGCCCATTAAGATTCAGATTCGTTGACTTTTGTGCAAGCATATGACGCGTCTGACTATGGTACATGGTGTTCCTTGGATCTGGGCCATTGATCTGGTGCCCTTGGACGCGTGGAGGTTGATTGCTGGGCGTGTATGATGATCCTGGCCTTGGGCGCTGTATATGAACATTTGATGAAAAATAATATTGAAATAGCATGAGACCTGGGGTTTGAACCCAGGTCATGAAGGTCACACGCACCTATACCTGCCAGCTGAGCCATTTGACTTATTTGATATATTAATAACACACAAATAACAAAAAGAAAGAACAAACGCATTAATGATTAAACGCGCGAAATTCAAACTAACGAATCATGCTTCGCCAACGCATTATCTTCTTCGCCCAGCTTTTTTATTTTTCTGAAACACGAGTATACAACAACGGTTTGGCAAACGTTGCCTAAAACCATCTACCGAAAAATAGCGAATAGACCCTCGACGCTCATAAATTGAGCGCGAGGGTTGGAATCTCTTCGTCTGGACGTGCTAAGTACAATGGCAATAGTCTTGAGCTCCAATTTTTCTTGGTTTGGGAAACCCCAATTTTCAAGCTCTGTAAACCCAATCTCTTGCGTTTGGAGGGCTGTTAATGGTTGGGATGTGATCAGTGAAGCTTCAGGAAGCCAATGGAATAGGAATTAGGGCTTGAATCCCCCTAGAAAGTTGATTTCAGAATTGAACTTTCTTCACAATTTTCTCAGTTTGCAATGGTATTTTCAGCGCAGCTTTTAGTCTAATGCAATTAGGTTTGTGATCCTGCATATGTAGTAAAGCTTTTAGGTCAACAAAATTGGATAATATCCATGGCATTCAATGATTTGCATATTTGATTTTCTAAGAATCTTTACATATCTTTTTCATGTGCAATTTTGTTCAATCAGCTCAAATCAAACCAAAACTTGCCTAATTAGGATGTGCACGAAATATTGACCTTGAAATGTGTACAAAAAGATTTGTTTGGCTCATTTAGATATTTTTCACACATTTAATTAATTTAATTGAATTAATATAAATAAAAATTCAAATAAATAAATAAAAAATGAGAAAATGCTTCCCTTTGGGCCAAGTGGTCGTGCATAGGCTTGGAATGATGAATCATGGAAGAAAAATGGGCCCATTAGCAAATTTAGGTCATTTGAATCAAAGTTGACTTTTCAAAATTCCCAAAAATTTCCCAACTTCCACAAGGCATAACTTGCTCAATTTTTAAGCTTTTCACATGTTCTTGGACATTTTGGAAAGGTCTTTGAGTCCTCTAACCAATGCCTTTGGTCCCATGTCATTTTGATTTACTAATCTCAAGTTATGGCCTTTGACTTAAAGTACCTTTTTGTTGACTTTTGAAAATGACCTATAATGTTGAAATTGATAACTTTTTGTGAGAGCATTTCTTGGCCTTGAAGTATGAAGATGAGTTGTAGGAAATGTCTTTCTCTTCAAAATGAGCTTTGGATGGAATTTTTCTGATAATCCATGTGAAAGTTATGCCCTGGTCAATTTCAGTTGACTTTTTCAGCTGTCCAAATAAGGCAACTTTTGTATCTTTGATGATTTCTGAGCCAAATTTTGATAATCATGATCAAGCATTGATCAAATGATGTTTGTGGCTTCAAAATGATATGTTGACCAAAAATTTGAACTTTTGACTGTCAAATGACCATTTTGCCCCTACAGTTGACTGTAGTGCAATTTAGGGTTTTGACTGTGCAATTTTGAGCTGAATGCCTTGAAACTTGATATGAGGATGTTTGACCACATTTGTAGGCATGTGGGACTTGATTGAGCCTTTGAAAACTTAATTTTCTTGATCAGAACCTGTGATCGGTGGATCTGGAACTGACTGTTTAAAGCTGGTTCGCGAAATGTCGCGGAAGCAAGAGTCGCCACCGTCTTTTATTTTCTCCAAATGGAAAGGACAAAAGCACAGAAAAATTCCTTAAAGAGATTGCTCTCGGTTCGGGAGGTAAGTTATAGAAAGGGAAGGTGTTAGCACCCTTTCTATCCATGGTTATCCATGGGCTCTTAGATACTTGCTCAATGTGTTTTCAAAATTGTTTGTTTGCTTTTCAATTGTGGGTTAACAAAGTTTCTTTGAAAAATTTCAGTTCGACTCGTACGTCAGAGTGTTTGAAAAATTTGCTTTGAAAGCTTTTGAAAAGTATTGGTGTGAAAAGTCTTTGAATTTTTGTTTTGAAGAGAGCAAGTATCCATGAGTCGTCTACCTACCCTAAGGAATTCGTCTGTGTAAATGTCCTTTAAAGTAGCGTCATCCCACCATTGAGAGGTAGGTAGCACCACTGTTGGAGGTGTTCGGGTCAATTCGATTTTAGGGACGTGGTGATCACCAGAGCAATGGGAAGACACCTTAGAAGCTACCCTCATGCCAGGTTCCCGGATCATGAGGACTTACTAAGACGTCCTCTACTCGACGACCACCTTTCGAAAGGCAACAGTGAGGCGTACCCTAGGGGTGGTGTGTGCGAATTGTGTGTCATGTTCATTGATTTTGTCTTGTCATGTTTGTTGTGATCTACGCTTGATTTTAATTAGGACATTCATTCTTGCATGCATATTTAACAGTTATAAATTTTGCGGGAAAATAAATCTAAGGTTATTACAAATGGCGCGGGTCCACATCGCCAAAATTAAACCGGACCCGATTTAGCGGAAAATAAATAAAGCAAAATAAAATAAAAAAAGTGCGAAAAGTGAAGTTACATGGCTTTGGGAGATTTACATAATTATAATGAACGACACAAAGTAAATATGCGCAATTAAATTAAAACAATGGGCGTTGGACCCTTTTACAAAAATATTTAAAGTTAATGAATTAATTAAGGAATTAAATGTTTTTTTTTGGTATTTTTGTATTTTTTTAGATTAAATAAGAAAAAGGATTAATTATAATTAAAGTAAAATGTCCAAACCCTAATTCTAATGTCTTCTTTATTTATTATGAAAGAATTAAATTAAAACCTAAATTAAACCCTAAATTATTTATGTACAATTTTTAATTTATGAAAATAAAATAATAAATGAATAATATTGTGAGAAAAAGGGAAAATTAAAAAGATATAAAAATTGTCAATTAACCTAATTCTATATTTTGGGATTTTTATTAAAAGGAATTAAAGTCAAAAACCTAATTAAACTAAGTAATTTACATACAATTTATTTATGGAAATAATAAAATAAAAATTGTAATTTTTGGCATTTTTTTGATTTTATGATGTTTTTGTATTTTGGTTAAAAAATTAAATAAACAATGATTAAAATAAACATAACAATTAAAATAATAATTAAAAAGATAAGAAACATAATTAAAATTGGCAAACCAGGGTGGGGTGTAGCCCCAGATTAGGAGGTGCAGGCCCTAGAACATTGGCCCATTTGCTTCATAATCCGTTGACTTTTGGAATCACGTATGGTGCATTTGACCAGGGTTTATGTGTTCCTTAGATTCTTGGCCGTTGATCTAACGTTGGGATGGACGTGGCACGCTTGATCTGGATGGAATATGGTGGTCCTTAGTGCCAGCGTTGCATAGGAACCTGCATTGAAAAATAATATGGGAATTTGCAAGACCTGGGATTTGAACCCAGGTCATGAGAGTCATATGCACGTATCCCTGCCAACTGAGCCACTGAGTTTCAGTTAATATATTATGGCCAATAAATAATAAAAAGAAATAACAAGGCCTTAATGATTCAGCGCGCGAAATTCAAACGCACGAGTCACAGGTTGACACGCTTCATCGTCTCCACCCCCACTGTAAAACAAAATCCAATGGCAACGGTTTTCAACGCGTTGCAAAAAGGGATCTATTGAAAAATAGCGATTAGAGCCATGAGCTTCATAAATTGTTCGCGAGTATATCTTCTTCTTCGTCTCTAAGCGCTGAGTTCAACCATGGTATTCATGGGTCCTGATTTTTCCTCTATGCAAAAGCCCTAATTCCAGAAACCTGCAACCCTAGAAATTGAACATGGCGAAATCGCGTATGTGGCACAACAATGCAATTAAACATAATGGTTAGCTCTAGAAACTCATAAGGAACATAAATCCACAGTTAGAATGTCATGATGATGCTTAGAATGTAAAACACGATTGCCACTTTTTTGCTGTACAGTTTGAGTTATAGATACCACTTCCTTGCGTTTTGGTTGATGTTAATGATCGAGAAACGTTCAGTGATGCTTCAGGATGCTAATGGAATGAAAATTGAGGCTTGAATCGAACTAGAACCCTGATTTCAGATTTGAGCTTTTTGAGAATTTTTGCAAGTTTGTATATTGATTTTCTGCGCAGCTTGGAGTGTTTTTTGCATTAGGTCTTGATTCCTGAATATGTATAGAGCATATTAGGTTAAAAATATTGCACAAAATCCTTTGAATTCATTGTTTTCAATATTTGATTTCATGAAATCTTTTCCAAATCTTTTCCATGTGCATTTTGTGTTCAATCAGCTCAAATCACACCAAAACTTTCCCCTTTAGTACTTACACGAAATATTGAGTCCAAACCTACATAAAAAGATTTGTTTTCATTAGGTTTGTATTTTTTGTGCATTTTATTTAATTAAATGAATTATAAATGATAAATAATCCAAATAAATAAATAAAAATGGAGAAAAACTTCCTTTTGGGCCTAATGGTCGTGCATAGGCTTGGCATGAAGAAACTTGGAAGAAAAATGGGCCCATTTGCATTTTTAGGTCATTTGAACCATTGTTGACTTTTCAAAATTCCCAAAAATTTCCCAACTTCCACAAGGCATAACTTGCTCAATTTTTAAGCTTTTCACATGTTCTTGGACATTTTGGAAAGGTCTTTGAGTCCTTTAACCAATGCCTTTGGTCCCATGTCATTTTGATTTACAATCTCAAGTTATGGCCTTTGACTTAAAGTCCCTTTTTGTTGACTTTTGAAAATGACCTATAATGTTGAAATTGATAACTTTTTGTGAGAGCATTTCTTGGACTTGGAATATGAAGATGAGTTGTAGGAAATGTCTTTCTCTTCAAAATGAGATTTGGATGGAATTTTTCTGATAATCCATGTGAAAGTTATGCCCTGGTCAATTTCAGTTGACTTTTTCAGCTGTCCAAATATAGCAACTTTTGCATCTTTGATAATTTCTGAGCCAAATTTTGAGAATCATGATCAAGCATTGATCAAATGATGTTTGTGGCTTCAAAATGATATGTTGACCAAAAATTTGAACTTTTGACTGCCAAATGACCATTTTGCCCCTACAGTTGACTGTAGTGCAATCTAGGGTTTTGACTGTGCAATTTTGAGCTGAATGCCTTGAAACTTGATATGAGGATACTTGACCATATTTGTAGGCATATGAGACTTGATTGGGCCTTTGAAACCTTCAATTTCTTGATCAGGACACCAACCCTAGTTTTGACTGTCTAGGAGACAGTTGAGCTGCATAACCCTTGGAGAATTTTGTGACTTGGCTTGGCAATTTTTGATGAATATGGGAGGGCAAATTTTGGGGTACAACAGTTGCCCCTGTTCAATCTTCTTAGACCTGAGGATGCAGATTGGCTGACGTGCCTTTCGTAATCCGAGGGTAAAAGATGATTGGACACTAGAGTGCCCAGAAATTTGCGCTCACATAGTAGCAGTGATGGGGGAATGGGCTTATAGATGCCACTTGGAGATTGCTGGATAGGACGATGGGCTTATAGATGCCATCTGGATGTAGATCGCGTAAGAGATTCCTTAGCGAGAACCTGCATACCTGCAAAAGAAAAATGAGTACCTGACACGTTGCAGGAGCTGATTTTAGATGCTTGGTATAGATGTGTCCTGACTGGTTGCAGGAGCTGAGTCTGGAGCTTCAAACGCTGATGAATGAACCAGGGATGGTTGCTACCTTAGCATAAATGGTAAGAGAACCTTGGGCGACTTTAACTTCAACAACGCTCGTTGAGAAAAATCTTGGGTGTCTTTAACTTCAACAACGCTTGTTGAGAAAAACCTTGGGTGTCTTCTACTGGAATAAGAATCAGGGAGATCTTAGGGTCGATCTGACTGAACCAGAGAGGCCTTTGACTGGGTAGGAATCAGGAAAATCTTAGGGTCGAATTAACTGAACCGGTCTAGGTCTTGAAACATCTTCAACTGGATAAGTATCAGGGAGATCTTAGGGTCGATCTGACTGAACCAGAGAAGGCCTTTGACTGGGTAAGAATCAGGAAAATCTTAGGATCGAATTAACTGAACCGGTCTAGGTCTTGAAACATCTTCAACTGGATAAGTATCAGGGAGATCTTAGGGTCGATCTGACTGAACCAGAGAAGGCCTTGGACTGGGTAAGAATCAGGAAAATCTTAGGATCGAATTAACTGAACCGGTCTAGGTCTTGAAACATCTTCAACTGGATAAGCATCAGGGAGATCTTAGGGTCGATCTGACTGAACCAAGAGAAGGCCTTTGACTGGGTAGGAATCAGGAAAATCTTAGGGTCGATTTAACTGAACCGGTCTAGGTCTTGAAATATGGTTGAGAATTTCAACTGCATCTTTCCTGAAAGGTAAAAGTCAGTCATATGCAATGCATGATATGGATCAAGCAATGATGTTCTCAACATAAATGAGATTCGTATGATATGATGCAGTGCGTTATGCATGCTATGATGATGTATGTGAAGTGTTATGTATGTTTTCGTCTAGGAAAGTGAATCCTTGACGGGTGCCGGGAAGTTGTATCCTGGGCTGATGTCTGAAGAATAAATTTTGCTTCCGCTAGGGATGATAACTGCAAGAATACCGATAGGAGGAGATAACTCCGTTGAGGAATAAACTTGGCAAATGAAGAGTCTGCGGGGAGAAAGGATACTCTAGCGACTATGCTGGGAAGCGGTACTCTGTGGGAATAGAGATGCTTTGCTACATGTTGATAACCTGCTGGGGTACTCTTGTTGTTGGAAGTGTTGACGGACTTCGCTGGGGTAAAGAGGCTTCGTTGACGATGTTCTTTCCGTGGTTTTTGGCTGAGGATAACCCAGTTTTATCCTATTGAGGAAATAACTCTTTAAATAAAGCCGGACGACGCGTTCGTGCTCTGCGAGGGATAAGCTTCCAGAATCAACTGGGGATAAGCTTACTGCTTGGGGAGATATGAATTCCAACTTTCCTGGGGAAACTGGATTGGACTGGACCCTTTGGGGAAGTTTTGGCCTGCGGGGAAGTGATTCCTTTGAATGTTGGTATGCCGCCGGGGAACAATCTTTAGACCAAGACTGCCGGGGATGCTTGTTAAGAATATATGTATGCTGCTGGAGAATGTTTGAGATCGGCTGGAGGATACTCAATTTCCTTGATATTTGATGATTTGCTTGGAGAAGAATGTATTGACTCGCTGAACCACTCTCTGGGGAATTAAGATATACTTGGCCGTGTTCTTCAGCTGACCCTACCTTGGTACCTTAGAGGATAGAACAATTAGACTGCTCAGACAAATCTTTATTGCCCCTGTTTCTAATGTCACCTGCAATTAATTCCTTTGTTTCGTATGCAAATTTTCATGAGTTAGCAAATTATTGTCATCACAAATTGAACCTTGGACGTTCTTCGCAAAACAAAACAGAAAAAAGAAAAACACTCGGCACGTTTAACTGAAAATGTTTTTGTATTGATTTTGAATGGCCCATGAATAGGCGTTTTGTATACAAGAGGCTGACGTCCTAGTAAGAGGTACGTCGCTGATCAAAAGAGTTTATACAAGTTTTGTACAAAAGAAAATAAAACAGCTGTGTGAAAGATGAATGATCCACTGGGTTTCAACTCTGCTATTGCCTTTATAACTCCGAGCGTCTCATCACTTGATGACCTTGGTTGAAGGTGAAGCTGAATGATCGATGCTGTTTGAACTTGATGTAGATACCGGATTCTGGATGCAAAGTGATCAATGAGACATAGTATTACGCTTTATCCCTTATTTTTGCCTGGACCGCCCTTTCGGGTTTTCAATCCACCGGGATACCCATTTTTGCCCAAGCCGCCTTTTCAGGTTTTCGACTTGCCGGGTGTACAGATTTTTTCATTTTCATCCCTTCATTTTGCCCGAACCCTTTTGGTTCGACGGGAAGCCCTAATTTTTACCTAGGCATGTCAGCCTAGCGGGTCTTTTTTCATGCGTAGTATTTTTTAACTATGTCTGCATTGGCGGGGTGAGGAAGGTCGTCACCATCCATATTGGTTAAGATCATTGCTCCTCCTGAGAACACATGCTTAACCACAAATGGCCCTTCGTATGTAGGGGTCCATTTGCCCCTTGGATCACTCTGAGGAAGGATGATTCTCTTGATTACCAGATCCCCAACTTGATATTCCTGCGGTCTGACCTTTTTGTTAAATGCCCTGATCATTCGTTTTTGATACGTCTGACCATGACAGATAGCAGCAAGTCTCTTTTCGTCAATGAGATTGAGTTGGTCAAGTCGCGTCTGGATCCAATCATCTTCGTTCAGATTTGCATCCTTCATTATCCGGAGAGAGGGAATTTGTACTTCAATCGGCAAGACTGCCTCCATGCCATAAACCAGAGAGAAAGGAGTTGCCCCGGTTGACGTCCTAGCTGAGGTACGGTACCCATGCAGGGCGAACGGTAACATCTCGTGCCAATCTTTGTAAGTTACTGTCATTTTCTGCACGATCTTCTTGATGTTTTTGTTAGCTGCTTCTACAGCCCCATTCATCTTCGGTCTGTAAGGAGAAGAATTGTGGTGCTGTATCTTGAACTGTTCGCAGAGCTCAGCGATCATCTTGTTGTTCAGATTAGTACCGTTGTCTGTAATAATCCGCTCAGGGACGCCGTATCGACAGATTAGATTGTGCCGAATAAACCGTGCCACAACAGTCTTGGTTACTGTAGCATAGGATGCTGCCTCAACCCACTTCGTAAAATAATCGATCGCCACTAGGATGAAGCGATGTCCATTGGATGCCGTAGGTTTTATCTCGCCGATCATGTCTATGCCCCACATTGCAAACGGCCAAGGCGCAGTCAAAACATTCAGGGGAACCGGAGGAACATGCACCTTGTCTGCATAGATCTGGCACTTGTGGCATGTCCTGGAGTGTTGGTAGCAGTCAGCTTCCATTGTGGACCAATAATATCCTGCCCGTAGGATCTTCTTAGCCATAGTATGTCCGCTGGAATGCGTACCGAAGGTCCCTTCATGTAGCTCTTCCATGATTCTTTCCGCTTCAGTCTTATCCACGCAACGCAGTAAGGTTGAATCATGGTTTCGCTTGTACAAGATGCCGTTGCTTAGGAAGAACTTGGCTGCGAACCTCCTCAGGAATTTCTTATCGTTGACAGAGGCGCCCTCAGGGTATTCCTGAGCTTCCAGATATCTCTTCACTTCGTGGTACCAAGGCTTCTCAGTCACCAATTCAGTTTCGAGATCACAACAGTATGCCGGTTCGTCCAGTTTCCAAATGATGATCCGGGGAGCTTCATTATCCCATTTAACCTTGAACATTGAAGACATTGTAGCTAACGCGTCCGCTAACTGATTCTCTTCTCTTGGAAAGTGTTCGAAGGTTATCTCTGTAAAGTGGGGGATCAGGGTCAACACACATTCTCTATAAGGAATCAGGTTTGGATGTTTCGTATCCCACTCTCCTTTGATCTGATTGATCACAAGAGCGGAATCTCCGAAAACACTTAGAAATTTGATCCTTAGGTCGATCGCAGCTTGAAGACCCATGATACACGCCTCATACTCCGCCATGTTGTTGGTACAGTTGAAACACAGCCGGGCAGTGAGTGGAGTATGAGTACCTTGTGGAGATATGATGATGGCGTCGATACCATTTCCTAAAGCATTGGAGGCTCCGTCAAAGTGCATAGACCATCGGGATCCTGATTCAGGTCCTTCATCCGGTCCAGGTACTTCACAATCAGTTACAATCATGATGCTTTCATCCGGAAACTCGAAGTTCATTGATTGGTAGTCATCTATAGCTTGATGAGCTAAATGGTCTGCCAATACACTCCCCTTGATGGCTTTCTGGGTTGTGTACTGAATGTCGTATTCCGTCAAGATCATTTGCCATCTTGCAATCCTCCCAGACAGAGCAGGCTTTTCGAATATGTATTTTATCGGATCCATTTTTGAGATCAATAAGGTAGTGTGAGTCAGCATATACTGTCTCAGCCGGCGAGCAGCCCATACCAAAGCGCAGCAAGTTTTCTCAAGCAGTGAGTATCGGGTCTCACAGTCGGTAAACTTTTTACTAAGGTAATAAATGGCATGCTCTTTTCGGCCAGACTCGTCATGCTGCCCCAGCACACACCCCATTGAGTTGTCTAGCACTGTCAGATATAGGATCAGAGGTCTCCCTTCAACCGGTGGCATAAGGATAGGTGGTTCTTGGAGATACTCTTTGATTTTTTCAAAGGCAGCCTGACATTCATCGTTCCAACGTACCACCTGATCTTTCTTCAGCAGCTTGAAGATTGGCTCACAGGTAGCAGTCAGATGAGAGATGAATCGAGCAATATAATTCAGGCGTCCTAAAAAACCTCTGACTTCCTTCTCTGTCTTAGGAACTGGCATCTCTTGAATAGCTTTGACCTTAGCAGGGTCCACTTGAATACCTTTATCACTGACCACGAAGCCTAGTAACTTTCCCGATCTTACCCCGAAGGTGCACTTGTTCGGGTTCAATCTCAGCTTATACAGTTTCAACCGGTCGAACAACTTCTGTAGATGATCTAGATGCTCTTCCTCAGTCTGGGACCTAGCGATCATGTCGTCCACATACACCTCTATCTCGTGATGGATCATGTCATGAAATAAGGCAACCATGGCACGTTGGTAGGTTGCCCCAGCATTCTTTAATCCGAACGGCATGACCTTGTAACAGAAGGTGCCCCACTGAGTAACGAATGTAGTCTTTTCCATGTCTTCAGGTGCCATCTTGATCTGATTGTAGCCTGAAAAGCCATCCATGAAAGAGAATACCTTGTGCTGAGCTGTATTATCAACAAGGACATCAATGTGAGGTAAGGGGAAGTCATCTTTGGGGCTGGCCCTGTTCAGATCCCTGTAATCGACACACATTCTGACCTTACCGTCCTTCTTTGGTACCGGCACCACATTAGCAACCCACTGAGGGTAAGAAGTCACTGCAAGGAACCCGGCATCAAACTGTTTCATAACCTCGGCTTTGATCTTCTCAGACATCTCTGGACGCATACGGCGGACCTTTTGTTTAACTGGAGGGCAGTCTTCCCTGGTCGGCAAATGATGGACAACAATATCGGTATCCAACCCTGGCATGTCTTCGTAGGACCAGGCAAAGATCTCCATATATTCGTGTAACATCTTGGTTAACCGTTGCTTCACGCTGAGCTCTAGGTTGGCACCAATCTTTACCTCTTTCCTGTCTGCTTCAGTACCCAGGTTTATGGTTTCCACTGGCTCTTCATGGGGTTGAATTGCCCTCTCCTCCTGAAGCAACAATCTTGCAAGCTCGCCAGGCACTTCGCAATCATCTTCACTTTCGTCTTCGGCTAAGTTGATCGGATTTTCGAAGTCATAATTGGCAGTAGCAGAGCTGTTATCAGTGAGATCCAGAGTGGATTGGAACCTGTATGAGTGAGTGTGTGTGTAAATACAGCTGTTTTGAAAATTATGTAAAGGAAAGGAAAGATAGAAAAGGAACACAATATTTGCAATGTGAAAAATACGTCCAAGATTTTCATTCATGATGTATAAAATGACAGTTTGTATGCCCTCACAAATAGAACCACGGTGTCTCGGGTAAGACACCGGGCCATAGAGTTTATCATTGTTTATTACAAAATAACAAAACATAGGAATTCATTACTGCGTCACAAAGGTAACAGGGGTATGGTCCTTCGCACTCCAATTGTTCAATCCGTCTTCGGCCGTCGGATAAATCCAGCTGTTGAATTCGGCTTCGTCCACTTCAAGGTCTTCCCCGACAGCATTCACTTCTGAACCTTTAATAAATACCGGAGGTCTTCCGATCTTTGCTTTCCTCATAGCTCTCTGACCTTCTGAGGTGAAACCCAACCCAAGTTTATCAGTCTTCTGGGTGAAGTCTGGAAGTCTACCCCAGTCGGCACATTCACCCTTCTGCACCACAGCCCTGGCATCCCTCAGAGAGGCCATCTTCAAAGGACCACTTTCCTCTGTTGTTTCTGCTGCAATTGGAAACACCTCCTCGAAGTGCTGAAAGGGGGTTTCAATAAACTCCCCATCCATCTCAATGTACCTGAAGGAGTTCAGGTGGCTCACCATATATTCTTCCTCTCCTTGCACGGTGACAATCTTCCCTCTGACGGGGTACTTCAGCTTTTGATGCAAGGTAGAGGTCACTGCCCCAGCCTTATGTATCCAGGGTCGACCCAGCAGACAAGAGTAAGATGGACGGATATCCATCACATAAAAAGTGGAGTCGAACACCTGAGAGCCCACACGAATCGGAATGTCAACCTCCCCATGGACCATTCTCTTCGAACCGTCAAAGGCCCTGACGATGATGTTGCTGGGTTTCAAATCCAGGCCTTCACAATCTAGACGATCCAGAGCCTTCTTGGGTAGCACATTCAAAGATGACCCAGTATCAACCAACACATGTGCCAAGGTGGTGCCCCTGCATTCGATTGAGACATGCAGAGCATCATTATGATCTCTCCCCTTTGTGGTCAAATCAGCATCTGAGAACCCCAAGCCATTATCCGCCGTTAGGCTTGCCACGCAATCGGTGAACTGGACTGCAGAGGTTTCATGTGGCACATGGGCCGTCTTGAGGAATGAGATGAGGGCCTTTGCATGGGCCTCAGAGCACAGCAGTAAAGAGAGCATGGAGATCTTGGAGGGCGTATGCCCCAACTGTTCCACAACATTAAAATCGCTCTTCTTTATAATCTTCAAAATCTCCTCCATCTCTTGTGGGGAGGCCTCAGCAGCTATGGGTATGGGTGCCTCCGTCTGGGCAGGCTCAGCTTCAACTCCCTTGCCCCGAGCATTGGATGACTCGGCAGCAGGAGAAACAATCGGATCAGCAGCAGGAACAACAACTTGGTCAGCAACGGGAGTAGGTGTACTTGCAGGAATTATCAGGAGTGGTCTTCGGGCAGCAGGTGGCGCAATGTCAGGCGAGAAGAGCCTGCCACTGCGGGTAACTTTGGCCGGGCCAGTGATGTCACAGATGCTGGCACCAGCGTTAAGCTCTTGTTTAATCCCGTTTATATATACATCTGCCCCATAGTGCCAAGGGACAGCTTTGTTAGATACATAGGGCAGGGGCCCGGGAACAGTGATAGTAACAGGTGCAACGGTCAGAATTTGGATGGGCTTCTTCTGGAGAGCCGGGATCGGATTATTGAAGATAGTCACCACAGAGACTTCTTCTACTGGAACCAAACGAACAGCAGACTTCTTGAATAGAATCTCCTTGCTATCCATTAAGCTTTAGATGCCTAACTTTAGCAAGGGACAACCGGATGGGGACACAACACAGAACAGGCAACCCTCACTACAACCCGGAAATAAACCGGCCTGCAGTAGGTTCTTCTTAACGATCTTTAGAGGAGTGGCTAGATCATCCACAGAAACAGCATAAACATCCTCGTCAACAGCATTTACCCCGTGCTGAGGCATAGGGGCAGTAACTACATTCGGCTTTGCGGGCGCTTCGAATTGTATCTCTTTTGCGTCGATAAGGTCTTGCACCTTATTCTTCAACGCCCAACAGTCATCAGTAGAGTGTCCCGGGCTTTCTGAATGATAAGTACAACGAGCATTCGGGTTGTACTTGGGGGATGCAGTATTTGGAAACTTCGGCGCCTCCCTGACAGTCACTAAATTAGTTGCGAGCAACTGTGGCAGGATCTACGACAAGGTCATGTTTAAACGGGAGAATTCTCTCCGGGGTCTTTCCACCTTCTGAGTATTGTTTGGCCGGGGAGCGGCAGCAGGCTTAGCAATCATTACCGCACTGACAGATTGGCGGTGTTCATTTCTTTCTGATCTCCTGGAACCATATACGGCGCTAGACTCCTTCTTGAAGGGTTTCTTTTCTGAACTAGATGATGCACCCTTTGCAATCTTCCCAGACTTTAATCCAGCTTCAATCCTCTCTCCAGTCAAGATCAAATCAGTGAAACCAGCAGAAGAATTCCCAATGAGATGATTGAAGAATGGCCCAGATAGGGTCCCCAAGAACATGTCAACCAACTCCCGATCAGTCAATGGTGGCTGCACCCTGCCAGCCAGGTCTCTCCACTTCTGAGCGTACTCCTTAAAACCTTCGCTTACGCCCAACGACATACCCTGGAGTTGGGTACGTGTGGGGGCAAGGTCGGCATTATACTGATACTGCTTGTAGAAAGCAGTAGCCAGCTCCTCCCAGTTACGAACTTTGGTCCCATCCAGCTGATAGAACCATTCGAGATGAGTCCCTGAAAGACTCTCCTGGAAGAAGTGGATCCATAGATTCTTGTCCGCAGAGTACGGCTGAATTTTCCGAACATAGGACCTTAAGTGCAGCTTGGGACAAGACGCCCCGTCATATTTGGAGAAAGTTGGTGCTTTGAACTTATGCGGGATAATCACACCAGTCGACAAACCCAGATCTCCGAAATCCAGCCCAGGTGCCTGTTGCACCTCCATAGCCTTCAACCTGTCCTCCAGTTGTTTGTACCTGTCATCTGCAGGAGGGTACTGCTCCTCATCAAAATCTGTCTCGTTGTCGGAGACGACCGGACTAGGAACCTTTACTTCTGCCTGAGAAGGACTCCTACCAACAGAAGAACCAGCCTCTTCATGCTGCAGAGTATTACCCAACCTTCGGCCCGAGTTGAACAGAACAGTTCTCTTCTTCTTCTTCTTCTCCTTCTTCAGGAGCATAGTCTTCAGTTCTTCTTGGCCTTTAGCTAGACCCATGATTAGTTCTTGAAACTGCGCATTCTGCGCCTGGAGAGCCTTGATTGATGTCTCAGTTGATTCAGATCCGGGATTCATGATGCTGAAATAAACAGCGAAGAACTGTAAGCAACCTGAAAAGGGGAAAAACCTGTTATGCACATGATGTATGAAATGCGTATGCAATGTATTCAAGGGTTCGAAAGTTCAAATTTGTTGTAGACAAAAAGGAACACACGTTATTATTAAAGAAATCATTGTTTAATACATCAAGGCCTCATGGGCAAAAAGTACAAAAATCAAGTCAATCCCAAAATACACTGCGCATCCTCTTCGGAGCTATGTAGGTGTTGAGATTCCTCTCCTCATGCAACAGACGAGTGAGCTCCAGGACTTTCTTTTCACTGGCATGCAGACTAGTCTCAAGAGAATTCCTTTCCTCCTTAAGCTGGATCCAGCTCTTCTGCATCTCTTCCCAGGACGTGGGCATATCAGGGTGCTGAATAACGTGAGACACTTCCCCTTCCAAGACAGGCTCTTTGATTACTGGAAGCATGTGAGGATAAGGCATCACTAACTTCTGGGAGCGGGCGCGTACCCACTTGAGATAAGGCTCCAAAGGGATGGAGTTCCTGTGCCCCAGTGTTTTGCTGTCTATCCTACTGGGCATCCTCCAACCTCTGATAAATCTCTGGCGAAGTCCTTGAGTATCATTGTCGAAGTCAAAAACTATGTCAGGAATTAGCATGTCATGAGGACCATCCCTCCGAGCATAACCAAACTGTCTCCAAGCCAGGCATGGGCTATAAGTAATACCTCCTCTGATTCCAAGTAAAGGAACATTAGGGTACTCCCCACAACGATCAATGATAGTGACATCTCCTCTGGACCTAGGACACCAATGTATATCTGCATGCGTAAGAGTCATCAACCGTTGTGACCATCTCAAACCCCGCTCATTCTTCAGGACTGATTGGGGAAGGTGCGAAATAAACCACCTTCCCAGGAGAGGAGTGCAACACATAAGGACACCTCTTTTTCTCATGGTTCGAGTGTAACATGAGTGAAGGATGTCCCCCAGCAACGTAGGTATAGGATTCCTGGACATAAAGATCTGAACGGCGCTGATATCAATGAGCTGATCTGGGTTAGGGAACAACACCAAACCATAAACAAGGAGGGCCACAACCTCTTCAAAAGCTTGCAAGTCAAGGGAGTTCCAACATTCAAGGGCCTTTTCAAACAGAAACCTGGCTAAGAACCCTTTGATACCACTTCTAACTTCCCAATGTCCTTTGAGGTCAGATGACTGTAGGTGCAAGGCTTTAGCAATCTCTTCCAGCTTCGGTTCCTTTTCTGTACCGCTGAAGGGTAGCTGATCAAGGATAGGGATCTTCAGGAGCCGGGAGAACTCCTCCAATGTAGGTACCAACTGATAGTCCAAGAAGGTAAAGCAGTGATGCAGAGGGTCAAAGAATTGGAACAAGACCTTTATCATATCTTCCTCAATGTTGGTGTTGACCAAGCTGATGAGGCTTCCATGCCTTTCACTGAATGAAGAGTTCTCGGGAATCCTGGATATAAGCTCCTTAAGCTGAGGAGGGATCCTTACAAGATTGACCTGAATCGTCTTTCTACGAACAGTTTCCATGTCCTACAAAACCAGAACAAAGATGAAAATTCGAACCCCTGAAATGGTTAGTCAATGCGTATGATGCTGGATGATGTCATGATGCTATGATTAAAAACACCACAGATATTTACAAAGACAAACATGTAAGGCACACAAGGCACACAAGTCAAGCCCTTAAGGTTTAAGGCCAGCATGGGGTCTGGGTAGTACCCTTTTGAAGTTGGTGGGTTCAACCTGTCCTAATCAAAGTAACCGGGTTCTAAGGTTCCCAATATCACGGGATTGCTTTCATTGTTCATCGTTTCGATTTAGCCACTGAACTGGCGACCGAAATATTCCAGGAAAGCAACCCTCAATTGAGCGTAGTATCGAGTATCAACCAACCTCGGACTGCACCAAAGTCAGTTATCTCACTACCCTAAAGAGGCCAAGATAGTTCAATTAAGGTTCCTAAGGTCTGTTGATGCTTCATGACACCACGCGGAGGCCCCGTACTCTCCTTGACTGAACTCAAGGGTTACCGGTACACACCAAAGTGCCACATCAACGTAGCAGACTGTTTCAACCGTGTCGGTATACCCCGCACAGTTCCCTCACAGCCTTGTTGCTACTTTCTAAGAAAGGTATCCCCCAGATCCGGGTTAGGATCTATAGAACTCCCAAGCAACCCACAATTTAAAGCACACAAAGCAATACAATTGAAAACATAGTTATTAGCTAGCCCTAAGGTACACCTTACTTTAAGTTTTGTCCCCAGCAGAGTCGCCAGTTCTGTGATCGGTGGATCTGGAACTGACTGTTTAAAGCTGGTTCGCGAAATGTCGCGGAAGCAAGAGTCGCCACCGTCTTTTATTTTCTCCAAATGGAAAGGACAAAAGCACAGAAAAATTCCTTAAAGAGATTGCTCTCGGTTCGGGAGGTAAGTTATAGAAAGGGAAGGTGTTAGCACCCTTTCTATCCATGGTTATCCATGGGCTCTTAGATACTTGCTCAATGTGTTTTCAAAATTGTTTGTTTGCTTTTCAATTGTGGGTTAACAAAGTTTCTTTGAAAAATTTCAGTTCGACTCGTACGTCAGAGTGTTTGAAAAATTTGCTTTGAAAGCTTTTGAAAAGTATTGGTGTGAAAAGTCTTTGAATTTTTGTTTTGAAGAGAGCAAGTATCCATGAGTCGTCTACCTACCCTAAGGAATTCGTCTGTGTAAATGTCCTTTAAAGTAGCGCCATCCCACCATTGAGAGGTAGGTAGCACCACTGTTGGAGGTGTTCGGGTCAATTCGATTTTAGGGACGTGGTGATCACCAGAGCAATGGGAAGACACCTTAGAAGCTACCCTCATGCCAGGTTCCCGGATCATGAGGACTTACTAAGACGTCCTCTACTCGACGACCACCTTTCGAAAGGCAACAGTGAGGCGTACCCTAGGGGTGGTGTGTGCGAATTGTGTGTCATGTTCATTGATTTTGTCTTGTCATGTTTGTTGTGATCTACGCTTGATTTTAATTAGGACATTCATTCTTGCATGCATATTTAACAGTTATAAATTTTGCGGGAAAATAAATCTAAGGTTATTACAAATGGCGCGGGTCCACATCGCCAAAATTAAACCGGACCCGATTTAGCGGAAAATAAATAAAGCAAAATAAAATAAAAAGTGCGAAAAGTGAAGTTACATGGCTTTGGGAGATTTACATAATTATAATGAACGACACAAAGTAAATATGCGCAATTAAATTAAAACAATGGGCGTTGGACCCTTTTACAAAAATATTTAAAGTTAATGAATTAATTAAGGAATTAAATGTTTTTTTTTGGTATTTTTGTATTTTTTTAGATTAAATAAGAAAAAGGATTAATTATAATTAAAGTAAAATGTCCAAACCCTAATTCTAATGTCTTCTTTATTTATTATGAAAGAATTAAATTAAAACCTAAATTAAACCCTAAATTATTTATGTACAATTTTTAATTTATGAAAATAAAATAATAAATGAATAATATTGTGAGAAAAAGGGAAAATTAAAAAGATATAAAAATTGTCAATTAACCTAATTCTATATTTTGGGATTTTTATTAAAAGGAATTAAAGTCAAAAACCTAATTAAACTAAGTAATTTACATACAATTTATTTATGGAAATAATAAAATAAAAATTGTAATTTTTGGCATTTTTTTGATTTTATGATGTTTTTGTATTTTGGTTAAAAAATTAAATAAACAATGATTAAAATAAACATAACAATTAAAATAATAATTAAAAAGATAAGAAACATAATTAAAATTGGCAAACCAGGGTGGGGTGTAGCCCCAGATTAGGAGGTGCAGGCCCTAGAACATTGGCCCATTTGCTTCATAATCCGTTGACTTTTGGAATCACGTATGGTGCATTTGACCAGGGTTTATGTGTTCCTTAGATTCTTGGCCGTTGATCTAACATTGGGATGGACGTGGCACGCTTGATCTGGATGGAATATGGTGGTCCTTAGTGCCAGCGTTGCATAGGAACCTGCATTGAAAAATAATATGGGAATTTGCAAGACCTGGGATTTGAACCCAGGTCATGAGAGTCATATGCACGTATCCCTGCCAACTGAGCCACTGAGTTTCAGTTAATATATTATGGCCAATAAATAATAAAAAGAAATAACAAGGCCTTAATGATTCAGCGCGCGAAATTCAAACGCACGAGTCACAGGTTGACACGCTTCATCGTCTCCACCCCCACTGTAAAACAAAATCCAATGGCAACGGTTTTCAACGCGTTGCAAAAAGGGATCTATTGAAAAATAGCGATTAGAGCCATGAGCTTCATAAATTGTTCGCGAGTATATCTTCTTCTTCGTCTCTAAGCGCTGAGTTCAACCATGGTATTCATGGGTCCTGATTTTTCCTCTATGCAAAAGCCCTAATTCCAGAAACCTGCAACCCTAGAAATTGAACATGGCGAAATCGCGTATGTGGCACAACAATGCAATTAAACATAATGGTTAGCTCTAGAAACTCATAAGGAACATAAATCCACAGTTAGAATGTCATGATGATGCTTAGAATGTAAAACACGATTGCCACTTTTTTGCTGTACAGTTTGAGTTATAGATACCACTTCCTTGCGTTTTGGTTGATGTTAATGATCGAGAAACGTTCAGTGATGCTTCAGGATGCTAATGGAATGAAAATTGAGGCTTGAATCGAACTAGAACCCTGATTTCAGATTTGAGCTTTTTGAGAATTTTTGCAAGTTTGTATATTGATTTTCTGCGCAGCTTGGAGTGTTTTTTGCATTAGGTCTTGATTCCTGAATATGTATAGAGCATATTAGGTTAAAAATATTGCACAAAATCCTTTGAATTCATTGTTTTCAATATTTGATTTCATGAAATCTTTTCCAAATCTTTTCCATGTGCATTTTGTGTTCAATCAGCTCAAATCACACCAAAACTTTCCCCTTTAGTACTTACACGAAATATTGAGTCCAAACCTACATAAAAAGATTTGTTTTCATTAGGTTTGTATTTTTTGTGCATTTTATTTAATTAAATGAATTATAAATGATAAATAATCCAAATAAATAAATAAAAATGGAGAAAAACTTCCTTTTGGGCCTAATGGTCGTGCATAGGCTTGGCATGAAGAAACTTGGAAGAAAAATGGGCCCATTTGCATTTTTAGGTCATTTGAACCATTGTTGACTTTTCAAAATTCCCAAAAATTTCCCAACTTCCACAAGGCATAACTTGCTCAATTTTTAAGCTTTTCACATGTTCTTGGACATTTTGGAAAGGTCTTTGAGTCCTTTAACCAATGCCTTTGGTCCCATGTCATTTTGATTTACCAATCTCAAGGTATGGCCTTTGACTTAAAGTCCCTTTTTGTTGACTTTTGAAAATGACCTATAATGTTGAAATTGATAACTTTTTGTGAGAGCATTTCTTGGACTTGGAATATGAAGATGAGTTGTAGGAAATGTCTTTCTCTTCAAAATGAGCTTTGGATGGAATTTTTCTGATAATCCATGTGAAAGTTATGCCCTGGTCAATTTCAGTTGACTTTTTCAGCTGTCCAAATATAGCAACTTTTGCATCTTTGATAATTTCTGAGCCAAATTTTGAGAATCATGATCAAGCATTGATCAAATGATGTTTGTGGCTTCAAAATGATATGTTGACCAAAAATTTGAACTTTTGACTGCCAAATGACCATTTTGCCCCTACAGTTGACTGTAGTGCAATCTAGGGTTTTGACTGTGCAATTTTGAGCTGAATGCCTTGAAACTTGATATGAGGATACTTGACCATATTTGTAGGCATATGAGACTTGATTGGGCCTTTGAAACCTTCAATTTCTTGATCAGGACACCAACCCTAGTTTTGACTGTCTAGGAGACAGTTGAGCTGCATAACCCTTGGAGAATTTTGTGACTTGGCTTGGCAATTTTTGATGAATATGGGAGGGCAAATTTTGGGGTACAACAGAACCCAAACCCTAGTTTTGACTGTATAGGAGACAGTTGAACTGCATAACCCTTGGGGAATTTTGTGACTTGGCTTGGCAATTTCTTGAAGAATATGGGAGGGCAAATTTTGGGGTGCAACAGTTGCCCCTGTTCAATCTTCTTAGACCTGAGGATGCAGATTGGCTGACGTGCCTTTCGTAATCTGAGGGTAGAAGATGATTGGACACTAGAGTGCCCAGAAATTTGCGCTCACATGTTAGCAGTGATGGTGGAATGGGCTTATAGATGCCATTTAGAGATTGCTGGATAGGGTGATGGGCTTATAGATTCCATCTGGACGTTGATCGCGTAAGAGATTCCTTAGCGAGAACCTGCATACCTGCAAAAGAAAAATGAGTACCTGACACGTTGCAGGAGTTGATTTTAGATGCTTGGTATAGATGTGTCCTGACTGGTTACAGGAGCTGAGTCTGGAGCTTTCAAACGCTGATGAATGAACCAGGTATGGTTATTGTATTAGCGTGAATGGTAAGAGAACCTTGGATGATTTTAACTTCAACAATGCTCGTTGAGGAAAATCTTGGTGTAAAGTACCATCTTTGCAATATCGGGAAGAAAACCATAGAAAATTATAATCTGAAAGGGGCTCACCTCACTCGCCGTCGGAGAGGGAATCATAGGAAAAGGAAATGTCATCTCACACACCGTCGGAGAGGGAAACATAAGAGACTATTACCTCACACTCATCGTCGGAGAGGGAATCATCTGAAAAGGACTTACTACCTCACACACCGTCGGAGAGGGAACCATGAGAGACTATCACCTCACACTCATCGTCGGAGAGGGAAACGTCTGAAGAAGGAATTACCACCTCACGCACTTGCCGGAGAGGGGACCATAAGACTATCACCTCACACTCATCGTCGGAGAGGGAAACATCTGAAGAAGGAATTACCACCTCACGCACTTGCCGGAGAGGGGACCATAAGAGATTATCACCTCACACTCATCGTCGGAGAGGGAAACATCTGAAAAAGGAATTATCACCTCACGCACTTGCCGGAGAGGGGACCATAGAAGACTATCACCTCACACTCATCGTCGGAGAGGGAAACATCTGAAAAAGGACTTACCACCTCACGTACTTGCCGGAGAGGGGACCATAAGAGATTATCACCTCACGCTCATCGTCGGAGAGGGAAACATCTGAAAAAGGGATTACTACCTCACACACCGTCGGAGAGGGAACCATAGGAGACTATCACCTCACACTCATCGTCGGAGAGGGAAACATCTGAAAAAGGGATTACTACCTCACACACCGTCGGAGAGGGAACCATAGGAGACTGTCACCTCACACTCATCGTCGGAGAGGGAAACATCTGAAAAAGGGATTACTACCTCACACACCGTCGGAGAGGGAACCATAGGAGACTATCACCTCACACTCATCGTCGGAGAGGGAAACATCTGAAAAATGGATTACTACCTCACACACCGTCGGAGAGGGAACCATAGGAGACTATCACCTCACACTCATCGTCGGAGAGGGAAACATCTGAAAAAGGGATTACTACCTCACACACCGTCGGAGAGGGAACCATAGGAGACTATCACCTCACACTCATCGTCGGAGAGGGAAACATCTGAAAAAGGGATTACTACCTCACACACCGTCGGAGAGGGAACCATAGGAGACTATCACCTCACACTCATCGTCGGAGAGGGAAACGTCTGAAGAAGGGATTCTGGAAGCAGTATCAGAACGTCACCATATCTGGTTTACATCTGAAACTATATCTAGACAGAATTGCGATAGTTTGATAGTAGTCATTTGTATTGATCTTTTTCCTGAAAAGGCAAAACATAATTGTATGCAAAAATCATGATGCATGAACTGTATGTCTTCAAAATTAATGAGATTCATGTAGTATGATGCATATGCATGCTATAATGTATGAGGATATGATGTTTATGAATGTATATTTTCGTCGTAGGAAAATAAATCCTTGACGGGTGCCGGGAAGTCGCATCCTGGGCTGATGTGGAAGAACAGCTTTTGCTTCCGCTGGGGTTGATAGTTGCAAGTACACCGGTAGGAGAAGATGACTCTGTTGCGGAATAAACTTGGCAAATGGAAGATTCTGCGGGGAGAAAAGATACCCTAACGACCATGCTGGGAAGCAGTACTCTGTGGGGATAGAGATGTTTGCTGAGTTGTTGATAACTTGCTGAGGATACCCTTGTTATTGGAAGTGTTGAACGGACTTCGCTGTGGTAAGAAAACTTCGTCGAGGACGCTCTTTCCATGGCTTTTGGCTGAGGATAACCCAGTTATATCCTGTTAAGGAAATAACTCTTTAAATAAATCCGGACGACGCGTTCGTGCTCTGCGAGGTGATAAGCTTCCAGAATCTACTGGGGATGAGCTTATTGCTTGGGGATACGGACTCCATCTTTCCTGGATTAGACTTTTCTGGGGAGTTTTGATATGCTGGGGAAAGTGATTCCTTTGAACGTTGGTATACCGCCGTGGAACAATCTTTAGACCAAGACTGTCGGGGATGCTTGTATTGAATATGTGTTGCTGCTGGGGAGGTTGAGATCTACGGGAGAATACTCAATTTCCTTGAGATTTGATACTCTGCTTGGAGAAGGATGCACTGACTGCTGACTTACTCTCTGGGGGATTGAGGTGCTGGTTATGTTCTTCAACTTAACCTGTTTTGGTACCTCGGAGGACAGAACAATTAGATTGCGCTTAGACGACTCCTTATTGCCCCTATTTCTGAGGTGGGAGAGGAAGACCTGAGAGGTGCTGATAGCTTGTTGATGGACAGACCTTCTTCTGGTAGGCAGGTGACGAGATGCCGGGACCTAGTCGTACGCTCTGATCCCTAACTTTTGCCTAGACTGCCCCTTCGGGTTTTCAGTCCACCGGGATACCCATTTTTGCCCAAGCCGCCTTTTCAGGTTTTCGACTTGCCGGGTGTACAGATTTTTTCCATTTCATCCCTTCATTTTGCCCGAACCCTTTTGGTTCGCCGGGAGGCCCTTATTTTTGCCTAGGCATGTCAGCATAGCGGGTCTTTGATGATGCGCAGTATTTTTTTTCCGACTATATCCACACTCTCAAAATGTAGGGAGTTGCCCCTGTTTAGAAGTGTTTTGTCATGCCACCAGAAGGTGTTTGATCAGACAAGATTCGTTGTTGGAATGCCCCAAGTGACTTAGGCGGAGATTTGCCCCAGGCTATTTGGCCTTTGAGAGATTCTCCGAATCTTGATTGGATTGCCCCAGATGATGGACCGTGCTCATGCCATGCCCCTTGATTGGAAATGTTTCTGTTCATTATGCATTCGTCGTGCGAACTTCTATGCTGTTCAAACAAAAAGTCATATGCAAACAAAGTTATGTTAAAAATGCAAAGCTTATGTCTGTCTTGAAGATTTTGAAAATGCATTCTTTTTCATAAAACAAATGAATGTTTGTAAAACGTGATGTCAACTCGTTATTTTATCGCAAGCCTTAAGGAGTCAGGATACCTTTCGTAACAGTATGCTTTCGAACTAACCCATGCTTCAGCTAGGACTTTTAAGGGTTATAACGTGGCCTGGTTCACGGTTTAAGAAACAAAGGATAAATGCTCAAATTATTTGTACCCACCCGCTCTTCGTGATGTTCTCCAAACCTAAACTCAGTTGATCGTGCGTTAGACCTTGCTTGAGTCTTTGCTCTGATGTTCCAATAATGGTTCGGATATTGATGATTTATTCTGAATAGGCAGTCATTTTTGCTTTGGTTGAGGGTTTGTGAGACCTCTTTCTTGATTTTGTTATCCCTTTCTTTTTTTGCCTGAACTGTTTCCTTTTTTGGAATCACAGTCAGCGGGATGCCCCAGTTTCATAAGTCCCCTTTGTAGGTTTAGACTTTTTGGGCTTTTCATTTATGAATTTTGATGACGACTGCCTGTCCTTCTGATTGTTCTGAACCATCACTGTCTTTCGTTTTGTAAGGACCTTTTTTGGTGCCATTCGTTATGCACTTAGATCAACTGAGAAGACTACCCTGCCCCGGGTTATGATAAAGGGTTTTAATTTTCGAAAATAAAAACTCCTACTTCTTTGGCTCGGAAGGGTTGACGAGGGATTATCATCCTTATAACTCCAGTGTTTAGGGATTGAAACAATGCCTGTACCTCATCAGCGGGGTCTGTTCAAAAGCATACTGTAATGATTGCGGTATCGTTTTCGTCATCCTCCCTCAAGAGGCTTAGAATTATTAATCAAGAGTTGACATCAGAAAAAATATGAAAACAGTTTGCATATAGTGAATGCGAATATATTGCTTCAAAACAGACATATGCGATGCATTAATGGAATAACAATGCTTAACATGAGTAAATGTTTGAACAAAAGAGAATTGCAACTTGAACATTCGAATGAACAAAAATTTCTCAATCCTAGCCATGTTTTGGCAAGGGAGCAGTGATCACGTGGGGAGTCTTGGGTATTTTAAACTGAATCTCTCCAGCGTCGATCATGTCTTGGATCTTATTTTTCAAGCTCCAACAATCCTCTGTAGTATGCCCCGGGCTGTCAGAGTGATAAGCGCAGCGGGCGTTGGGGTTGTACTTTGGTGCCGTTGTATTTTGGTTCTTCGGAGCTTCTTTTAGAGTTACCAGCTTGGTCTCCAGCAACTGTGGCAATATCTGGGATAAGGTCATGCTGAGCCGAGTGAATTGCCTTCTCTCGCTCTTTTGTTGGTTGTGATGTTGAATTTGTGACACTGAAGCCATTTGAGGAGCTCTCCCCTTACTTCCTTGTCTCAAAGGTGGTTGAACGATGACTGGCTTTTTTCCTTTAGACTTTTGCCCCGGTTGGTTGCCCTGAAGCAGTTGGTTGACGAGAAACCCGAGCTCATCTTGTCTTTGAGCTAGACCTTGAATGGCATTCCTCTGCCCCAGCATTTGGGCTTTCATTGCATCCATCTCAGCTTGTAGGTGTTCCAGCTTTTCATCCTCAGCACTTCCCCTGACGAAGGTCTCCGTGAGAAGTATCCTTAGCTCCTCCTGCCCCTTGGATAGATTCAGGAGGATTTCCCCGAACCGAGTCTCTTGAGCAAGAAAGTCCTGGTTATCTTGTTGGTGAGCCATTGCTGAAATAAACAGCGGAGATGGTAAGTGACCTGCAACAAGGATACCTGTTATGCAATGATGTGTATGATATGCATGCAATGTTTTCAAGGACCTCGCGGGGTAAACAAGGAAATTTGTTAGCATTTGGATCCGGTAGCTTGATTGGAAGAACTTCATATTTGTTGAGAGTCTTTCTTCCAAGGGTCAAAGGCTCACCATATCCAGTGGGTCATAGCCCCTGACAGCCTTTGGCTAGGGGAACCTTCTTCAAGTGTCAAAGCTCACCATATCAAGTGGGTCATAGCCCCTGACAACTTTGGCTAGAGGAAAATAAATCCTCTTTGCCCCTTGCTGGATGTTTGATTTATCATGACCTGCATCACAAGCCCTTGAGATCCTTGAAATGGGTTAGGATGTATGCAATGGTATGATGTCATGATGAATGGGGTAATATGAATAAATCCTGTTATGAGCCCTTATTAAGGACTATAAACAGAAACCTGCAAGAACTTGGTAAACTTGATTATGAGTCCTAGTTAAGGACTAAAACAAACACCTGCAAGATACTTAGTAAGCCTTATTATGAGTCCTAGTTAAGGACTATGAACGAAACCTACAAGAAGCTCAAGTAAAACCTGTTATGAGTCCTAATTAAGGACTAAAACAAACCCTGCAGGAAACTCGGTAACCTTGTTATAAGTCCTAGTTAAGGACTATGAACGAAACCTGCAAGAAGCTCAAGTGTCAGACAACAAGCATGCAATTAGTCAAGTACGAAGGCACACAAGTTACACAAAAGAGCCCTTAGAGTTTAGGCCAGCGTGAGGCCTGGGTATTACCCTCTTGAAGTTGGTGGGTTCAACCTGTCCTAATCAAAGTAACCGGGTTCTAAGGGTCCCAATATCATGGGATTGCTTTCATTGTTCATCGTTTCGATTTAGCCACTGAACTGGCGACCGAAATATTCCAGGAAAGCAACCCTCAATTGAGTGTAGTATCGAGTATCAACCAACCTCGGACTGCACCAAAGTCAGTTATCTCACTACCCTAAAGAGGCCAAGATAGTTCAATTAAGGTTCCTAAGGTCTGTTGATGCTTCACGACACCACGCGGAGGCCCCGTACTCTCCTTGACTGAACTCAAGGGTTACCGGTACACACCAAAGTGCCACATCAACGTAGCAGACTGTTTCAACCATGTCGGTATACCCCGCACAGTTCCCTCACAGCCTTGTTGCTACTTTCTAAGAAAGGTATCCCCCAGATCCGGGTTAGGATCTATAGAACTCCCAAGCAACCCACAATTTAAAGCACACAAGGAAAACAATTGAAAACACAGTTATGAACTAGCCCTAAGGTACACCCCACTTTAAATTTGGTCCCCAGCAGAGTCGCCAGTTCTGTGATCGGTGGATCTGGAACTGACTGTTTAACGCTGGTTCGCGAAATGTCGCGGAAGCAAGAGTCGCCACCGTCTTTTATTTTCTCCAATTGGAAAGGACAAAAGCACAGAAAAATTCCTTAAAGAGATTGCTCTCGGTTCGGGAGGTAGGTTATAGAAAGGGAAGGTGTTAGCACCCTTTCTATCCACGGTTATCCATGGGCTCTTAGATACTTGCTCAATGTGTTTTCAAAATTGTTTGTTTGCTTTTCAATGTGGGTTTAAAAAGTTTCTTTGAAAAATTTCAGTTCGACTCGTACGTCAGAGTGTTTGAAAAGTTTGCTTTGAAAGCTTTTGAAAATGTGTTGGTGAAAAGATGTTTCTTTTGTTTGTTTTTGAAGAGAGCAAGTATCCTTGAGAACCTACCTATCCTAAGGAATTCGTCTGTGTAAATGTCCTTTAAAGTAGCGCCATCCCACCATTGAGAGGTAGGTAGCACCACCGTTGGAGGTATTCGGGTCAATTCGAGGTTCGGGACATGGTGATCACCAGAGCAATGGGAAGACACCTTAGAAGCTACCCTCATGCCAGGTTCCCGGATCATGAGGACTTACTAAGACGTCCTCTACTCGACGATCACCTTTCGAAAGGCAACAGTGAGGCGTACCCTAGGGGTGGTGTGTGCGATTCGTGTGTCGTTTTCATTGATATTTGTCTTGTCATGTTCATTGTGATCTACGCTTGATTTTAATTAAGTCATTCATTCTTTCATGCATATTTAACAGTTATAAAGTTTGCGGAAAAATAAATCTACAACTATTACAAATGGCGCGGGTCCACATCGCCAAAATTAAACCGGACCCGATTTGACGGAAAATAAATAAAGCGAATAAAAGTGCGAAAAGTTAAATTGTTACAAGGCTTTGGGACATGTACATAATTATTTAAACGATATAAAATAAATACGCGAAATTAAATGAATTATGAACATGGGTGTTGAACCCTTTTGCAAAAATTAAAGTTAATGAAGAATTGAAATTAAAATTGAAAAGAAAATGTTTTTTAGTATTTTATGTTTTTTATGATTTAAGGAGAAAAGAATGAATTAAAATTAAAATGAAATATTAAACCTAATTCTAACTATTTTTAAGTTATTAAGAAAAATATTGAATTTAACCTAAATTAAACCTAAGTTTGTTATATACAATTAATTATGAAAATCAATAAATAATAATATTATGATCAAAAGGAAAAAGTAAAAGGAATGAAAATTGTCAATTAACCTAATTCTACCTTTTTTATATTTAATATGAAAAGAATTAAAATTGCAAACATCCTAATTAAAACTAAATTCATTATATGTTAATTTATTTACAAGAAAATAATTATAATAAAAATATTTATTATTTTTGGTCTTTTCTGATTTTTTTGATGTCTTTATATTTTGTAAAAATAATAATTAAATTAAAACAGCAAAACAAGTAAAATAATAATTAGAAAAAAGATAAGAAAAATAAATAAAACTTGCAAACCAGGGTGGGGGTGTAGTCCCAAATTGGAGGTTTTGATGGTAAAGCCTGGCCCATTAAGATTCAGATTCGTTGACTTTTGTGCAAGCATATGACGCGTCTGACTATGGTACATGGTGTTCCTTGGATCTGGGCCATTGATCTGGTGCCCTTGGACGCGTGGAGGTTGATTGCTGGGCGTGTATGATGATCCTGGCCTTGGGCGCTGTATATGAACATTTGATGAAAAATAATATTGAAATAGCATGAGACCTGGGATTTGAACCCAGGTCATGAAGGTCACACGCACCTACACCTGCCAGCTGAGCCATTTGACTTATTTGATATATTAATAACACACAAATAACAAAAAGAAAGAACAAACGCATTAATGATTAAACGCGCGAAATTCAAACTAACGAATCATGCTTCGCCAACGCATTATCTTCTTCGCCCAGCTTTTTTATTTTTCTGAAACACGAGCATACAGCAACGGTTTGGCAAACGTTGCCTAAAACCATCTACCGAAAAATAGCGAATAGACCCTCGACACTCATAAATTGAGCGCGAGGGTTGGAATCTCTTCGTCTGGACGTGCTAAGTACAATGGCAATAGTCTTGAGCTCCAATTTTGCTTGGTTTGGGAAACCCCAATTTTCAAGCTCTGTAAACCCAATCTCTTGCGTTTGGAGGGCTGTTAATGGTTGGAATGTGATCAGTGAAGCTTCAGGAAGCCAATGGAATAGGAATTAGGGCTTGAATCCCCCTAGAAAGTTGATTTCAGAATTGAACTTTCTTCACAATTTTCTCAGTTTGCAATGGTATTTTCAGCGCAGCTTTTAGTCTAATGCAATTAGGTTTGTGATCCTGCATATGTAGTAAAGCTTTTAGGTCAACAAAATTGGATAATATCCATGGCATTCAATGATTTGCATATTTGATTTTCTAAGAATCTTTACATATCTTTTTCATGTGCAATTTTGTTCAATCAGCTCAAATCAAACCAAAACTTGCCTAATTAGGATGTGCACGAAATATTGACCTTGAAATGTGTACAAAAAGATTTGTTTGGCTCATTTAGATATTTTTCACACATTTAATTAATTTAATTGAATTAATATAAATAAAAATTCAAATAAATAAATAAAAAATGAGAAAATGCTTCCCTTTGGGCCAAGTGGTCGTGCATAGGCTTGGAATGATGAATCATGGAAGAAAAATGGGCCCATTAGCAAATTTAGGTCATTTGAATCAAAGTTGACTTTTCAAAATTCCCAAAAATTTCCCAACTTCCACAAGGCATAACTTGCTCAATTTTTAAGCTTTTCACATGTTCTTGGACATTTTGGAAAGGTCTTTGAGTCCTCTAACCAATGCCTTTGGTCCCATGTCATTTTGATTTACTAATCTCAAGTTATGGCCTTTGACTTAAAGTCCCTTTTTGTTGACTTTTGAAAATGACCTATAATGTTGAAATTGATAACTTTTTGTGAGAGCATTTCTTGGCCTTGAAGTATGAAGATGAGTTGTAGGAAATGTCTTTCTCTTCAAAATGAGCTTTGGATGGAATTTTTCTGATAATCCATGTGAAAGTTATGCCCTGGTCAATTTCAGTTGACTTTTTCAGCTGTCCAAATAAGGCAACTTTTGTATCTTTGATGATTTCTGAGCCAAATTTTGAGAATCATGATCAAGCATTGATCAAATGATGTTTGTGGCTTCAAAATGATATGTTGACCAAAAATTTGAACTTTTGACTGTCAAATGACCATTTTGCCCCTACAGTTGACTGTAGTGCAATTTAGGGTTTTGACTGTGCAATTTTGAGCTGAATGCCTTGAAACTTGATATGAGGATGTTTGACCACATTTGTAGGCATGTGGGACTTGATTGAGCCTTTGAAAACTTCATTTTCTTGATCAGAACCCAAACCCTAGTTTTGACTGTATAGGAGACAGTTGAACTGCATAACCCTTGGGGAATTTTGTGACTTGGCTTGGCAATTTCTTGAAGAATATGGGAGGGCAAATTTTGGGGTGCAACACTGCCCTTTCGGGTTTTCAGTCCACCGGGATACCCCTTTTTGCCCAAGCCGCCCTTTCGGGTTTTCGACTTGCCGGGTGTACAGATGTTTTCATTTTCATCCCTTATTTTTGCCCGAACCCTTTTGGTTCGCCGGGAAGCCCTTATTTTTTCCTAGGCCAGTCATCCTAGCGGGTCTTTTAATTAGGCGTAGTATCTTTTCACTATGTCTGCATTGACATGGTGAGGAAGGTCGTCACCGTCCATGGTGGTTAGAATCATAGTTCCACTCGAGAAAATGTTCTTAACCACAAATGGTCCCTTGTATGTAGGGGTCCATTTTCCCCTGGGATCACCTTGTGGCAGTATGATGCGCTTGATCACCAGATCCCCGACTTGATATTCTTGGCGTCTGACTTTCTTGTTAAAAGCCTTGATCATTCGCTTTTGATACGTCTGACCATGGCAGATAGCAGCAAGTCTCTTTTCATCGATTAGATTTAACTGATTAAGTCGGGTTCGGATCCAGTCGTCCTCGTTCAAATCCGCATCCTTCATAATCCTGAGAGAAGGTATCTGGACTTCGATGGGTAAGACTGCCTCCATACCATATACCAGAGAGTAGGGTGTTTCCCCTATCGACGTCCGTGCTGAGGTACGACACCCATGAAGAGCAAATGGAAAATCTCATGCCAGTCTTTATATGTCACCGTCATCTTCTGTACGATCTTCTTGATGTTCTTGTTAGCTGCTTCAACAATGCCATTCATCTTCGGCCGGTAGGGAGAAGAATTATGATGTTGTATCTTGAACTGTTTACAGATCTCGGTGATCATTGTCTTGTTGAGATTCGTACCATTGTCAGTAATAATTCTTTCTGACACACCATATCGACAGATCAGATTATGTCAGATAAACCGCGCCACGACGTTCTTGGTTACTGTAGCAAAGGAAGCTGCCTTGACCCACTTCGTGAAGTAATCAATGGCTACTAGGATGAAGCGATATCCATTGGAAGCGGTGGGCCTGATTTCTACGACCATGTCGATGCCCCACATTGCAAAGGGCCACGGAGCTGTCAAGACATTTAAGGGGACCAGAGGCACATGCACCTTATCAGCATAGATTTGGCACTTATGACAAGTTCGAGAGTGCTGATAGCAATCGACTTCTATAGTGGACCAGTAATATCCTTCCCGTAGGATCTTCTTAGCCATGGTATGTCCACTAGAATGGGTTACGAATGTGTCTTCATGTAGATCTTTCATGATCCTCTATGCTTCCCTTTTGTCTATACACCGTAGTAGTGTGGAGTCATGGTTGCGTTTATAGAGGATTCCATTACTGAGGAAGAACTTTGCAGTGAACCTTCTCAGAAACTTCTTATCATTGACAGATGCCCCTTCAGAATATTCTTGAGTCTCGAGATAACTTTTAACTTCGTGAAACCAAGGTTTGTCTGCCACTTCTTCGGTATCGATTTCACAGCAGTGTGCTGGTTCATCCAACCTTTCAATGGTGATTTGGGGAGCTTCATTATCCCACCTAACCTTGAACATAGAAGACATGGTAGCTAGCGCGTCCGCTAACTGGTTCTCCTCTCGTGGGAAATGTTCAAAGGTCACTTCCTCAAAGTGTGGGAGAAATTTCAGTACATACTCTTTGTAAGGAATGAGATTCGGGTGCTTCGTATACCACTTGCCTTTGATCTGACTTATCACCAAAGCGGAATCTCCGAATACACTCAAGAACTTGATCCTTAGGTCGATAGCAGCTCGAAGACCTATAATACATGCTTCATACTCCGCCATGTTGTTGGTGCAGTTGAAACATAATCGGGCAGTGAACGAAGTATGACAGCCCTCGGGAGATATGATTATAGTGCCAATGCTGTTACCCAATGTGCTTGCGGCTCCATCAAAATACATAGACCATCGGGATCCTTCCTCAGGTCCTTCATCTGGTCCAGCTTCTTCATAGTCGGTCACCAACATAATATTCTCATCCGGGAACTCAAAATTCATGGACTGGTAATTATCCACGGCCTGATGAGCCAAATGATCAGCCAATACACTTCCCTTGATTGCTTTTTGGGTTTTATATTATATGTCGTATTTAGTCAAGATCATTTGCCACCTTGCTATCCTTCCGGAGAGAGAGGGCTTCTCGAAAATGTACTTGATCGGATCCATCTTCGATATCAATAAGGTAGTGTGAGTCAGCATATACTGTCTCAGTCGGCGAACAGCCCATGCCAAAGCACAACAAGTTTTCTCGAGCAATGAACACCGTGTCTCACAGTCGGTAAACTTTTTGCTAAGGTAGTATATTGTGTGCTTTTTTCGACTAGACTCGTCATGCTGCCCCAGCACACACCCCATTGAATTGTCTAGCATTGTCAAGTATAATATCAAAGGTCTTCCTTCAACTGGAGGCATCAGAATTGGTGCTTCTTGAAGGTATTCCTTAATTCTTTCGAAAGCGGCCTGGCATTCATCATTCCACTTTACCACTTGATCTTTATTCAGAAGCTTGAATATTGGCTCACAAGTAGCAGTCAGATGCGAAATGAACCTGGCGATATAATTCAGGCGTCCCAAGAACCCTCTAACTTCCTTCTCCGTACGGGGAGCTGGAATTTCTTGTATGGCCTTTACCTTTGCAGGATCTACTTGGAGGCCTTTGTCGCTGACAATGAAATCCATAAGTTTACCATACCTTACCCCGAAGGTACACTTGTTCGGATTCAACCTCAGCTTGTATATCTTCAACCTGTCGAACAACTTTTGTAGATGATTAAGGTGCTCCTCCTCAGTTTGAGACCTGGCTATCATATCATCAACATAAACTTTGATCTCGTGATGAATCATATCGGGGAACAAAGCGACCATGGCGCACTGATAAGTTGCCCCAACATTCTTCAACCCAAAAGGCATCTCCTTGTAGCAGAAGGTGCCCTACTACGTGACGAAGGTTGTCTTCTCCATGTCTTCAGGAGCCATCTCGATCTGGTTGTAGCCAGATAAACCATCCATGAAGGAGAAGATTTTGTGTTGCACGGTGTTGTCAACTAGAACGTCAATGTGAGGAAGTGGGAAGTCATCCTTGGGGCTTGCCCTGTTCAGATCTCTATAATCCACACACATCTGTACCTTACCGTCCTTCTTAGGTACCGGAACGACGTTAGCAACCCACTGTGGATACAAAGTGACAACTAAGAATCCGGCGTTGAACTGTTTCATGACTTCTGCCTTGATCTTCTCTGACATTTCGAAATGCATATGGCGGACCTTCTGTTTAATCGGAGGACAATCTTCTTTAGTCGGCAGGCGATGTACCACAATATCAGTGTTTAAACCAGGCATGTCTTCATAGGACCAGGAAAAGATCTCAACATAGTCGTGCAACATCTGTATCAACCTCTGTTTGACGCTAAGGTCCAAATTTGCAACTATTTAAACCTCTTTTCTGTCTTCCTCAGTACCCAAGTTCACTGTCTCAACTGGATCTTCATGAGGCTGTATGGCCCTTTCTTCCTGCTGTAGTAGTCTAGCAAGTTCTCCAGGCACCTCACAATCATCCTCACCTTCGTCTTCAGATTGGTTGGTCGGATTTTTGAAGTCATAACTGGCAATAACAGAGCTGTTATCAATGGGATCCAGAGTGGATATGGATCTGCATTATGATACGTGAGTGTGTGTAAGAGAATAGTTGTTTTGATAAAGTGGAAACAAAAAATAAAAACAGAGATCACAAAATTTGTATGCAAGAAACGTCCAATGCTTTATTAATGATATATGAAATGACAAATAATAGCCCTCACAAGCAAAGCCAATGTGCCTCGGGCAAAGCACAAGGTCGTAAAGTTTCAAATTGTTTATTACAAATCTCAAAACAAGTAAGACAATTACTTCAGAATAAAAGAAACTGGTATAAAGTCCCTAGCCGTCCAGTTACTCGATCCACCGTTGGTAGTTGGGTAGATCCAACTGTCGATGTCTGAGTCTTCCTCGCCGTCTTCAATGGCATTAACCCCACGATTACTGATGCGTAGGGGAGGTCCTCCAGCCTGAGCACGTCAAACAACCCTTTGAGCCCCTGTAGTAAAGCCCAAATCAAATTTTTCAGTTTTGTGAGTGAAATCAGAGAGCTAACCCCAATTGGTACACCCACCTTATTCAACCACGACCCTGGCATCCTTGAGGGAAGCCATCTTCAGAGGAGGTTTGCTGCTGGTAGTAGTTTCAGTCGATGCCAAGATCTGAGGGACCTCTTCGAAGTTCTGACAAGGAGTTTCTATGAATTCCCCGTCCATCTCTATGTACCGGAATGAATTAAGGTGACTCACCATATACTCCTCTTCACCCCGCACTGTGACAATCTTCCCTTTTACCGGATACTTCAGCATTTGGTGTAGTGTGGAAGTAACTGCCCCAGCCTCATGGATCCAAGGATGACCCAACAAACAAGAATACGACGACCTGATGTCCATCACATAGAAGGTGGACCCAAATGTTTGAGAACCCACTTTGACAGGGATGTCCACCTCTCCGCGCACCATTCTCTTCAACCCATCAAAATCCCTCACCACAATGTTACTAGGATTTAAAGTCAAACCCTTGCAATCCAACCAGTCCAACGCCTTCTTCGGCAAAATATTCAGCGAAGACCCAGTATCTACTAACACATGAGCCATAGTGGTTCCCCTACACTCAATCGAGACATGCAGAGCATCATTATGCTTCCTTACCTTCGGTGTCAAGTCTGCATCTGAAAAGCCCAACCCATTATCAGCAATCAGGCTGGCCAGGAAATCTTTGAATTGATCAGTTGAAGTTTCTTGCGGCACATGCGCAGTTTTGAGGAATGCAATCAAAGCCTTCGCATGGGCCTTAGAGCATAACAGTAGGGATAACATGGATATCTTTGAGGGGGTCTGCCCCAGCTGCTCGACCACATTGTAGTCGCTCTTCTTAATTATTTTTAATATTTCCTCTATCTCTTGCTTAGAGGCTTCCATAACAATTTTCCTAGGCGCCTCCGTCCGGGCAGGCTCACCTATAACTTCTTTGCCACGGGTATCAGAAGATTCGCTGACAGGGGTAATAACTGGATTAAGAACAGGAGCAATAGTTGATGTACCAGCAGGAACAACAGATGGAATGAAAATAGGCTTGTTGACAGTCTTAGGGGAAATCTCGGGAGAGAAGACCCTTCCGCTTCAGGTAACTTTGTTGGATCTGACAATGTTACCAATATCAGGATCAACCTCTTCATCTTTCAAATCTTATTTGATGCCATGATAGTACACATCGGCAACATAATGCCAGGGGACAACTTTGTCCGAGACATACGGGACAGGACCAGGAACAATGATTATCAGCGGAGTGATTCTTGGAGCAAATGTAATCCTAACAGGTCTTCTCGAGGAGACCTTGGAAGGATTGGAGGAAATGGTTATAATGACAATGTCTTCAGATGGAACAACGGGAACCAAAGTTTTCTCGAACAAAATTTCTTTGCTGTCCATCAGGCATTGAACACCTAACTTCAGCAAACGGCAACCAGAAGGTAGAAACGAACACATGTGGCAACCTTCACCATAACCCGGAAATAAACCGGCCGACAACAAATTATTCTTTACAGTCATGAGAGGAGTAGAAACTTCATCCACCAAGGTCACAAACAAGTCGGTATCAACAACATTAATTCCACGATCGTGCTTTGGCATAGGAGCAGTTATGATATTGGGCTTCTCCGGAGCATCGAACTCAATTTCCTTGGCTTCAATCAAATCTTGTACCTTATTTCTTAGAGCCCAGCAATCATTAGTATCGTGGCCAGGACTCTCAGAATGATAGGCACACCGAGCATTTGGATTATATCGAGGAGATGTGGTGTTCGGATTCTTGGGAGCCTCTTTCAAGGTTGCCAAGTTAGATCTCAGCAGATGAGGTAGCACTTCAGCCAATGTCATATTGATTCGGGTAAACTGTCGTTGTGGTCTTTCCACCCTTTGTTGATTGTTGCATTATGGAGCAACTGCAGGCCTAGGTATCATTACGACACTCACTGACTGATGATGTTCAGCCCTGTCTTGGCCCCTCGGGCTATAGATGGCACTGGCTTCCTTCTTACCAGCAAAAGGCTTCTTTACCGAACTCGAAGAGGCATCCTTCTGTATCTTGCCACTCCGAATCCCAACTTCTACTCTTTCTCCAGTTAGAATCAGCTCGATGAAACCAGCTGATGAGCTTCCGATCAAATGATTAAAGAATGAACCAGACAACGTCCCTAGAAACATATCAACCAACTCCCTATCAGACAACGGGGGTTGAACTCTTCCAGCCATATCACTCCATTTATGTGCATAGTCTTTAAAGCCTTCACTTGCACCCATGGACATACTCTGGAGTTGAGTACGAGTAGGAGCAAGGTCGGTGTTGTATTGATATTGCTTATAGAATGCAACAGCCAGGTCTTCCCAGTTTCGGACATTGGCTCCCTCCAATTGGTAGAACCATTCAAGTTGGGTCCCTGACAGACTATCTTGAAAGAAATGAACCCACAAATTTCTATCAGCGGTGTGGGGCTGGATCTTTTTGACATAAGAGCGAAGATGGAGTTTTGGGCAGGACACCCCATCATACTTAGCAAAACCTGGAGCTTTGAACTTCTGCGGGATGACCACTCCCGACACCAATCCCAATTCTTCGAAATCCAGCCCAGGTATCCTCTAAACTTCCATGGCACTCAAACGATCTTCCAACTGCTTGTATCTATCCTCAGTAGGAGGATACTACTCATCATTGTAGTCGGTATCATTTTCAGAAACTGCGGGACTGAGATCCTTCTCCCTTGTCTCTTCTTATTGATTCTCCCCTTCCTTGGATGAAGAGGTCAGATCGACTTATCGCTTCAACCACTCTCCAAACCTTCTGCCCATATTCAGAATACTGACAGTCTTCTTCTTTTTCTTTTTCTCTTTCAGGATGAGGGCTTTCAGATCCTCCTGCCCTTTGGCCAGACTTATGAACATTTGTTAGAACTGGGCGTTTTGTGCATGAAGGTCCTTGATGCTTTGTTCGGAAGACATTTCTGCTGAAATAAACAACGAAGAAGATGAGAAACCTCTAATGGTACCTGTACATGCAATGCTATGAATGGGATGCGCATGCAATAATTTCAAAGACTTTGGGAAATTTAAATTTGCAAACTAAAATAAAACAAAGATTTTATTAGCTGAATTCAAAGTTAAAATGCCTTTTAGGCGTTACAATTAAAACAAATCTAAAACTAGAAAAGAAATCAAAATTCCCATGGATACTTCCTCTTTGTGCCGAGATAAGCATTGAGTCCTTTTTCCTCATGGAGCTGCTTCGTGAGCTCTAAAACCTTCCTCTCCTGAGCATGGAACTGATCCTTGTAAGTATCCCACTCCCTCATCAACTGAATCCAAGACCTCTGTAATTCCACAAGATCAGTGGGCATATAAGGATAGAGAACCATGTAAGGAATACCCCCTTTAGTAGTGGGTTCCACAATCACTGGTAAAACAACCACATAGGGCATCATAAGCTTCTGGGCACGAGCTCGTACCCATTGGAGGTAAGGTTCCATAGGAGTGGAAGCCTTTAGCCCTAAAGCCCTAGCGCCAGATCGGTTTACCATGCCCCAAGCTCGTATGAACCTTCGGCGATACTCGTGAACATCATCCTCATAGTTGAATACAATGCCCTCGATAAGTAACTCATGGGGACCATCTCTTCGAGCGTAACCAAATTGTCGCAGATCTAAACAAGGATTGTAGGTTATACCCCCTATGATACCAACTAACGGGACATTAAGGTACTCCCCGCAGCGGTCAATAATAGCAATGTTTTACATAGCTCGGGAACACCAAAGAATATCCATGTGAGCGAGTGACATTATCCTTTGTAACCAACCCAAACCTTCTTCATTCTTCAGTATGGACTTAGGGAGGTGAGAAATAAACCACCTCGACAATAATGGCATGCAACACATAAGAACCCCTCTTTTCTTCATGGTACGAGTATGGAGAGTGTGCAGAATATCTCCGAGCAAGGTAGGCACAGGATTGCGAGAGAGGAAGATCTTGATAGCATTCACATCTATGAATGAGTCTGGATTAGGGAATAGGACTAACCCATAGATTGGAAGAGCCAAGACCTCCTCAAAAGCCTGAAAATCCATATCATCCAAAAACAGTTGGGCCTTGTCTATCAGAAACTTGGCTAGAAAACCCTTGACTCCGCTTCTTGTTTCCCAATTGGATACCACATCGGCCCGTTTCAGATGCAAAGCTGAGGCAATGACTTTTGGCTTAGGAACTTCTTTCAGACCTGTGAAGGGCAACTGTTCAAGAATGGGTATATCCAACAGCTGAGAGAATTCTTCCATGGTAGGCACTAACTGATAGTCTGGAAAGGTGAAGCAGTGGTGCTTGGGATCAAAGAACTGAAAGAGTACACTCATCATATTTTCATCAAAGTTTGAAGTAACCAAGTTGAGAAGTCGACCATGTCTCTTAGTGAACGCAGAAGTTTCGGAAACCTTTGATACTAGTTCTTTGAGTTGGGAAGGTATCTTCACAAAGCTGATTCAGATAGTGTTTTTATGAACGGAAGCCATGATCTGCAAAATAGAACAAAGATAAATTCCCTTGGTCTTTGAAATGGTTAGTGCAATAAGAATGGATGCTATGTTATGATGCATGATGTCATGATAACCCACAAGTATAGCAAACACAGACAAATCACACCAAGTCCTTAGGTTTAAGGCTTGCATAAGGTTAAAGGTCATACCCTCTTGAAGTTTAGTTGGTTTCAAACCTGTCTTAAAAAGTAACCGGGTTCTAAAGGATATCAATATCACTGACCATCCTTTATCGGGCATTGTCTCAACTCAAGCAATCTTTTCTTGCGGCCGAAATATCTCGAAAGTCTGATCTCAATGAGTGTAGCATCGAGTATCAACCAATCCTCAGCTTTACACCGAGGCCGGCTATATCACTACTTTCTAATGGCCAAGTTTTCTCAACTAAGGTTCTAAGGTCCATTAGTGCTTCACGACACCACGCGACGGCCCCGTATTCTCCTTGTTTCCCCACGAAGGACACCGATACCAACCAAAGTGCCACACCAACACATTCATCGCTTAAACCATATCGATCTACATCGTACAATCTCCATGATCTATTTTTGTTTACCTAATAAGTGCCCCCAGATCCGGGTGTAGGATCTATAGTAACCAAAGCAATAACCCTTTAAAAATAAAGCAAACAAACAAGAAAGCAATTTTGAAATGACCTAGATCCTAAGGTAAACCCCACTTTTTATAAGTCCCCAGCAGAGTCGCCAGTTCTCTGATACGGTGGCAGAACCGACTGTTAATACTGGTTTGCATTTTACGTTTTTTGTTCTCAAAATGTAGCGGTAAGCAAGAGTCGCCATCGACTTTTATTTTATCCAATCAGGAAAAGGAAAAAGAATAGAAAAAACCTTTTTCGAGAATATTTCTGAGTACGTGGGGTAGATTATAGAAAGGGAAGGTTTTAGCATCCTTTCTATCCATGGTTTTCCATGGGCTCTTAGGTACTTGCTCATTTTTTAAATTGCTTGTGTGTGCTTTGTTTTTGAAAAAGTTTTACTTCATGATAATCCTTGTATCAGTCCTCAAGGATGTGACAAAGTTGTTTTGAAAATTGTTTTGAAAGGTGTTTGTGTGAAAAGTTTTGTTTGAGCAAGTACCTAGGAACTATCTACCTACTCGAAAAAGATTGTTCATTTTCCTTTAGACAGTGTTATCCCATTATTAAGGAATAGGTAGCACCGTCGTTGGAGTTTTAAGGGACGTTCGAAGGGACAAATACAGTCACAAAAGCAATGTTAGGAGGTGTTAGTAATCATCCTAAAGCCTTAAAGATCTGTTTCCGGGGCAACATCTAAATGGGTCATTTGAGATCTTTCGAGGCTAGAGGACGACCACTAACAAACCCTATACTTCATGACCGCTTAACCGAAGGCAACCGAAGTGGAGTAAACCCTAGGAGTGAGCATGTGCGAGTGAGCTTTTTTCAGTTAACTTGTCTTTGCACATTTAGGTTATCTACTGTTTTAATTTTCAAATATTATTGCCATACAATCCTATTAACATACAGCTAACAGTTAATAATTGCGGAAATTTAAAGTGCAGAAATAGAAATCCTAACTATTACATGGCTTTCGCAGGTACATAATTATTTAACTGAAAATAAAATGCGGAAAGTAAAACCCTAATTAAAATCTATTACAACTTCGAAACAGTTACAATAATAATTAAAAAGGTAATTAAAATACGCGCGACGAATTAAATGCGAAGAATTAATTAAGAGACCTAAAATCTAATTAAAAAAATAATTTGGTTATTTTTGGAGAAAAGTTAATTATTTACAACCCTAATTTCTAATTAGTTTTAATTATGAAAAGGCATTAAATTAACCTAATTTAAAATAAATTAATTAATTAAAGAAAATGATTATTTTATGAAAAAATGATTTTTGGGTGATTTTTGTGATTTTATGGTTTTTTGTAGTTACAAAAAAAAGAATTAATTTGTGAAACAAATAATTAAATAAAAATAAATAAATAAAAGAAATAAAAAAAATTGGGCATGTTTGTTGAAGAAATTAGGGGGGGTGCGTTGCTGAATTGTTAGGCCCAGCAAGATGAAGCCCAGTCCCACGTTTGAGATTCGGTATTGCTCCTTGTTATTGATGCACCATGGTCTTTCATTGATGGGCGTTGGATCTGGGCATGAGACGCGTTCATTGGTTGGATGGTGATGGCATACAGTGGGCGTTTGGATGAGAGCAGTACCAGATCTGTAAAGGAAAATTAAAACAAAGAAAGCGCTGGGACCTGGGGTCGAACCCAGGTCCTCACACTTACCACCAACGCGCTTTGCCACCTGGGCTGTTGTTCCTATTTGTTAATATAATAATAATAAAACATAATATGTAAAACCAAGTAACTGAATCAAAAACACGTGCGAAATTCAAATCATCTAGTGAGAAGGTGGCAAGTCACCGTCTCCTTCATTGAGACCGTCGTCTTAGCTCCTTGCACTTTTACCTACGGACAAGTGTTCGTAGCTACAACTTGTGTGCTTCAAACATTAAGCAATACGCATGATAAATGAATTCAAAGACCAGGATTCAATTGGTCTTGATGCCACGATCATCCCAGTACCCTGTTCTCGGTCTAATTTTACATGTATGTGAAAACCCTAAAACCAACACAAAAACCCTAGTAATGGCAACTCTGGATTTAAGCAGCAAAACACAAAATCAAGTAAACCAAAACGTTGCAAATGACAATATGAACACAATACAATGTTTAAAAATGCTTAACCATGCAAGAATTGAGAAATCAAACTCAGGTTTTGAGATGCAAACCGTGGGTCCGTGGCTTGCGAATCCGGGCGTGGCAAGGCTTGTAATTGATTGAGTCACGTTCTGGAGACGTCCAGGAGTCTATTGGTAGTCTTAGAATGGCTTGAATCAACCTCTAATCCCAAGAACGCTCTCTCACTTTCTTGCCAATTTTTAGAGTTTTGTTCTTCCTTTCTCACAACCTCCACCTCTCTCTTGCCTTGGATGCGTTATGTATATGTACTTGAACGAATTAGGATTGTAAAAACCACTAGTATCTTTGCAAATTTTGAAGATTTAATTTGGTCTTCATGTGGTATGATATCCTTCCAAATTTGGCCTAATCATGCCATTCTTGTGCCAATTATATTTGATTTTATTTGATTTTATTCTGATATGCCAGCATAATGAGCTTGTGATTCTGTCCAAAAATCCAATCAAAACAAATCTTTACTATTATTTACTATTTATTTGATTTAATTCAATTTTTAATTAATAAAAAATCAAAATAAAATAAATAATGAAGCAAATAACATGTGAGTGAATATTTGGGTCGTGGATCATGTTATAAGTGAGGTGCAAGCATAAAAAGTTAGGCCCATTTGGCAAAAGAAATGCAATTTTGAGCACATTTGACTTTTGGCAATTTTGCAAAAATGGTCAACTTTGACAAGGCATAACTCTTCCAATTTTAACCCTAGAGAGGTGTTCTTGGAATTTTTAGAAAGCTTAGGATGTCCCCTAAACTTACCTTTTAATATCATCTCAAATGGGTATTCCATATTCATGTAAGAAGCTTTGACCCAATAAGTGTTTTTGTTGACTTTTCAAAAGGACCTATAATGTGAAAATTCATATCTTTTTGTAAGTGCATATTTTGAACTTGAGGTATGAAGATGAATATTAGGGAATCGCATTCTCTTCAAAATGAGCCTTGGATGGAAATTGTTTGATAAAGTATGAAGAAATTATGCTTGGTCAAAGTTTGGTTGACTTTTCCTCAGAATTCCTAATTTAGCAACTTTTGGGTTTTGATGAATTTAGGGCATTCCTTAAGGAATCATGATCAACCCTTGATCAAATGATGGATATAACTTCAAAATGTTGATGTTGACCAAAAATCTTGAGGTTTGACTGTATGTGGGCCCCTGTTGACTTTTGACCTAATACAGTCGATTCTCAAGCATCTGAGCAGTTGATTGAGCAAACTTCTTGTGCAAGGCTTGAAATTTGACATGGAGGGTCTTAAGAACATATTAGGACCATGGAGAGCATATGAAGTCTTTGAAATTCACCCATATTGATGAAAATGGAAACCCTGGTTTAAGATACATTGCCTTAGGAGAGAGTTTGTCTGGTCAACTCTTGGGCAACCTTGAGCAAATTAAGGATCTCTAGGAGTATGTTTTGAGTAAAATGAGAGGGAAAATTTTGGGATACAACAGGTGCCATTCCAATACTCGAATTGAAACTATTGTTATAAGTAGACTCAATCGAAGGCAAGTAGCTATCCCAAGCACCTCTTTATTCCAAAACACAAGCTCTCAAAAGATCCTCAAGTGAATGAATCGTCCTCTCGGACTGACCATATGTTTGCGGATGATAAGCGGAACTCAAATGCAACTTTGTACCCAAAGCATTCTGCAAACTTTCCCAAAACCTAGAAGTAAATCTCGTATCCCTATCTGATACAATGCTAGACGAAATACCATGCAAACTGACAATCTTCTCAATTTATAGCTTTGTAAGCCTCTCCATTGGATAATTCATTCTCATCAGAATAAAGTGAGCAGATTTCATCAACCTGTCCACAATAACTCAAACAACTTCACAATTACTCAGTGTTCTAGGTAAACTAGAAACAAAATCCATAGAAATACTATCCTATTTCCATTCAGGAATAGATAAAAGTTGTATCAAACAAGACGGTTTCTGATGTTGAATCTTCGACTTCTGACAAATAAAACAAGAATACACAAATTATGCATTATCTTTCTTCATACCTGGCCACCAAAATAATTTCCTCAAATCCTGATACATCTTAGTAGCTCCAAGATGAATACTCAATCCACTACAATGCCCTTCCTCGAGAATCCTCTTCTTCAAATCGGCTATATTCAGAACACAAACTCTATCACGACATCTCATAATACCACTCTCATCAATCCGGAAATCACCATTTCAACCTTGATTGATCAACATTAACTTATCCACCAAAATCAAATCTGATTTTTGACCTTCTCAAATCTCATCAAGAATGAAACTAGTAAGCTTCAACATACCAAGCTTAACTGCAGAAGAAGTCTCTTCACAAACCAAGCTCATATCTCGAAATTTTTCAAGTAATTCCAACTCTCGCACCATCAGCATCGACATATGCAAAAACTTCCTACTGAATGCATCAACCATAATATTCGCTTTACTCGAATGGTAATTCAAACCAAAATCATAATCCTTGAAGAATTCCAACCATCTTCTTTGCCTCATATTCAACTCTTTCTGATCAAATAGATATTTCAAACTCTTGTGATCACTAAACACATCAAATATTGATCCAAACAAAAAATGTCCCCAAAGCTTCAATACAAACACAACAATAGCTAACTCAAAATCATGAGTCAGATAATTCCTCTCATGAACTTTAAGTTTCCTTGAAGCATAAGCTACAACTTGTCGATTCTGCATCAACCCACCTCCCAAGCCCATTGTTGTACCCCAAAATTTCCCCTCTCATTTTTTACAAAATCTTCTTTTACATGGGTGGTTACAAACACTTGCTAGAAGAAAAATAACAAATTTTGAAGTTGGTCAAAGTGTCCTTCGATGAGGTGTCTTTCGATTGGCATCTGAAGGAATCCTTCGATTGGACTTTTGGCAAGATCCTTCGACTGGCCTTTTGGCAAGACCCGTCGATTGGACCTTTGGCAAGACCCTTCGATTAGACTCTTGGCAAGACCCTTCAAATGACAGGAGGGTGTTCGAAGGGGCCAAGTGTCCAGGATCATCAAAGAGACATGAATGCTTTTAATTTGTCTGATTCTTGTCTCTTGGCTTTAATGGCCTGTTTAATTGGTTGTCTCTTACCGTTACTGGACCATCATACTCCTATAAATACAAGGGCAAGCATACAACGCCAAGGAGAGAGCAAATGAAAGAAAAGAGAAAGGAAAAAGGAGAGGACATGGGCGAATGAAAGATCGAACAAAGAGAGAGAGATACATACGCCAAAAAAAAAGAAACTACACACATATACCGCCTCACACGCGTAACTTGCCCTCAGAGAGCACCAAAGATTCCTCAAATTTTCAAAGAATCCCAGAGTTTCCACAACCCTCGTTGCAGGATTTCCCACACTCAGGATTCCAAATCGAAGCACCTCCGAGTGGGTAATGAAATTTTCAATCTCATCCAATCTATAATTTGAATCCATATTGTTTGCATATTCATGTCATTGTTTATGAATGATTTAATACAATATATGTAAGTTGCAGCACCCAGATGCTAGGATACCATTTCCAGGGATCTTTCGAAATACTCACTTTAGAAACTCATGATACGGACTATTAAAAATTGAAACAGTCCCAGTTTCGGGTTAACGAATCGATTTCGAACGTGACGTTTTTTTTCGTATTACTTAGCTTCGAATTAACCAATTTGCAGGACTAAAAGCAGGAGTCATGCCTTTCGAATGAGCAAACAACTCAGGGGGAGAAAAGGAATTCATGCAATCGAAGGGACTAGGATCCAGCATCCCAGGCCTTGTGTTTTCGATTTCTAACAAATTTCCTTGCAGGGCCAGCAACCCCAATCTAAGGATGGTACATCCAGATCGAACACCCAGATGTGCTGCCTCTCAAACTTCTTCGATCCAGGCCTCACAGTTTCAATTTCTAACGTTTTGCTTGGAGCACCCCAAGACCCTCGAACGAGGTCTTCGATCAGCTCCTTGGATCGAAGAGCAACCCAAGCCTCTTCGATCCAGGCATTACCTCCAAGAATGCATTTTATTTTTCTCCTTACTGTGTTGGTCTTTCGATTTCACCTTTCTTTTGGGTTGTTTGACCTTACTACTTCTAAGCATTAATTAACAAGCTAAAAAACAAAAAGACCTTAGGTTAGTTTTTACATCAAATTAATTTTGTCAATTAATTAATTAACTATTTTAATATTTTCTTAAAAAACTAAAATTAAATAGATTTAGGATTTTTTGTAATTCTATTTCTTTTTATACCAAAAACAAACAAAAAAGTTCCTTTCACTTAGGATTTTTAGACGCATTTTCAATTCGGGCGCGCGTTTATTTACTTTAGCAATTTTTTTAATCGATGTAACTGTGCCCGATTTGTAATAACTTAATTAGGATTTTAATTTCCGCACTTTATTTTTCAGTCAATTCCTTATGTAATTTGTAATATCTGAAAAAAGCAAACTTTTGCACACTTGCACCTCTGGGGTATCCCCGCTTTGGTTGCCTTTCGGAAAAACAGTCATGTCCCTCGAGAATGGGGACGCTTTAGCAAAGACCCGCAAAAATAAAAAAAGATCATAGTCCCTCGATGACCCTACGGTGTTGCCTTTTGGTAAATGATCTTGTCCCTTAAACAGAATTGCTAAAGCGTCTCTGTATGTTGCCTTTATGACTGTTAAACGTCCCTTTCGATGTCCCTCAAACATCCAACCATAAGGCTACCTACTCACTAATAGTAGGATAGAATTGTCTAAAGGAAAAGAGAAAAAAAACAATCCTTTTCGAGTAATAAGAGTAGATAGCTGTTAGAAGTTTGCTCAAAAATACTTTTTGCACTTACACACAAATACTACTTTTCAAAAACAATTTCAAAACATTTTCTTTGTTAACACTCTTGAGGTCTGATACAAGAGTTAAACTTAAAGTAAACCGCTCCACTAAGGCATCTTTCAAAACATTTTCAAACACACAAAGCACAAAAGCATTTTAAAAATGAACAAACCTCTAAGAGCCCGTGGAAAACCACCGATGGAAAGGGTGCTAACACCTCCCCTTTCCATAATCTATTCCCCTTACTCAGAAAACATCTCGAAAAGGTCTTTTTCTGTTCTTTTCACCCTTTCCTTAATTTGGATAAAAGAAAATACGGTGGCGACTCTTTCTTACCGCGCATTTGCAAACAAAAAATGCAAAACCAGCATATTAAACAGTCGGTTCTGCCACCGTGTTACATAATTGACGACTCTGCTGGGGATTATAATAAAAGTGGGGTTTACCTAAGAGTTAGTTAATCTTTAAATTTCTTTTTTGTGCTTGTTTGCTTTGCTTTTGAGGGTTTTCTTGGGGTTGTTACTAAAAGATCCTACACCCGGATCAGGGGCACCTTATTAGGTAAGTAGCAATAAACCATGGAGGTTGTACAACGTAGACCGATACAGACAAAGTGGTGGCTACGTTAGCACGATGCTTTGGATTATACTAATGTTCCTTGAGTAAGTTAAGGATAACATTAGGCTTCCTCATAGTTTCACTAAGCGTTAACTGGCCTTTAGAGCCTTTAATTGACTCATCCTAGCCATTAGGAAGTAGTGAGATAACCGGCTTTGGTTCCGACCGAAGATTGGTTGATACTCGATACTGCACTCATTGAGGCTGGACTTTTAGGATTTTTCGTCTGCAATACTTCGGTGCGGAGCTGAAACAATTTCTGAAGGGAAAGTCAGTGATATTGAAGCTCCTTAGAACCCGGTTACTATTAACAGGACATGTTGAGCCAACTAAACATTCAAGAGGGTACATACCTTAAAACTCATGCAAGCCTTTGAACCTAAGGTCTATTGTGTGATTTGCTTGTGTTTATGTGATTTTTAGCATAATCATGACATCATAAACATCATTGATATTCATGTGTACTAATCATTTCAAGGATCTATTGGGTTTACCTCTTGGTTGTTTTGTAGGATATGAATTCAGGTCACAGAAAAACCCTCTGGATTCGCTTCACAGAAGTTCCTCCTAAGCTCAAGGAATTAGTGTTGAAAGTCCCCGAGGACTCCTCATTCCACAAAAGGCATAGTCACTTGCTCAGTTTGGTTACCACCGGGTTTGACAAAGGTTTGATGAGCGTCTTATTTCAGTTCTTCAACCCTAAGCACCACTGCTTCACATTCCCCGATTATCAACTAGTGCCTATCCTGGAGGAATTCTCTAAGTTACTTGGTTTACCCATATTGGAGCGAGTACCTTTCACTGGTTTAGAACAAGACCCAGCTTCTGAATATGTTGCCGTAGCTCTGCACTTGAAGCCACCGGACATTGAGTCCAATTGGGAAAAAAGAAGTGAAGTTAAGGGTCTCCTTGCAAATTTCCTGATGAAGAAAGCTCATATTTTCCTGGATGCTATGAGTTATCATGCCTTCGAAGATGTATTAGCCCTCTTGATCTATGGTTTGGTCTTGTTTCCTAATTCAGATCAACTTATATATTTGAATGCCATCAACATTTTTCTTGCTCACAATCCGGTTCCTACCTTGCTCGGGGATATCCTACATTCTTTCCATACTCGTACTCTGAAGAAGCGAGGAACTCTCATGTGTTTCACCCCTCTGCTATATAGGTGGTTTATTTTTCACCTTCCTCAGTCAATAATGCAAAATGATTTAGACTTAAGATGGAGTCAAAGACTAATGTCTCTCTCTCACTCCGACATCCATTAGCGTCCTCGCTCTCAAGAAGACATTTCTTTTATTGATCGCTGCGGAGAATTTCCTAATGTGCCACTCCTGGGCATTAGGGAAGGTATCACATATAATCCTTCTTTAGCACCACGCTAGTTTGGCTATGCACGGAGAGATGGTCCACCGGATATGCTCATCCAGGATATTGTGTTCAACTACTCAGATGATTTGCAAAATTATCGTCAGAGGTTCATCCGCTCTTGGGGCATTGTTAAGAAGACTGATAGTAGGACTTTGGGGCGCAAGAACTCCATCCCTTTTGAACCTTATCTCAAATGGGAGAGAGCTCGGGCCCAAAGTCTTATGATGCCATACGATTCCATGTTACCGGTGATCTTAGAACCTATTGTCCAAGGGGACGAATCATGTGTTATTCTCCATCCTGATATGCCAACCAACTTCGAAGAGTTGCAAAACTCTTGGATTTAGCTCAAGGGGGAACAAGATACTTTTGAAGCACAATTCTATGCAAGTAAGAAGAAAGTGTTGGAATTAACGAAACAACTTCATGAAGAGAGGAACCTCAACGCCTACCTCAACACCAAGAGGAAGCGCCCATGGGAGACTTAGGAACTTCTTTTCAATATTGATCCTTGTGTAATCTTTTGTTTCTTCAAAAAAACTTGCTAATAAAAGGTTTTGCTTTTGTTTTGTTTAAAAGAGTTTAAGTCCAATAAGGTCCTTGAAAACATTGCATAAAGCATATCATGCATCTCATTGCATAAGTAGGTTTTAAAGCAGGGTTCTTATCTTCTTCGCTGTTTATTTCAGCAAGTAAAAGAAATGGCTCTTGAACAAAACATCAAGGATCTCCAGGCGCAAAACTCCCAGTTCCAGCAAATGATGGTGGCCCTAGCTAAAGGGTAGGAAGATCTGAAAGCCCTCCTACTGAAGGATAAAAGGAAGAAGCCAAAGAGGCCAACTGGGTTAGTGAACCTGGGAAGAAGGATCAAAGGACCAGCACGGTGAGCTTCTGAACTGGTAGATTTATCAAAAGAAGGAAACAGTCAAGAAGAGGAGACAAGAGAGGAAGACTCCAGTCCCAAAGAATCCCATGATGAATCTGACTATGAGGAGGAGCAGTATCCTCCTGCTGATGAAAAATACAAACAACTGGAGGATCGCTTGAATGCAATGGAGGTCAGGAAGGTACCAAGTCTAGATTTTGAAGAGATGGGTTTGGTATCTGGGGTTGTCATCCCACAAAAGTTCAAGGTGCTAGTGTTCACCAAATATGATGTTGTTTCATGTCCCAAAATGCACCTCCGGTCTTATGTGAGGAAGATCCAGCCTCACACTGCTGACAAGGACTTGTAGGTCCACTTCTTTCAGGATAGTCTATCTGGAACTCAACTGGAATGGTTCTACCAGCTGGAAAATGGCCAACATTCATAATTAGGAAGACCTGGCTGTTGCTTTCTACAAGCAGTATCAGTATAATGCAGACTTTGCTCCCACCCGTACACAACTCTAAAATATGTCTATGAGTTCGAGTGAGGGATTTTAGGACTATGCTCATAAATGGAGGGATTTAGCAGGAAGAGTACAGCCTCCCCTGTCTGATAGGGAGTTGGTGGATATGTTTATGGGGACCCTGTCTGGTCCATTTTCCAATCATCTAATTGGAAGTTCATCAACCGACTTCACTTAATTGATTCTGATAGGAGAACGGGTGGGAGCTGGAATCAGGAGTGGGAAGATCCAGAAGGAAGCGTCCTCCAGTACAGCAAGGAAACCATTTGCTGGGAAGAAGGAGGTTGGTGATGTGTGTGATCGGTGGATCTGGAACTGACTGTTTAAAGCTGGTTCGCGAAATGTCGCGGAAGCAAGAGTCGCCACCGTCTTTTATTTTCTCCAAATGGAAAGGACAAAAGCACAGAAAAATTCCTTAAAGAGATTGCCCTCGGTTCGGGAGGTAGGTTATAGAAAGGGAAGGTGTTAGCACCCTTTCTATCCATGGTTATCCATGGGCTCTTAGATACTTGCTCAATGTGTTTTCAAAATTGTTTGTTTGCTTTTCAATGTGGGTTTAAAAAAGTTTCTTTGAAAAAATTTCAGTTCGACTCGTACGTCAGAGTGTTTGAAAAATTTGCTTTGAAAACTTTTGAAAAGTGTCGGTGTGAAAAGTCTTTTTTGATTTGTTGGAAATTAGAGCAAGTATCCTTGAGAACCTACCTACCCTAAGGAATTCGTCTGTGTAAATGTCCTTTAAAGTAGTGCCATCCCACCATTGAGAGGTAGGTAGCACCACCGTTGGAGGTGTTCGGGTCAATTCGAGTTTTAGGGACGTGGTGATCACCGGAGCAATGGGAAGACACCTTAGAAGCTACCCTCATGCCAGGTTCCCGGATCATGAGGACTTACTAAGACATCCTCTACTCGACGATCACCTTTCGAAAGGCAACAATGAGGCGTACCCTAGGGGTGGTGTGCGCGAATTCGTGTGTCATTTTCATTTGCATTTGTCTTGTCATGTTTATTTGTGTTCTACGCTTGATTTTAATTAAGACATTCATTCTTGCATGCTTTTTAACAGTTATAAAGTTTGCGGGAAAATAAATCTAAGGCTATTACAAAGGCGCGGGTCCACATCGCCAAAATTAAACCGGACCCGATTTGACGGAAAATAAATAAAGCAAAATAAAATGCGAAAAAAAATTACAGTTACAACGCTTTGGGAGAATTACATAATTATAATAAGCAATAAAGTAAATGCGTGAAATAACATAAACTACGAACATGGGCGTTGAACCCTTTTGCCAACAATTAAAATTAATAAGAAATTAAAATTAAAAATTAAAAGAAAATGTTTTTTAGTGTTTTGTGTTTTTTAAGATTTAATGGAAAAAAGAGAACTAATTATAATTAACATAAAATGTCAAACCCTAAATCTATTTATTTTTGAGTTATTTAAGAAAAATATTGAACTTTTAACCTATTTAAACCTAAGTTAATTTACATGCCAATTTATTTAGAAAAATAATTACAATAAAAATATTTTATTATTTTTTGGTCTTTTCTGATTTTTAATTAAGTTTTTAATGTATTTTTGTTAAAAAACTAATTAATTAAATAAACACAATTGAATAAAAGTAATTATTAAAACAAGAATAAAAAATAAATAAAAAGATTAGTGAAGGCAAACCAGGGGGGGGGTAGCCCCAAATTGGAGGTACAGGCCTGGAATGCTGGCCCATTAACGCTGGCCTCGTTGGACTTTTCTTAATCATGTATGATGCGTTGACTGGCGCGTAGGATGTTCTTCAATCTTGGCCTTTGATCTGGATGTTCTTGGATGCGTGTATGGTCTGATCTGGAGGTGTATGGTGAGTCTTAGGATTATGCCTGCATGGGAACTTGAATTGAAAAATAATATGAAACATTATACAGACCTGGGACTCGAACCCAGGTCTTGGACATTGCAAACGCTTTCTCCAACCAACCGTGCCAATTAACATCTTTAATATATAAATAAACGACAATTAATAAAAGGGGAAAAGTGGATCAGTTGCATAAAAACGCGCGAAATTTAAACGTGCCACTCAGCGTGTGACACGACTTCGTCTCCCTCACGTCCCCTGCAATATAAAACAAATAGGCAACGGTTTTAACGCGTTGTGTTAGGCCGGTTTGCAAAAAATAGCGAATAGGTTTTGGGCGCTCATAAATTGAGCGCGAGGGGTGTTCCTGCTTCGTCCAGATGCGCTGATGCTAATGGTCATGGTCTTATGTCCCAATTTTGCCTGGTTTGGGAAACCCCAATTTCAAGCTTCTGTAAACCCTACCGGTCGTTAATGGCAAATCTCCGAACATGGCACGAAAGTGAAATTAAACCACATGATTAGCTTCAGAATACGTTAGTCAACATGAATGCATAGAAAAAACATAATGAAAATGCTTGAAACATGAAATACGATTATGCATTTTTTGTTGTACAGTTTGAGTTCATGATACCGATTCAGGGCGTTTTGGTGATGATTTCTGATTGGAATGTGTTCAGAGATTGTCAAGGAAGCTAGTGAACCAAGTTTGGAGCCTTGAATCGACCTCTAAAGGGGTATTCAGTTTTTCACTTTTGGAGAAATTTTTCAAGTTTGTAAAGGGTTCTTCTGCGCAGCTTAGAGTGTACCAGGATTAGGTTTAGGTTCAGGCCTTTGTAGTGAATGTATTAGGTCAAGAAAATTGGATCAAATCTCTCATAATCATGGCTTTTGAATATTTGATTTCTTCATATCTTTTTCATATCTTTTTCACATGTATTTTGCATCAATTATGATCAATTAGTCCAATTCTTTCCATGTTTGGGATGTGCACGAGATCTTGAGTCTAGAATGTGCATAAAAAGATTGGTTTTGTTAGGTTAGATATTTTTCATGTATTTAAATAATTTAAATGAATTAATATTAATATAAATTCAAATAAATAAGTAAAAAATGAGAAAATACTTCCCTTTGGGCCAATTGGTCGTGCATATGCTTAGAATGATGAATCATGGAAGAAAAATGGGCCCATTAGCAATTTTGGATCATTTGCATCAATGTTGACTTTTCAAAACTCCTAAAAATTTCCCAACTTCCACAAGGCATAACTTGCTCAATTTTTAAGCTTTTCTCATGTTCTTGGACATTTTGGAAAGGTCTTTGAGTCCTTTAACCAATGCCTTTGGTCCCATGTCATTTTGATTTACCAATCTCAAGTTATGGCCTTTGACTTAAAGTCCCTTTTTGTTGACTTTTGAAAATGACCTATAATGTTGAAATTGATAACTTTTTGTGGGAGCATTTCTTGGACTTGGAATATGAAGATGAATTGTAGGAAATGTATTTCTCTTAAAAATGAGCTTTGGATGGAATTTTTCTGATAATCCATGTGAAAGTTATGCCCTGGTCAATTTCAGTTGACTTTTTCAGCTGTCCAAATATAGCAACTTTTGCATCTTTGATGATTTCTGAGCCAAATTTTGAGAATCATGATCAAGCATTGATCAAATGATGTTTGTGGCTTCAAAATGATATGTTGACCAAAAATTTGAACTTTTGACTGTCAAATGACCATTTTGCCCCTACAGTTGACTGTAGTGCAATTTAGGGTTTTGACTGTGCAATTTTGAGCTGAATGCCTTGAAACTTGATACGAGGATACTTGACCATCTTTATAAGCATATGAGACTTGATTGGGCCTTTGAAAACTTCCTTTCTTTGATCAGAACACAAACCCTAGTTTTGACTGTATGAGAGACTGTTGAGCTGTGCAACCCTTGGGGAATTTTGTGACTTGGCTTGGCAATTTCTTGAAGAATATGGGAGGGCAAATTTTGGGGTGCAACAGTTGCCCCTGTTCAATCTTCTTAGACCCGAGGATGCAGATTGGCTGACGTGCCTTTCGTAATCCGAGGGTAAAAGATGATTGGACACTAGAGTGCCCAGAAATTTGCGCTCACATAGTAGCAGTGATGATGGGTGAATGGGCTTATAGATGCCATTTGGAGATTACTGGATAGGGTGATGGGCTTATAGATGCCATCTGAATGTTGATTGCGTAGGAGATTCCTTAGCGAGTACCTGCATACCTGCAAAACAGAAAATGAGTACCTGACACGTTGCAGGAGCTGATTTTAGATGCTTGGCATAGATATGTCCTGACTGGTTACAGGAGCTGAGTCTGGAGTTTCAAACGCCGATGAATGAACCTGAGATGGTTACTGCCTTAGCATGAATGGTAAGAGAACCTTGGGTGATTTTAACCTTCAACAACGCTCGTTGAGAAAAATCTTAGCGGGAATTACCATCTTTGCAGTATCAGGAAGAGAACCAATAGACCATTATAATCTGAAAGGAAATCACCTCACTCGCCGTTGGAGAGGGAATCATAGGAAAAGGAATTGTCATCTCACACACCGTCGGAGAGAGAAACATAAGAGACTATTACCTCACACTCATCGTCGGAGAGGGAAACATCTGAAAAAGGAATTACCACCTCACGCACTTGTCGGAGAGGGGACCATAAGAGACTATCACCTCACACTCATCGTCGGAGAGGGAAACATCTGAAAAAGGAATTACCACCTCACGCACTTGCCGGAGAGGGGACCATAAGTTCTGCTGAGTCTTTATCAGAAAAATCTGTTGGGAGTCGATTTAGCTGGACTAGAGAAGGCCTTGAAATACGTTTTGAGAATTTAACTGCGTCTTTCCTGAAAGGTAAAGGTCAGTCATATGCAATGCATGATATGGGTCGAGCAATGATGTCCTCAATATAAGTGAGATTTGTATGATATGATGCGTCTATGCATGCTATAATGATGTATGTGATGTTTTATGAATGTTTTTCGTCTAGGAAAGTAAATCTTTGACGGGTGCCGGGAAGTAATATCCTGGGCTGATGTTGAAGGATAAGCTTTCACTTCCGCCGGGGATGATGGCTGCAAGAACACTGGTAGGAGAAGACGACTCCGTTGCGGAATAAACTTGGCGAATGAATAATTCTGCGGGGAGAAAAGATACTCTAGCGACCATGCTGGGGAGTGATACTCTGTGGGGATAGAGATGCTCTGCTGAATTGTTGATAACTTGCCGAGGATATCCTTGTCGTTGGAAGTGTTGATAGACTTCGCTGGGGTAAGAAGACTTCGTCGATGACGCTCTTTCCGTGGCTTTTGGCTGAGGATAACCCAGTTATATCCTATTGAGGAAATAACTCTTTAAATAAAGCCGGACGACGCGTTCGTGCTCTGCGAGGGGATAAGCTTCCAGAATCTACTGGGGATAAGCTTACTGCTTGGGGAGATAGACTCCAATTTTTCTGGGGGAGCTGGATTGGACTCTCCTGGGGAGATTTTGAACTGTAATTTTGTAAGTTGAAAGAGGGAACATATGTAGGGTTTCCTGCTGATGATCTCGTGTAAAACCGCATCTGGAATGGAGAAGGAACCTGTGTAGGGTTACTTTGATGACGAGTTCGTGTTAAACTGTATCTGAAATGGGGGAACCGGTGTAGGGTTTCTTGGTGAGGTAAGTTCATGTAAAACTTTTTGATGAACCGGGGTGAGGTTATCTTGAACTAAATCCATGTAAGACTTCTGGAGGAACCGGGGTTAGGTTACCTTGGGGTAAATCCATGTGAGATTTCTTGACGAACCGGGGTAAGGTTACTGGAGACGAGTCCATGTGAGACTTCTGGGGGAACCGGGGTTAGGTTACCTTGAGATAGATCCGTGTGAGATTTCTTGACGAACCGGGGTTAGGTTACCTGGATAAGTTTGTGTAAAAACTTCTTGATGAACCGGGGTTAGGTCATCTTGAGATAGGTCCATGTAAGACTTCTGGAGGAACCGGGGTTAGGTTACCTTGGGATAAATCCGTGTAAGATTTCTTGATGAACCGGGGTTAGGTCATCTTGAGATAGGTCCATGTAAGACTTCAGGAGGAACCGGGGTTAGGTTACTTGGATAAGTTCGTGTAAAAACTTCTTGATGAACTGGGGTTAGGTCATCTTGTGGAGGAGGAGTCTGTGTATGACTTTGTCTGAAGGTTGAGAAGAAACCGGTGTTGGGTTGCATGATTTTGATTAAGTGGATGATTGTCCTGTTTGGTCTCGGACGTTAGCCCACGATCTGGAATTTGTAAAGGTAGATTGTAATCATTCTTATGTTGATCTGTCCTTTGTACTTTGGTTGACAGAGCAATTGGATCGCCTGGATAACTCATTATTGCCCCTGCTTCGGAGGTGAGGGGAGAGGATACCTGTGTGGGTGATTGACAATTCTCCGGGTAGGCAAGTGACGAGATACCGGAACATAGTCGTACGCTTTGATCCCTAACTTTTGCCTGAACCGCCCTTTCGGGTTTTCAGTCCACCGGGATACCCATTTTTGCCCAAGCCGCCTTTTCAGGTTTTCGACTTGCCGGGTGTACATGTTTTTTCATTTCATCCCTTTTGGTTCGCCGGGAAGCCCTTATTTTTGCCTAGGTGTGTCAACCTAGCGGGTCTTTGATTATGCGCAGTATTTTTCGACTATGTCCACGCTCTCAGAATGTAGGGAGTTGCCCCTGTTGGAAGTATTTTGCCATGCCCCAGATAATGGGCAATGCTCCTACTGTGCCCCTTGACTGGAGGTACTTCTGTTCACAAGGTGTTCATCATGCGAATTTCCCTATTGTTCAAACAAATAGTCATATGCAAACAAGGTTATTTTAAGAATGCAAAAGTCTATGTCTGTCTTGAATTTTGAAAATGCATTTTTTGTAATATAGTGCGATATCAACTCAATATTTTACAGTAAACCTTCAGGAGTCAGGATACCTTCGTAACAGTATGCTTTCGAACTAACCCATGCTTCAGCTAGGAATTTTAAGGGTTATATCGTGGCCTGGTTCACGGTTTAAGAAACAAAGGATAAAGGCTCAAATTATTTGTACCCACCCGCTCTTCGTGATGTTCTCCAAACCTAAACTCAGTTGATCGTGCGTCAGACCCTGTTTGAGTCTTTGTTCTGATGTTCCAATGATGGTTCAGATGTTGATGATTTCTTTTGAATAGGCAGTCATTTTTTGTTTTGGTTGTGAGACCTCTTGCTTGATTTTTGTTATCCCTTTCTTTTTTTGCCTGAACTATTTCCTTTTTGGGATTACAGTCAGCGGGATGCCCCAGTTTGGTAAGTCTTCTTTATGGGTTTTGACTTTTTGGGCTTTTCATTTATGATTTTTTTTTGGTAATGACTGCCTGTCCTTTTGATTGTTCGGAACCATCATGTATTTTGTTTTTGAAAAACTCATTTGGTGCCATTCATTGTGCACTTGGATCAACTGAGAGAACTACCCTGCCCCAGGTTATGATTAAGGGTTTTGATTTTCGAAAATAAAAACTCCTACTTCTTTGGCTCAGAGGGGTTGACGAGGGATTATCATCCTTATAACTCCAGTGTTTAGGGATTGAAACAATGCCTGTACCTCATCAGCGGGGTTTGTTCAAAAGCATAATGTACATCGTGGTATCGTTTTCGTCATCCTCCTTCAAGAGGCTTAGAATTTTCAATTAAGAGTTGACCATTGCAGAAATATGAAAGCAGTTTTAAGCATAGTAAACATAATTAAATCAAGACAGACATGTGTAATGCATTCATGAAATAAAAGAGTTTAACATGATAATTGTTTATCTGAACAAGAAAAGAAAAATACAACTTGAATTCGAATGAACAAAAATCTCTCGATCCTAGCCATGTTTTGGCAATGGAGTAGTGATCACGTTGGGGGTTTCAGCAGGCTCGAACTCGATCTCTTTGGCATCGATCATGTTCTGAATCTTGTACTTTAATGCCCAACAGTCCTCAGTATCGTGCCCCGGGCTATCAGAATGATAGGCACACCTCACTTCTGGATTGTAACTTGGAGAGGAGGTCTTAGGATTGGCAGGAGGGTTGATCACTGCAATCAGGTTCATCTTCAACATGTGCTGCAATGCTTGTGACCATGGCATGTTAATGTTGGTGAATTGCCTTTTAGGCCCGTCCGGCCTTTGCTGGTTTCCCCTTTGTGGTTGGCGGCGTAGTGCAGAACCAGAAATCATGACTGCCCTTGCATGCTGATCACGGCGACTCTTTTGACTGTATGCAGCATTAGATTCCTTCTTTCCCGTGTAAGGCTTTTTATGAATATCAGAAGGTGTGGCCTCTTGAATTTTCCCACTCTTGATACCAGCTTCAATTCTTTCGCCAGTCAGGATGAGGTCGGTAAATCCAGCAGATGAGTTACCAATGAGGTGATTGAAGAAAGGCCCGGATAGGGTCCCCAAGAACATATCAACGAGCTCCCAGTCAGTTAATGGAGGTTGTACCCTTCCAGCAAGGTCTCTCCATCTTTGTGCGTACTCCTTGAAACCTTCACTTGACCCCAACGACATACCCTGGAGTTGGGTACGTGTGGGAGCAAGGTCGGCATTGTACTGGTACTGCTTATAGAAAGCAGTTGCCAACTCCTCCCAGTTACGAACTTTGGTCCCATCCAGCTGATAGAACCATTCGAGATGAGTCCCTGAAAGACTCTCCTGGAAGAAGTGGATCCATAAATTCTTATCCGCAGAGTACGGCTGAATTTTCCGAACATAGGACCTCAAATGCAGCTTGGGACAAGACGCCCCGTCATATTTGGAGAAGGATGGTGCTTTGAATTTATGCGGGATAATCACACCAGTCGATAAACCCAGATCTCCGAAATCCAGCCCAGGTGCCTGTTGCACCTCCATAGCCTTCAACCTGTCCTCCAGTTGTTTATATCTGTCATCTGCAGGAGGGTACTGCTCTTCATCAAAATCTGTCTCGTTGTCGGAGACGACCGGACTAGGAACCTTTACTTCTGCCTGAGAAGGACTCTTGCCAACAGAAGAACCAGCCTCTTCATGTTGCAGAGTATTGCCAAACCTTCGGCCCGAGTTGAACAGAACAGTTCTTCTCTTCTTCTTCTTCTCCTTTTTCAGGAGCATAGCCTTTAGTTCTTCTTGGCCTTTAGCCAGACCCTTGATTAGTTCTTGGAACTGCGCATTCTGCGCCTGGAGAGCCTTGATTGATGTCTCTGTTGATTCAGATCCGGGATTCATGATGCTGAAATAAACAGCGAAGAACGGTAAGCAACCTGAAAAGAGGAAAAACCTGCTATGCAAATGATGTATGAAATGCGTATGCAATGCATTCAAGGGTTCGAAAGTTCAAATTTGTTGTAGACAAAAAGGAACACACGTTGTCATTAAAGAAATCATTGTTTAATACATCAAAGCCTCATGGGCAAAAAGTACAAAAATCAAATCAATCCCAAAATACACTGCGCATCCTCTTTGGAGCTATGTAGGTGTTGAGATTCCTCTCTTCATGCAACAGGCGAGTGAGCTCCAAGACTTTCTTTTCACTGGCATGCAGACTAGTCTCAAGAGAACTCCTTTCCTCCTTAAGCTGGATCCAGCTCTTCTGCATCTCTTCCCAGGATGTGGGCATATCAGGGTGCTGAATAGTGTAGGACACTTCCCCTTCCAAGACTGGTTCTTTGATTACTGGAAGCATGTGAGGATAAGGCATCACTAGCTTCTGGGAGCGAGCTCGTACCCACTTGAGATAAGGTTCCAATGGGATGGAGTTCCTGTGCCCCAGTGTCTTGCTGTATGTCCTACTGGGTATCCTCCAAGCTCTGATAAATCTCTGGCGAAGTCCTTGAGTATCATTGTCGAAGTCAAAAACTATGTCAGGAATTAACATGTCATGAGGACCATCCCTCCGAGCATAACCAAACTGTCTCCAAGCCAGGCATGGGCTATAAGTAATACCTCCTCTGATTCCAAGTAAAGGAACATTAGGGTACTCTCCGCAACGATCGATGATAGTGACATCTCCTCTGGATCTAGGACACCAATGTATATCTGCATGTGTAAGAGTCATCAACCGTTGTGACCCTCTCAAACCCCGCTCATTCTTCAGGACTGATTCGGGAAGGTGCGAAATAAACCACCTTCCCAGGAGAGGAGTGCAACACATAAGGACACCTCTTTTTCTCATGGTTCGAGTGTAACATGAGTGAAGGATGTCCCCCAGCAACGTAGGTATAGGATTCCTGGACATAAAGATCTGGACAGCACTGATATCTATGAGCTGATCTAGGTTAGGAAACAACACCAAACCATAGACAAGGAGGGCCACAACCTCTTCAAAAGCTTGCAAGTCAAGGGAGTTCCAACATTCAAGGGCCTTTTCAAACAGAAACCTGGCTAAGAACCCTTTGATACCGCTTCTAACTTCCCAATGTCCCTTGAGGTCAGATGACTGTAGGTGCAAGGCTTTAGCAATCTCTTCAAGCTTAGGTTCCTTTTCTGTACCGTTGAAGGGTAGCTGATCAAGGATAGGGATCTTCAGTAGCCGGGAGAACTCCTCCAATGTAGGTACCAACTGATAATCCAAGAAGGTAAAACAGTGATGCAGAGGGTCAAAGAATTGGAACAAGACCTTTATCATATCTTCCTCAATGTTGGTGTTGACCAAGCTGATGAGGCTTCCATGCCTTTCACTGAATGAAGAGTTCTCGGGAATCCTGGATATAAGCTCCTTAAGCTGAGGAGGGATCCTTACAAGACTGATTTGAATTGTCTTTCTACGAACAGTTTCCATGTCCTACAAAACAAGAACAAAGATGAAAATTCGAACCCCTGAAATGGTTAGTCAATGCATATGATGCTGGATGATGTCATGATGCTATGATTAAACACACCACAGATATTTACAAAGACAAACATGTAAGGCACACAAGGCACACAAGACAAGCCCTTAAGGTTTAAGGCCAGCATGGGGTCTGGGTAGTACCCTCTTGAAGTTGGTGGGTTCAACCTGTCCTAATCAAAGTAACCGGGTTCTAAGGTTCCCAATATCACGGGATTGCTTTCATTGTTCATCGTTTCGATTTAGCCACTGAACTGGCGGCCGAAATATTCCAGGAAAGCAACCTTCAATTGAGCGTAGTATCGAGTATCAACCAACCTCGGACTGCACCAAAGTCAGTTATCTCACTACCCTAAAGAGGCCAAGATAGTTCAATTAAGGTTCCTAAGGTCTGTTGATGCTTCACGACACCACGCGGAGGCCCCGTACTCTCCTTGACTGAACTCAAGGGTTACCGGTACACACCAAAGTGCCACATCAACGTAGCAGACTGTTTCAACCATGTCGGTATACCCCGCACAGTTCCCTCACAGCCTTGTTGCTACTTTCTAAGAAAGGTATCCCCCAAATCCGGGTTAGGATCTATAGAACTCCCAAGCAACCCACAATTTAAAGCACACAAGGAAAACAATTGAAAACATAGTTATGAGCTAGCCCTAAGGTACACCCCACTTTATAAGATAATCCCCAGCAGAGTCGCCAGTTCTGTGATCGGTGGATCTGGAACTGACTGTTTAAAGCTGGTTCGCGAAATGTCGCGGAAGCAAGAGTCGCCACCGTCTTTTATTTTCTCCAAATGGAAAGGACAAAAGCACAGAAAAATTCCTTAAAGAGATTGCCCTCGGTTCGGGAGGTAGGTTATAGAAAGGGAAGGTGTTAGCACCCTTTCTATCCATGGTTATCCATGGGCTCTTAGATACTTGCTCAATGTGTTTTCAAAATTGTTTGTTTGCTTTTCAATGTGGGTTTAAAAAAGTTTCTTTGAAAAAATTTCAGTTCGACTCGTACGTCAGAGTGTTTGAAAAATTTGCTTTGAAAACTTTTGAAAAGTGTCGGTGTGAAAAGTCTTTTTTGATTTGTTGGAAATTAGAGCAAGTATCCTTGAGAACCTACCTACCCTAAGGAATTCGTCTGTGTAAATGTCCTTTAAAGTAGTGCCATCCCACCATTGAGAGGTAGGTAGCACCACCGTTGGAGGTGTTCGGGTCAATTCGAGTTTTAGGGACGTGGTGATCATCGGAGCAATGGGAAGACACCTTAGAAGCTACCCTCATGCCAGGTTCCCGGATCATGAGGACTTACTAAGACATCCTCTACTCGACGATCACCTTTCGAAAGGCAACAATGAGGCGTACCCTAGGGGTGGTGTGCGCGAATTCGTGTGTCATTTTCATTTGCATTTGTCTTGTCATGTTTATTTGTGTTCTACGCTTGATTTTAATTAAGACATTCATTCTTGCATGCTTTTTAACAGTTATAAAGTTTGCGGGAAAATAAATCTAAGGCTATTACAAAGGCGCGGGTCCACATCGCCAAAATTAAACCGGACCCGATTTGACGGAAAATAAATAAAGCAAAATAAAATGCGAAAAAAAATTACAGTTACAACGCTTTGGGAGAATTACATAATTATAATAAGCAATAAAGTAAATGCGCGAAATAACATAAACTACGAACATGGGCGTTGAACCCTTTTGCCAACAATTAAAATTAATAAGAAATTAAAATTAAAAATTAAAAGAAAATGTTTTTTAGTGTTTTGTGTTTTTTAAGATTTAATGGAAAAAAGAGAACTAATTATAATTAACATAAAATGTCAAACCCTAAATCTATTTATTTTTGAGTTATTTAAGAAAAATATTGAACTTTTAACCTATTTAAACCTAAGTTAATTTACATGCCAATTTATTTAGAAAAATAATTACAATAAAAATATTTTATTATTTTTTGGTCTTTTCTGATTTTTAATTAAGTTTTTAATGTATTTTTGTTAAAAAACTAATTAATTAAATAAACACAATTGAATAAAAGTAATTATTAAAACAAGAATAAAAAATAAATAAAAAGATTAGTGAAGGCAAACCAGGGGGGGGGGGGTAGCCCCAAATTGGAGGTACAGGCCTGGAATGCTGGCCCATTAACGCTGGCCTCGTTGGACTTTTCTTAATCATGTATGATGCGTTGACTGGCGCGTAGGATGTTCTTCAATCTTGGCCTTTGATCTGGATGTTCTTGGATGCGTGTATGGTCTGATCTGGAGGTGTATGGTGAGTCTTAGGATTATGCCTGCATGGGAACTTGAATTGAAAAATAATATGAAACATTATACAGACCTGGGACTCGAACCCAGGTCTTGGACATTGCAAACGCTTTCTCCAACCAACCGTGCCAATTAACATCTTTAATATATAAATAAACGGCAATTAATAAAAGGGGAAAAGTGGATCAGTTGCATAAAAACGCGCGAAATTTAAACGTGCCACTCAGCGTGTGACACGACTTCGTCTCCCTCACGTCCCCTGCAATATAAAACAAATAGGCAACGGTTTTAACGCGTTGTGTTAGGCCGGTTTGCAAAAAATAGCGAATAGGTTTTGGGCGCTCATAAATTGAGCGCGAGGGGTGTTCCTGCTTCGTCCAGATGCGCTGATGCTAATGGTCATGGTCTTATGTCCCAATTTTGCCTGGTTTGGGAAACCCCAATTTCAAGCTTCTGTAAACCCTACCGGTCGTTAATGGCAAATCTCCGAACATGGCACGAAAGTGAAATTAAACCACATGATTAGCTTCAGAATACGTTAGTCAACATGAATGCATAGAAAAAACATAATGAAAATGCTTGAAACATGAAATACGATTATGCATTTTTTGTTGTACAGTTTGAGTTCATGATACCGATTCAGGGCGTTTTGGTGATGATTTCTGATTGGAATGTGTTCAGAGATTGTCAAGGAAGCTAGTGAACCAAGTTTGGAGCCTTGAATCGACCTCTAAAGGGGTATTCAGTTTTTCACTTTTGGAGAAATTTTTCAAGTTTGTAAAGGGTTCTTCTGCGCAGCTTAGAGTGTACCAGGATTAGGTTTAGGTTCAGGCCTTTGTAGTGAATGTATTAGGTCAAGAAAATTGGATCAAATCTCTCATAATCATGGCTTTTGAATATTTGATTTCTTCATATCTTTTTCATATCTTTTTCACATGTATTTTGCATCAATTATGATCAATTAGTCCAATTCTTTCCATGTTTGGGATGTGCACGAGATCTTGAGTCTAGAATGTGCATAAAAAGATTGGTTTTGTTAGGTTAGATATTTTTCATGTATTTAAATAATTTAAATGAATTAATATTAATATAAATTCAAATAAATAAGTAAAAAATGAGAAAATACTTCCCTTTGGGCCAATTGGTCGTGCATATGCTTAGAATGATGAATCATGGAAGAAAAATGGGCCCATTAGCAATTTTGGATCATTTGCATCAATGTTGACTTTTCAAAACTCCTAAAAATTTCCCAACTTCCACAAGGCATAACTTGCTCAATTTTTAAGCTTTTCTCATGTTCTTGGACATTTTGGAAAGGTCTTTGAGTCCTTTAACCAATGCCTTTGGTCCCATGTCATTTTGATTTACCAATCTCAAGTTATGGCCTTTGACTTAAAGTCCCTTTTTGTTGACTTTTGAAAATGACCTATAATGTTGAAATTGATAACTTTTTGTGGGAGCATTTCTTGGACTTGGAATATGAAGATGAATTGTAGGAAATGTCTTTCTCTTAAAAATGAGCTTTGGATGGAATTTTTCTGATAATTCATGTGAAAGTTATGCCCTGGTCAATTTCAGTTGACTTTTTCAGCTGTCCAAATATAGCAACTTTTGCATCTTTGATGATTTCTGAGCCAAATTTTGAGAATCATGATCAAGCATTGATCAAATGATGTTTGTGGCTTCAAAATGATATGTTGACCAAAAATTTGAACTTTTGACTGTCAAATGACCATTTTGCCCCTACAGTTGACTGTAGTGCAATTTAGGGTTTTGACTGTGCAATTTTGAGCTGAATGCCTTGAAACTTGATATGAGGATACTTGACCATCTTTATAAGCATATGAGACTTGATTGGGCCTTTGAAAACTTCCTTTCTTTGATCAGAACACAAACCCTAGTTTTGACTGTATGAGAGACTGTTGAGCTGTGCAACCCTTGGGGAATTTTGTGACTTGGCTTGGCAATTTCTTGAAGAATATGGGAGGGCAAATTTTAGGGTGCAACAATGTGTACCGTCAAAGAAATTAGGACAGAACTGAACATCATCCAGCGGTAGGGGCTGTCATGATCTCTAAGTCTGGACCTGCCCAACAAAGGGGCAATCAACCGAGAACAGAAAGGCTGGTAAGACAGTTTACCCGGATAAACATGACTCTGTCTTAAATCTTGCCACAACTATTGAAGACCAATCTGGTAACTTTTAAGGAAGCCCCGAAGAATCCCAACACCGCCTCTCTTCACTACAACCCTAAGGCTCGTTGTGCTTATCATTCAGAAAGTCCAGGCCATGATACCAACAACTGCTGGGCTTTGAAAAACAAGGTTCAGGATTTGATCGAGGCGAAGGAAATTGAATTTGACGCCCCTGAGGTTCCAAATGTTATCACTGCTCCTATTCCCAAGCACGACCGTGGGGTTAATATTGTTGAAGATGATGTGTTTGTTACTGCTATTGATGAACTTGTTACTCCTTTCCGACTGTCAAGAGGATCCTGTTGAAGGCCGGTTTATTTTTGGGTTGTGGCGAAGGTTGCCACCTCTGTTTGTCTCTACCTAATGGTTGTCATTTATTAAAGGCATGTGTCCGGCTCCTGATGGATGACAAAGAAATTTTATTTGAAAAGACTCCTGTTCGAACCACTTCTTATAAGGATGTTTCAATAATAACCATTTCCTCCAATCCTCTCAGGGTCTCCACCAAAAGACCCGTCAGCATTACATCTTTGCCGAAGGTGACTCCGCTGATAATTACCATGTCAGGGCCAATCCCATACTCCTTGGACAAAACTTTTCCATGGAACTACGAGGGTGACGTCTACTACCACGACGTTGAGCAAGATTGGTTGGCCGATGAAGACCAGGTTTCTGAGAGGGCTGACCCCGACATTGGCAACATTGTGGGAACCAACAAAATAACCAAGAGTGGAAGAGTGTTCTCCCCTGAGATTTCTCCTCCAAAAGCTGTTACTGGTCCTGTGATTATTCCTGCTTTTGTTCCTGCTGGTATTACTACTACAGTTCCTGTGATTACCCTTGTTGACACCCCTGTCACCAAGTCGACCGAGACTCGGGGAAAATACATATTGGTTGAGCCTGTCTGGACGAAGGCACAATCCATATCTATCCCAGAGGCTTATAAGAAGGAAAGAGATTTTGAATATCATTAAAAAGAGCGACTACAATGTGGTCGAGCAACTAGGGAAGACCCCTTCGAAGATTTCTATGCTGGCCTTACTATTGTGCTCCGAAGCCCATGCAAAGGCTTTGGTGAAATTCCTTAAGACGGCCCATGTGCCACAGGAAACCTCTACGGACTAATTTGAAGAGTGTGTGGCCAGTCTGACGGCGGATAACAGTTTGGGTTTTTCCGATGCTAATTTGACTCCCAGAGGGAGAAAACACAATGATGCGCTACATGTTTCCGTCGAATACCGGGACACTACTTTGGCCCACGTCCTGGTAGATACTAGTTCATCATTGAATGTGCTTCCCAAGAAGGCTCTGGATAGACTAGACTGTGAAGGTTTGACCTTGAAGCCCAACAACATAGTGGTAAGGGCTTTCGATGGCTCAAAAAGAATGGTGCACGGGGAGGTGGCCATCCCCATAAAAGTCGGTTCTCAGAATTTCAACTCTATCTTCTACGTGATGGATATCAGGCCATATTATTCTTGTTTATTGGGTCGCCCTTGGATCCATGGGGCGAGAGATGTCACATCTACTCTGCATCAGATGATGAAGTACCCAGTAAAAGGAAAGATTGTCACGGTACACGGTGAGAAAGAATACATGGTCAGTCATCTTAACTCCTTCAGGTACGTAGAAATGGATGGCGAGTTCATCGAAACTCCATGTCAGAATTTCAAAGAGGTACCTCAGACTATGGCTGCAACTGAAGTTGTCACCAATCTGCCGAGGATCACCGGACCTCCCTTGAAGATGTCTTCTCTCAAGGATGCAAAAGCAGTTATTGAAGGAGGTGGGTCTACCATCTGGGGTCAGCTCCCTGACATACCATACAAGTGTGACAAGTTTGGCTTAGGTTTCTCTTCAGGGTCTCAAAGGGTTGTTCTCTGCGCTCATGCTGGAGGACCTCCCTTCCGTATCAGCAACCATGGGGTCAACGCCTTAGAAGACAGTGATGTTGGCGATGACATGGACAGCTGGATCTTCCCTACTGCCAATGGTAGACTCAGTAACTGGACCAAAAGAGACTTTGTACCGATTACTTTTGTTTAGAAGTAATTGTTTTTTTGTGTTTTGGATATGTAATAAACAGTATAAACTTTACGGCCATGTGTCTTACCCGGGGCACAATGGTTTATTTGTGAGGGATATCATAATTCAATTTCATATGGCATTAATAAAGCATTGGACGTTATGCATACAAATTTTGCGGTCTTTGTTTTTATTTTTACATTGTCTATACAGCTATGCTCTTACACACACTCACGTATCAAAATTAGATCCATACCCACTCTGGATCCCATTGATAATAGTTCTGCTATTGCCGATTATGACTTTTAAAATCCGATCAACCAAGCCGAGGATGAAGGTGAGGAAGATTGTGAGGTACCCGGAGAACATGCTAGACTATTGCAGCAGGAAGAAAGGGTCATACAACCCCATGAAGAGCCAGTTGAGATAGTGAACTTGGGCACAGAGGAAGAAAGAAAAGAGGTTAAGATAGGCACAAATTTGGGGCTTCGTGTCAAACAGCGGTTGATACAAATGTTGCATGATTATGTCGAGATCTTCGCCTGGTCGTATGAAGACATGCCCGGACTAGACACTGATATTGTGGTTCATCGCCTTCCAACTAAAGAATATTTCCCTCCGGTAAAGCAGAAGGTCCGTCATATGCGCCCTGAAATGTCAGAGAAGATCAAAGCAGAGGTTATGAAACTGTTCAACACCGGATTCCTGGTTGTCACCTCTTATCCCCAATGGGTTACTAACATAGTCTCGGTGCCTAAAAAGGACGGCAAAGTATGAATGTGTATGGACTACCGAGATTTGAACAGGGAAATCCCCAAGGATGACTTTCCGCTCCCCCACATTGACATTCTGGTTGACAACACTGCACATCACAAGGTCTTTTCCTTCATGGATGGTTTCTCTAGTTACAATCAGATCAAGATGGCACCTGAAGACATGGAGAAGACAACCTTTGTCACACAACGGGGCACTTTCTGCTACAAAGTGATGCCGTTTGGGTTGAAGAATACTGGGGCAACCTATCAGCGAGCCATGGTAGCTTTGTTCCATGACATGATTCACCATGAAATAGAGGTCTATGTTGATGACATGATAGCCAGGTCTCAAACCGAGGAAGAGCACCTTGATCATCTGCAAAAGCTGTTTAATAGGTTGAAGACGTACAAGCTGAGGTTGAATCCGAATAAGTGCACCTTCGGGGTAAGGTCTGGCAAACTGCTAGGTTTCATAGTCAGTGACAAAGGCATTCAAGTAGACCCTGTAAAGGTGAAGGCCATACAAGAGATGCCGGCTCCTCGTACTGAGAAGGAGGTTAGAGGCTTCTTAGGACGCCTAAATGACATTGTCAGGTTCATTTCCCACTTAACTGCTACTTGCGATCCAATCTTCAAACTCCTGAATAAAGATCAAGTGGTAAAATGGAATGACAAATGCCAGACTACCTTCAAAAGAATCAAGGAATACCTTCAAGAACCATTAATTCTAATGCCTCAGATTGAAGGAAGACCTTTGATAATGTACTTAACAGTGTTAGATAATTCAATGGGGTGTGTGTTGGGGCAGCATGACGAGTCTGGTCGAAAAGAGCATGCAATATACTACCTTAGCAAAAAGTTTACCGACTGTGAAACAATACACTCACTGCTCGAGAAAACTTGATGCGCTTTGGCATGGGCTGTTCGCCGACTAAGATAGTATATGTTGACCCACACTACCTTGCTGATATCTAAGATGGATCCGATCAAGTACATCTTCAAGAATCCCGCACTCTCCGGAAGAATAGCAAGATGGAAAATGATCTTGACTGAATATGATATCCAATACACAACCCATAAAGTAATCAAGGGAAGTGTACTAGCTGATCATTTGGCTCATCAGGCTGTGGATGACTACCAGTCCATGAATTTTGAGTTCTCGAATGAGCATATTATGCTAGTGACTGACTGTGAAGAACCTGGACCGGATGAAGGACCTGAAGAAGGATCTCGATGGACTATGGTTTTTTATGGAGCTTCCAACGCACTCGGAAATGGCATTGGTGTTGTAATTATATCTCCCGAGGGCTGTCATACTCCCTTCACCGCCAGATTATATTTCAACCGTACCAATAACATGGCGGAGTATAAAGCATGCATCATAGGTCTCAAAGATGCTATTGACCCGAGGATCAAGTTCTTGAGTGTTTACGGAGATTCAGCCTTGGTAATAAGTCAAATCAAAGGCGAGTGGGACACGAAGCACCCAAACCTCATCCCTTACAAAGAACATGTGCTGACACTGCTCCCACACTTTGAAGAGGTCACTTTTGAACACTTCCCATGAGAAGAAAATCAGTTAGCGAACACGCTAGCTACCATGTCATATATGTTAAAGGTCATGTGGGATAACGAGGCCCCTCAGATCATTATTGAAAGATTGGATGAACTGACATATTACTACGAGATTGACACTTAAGAGGTAGCTGAAAAACCTTGGTTCCATGAAGTGAAAAGGTATCTCGGGGCTCAAGAATATCCCGAGGGGGCATGTGTCAATGATAAAAAGTTCCTGAGGAGGTTCGCTGCAAAGTTCTTCCTCAGTAATGGAATCCTCTATAAGCGCAACCATGACTCAACTTTGCTTCGGTTTGCAGACAAGATCAAAGCAGAGAGGATTATGACAGATCTACACGAATGTACCTTTGGCACCCATTCTAGTGGACACACTATGGCTAAAAAGATCCTACGAGTAGGATACTACTGGTCCACTATGGAAGCAAACTGTTATCAGCATTCTCGAACTTGTCACAAATGTCAGATCTATGCTGATAAAGTACATGTACCTCCAGTTTCCTTGAATATCTTGACGCCCCTGGCCCTTTGCAATGTGGGACATCGACATGATCGGAGAGATTAGACCTACCGCTTCCAATGGGCATCGCTTCATCCTAGTGGCCATTGATTATTTCACAAAGTGGGTTGAGGTTTCCTCTTTTGCTTATGTTACCAAGAATGTTTATGGCCCAGTTTATCAGGTACAACCTGATTTGTCAGTATGGTGTGCCAGAGAGAATCATTACTGACAATGGTACAAATCTCAATAATACAATGATCACCAAACTCTGTAAGGAGTTCAAGATCCAGCACCACAATTCTTCCCCTTACCGGCCGAAGATGAATGGCGCTGTGGAGGCTGATGACAAGAATATCAATAAAATCATACAAAAAATGACGGTGACATACAAAGACTGGCATGAGATGTTACCATTTTCTCTTCATGGTTATCGCACCTGAGCACGCACGTCGACAGGGGAAACACTTTATTCTCTGGTATATGGTATGGAGGTTGTCCTGCCTATCGAGGTCCAGATCCCTTCTCTAAGTATCATGAAGGATGCAGGCTTGAACGAAGACGATTGGATCCATACTTGACTTGATCAACTAAATCTGATTAATGAGAAAAGGCTTACTATTGTCTGTCATGGTCAAATTTATCAAAAGCGGATGATCAAGGCTTTCAACAAAAAGGCCAGACGTCAAGTGTATCAAGTGGGTGATCTAGTAATCAAGCGCATCATACTACAACAAGGTGATCCCAGGGGAAAATGGACTCCCATATACGAAGGGCCATTTATGATCAAAAGCATATTTTCAGGTGGAGCCATGATTTTGACCACCATGGATGGTGACGACCTTCCTCACCCTGTTAATGCGGACATAGTGAAAAGATACTACGCATGAATAAAGACCCGCTAGGTTGATTGGCCTAGGAAAAAATAAGGGCATCCCGACGAACCAAAAGGGTTTGGGCAAAAATAAGGGATAAAAAACAAAAAAAATATGTACACCCGGCAAGTCGAAAACCTGAAAAAGGAGGCTTGGGCAAAAAAGAGTATCTTGGTGGACTGAAAACTCGAAAGGGAGGTCCAGGAAAAAATTATGGATTTGAAGCGTATCACTATGTCCCATTGGATCACCTTGCGATCAGACTCCAGTATCGATTATCAAGCTCAAACAGTACCTACCAATCCAGTCAGCTTCGGACAAGCAGCAAAATGATGAGACACTCGAAGACATAGGGGCAATAGCAGAATTGAAACCCAATGGGATTATTGCACATAGCTGTTTTCTTCTCTTTGTACACTATTTTGTATAGTTTTCACTTCCTACGGCGGTGCTCTCCTACTAGAACGTCAGCCTCTTTGTACAAAATGCCTGTTATAGGCAAACTTCAGAAATCAATACAAATCATTTCTTTGAAAGTATAAAACTGTTTATTTTTCTTTTTATGTTTTGATTTTGCAAATACGTCCAATGATTTATTCTTGACATATGCATTTGAATATGATTTCTATTCACAGATATTTGCATAAAAACAGAAAGACAGTTGCCGACGACTTCAAGAAATGGGGAAAGGTCTAAAAAATAATTCGCAGTCCCGACAGTTACTCTTTCCAGCATAGTACATGGGCAGTGTCATTTTGAAACGAAGTCGCCGCTACATATGACCCCTTGGAACCTATGTTCCCCACAGAGTAGAAATAACCAAAATTTTGACTCCTTCATCCCCAAGCATGAATTATCTCCTCCAAAAAACTTCCTCCAGCAGAGAGCTGAAGTCGATGTTCCCCAATCGAGCTTTATAATTTCAAACAGTTATAAAACCTCCTCCCAAGTAGAGTTTGTTTCTCAGACTGTGGAAGTTCATTCCCCAACAGAGTTTATTTCTCTACATCGGCAGAATCCTCCGACAAGCATCTCTTTCCACAGAATGATTCTCAAGCAGAATCAATTCTCAAGCAGAGTCAATCCCTAGCAGGTTATCCTTAAACAGAAAGAGGAAATCCTCGGCGAATCATCTCCATTCACCATCCCCAGTGGAAATGAAGGAGTTAGCCTCCCAATACTTCCCAGTAGTGGTTCGGGGTTTATTTTCCCAAACTAAAATCGCGATAACATCCCATATTCATACATCATGACATGTGCATACACATTGCATACAACATAAGCTCATTTATTTTGAGATTATCATCACAATTCATTTCATACATCATGACATTGCATGTGGCTAATCCTTTACCTTTTTCAGGGAAGAATCAAGTCAACAAACACCGTTGACTACTTATGAAACCTGATAGTCTTCTCAAAAGCTACGCCTGATGAAAGGATATTTCATCATCTTCCTCAGAACAATGTTCTCTGAAGACCTTCTCTGGTTCAGTCATATCAACACTAAGATCTCTCTGATTCTTATTCCAGTTGAAGATATTCCAAGACTTTTGTCTGGTTCAGTTAAATCGATCTTGAGATTTTTCTGATTCTTATCCAGTCAAAGTTAATCCAAGACCTTCTCTGGTTCAGTTAGATCAACACTAAGATCTCCCTGTAAAATCAAGCTTCTCAAATAAGCTTTTGTTTTGATGAAGACAAACCATGATTGACAAAGAAGGCAAAGATTTATGATCAAGCTCAAAGCATCTAAGGACAATATCTTCAGTTCAAAGCTCTCAACAACTTTCAAGGTATAATAATATTACTTACTTTGATCTTAAGATATAGATGCTCAATTATGAAAAAGAAATGTTTAAAAAATCATTACTCAAGTTTTTCAAATTTAAAATTTCACTTTTCACTTAAGTGCAATCGATTTGCATTTTAGTACAATTGATTGCATGCTCCAATTTTTCAGATCTTTTGCTTCTGTTTCTCTGTGCAATCGATTTACATTGCTTGTGCAATCGATTGCATACTTAAAATTTTCAAAATTTTTGCTTCTGTTTCTCAGTGCAATCGATTTACATTGCTTGTGCAATCGATTGCACTCACTTACTTTTTGCTACTGACTTCACATGCAATCGATTTACATTGCTAGTGCAATCGATTGCACACTTAAAATTTTTGAAAATATAGCTGTTGAAACCTTGTGCAATCGATTTACACAAAGGGTGCATTCGATTGCATGCTGCACGATTTTGAAAAACAGTAGCTTTTCACATGCTTGTTCATCATACCTTTTCATTGAAACCTTTCACTCAAACTTGGCATTTGTTCATGATACATTTTCAGAACTTCATGATGTTTCAAAAGGGTGTTATAAACATATAAATATTCATTTTCAAAATCTGTTTCAACACGTCTTCCATAAATATTTTCTGAATTTTCAAAATACAAACTCAAGCACTCCTTCACTTTCATGCATAAGTTTTTTGCACATTTTCATACATTATCAAACAGAAAACTTTGAGCAATTATATCTTGAGTCATTGTACAATAATATTATTGGAAGAGAAGATCATACATTGTTAAATCACTCTAAGTGATCAATACTACTCAACTCACTCAAACTTAAATATTGATAGTTACTTACTTATTTTTCCAGGATTGTTGGAAATAAGTTTAAGTGTTTTTCGAAATCTTGTCTCTCCAAAATTGTTGGATACAAGTGTAGTCACTTTGAGAGGATTGTTCTCATAGTTGACATAGTGAAAATCCAAGAGGATTGTTCTTGGTCCAAGAGGATTGTTCTTGGTTGTTTGGTAGTTTTTGTTTAAGTTTGCCACAATAAGGAAATATATTTCATGTTGAAAGGGGACCGGAGTACTCTCGGACTGTGAGGGGAACCAGGATATATCGCCCGTGTCATTTTATTTTTCTGCATTTTACACTTTCCTAAACTCACCATTAACCAGAAAAATAAGACCCATCATCACTAAAACCAGAATTTTTTAAAGTACCTAATTCACCCCCCCTCTTAGGCTCACTTCGTACTTACAATTGGTATCAGAGCAGGTTATAGGTAACCTGTTCCTAAAAGATCCAGAATGGCTTCCGCAAATCAAAATCCCGTTTTCAGAGATGGTGGTAGTTACAACAAGCCTCCTCTATTTTGTGGTAAATATTTTGACTTCTGGATAATACACATGAAGGCACATCTAGAAGCACAAGGAGAAGAAATATGGGATGCCGTCGAAAATGGTCCATTTATCCCTATAAGGGTAATCAATGGTGCTGGCTCATCAAAGCCTAAAACTGCATGGGACGATGATGATAAGAAGAAAGTTATCTATGATAAAAAGGCAATAAACCTTCTTCAAGGTGCACTTAGCATGGATGAATTCTTCCGTGTCTCAGCATGCAAGACAACAAAAGAAATATGGGATACATTGGTACAAAATCATGAAGGAACAATTGAAGTAAAAAGATCAAGACTAAATACCCTAATTCAAGAATACGAATTATTTCGAATGCAGCCCGGAGAAACCATTCTTGACTTACAAAAGAGATTTGTGCACTTGACAAATCATCTAAGTGCTCTTGGTAAAACTTTGACGAATGATGAACTAAATCTGAAAGTACTTAGGTCTTTAACTAGGGAATGGCAACCAAAGGTAACGGCAATTTCAGAAAAGAAAAGTCTCTCCAACATGACATCCGCAACATTATTTGGAAAACTTCAAGAATATAAAATGGAACTCGGAAGACTTGAAAAGCATGAAAATCAAGAGAAGAAATCCAAGAATATTGCTTTGAAGATAGATTCCAAGGAAGTTGAAAAGGAAGACAATCCGGAAGTAGATGAAAACTTCATGCTTCTTGTTAAAAGGCTTGGTAAGTTCTTTGGTAGAAATGACAAATCTTTTTCTCATTCAAAAGGAAAGAAACAATTTAAGAAAAAGGAAGCTTCCACATCAACACAAGAAATCACATGTTATGAATGTGGTAAGCAAGGTCGTATCAAGCCGGATTGTCCAAAACTCTCCAAGAAAGGTGTCTTCAAAAGCAAGAATGGATTCAAGAACAAAAAGACTTATGTCGCATGGGAGGATAATAAAATAAGTTCCTCATCCGATTCCGATAGTGATGAAAGTGCAAATCTAGCATTAATGGCCTCACACCATTCCGATGATGAAGACAATGAGGTTAGTAATGAATTTTCTCTTTTTGATAGTGATGCACAAGGTGCTATAGATGAACTATTGAATGAATGCAAAATTCTGTATAAAACCATTTCATCACAAAAGAAACAAATTTCATCCTTAGAAGAAAAATATGATTCTATGGAAAAAGATTTCAAAGAAGAAAAACAAAAATCAAGTGATGAACAAAATCAGAATTTTGATGCAAAAATTATGATTCACTCTCTTTCCAAATTGTCAAATTAAAAAGAGTCATTGAAAGATATGAAAAAGGCCAAATTAGATTGGAAGGTGTTCTTAGCCAACAAAGATACTCCAATGATAAAAGTGGACTTGGATATTCAAAGTTTTCAAAACCAAGTTTTAAGAAAACTATCTTTGTTAAGGCTAGTGATCAATCATCCAAAGAGAAAGTGAGCAAACCTAAAATAGTTCATCACTATCCTAAAAAGAAAACATTTCCTAAGAAGAAATCTTATCCTTCTAGATATAGAAGTAACTTTGAACCTACTTGTTTTTATTGTGGAATTAAAGGTCATACACCTAATGCTTGCTATGTTAGAAACTTCAGTGTGGCAAGTGGGCATTATGTATGGGTAAATAAAGGCACTAATTATGAAGGACCCAAAGCAACTTGGGTACCTAACAAAACCTAATTTGTTTTGCAGGTATGCTTGAAGACCACATGAAATCTTTGGTATCTTGATAGTGGTTGTTCAAAGCATATGGCAGGAGAAATAAACCAATTTTGAAATCTAGCGCTAAAGGCCAAGGGTTTTGTAACTTATGGAGACAATAATAAGGGAAGAATCCTAGGCAAAGGCAAAGTTGGTGCTCCACCTTTCACATCCATTGAAGATGTTCTTTATGTTGAAGGACTAAAGCACAATCTTCTTAGTATTAGCCAACTTTGTGAAAAAGGCTTCAAAATCAAGTTCACCAAGGATGAATGTTTGATAGAAGACAAAGTCACTCATGAGGTTATACTTAAAGGTAAAATAATTAATAATATATTCATGATTTCCCTTGATGATCCATCTTTGAAGGTTAAATGTATCATGGCGAACAACGATGATTCATGGCTGTGGCACAAAAGAATTGCTCATATTCACATGGAACACTTGAATAAATTAATCAAGCATGATCTTGTCATTGGATTGCCTAAGAGAATTTCGTCAAAGACAAACTATGCGATGCTTGTCAAAAAGGGAAAAAAACTAGATGAACTTTCAAATCTAAGAATGTGGTGTCAACTACAAGGCCACTACAATTGTTACATATGGATTTATTTGGTCCATCGAGAACAAGGAGTTTCGGAGGTAATGTGTATGCTTTGGTTATTGTTGACGATTTCTCTAGATATACTTGGACATTCTTTTTAGTGCATAAAAGTGATGCATTCAAGGCGTTCAAGAAGTATGCTAAACAAATTCAGAATGAGAAGTCTCTAACAATTTCCTCAATAAGGAGTGACCATGGCGGAGAATTCCAAAATTCTCTATTTGAAGAATTTTATGGAGAACATGGAATATATCACAACTTCTCGGCACCAAGGACTCCTCAACAAAATGGAGTGGTAGAAAGAAAGAATAGGTCTCTTGTGGAACTTGCTAGAACAATGCTTAGCGATTCAAATCTTCCAAAATACTTTTGGGCGGATGCGGTGAGCACAGCATGTTTTGTTAGCAATAGAGTTAACATTAGACCAATCTTAAAGAAAACTCCATATGAACTCTTCAAAGGGAGAAAACCAAACATTGCTTTCTTTCACATCTTCGGATGCAAATGCTTTGTCTTAAACAATGACAAAGATAACCTTGGTAAGTTTGATGAGAAATCCGATGAAGGTATTTTTATTGGTTACTCTCTTTCCAGTAAAACATATAAAATATACAACAAAATAACTTTGACAATTGAAGAATCTATGCATGTTTCTTTTGATGAAACTAACCCCTCCAAGGAGGATAATATTGTTTGTGATAATGATGATGAAATACTAGAAGGTCCTCAAGAAAATTATTCCAAAGATCAACCCATTCAATACGAAGAATCACCTCAACAAGAATCAAATCTCAATGATCTACCAAAAGAATGGAGAACTCATAGAGATCATCCTATTAATAAAGTAATTGGTGATATAAGTCAAGGTGTGTCTACAAGATTAAATCTCAAGGATGCTTGCCTAAACATGGTGTTTGTCTCTCAAATTGAACCTTCCAAAGTTGATGAAGCCTTAGGCGATGACCAATGGATTATTTCAATGCAAGAAGAATTGAATCAATTTGAAAGGAATCAAGTTTGGGAACTCGTCCCTAGGCCAAGCAACAAACACATTATTGGAACAAGATGGGTGTTCAAAAACAAACTTGACGAGAATTGAATAATTGTTCGCAACAAAGCAAGATTGGTAGCACAAGGCTACAATCAGGAAGAAGGAATAGACTTTGAAGAAACTTTCGCTCCAGTTGCAAGGTTAGAAGCTATTCGTCTCTTACTTGCCTATGCTTGTTCATTAAATTTTCAGCTTTTCCAAATGGATGTCAAAAGCGCATTCTTGAATGGATATATCACTAAAGAAGTCTACGTTAAGCAACCCCCAGGGTTCAAAGATTTCAAGAATCCATCTCATGTATTTAAATTGAGAAAAGCTCTTTATGGATTGAAACAAGCACCAAGGGCATGGTATGATCGTTTAAGCAACTTATTATGCGAAAAAGGTTTCAAAAAGGGCAAAGTTGACAAGACTCTATTTATCAAGAAAATCAAAGACGACACTTTGCTAGCACAAGTCTATGTTGATGACATCATTTTTGGTTCTTCAAATCAAGAAATGTGTGAAGAATTCTCATCAATGATGCAAGGAGAATTTGAAATGTCCATGATGGGTAAAATAAACTATTTTCTTGGACTTTAAATCAAACAACTAAAAGATGGCAACTTCATCAACCAATCCAAATATTGCAAGGAACTCTTGAAAAGGTTTGACATGGATAACTGTAAGGCAATGTCTACACCAATGGGTTCTGGTTCATATGTTGATCAATATGAATTAGGTGTTTCCATCGACATCATTAAGTATCTAGGTATGATTGGCTCCTTATTGTATTTGACGGCAAGCCGTCCTGACATAATGTTTAGTGTTTGTCTTTGTGCCCGCTTTCAAGCTAACCCAATGGAATCTCATCTCACGGCGGTAAAGAGGATAATGAAGTATCTCAAAGGGACAACAAATGTCGGATTGTGGTATCCTAAAGGTAGTGTTTGCAACTTAATTGGTTATTCTGACGCGGATTATGCAGGTTGTAAAACGGATAGAAAAAGCACAAGTGGTACTTGTCACATTCTTGGTAATGCATTAGTATCTTGGGCCTACAAGAAACAAGCATGTGTTGCTCTTAGCACGGCCGAAGCTGAATATATTGCAACGGGTAGTATTTGCACCCAAATTTTGTGGCTAAAACAACAACTTCGTGACTACGGACTCGATCTAGGGTGCATTCCTCTAAGATGCGACAACACCAGTGCAATTAACATTACAAAGAATCTCGTCATGTATTCAAGAACTAAACACATAGACATTCGACATCATTTTCTCTGTGATCATGTTCTTCAAGGACATGTCGAGGTAACCTTTGTAGATACTCATAATCAGCTTGTCAATATCTTCACCAAACCTTTGGCAAGAGAACCGTTATACAAAATTTGACGAGAGCTTGGCATACTTGACGAACACGACTTATAAGGTGCATTCTACCCTTGATATAATTTTATATATGTTTTATACATGCTATATGTGAATATATGTTATGTGGTATTTAAATTTTTAAGAAAAAAATTTGGTTTTGGACATTTTTTGTTAATGCAAATCGATTGCACAAAGAGTGTCAATCGATTTCTCACTGAGTATTTTCAATTATGTCCATTCTGTTTCAAGTGCAAATCGATTGCACCTTCAATGCAAATCGATTACACTCTGTGTGTTTCTGTTTTATTTTGATTCTGTTTATGTGCAAATCGATTGCACCTGAAATGCAAATCGATTGCACGTACTGTAACTTGCTTTTATGACAGAAAAATTATGTTGGTCAGAATTCCTCTCTCTCATATTCCCAAGCCAAATACACTTTAATACAAAACACTCATTCCCTATCTACCCAAATCATTTCCAAATCTCAGCTCACAAACACCTTTCTCTCTCACAAAACCTAAAAACCCCAAAACCCTAAAACTCCATACCCCTGGCTTCAAGACAAAAGAGAAAGGTTCCAGCTTCAGAAAAAGGGAAGAAAAAGGTTGATTCAACATCCAATCCATTGCTTTCATCTCTCACCGAAGAGCAAGAAGCCAGATTTATCAAAGACTTTCAAAGGAAAATAGTATCCAACCCCAAATATGGTATGCTATCCCCCTTTCCTCAAGAATGCTTTTCCTTTCAGAATGATCTAGCTGCTTATGGTCTAGAACCCTTGATTTCTTCATTCGGTCCATATTACCCGGATTTGGTAAGAATGTTTTTCAGCAATCTAACACCCCAAAAAGGCAAAATAGTCACATATGTGTCGGGAACTCGTATCTCTCTAACTCCTCAGGTTGTTGGTGAGATCCTTCGTATTCCTTTCACTGGAAGTTCCCTATATGACCCTGAAAACGAGATATGGGATGACTACCAGAAAAAGGAGTTCTTTTATAGCATTGGGCGGTTAAGTGAAGCTGAATTTCTCGCCAAACAGATTCGTGGTTTTGGCGGAGTAATTCCATCCAGAGACTCCTGGAGTGCAGGTAACCTCCATATAGACGATCGCCTATATCATTATTTTCTGGTCAATATTATGTTTCCAAGAGCTGGAAACCACTACATTGTTACCGACTTGGAAATACAACTAATTTATGCAAGAAAGAAAGGGATAAGTGTAAACTGGGCAAGACTTATCATGGTGCATATGCTGAGAGTCAATGCAAAATCTAAATTTCTTCCATATGCTTATTTTGTTACTTTAATAATGGAGGAATTTGGTGTGGATTTTGCTGGGTTTGAAAAGGTGAATATGGATCCAAATCTAAACAAGATTTCCATCAAGAATGTTGACTCTAGAATGGGCGGGCATTACAATCCGAAAACAAAAACCATCACTTACATTGGTGAAGATGTTGTTGGCGATGAAGGAAATGACCAAGAAGTCGAAGGCGGTGAAGCTGTTCCTCCTCCTCCTACTGCTCCCTCTGGTCCAAGCAATCAAGAGCTTATGGATTACATGTCTCAACAATTTTCTTCCATGAACACCAACATCAACAATCAATGGAGTGCGATCAGTGATTCCACTACAACCCGGATTAATGACTTCCGCCCGGATGTGAATCAACAATTTTCATACCTTTACTCTCATCTTCATATTCCACCATATGATCCAAATAATCCAGCTGCACCTCCTCAACACTACACAGAACCCCCACTTCAACAACAATTCCCGAATCAAGGCTCTTGGTCTTATAACCACCCGGACATGTATCACCCTTGAAGTTCTGGCTAACTTTTTTTTATGTTATGTTCTTGTATTGTTATTCAATGTTTTGTTTGTTCAATTTTCTTTGTAACCCTTAAACAATTTGTGTTACTTGTTTAAATTTAAGTTTTTTTCCTCGATATATTGCTCTATTATTGTCTGTTTTGTGCATCTTTCCCTTCTTTTTGATAATGTCAAAGGGGGAGAAAGATTTGGTACTTTATGATTGTATTTTCATTGTCTTAATTTTTTAAGGTACTCTCTAACCAAGATGAAGAAATGCAAAGGATTCCAACCCTCTCATACATAGGGGGAGTTTTGCATCTTAGGGGGAGAAGCTCTTCCGGAAAGTACATCGCATAAAGCAAGATTGTTTGTCATCATCAAAAAGGGGGAGAATGTAAAATCAAGCTTCTCAAATAAGCTTTTGTTTTGATGAAGACAAACCATGATTGACAAAGAAGGAAAAGATTTATGATCAAGCTCAAAGCATCTAAGGACAATATCTTCAGTTCAAAGCTCTCAACAACTTTCAAGGTATAATAATATTACTTACTTTGATCTTAAGATATAGATGCTCAATTATGAAAAAGAAATGTTTAAAAAATCATTAGTCAAGTTTTTCAAAGTTAAAATTTCACCTTTCACTTAAGTGCAATCGATTTTCATTTTAGTGCAATCGATTTCATGCTCCAATTTTTCAGATCTTTTGCTTCTGTTTCTCTGTGCAATCGATTTACATTGCTTGTGCAATCGATTGCATACTTAAAATTTTCAAAATTTTTGCTTCTGTTTCTCAGTGCAATCGATTTACATTGCTTGTGCAATCGATTGCACTCACTTACTTTTTTTCTACTGACTTCACATGCAATCGATTTACATTGCTAGTGCAATCGATTGCACACTTAAAACTTTTGAAAATATAGCTGTTGAAACCTTGTGCAATCGATTTACACAAAGGGTGCAATCGATTGCATGCTGCATGATTTTGAAAAACAGCAGCTTTTCACATGCCTGTTCATCATACCTTTTCATTGAAACCTTTCACTCAAACTTGGCATTTGTTCATGATACATTTTCATAACTTCATGATGTTTCAAAAGGGTGTTATGAACATATAAATATTCATTTTCAAAATCTGTTTCAACACCTCTTCCATAAATATTTTTTGAATTTTCAAAATACAAACTCAAGCACTCCTTCACTTTCATGCATAAGTTTTCTGCATATTTTCATACATTATCAAACAGAAAACTTTGAGCAATTATATCTTGAGTCATTGTATAATAATATTATTGGAATAGAATAGCATACATTGTTAAATCACTTTAAGTGATCAATACTACTCAACTCACTCAAACTCAAATATTAATAGTTACTTACTTATTTTTCCAGGATTGTTGGAAATAAGTTTAAGTGTTTTTTGAAATCTTGTCTCTCCAAAATTGTTGGATACAAGTGTAGTAACTTTGAGAGGATTGTTCTCATAGTTGACATAGTGAAAATCCAAGAGGATTGTTCTTGGTCCAAGAGGATTGTTCTTGGTTGTTTGGTAGTTCTTGTTTAAGTTTGCCACAATAAGGAAATCTCTTTCATGTTGAAAGGGGACTAGAGTACTCTCGGACTGTGAAGGGAACCATGATATATCGCCTATGTCCTTTTATTTTTCTGCATTTTACGCTTTCCTAAACTCACCATTAACCAGAAAAATAAGAACCATCATCACTAAAACCAGAATTTTTTAAAGTACCTAATTCACCCCCATCCCCCTCTTAGGCGCGCTTTGTACTTACACTCCCTGATTCTTATTCCTGTTGAAGATATTCCAAGACTTTTGTCTAGTTCAGTTAAATTGATCCTGAGATTTTTCTGATTCTTATCCAGTCAAAGTTAATCCAAGACCTTCTCTGGTTCAGTCAGATCGACACTAAGATCTCCCTGATTCTTATTCTAGTTGAAGATATTCCAAGACTTTTGTCTGGTTCAGTTAAATCGATCCTGATATTTTTCTAATTCGTATCCAGTCAAAGTTAATCCAAGACCTTCTCTGGTTCAGTCAGACCGGCACTAAGATCTCCCTGATTCTTATTCCAGTTGAAGATATTCCAAGACTTTTGTCTGGTTCAGTTAAGTCGATCTTGAGATTTTTCTGATTCTTATCCAGTCAAAGTTAATCCAAGACCTTCTCTGGTTCAGTCAGATCGACACTAAGATCTCTCTGGTTCTTATTCCAGTTGAATATATCCAAGACTTTTGTATGGTTCAGTTAAATCAATCCTAAGATTTTTCTGATTCTTATCCAGTTAAAGTTAATCCAAGACCTTCTATGGTCCAGTCATATGGACACTAAGATCTCCCTGATTCTTATTCCAGTTGAAGATATTCCAAGACTTTTGTCTGGTTCAATTAAATCGATCCTAAGATTTTTCTAATTCTTATCCTGTCAAAGTTAATTCAAGACCTCAGCTGGTTCAGTTCAAGTCGACCATTGATTTGTTACTGACTCTTTTCCGGTAGACCTTTACTTGTTCAGTTAAAATCGATCCTAAGATTTTTATGATTATTATCCAGTCAAAGTTAATTCAGGACCTTCGATGGTTCAGTTTGAATCGACCATGGATTCGTTGTTGATTTCTTAACAGCATAATCTCATCTCCCCAATAAGTCGCTGTGAAACCTGGAGCATGATCAGATAACAGTCAGCCTCATCATCCTCAAAAAGTCACTGCAAAGCTTGGATCCTTACCAGATAGCAGTTCACATCACTCTCCTCAATCAAGTGATGACTCCCTAATAGAGTAACGGACAACTGAAGCTCCTAAAACTCTATGCTCCAAGATGGAGACTGTGATACGATGGGAGAACTGACTTGATTGTTTTGCGTTTGATCGCAAATGTTGCGGTTAGCAAGAGTCGCTGCTGACTTTTCTTTTATCCAAAAGGAAAGGTGAAAAAGCATAGGAAAGACCTTTGAGATTGTTTCTTGAGTTCGGGGGGTAGATTATGAAAAGGGAAGGTATTAGCACCATTTTCATCCATGGTTTTCCATGGGCTCTTAGTTACTTGCTAGTCACTTGTTTTTGTTTGAAAATGTGCTTTGTGTGGTTTTTGAAAGTATTTTTTGAAGAGGCCTTTGTTTAGGCAAACTTTGTAATGATTCTCGTTCGTAAGAATGTATATAAAGATGTTGATCTTTTGAAAATATTTTCAAGTTTGTAAGATGTTTTGAAAGTGTAGGTGTTTGTTTTGAAAAATAGCAAGGATGTTTTGTTTTTAAAGTGAGCAAATAACTAGGAGCATTCTACCTACTCAAAAGTATTTCATGTTCATTTCCTCTTTCCTTTGATATTGTTATCTTACCATTGATTTGGTAAGTAACCCTATCTTTGGATGTAAACGGGACGAGCGTCGGTCATTGTATAACCATGATTAGAAATGTTGCAAGGCATCTTAGCATTCTCTTTTAGGGACTAAGATCATTTAAAAGGCAACATAGATAGCGTCATCGAGGGACTATGATCTTATATTTTGCTTGTTTTTGCTAAGATACCTCACATGCGTAATATGGCTATTTTGTAAGGAAACCGTGTGGATTTACCCTAGGTGTGATTTTGTGCAAGTGTATTGTTTTTCATGCTTGGTTTTGTTTTTGATTAGAGTTTTCTAATTGATTGGTTTTAGTCTTTCCATACAAACCCTAATTACTAGCATTTGTATATAAAGCGATAAATTGCGGAATTTAAAATTACTACGCTATTACAATACTTGTGGGAGGGGGTGTACAAATTACAAATGGGGATTGCAAGAATAATAAAGCCTAATTATCTATTACAACCATATTGAAATTGTACAAGAATTGAATAAATAATATACAAAAATGAATAAATATACAAGAATATAAATGTAAAGAAAATGGATGTTTATTTGGTTTTTTTTAGAGAAAAGGGGTTTTGGTTTTAAACTAATTAACTAAAAGAAAATTATTAATTAAAATAACAAAAATTAAACCTAAATTTACTAGGAAAAGAAATTAAATAAAACACTAATCTATTAATTGTTTAAAAGAAATTAAGTTTAGAAGAAGAATATTTTTGGTATTTTTGTCTTAAAAATAATTTATAGTATTATAAAATATTTTTGGTCTTTTTATATTTTAAAATAATATATTTAAATGGTGTAAAAGAAAATAACTAAAACCCTAGTTTTTTTTTTAATTAAATTTACAAAACAATTAGTAAAATAAATAAAATATGATTAAATAAAATAATTTTTTTTGTGTAAAAAATAAATAAACTTTATCAAAATATAAACCTAATGTTTTTATATTTTTTCTAATTTTTTAGTATTAGATAAAATATTTAAGAAAACAAATAAATAAAAATAAGAAAAAGAAAATAAAAATGGGCCAGGGTGTAAATAGCCAGCATGGGGGTCAGAAGTAATAAAAAAAACATAAGGCCCAATGGAGGCCCAGCGCTGCCAAAAAAAAGAGTCAGAATATGAAAAATATGAAAATAATCCAAAAGGGTACCACTAGGGCTTGAACCCAAGTCCCTATAGTCTCAGGCGCGCACTTCTACCACTGGGGTGGCTATACATCTGTTTATATAAATCAAACCATAAATATATATGGTAAACACGTTCCTGAGGCCAACTTCATCTTCAACCTCACGCCCAGCCAGAACCTCTGTATCTCATTCAATTCTCAACAAAAATGAAAAGTGTAAACATGAAACTTGTAGCAAATTTCCTCATGATTTTAGAAATGCAAAGTAATAAAATTATAGATCAAAGATAAGCATGAATTTTACTGGCCCTAATCTGAACCCTAAAAATTTCAGAAACTTCAATCCTAAAATTCTCTAAGCTCAAGCAATATAAATGAAAACTATGGACATGGTTAGCTTTAGGGCAATGATATCTACATTTTTCATTCACAAATAAACCATTAATGATGCCTGTATGAAGAGTTCAAAAGTTAGAAAACTTACCTTGCAAGAGGGTACCGGGTTTGGAGTTTTAGTAGCTTTTAGTGGGTTCCAATGATTAGATTAGCTTCCTCAAGTTCCCAGGAAGCTAATGGGATGCTTAGCTTGAGCTGAAAGTGCCTGGGGAATTCTGGAGAAGTCAAGGTGCAAGGTGCTGTTTTTGAAAATGGTGGATGATGATGGAGGTGTTACAGTGGTATTGCAGGTGTTAGGATTATTTGTGTATGTTGTTTAGAAGCTTTTGAAAGTAAAAGGCCAAGAAATGCACGAGCAAATTTGGAGATTGGATTCAAAACTCAGAAATGGAAAGTTTTGAAGTGTTTTTGGTGATTCTGTGTTCTTGGTGTTTTCAGGGCTTAAGCATGCGTGGGATTTGTGGCAAATAACTTGTGTATGTATAAGCAAAAGAGTTTGAGTGCTTTGGAGAGTCAGAAGTACAAGTTACAATCTAATTGCTAGGTTACTTGATTTTGAAGAAAAGTGGGAAAATAAGTTTCAATGTGTAGTAAAAGCATGGGATGGGTGATTGTAAGTGTCTAAACAAGTTTCTATTGAGTTATAAGACATGTATGATCAGAAGAGAACAAGTGCAAGGCTCAAGAACAAGTTTTATGCAAAAAGCTACTTTATCAAAATGGCATTGTGCACTTTCTTCCCAAAATGGATATAAAGCATAGCCTTGCATTGAATGCTTGAATTGAGACCTCTAACAGCTGTGAAAGTAATTAATTATGGAGTGCCTAACAAGTTTTAGGCCTTCAAAGTAGAGGTTATGCAGCATAAGTTTGAATTTTGGATCTTGTTCATCACTAAATGACTTGTAATTCAAGTGATAAAACCCTAACTTCATCTCTTCGATTCTCCCTACTCAAAAATGATCTCAAGGAGTTCTTGGACATTTAGGAAAGCTTGCAATATGCTATACAACCCCTCTTTGAATCACTTTTGAAAATTCCACTTGGAAATATATGAAAAAGTGCCATGAAGTTAGGTCAAAATCCTGACCAAATTAGGGCAAAAATTTCACTAAGTGTTTTGTTTCATGACTATGTGTTCTTAAAATTATAACTTGAGATCCAAGTACTTTTGGAAGGAGTTGTGTAAATAAATGTTGTAGATTTCATGGAGATATACAACTTTCATGTTGGAAGTTTCTTTTGAATCATCTTGCATCATGGTGAAAATTTTGCTCAAAGTTGTGAAAAAATAAGAAATTTCCAACACTTAGAAAAATTTCTAAGTTTAGAAATTTTAACTTTTCAAAATGAAATCTTGAATTTTTTATTTCTTGATGAATAAGTTTCATATTTTTGCATGCTTTGATGAATTGTGATCTTTGACATTAGATTTTGACCAAAAAGTCAAAGTTTGACTTTTCAGTATACAATTGACTTTTGATCAGTTGACTGAAAATTCATCTGTCAATCCATTGGACTTGAGCAATGTTTTGAGACATGTCATTAGTTAAAAATGATGCACTTGGACTCTTGAGATCATGCCTTAAACCAATTGATCATTTGCTAGGTCAAAAATCAGAAATTGCCCTTTCCCAGTCAAAACCCTAATTTTGACCATTTTGCCCTTTTGAAGATTTGATCAAATTTCTGGAGGAATTATGGTCCAACATTGATAAAATGATACATATGAGTTTAAAATGTTGATGTTGATAAAAAATTATGAAGTTTGACTTTAAATTGGCCATAGTTGACTTTTTCCCCAATACAACTGATTTCTAGGTCAACTGCTCAATTGACTAAGCAAAAGTGTGGTCCAAAGCTTGAAACTTGACATGAGTAATCTTTAGGGTCCATAATGATCCATGAAAGTCATGTGGGGAATTGGAAGTTCAAATATCCTTGTGCAATCTCAAACCCTAATTTTGGTCATTAGTGTTTAAGGAGGTGTCTTGAGCTGATCAACCCTAGTGCAGTCTTGAGCCAAAGGAGATCTTGTGAGAAAGTTCTTGATAAGTGTGAGGGAAAATTTTGGGGTACAATAGTTTCCCCTGTTCAATCTTCTTAAACCTGAAGAGTTAGATTGGAAAATTTGCCATTAGTGACTTGAAGGTGGAAGATGATTGGACACTAGAGCGCCCAGAAATTTGCACTCAAGGATGTGATGGTTGATGGTATAGGAAATGGGCTTAAATATTCCATTTGGAGCGGTGATAGAAAGTCGTCGGAGATGGGCTTGCAGATGCCATCCAGAAATGATTGTTGGACCGTATCTATAAGCCGAAACTGAATGAATATCAGAATGGCGTCCGTGCCTGGAGCGTATCTGAACTGTATCTGAAAGTTGAATCTGAATGAGTATCAGGATGGCATCCATGTATAAAGCATATCTGAACTGTATCTGAAAGTTGAATCTGAATGAGTATCAGGATGACATCGGTGTCTGGAGCGTATCTGAACTGTATCTGAAAGTTGAATCTGAATAAGTATCAGGATGGCATCCGTGTCTGGAGCGTATCTGAACTGTATCTGAAAGTTGAATCTAAATGAGTATCAGGATGGCATCCATGTCTGAAGCGTATCTAAATTGTATCTGAAGATTGAATATGAATGAGTATCAGGATGGCATCCGTATCTGGAGCGTGTCTGAGCTGTATCTGAGAGCTGAATCTGAATGAGTATCAGGATGGCATCCGTATCTGGAGCGTATCTGAACTGTATCTGAAAAGTTGAATCTGAATGAGTATCAGGATGGCATCCGTGTCTGGAGCGTATCTGAACTGTATCTGAAAAGCTGAATCTGAATGAGTATCAGGATGGCATCCGTATCTGGAGCGTATCTGAACTGTATCTGAAAAGCCTTTGAACATTGTTAATGGTAGCTATTGATTAACCTTATCCTGAAAAGGGTAAAATGTTATCTAATATGAAAAGTCATGTTGTATGAAATGCACGATATAATGAGATTGTGATACATGCATTCGTGTTATCAATGTTTATGATATATGGATGCGATGTATGCGTATGTGAGCTAATCTGTTGCACTGTTGTTGGATTGGGGAAAATAAATCCCTGACTGTTGTTGAGGATATGGAGTGTAAGTCTTCATGTTGTGAAGTGCTGATGAATTTCCACTTATAGAAATAAACCTTGTTGTAAGGGAAATGCCGTGTACTGCTTGTAAAATCCTGTTGGGGAATCCTGAGAAATTTGGCGACTTCTACCGGGGAGTAATAACGGGAAGTTTTGTTCCGCTGGGGATTAAACTACACACTGCAGGGGATTTTATGGAAATAGCTTAGAGAGATTTCCCTATTTCTTAAAGTCATTAGTGATTGTCTTTCTATTTTCATTTGTAAATGGTAGTTACGTTCAAATGCATATGTTCAAAAATAAATCATTGGACGTTTTTGTAAACAAAACATAAGAATAAAGAAAAACAGATAGTTTTTCACTTTCAAAGGGATATCTTTGTATTGACTTTGAGTAAGTGTTTTTGTACAATGAGACAAACATTCTAGTAAGAGAATGCCGTCGTAAAAAAATGGAAATTTAATACAAAGAAAAGATAGCTATGTGAAATAATCCCATGGGGTTCCCATTCTGCTATAGCCCTCGTGTCTCTGAGCATCTTATCTATTTGTTTCCTTGTCCGAAACTGATTGAATTGATCAAAACCGTCGAGTTTGCAGGTTGTCCGTAAGGTTATCCAACAGGACATAGTCATCCCTGACTTTTGCCTGGACCACCCTTTCGGGTTTTCAGTCCACTGGGATACCCTTTTTTGTCCAAGTCGCCCTTTCGGGTTTTCAACTTGTCGGGTGTATAGATTTTTTTTGTTTTATCCCTAATTTTTGCCCGAACCTTTTTGGTTCGCCGGGATGCCCTTGTTTTACCTAGGTGTGTCAATCTAGCGGGTCTCTTATGCGTAGTATCTTTTGACTATGTCCGTGTTCACAGGGTGCGGAAGGTCATCGCCATCCATGGTGGTCAAGATCATTGCTCCACCAGAGAAAATGCTTTTGATTACAAACGGTCCTTCATATGTAGGAGTCCATTTGCCCCTGGGACCACCTTGCGGCAGTATGATACGTTTGATCACCAAATCCCTGACTTGATATAATTGGCGTCTGACCTTTTTGTTGAAAGCCTTGATCATCCGTTTTTGATACATCTGACCATGACAGACATCAGTAAGCCTTTTCTCATCAATTAAATTTAGCTGATTAAGTCGAGTCTGGATCCAATTCTCTTTGTTCAGACCTGCATCCTTCATGATTCTCAGAGAGGGGATATGGACCTCAATAGGCAAGACAGCTTCCATGCCATATACCAAAGAGTAAGGTGTTGCCCCGGTTGATGTGTGTGTCGTGGTACGATAACCGTGGAGAGCGAATGGTAGCATCTCATGCACGTCTTTGTATGTGACTGTCATTTTCTGTATGATCTTTTTGATGTTCTTATTTGCGGCTTCGACAACACCATTCATCTTTGGCCGGTAAGGGGAACAATTGTGATGCTGGATCTTGAATTGCGCACACAGTGCGGTGATCATAGTATTGTTTAGATTCGTACCATTGTCTGTGATGATCCTCTCCGAGATACCATACCGACAGATGAGATTCTATTTAATGAACCGGGCTACAACATTCTTGGTAACGGAAGCTAAAGAGGCCGCCTCAACCCACTTTGTGAAATAGTCAATGGCCACCAAGATGAAGCGGTGTCCATTAGAGGTTGTTGGTTTGATTTCCCCAATCATGTCGATACCCCACATAGCAAAGGGCCAAGGAGCCGTTAAGACATTCAAAGGAACTGGAGGTACGTGCACTTTGTCAGCATAGATCTGACACTTGTGGCAGGTTCGAGAGTGTTGATAGTAATCTACTTCCATGGTAGACCAGTAATAACCTCCCCATAGGATTTTCTTTGCCATCGTATACCCACTGGAATGGGTACCAAAAGTGCCTTCATGTAACTCAGCCATGATCTTTTCCACTTCAACCTTGTCTACACACCGAAGTAACACAGAGTCATGGTTGCGTTTGTAGAGAATTCCATTACTAAGGAAGAATTTAGCAGAGAATTTCCTTAAGAACTTCTTATCATTGACTAAAGCTCCTTCCGGATATTCTTGAGCCTCGAGATACCTCTTGACTTTGTGAAACCAAGGCCGGTCCACTACTTCTTCAGTATTAATCTCGTGACAGTGAGCTAGTTCATCCATTCGTTCAATGGTGATCTGGGGAGTCTCGTTATCCCATTTAAGTTTAAACATGGATGACATTGTGGCTAGTGCGTCTGCTAGCTGATTTTCTTCTCGTGGGAAATGCTCGAAGGTAATTTTCTCAAAGTGTGGGATCAATGTCAACACATGTTCTTTGTAGGGGATAAGGTTAGGGTGTTTGGTGTCCCATTCCCCTTTGATCTGGCTGATGACCAAAGCTGAATCTCCGAATACATTCAAGGATTTGATCCCCAAATCTATGGCAGCTTTGAGACCAAAAATGCACGCTTTCGTATTCTTCCATGTTATTTGTACAATTGAAGCAGAGTCTTGCCGTAAAGGGGGTATGACATCCTTTAGGAGATATGAGAACAACACCTATACCATTGCTTGTTGGATGCCCCATCAAAAACTAGGGTCCATCGGGATCCTTGTTCAGGTCCGTCATATGGTCTGAATTCTTCACAGTTGTTTACCATCATGATGTATTCATCTGGGAATTCGAACTTCATGGACTGGTAGTCATCCATAACTTGATGAGCAAGGTGATCAGCTAGTACACTGCCCTTTATTGCTTTCTGGGTGGTATATTGTATGTCATATTTTTTCAAGATCATCTGCCATCTCGCTATTCTCCCAGAGAGGGCAGGTTTCTCGAAGATGTATTTTATTGGATCCATTTTAGATATCAATAAGGTAGTATGGGTCAACATATACTGTCTTAGCCAGCGAGCATCCCATGCCAGAGCGCAGCAAGTTTTCTTGAGCAGTGAATATCTTGTTTCACAGTCGGTAAACTTTTTGCTCAGGTAGTAAATAACATGCTCTTTTCGGCCAGACTCGTCATGCTGCCCCAGCACACACCCCATCAAATTTTCCAAAATAGTTAGATACATGATCAATGGTCTTCCCTCGACTGGTGGCATCAAAATCGGAGGCTCTTGCAGGTATTCTTTGATCTTATCGAAGGCAGTTTGGAATTCATCATTCCATTTGACTACTCGATCTTTCTTCAGTAATTTGAAGATTGGTTCACAAGTAGCTGTTAGGTGAGAAATGAATCTGGAAATATAGTTTAATTGTCCCAAGAATCCTCTGACTTCCTTCTCGATACGAGGAGAAGGCATTTCTTTTATTGCTTTCACCTTTACAGGATCTACTTCAATACCTTTACCGCTGACGACAAAGCCTAGGAGTTTACCAGACCTCACCCCAAATGTGCATTTATTCGGGTTCACCCTCAGCTTGTATTTCTTTAACCTCTCAAACAGTTTATGTAAATAATCAAGATGCTCTTCTTCTGTTTGAGATCTAGATATCATGTCGTCCACATAGACCTTTATTTCGTGATGTATCATGTCGTGAAATAGAGCTACCATGGAACGCTGATAGGTTTCCCCAGTTTTCTTCAGCCAGAATAGCATAACCTTGTAGCAGAATGTGCCTCAGTGTGTGACAAAGGTTGTTTTCTCCATGTCTTCAGGCGCCATTTTGATTTGGTTGTAGCCTGAGAAACCATCCATGAATGAAAACACCTTATGTTGTGTCGTATTGTCAACTAGAATATCAATATGGGAAAGTGGGAAATCGTCCTTAGGGCTTGCCCTATTCAAATCTCTGTAGTCCATGCATATTCGTACCTTGCCGTCCTTTTTAGGCACGGGAACAACATTGGCAACCCATTACGGATAGGAAGTGACGGCCAAGAATCCGACGTTGAATTTTTTCATGACTTCCGCCTTAATCTTCTCTGACATATCTGGTTGCATATGACGGACCTTTTGTTTTACCGGAGGGCAGTCCTCTTTTGTAGGTAGACGATGTACTACGATGTCTGTATCAAGTCCCAGCATGTCTTTGTACGACCAAGAAAAGACGTCCACATAATCATGTAGCAATTGAATCAGACGCTCTTTGACACTGGGTTCCAGATTGGCACCCACCTTGACTTCTCTCTTGTCTTCTTCGGAACCCAGGTTAATGGTGTCCACTAGTTCTTCGTGGAGATGAATGGTCCTCTCTTCTTGTTGTAGTAACCTGGTGAGTTCCCCTGGTACTTCACAATCTTCCTCACCTTCGTCTTCGGCTTGGTAGATTAGATTTTTAGAATCACAGAAGGTCATAGCAGAATTGTTACCCATGGGATCTCAAATGGATGTAGATCTGTATTTTGAATGTGAGTGTGTGTAAGAGTATAGCTATCTTTGAAAGAAATAAAATATGTAAAAATAAAAAACAATGAGCACAAAGTTTGTAAGCAAAAACGTCCATGATTCATTGATGTCATATGGAAATGAGATAATAACCCTTACAAATGGACCATTGTGCCTCGGTTAAGACACAAGGTTTTAAGAGTCTGAATTGTTTAATATTATAGATCCGACAAAACTTAAAGACAAATTAATGTGGGATAAAAGTGATCGGGACAAAATCTATAGCTTCCCAGTTGCTGAGCCCTCCACTGACAGTTGGTAAAATCCAATCCTCCAGGTTATAGCTGTCTTCATCATCCTCCACTGTGTTGACTTCGCGGTTGCTGATCTTCAAGGGTGGTCCTCCGGCACGAGCACGACGCACAACTTTCTGGGCTCCTGAAGTGAAACCCAAACCAAATTTGTCAGATTTGTATGGAATATCTGGGAGTTGGCCCCAAATAGTGCACCCACCTTCTTCTATCACTGCCTTGGCATCTTTAAAAGACGACATCTTGAGGGGAGGCCTTGTAATCTTTGGGACTTGAGAAACTGCCTTGGTTACTGCCACAGTTTGCGGGACTTCTTCAAAGTGCTGGATTGGAGTATCAATAAATTCACCATCTAATTCCACATATCTGAAGGAATTTAGATGACTGGCCATATACTCTTCTTCTCCATGAACAATGATGATTTTCCCTTGAATTGGATATTTCAGCATTTGATGCAACGTAGAGGTAACGGCACCAGCATTGTGAATCCACAGTCGGCCTAATAAGCAGGAATATGAAGGGCGAATATCCATTACATAAAAAGTTGAATCAAATGTTTGGGTTACAACTTTTATGGGGATGTCCACTTCCCCATGCACCATCCTTTTTGAGCCGTCGAAGGCCCTCACTACTATGTTGCTAGGTTTCAAGGTCAATCCTTCACAGTCAAGCCTATCAAGAGCCTTTTTAGGCAACACATTTAGAGACGAATCGGTATCAACCAAGACATGAGCCAAGGTCGTGCCACTGCATTCAACTGAGACATGTAATGCCTCGTTATGCTTCCTCCCCCTTGGCGTTAAATTAGCATCCGAAAAACCTAAACCATTATCTGCAGTCAAGCTGGCTACACAGTCTTGGAACTGATCGCAGATGTTTCTTGGGGTACATGGGCAGTTTTAAGGAATTTTACCAAGGCCTTTGCATGAGCCTCGGAACATAATAATAAAGCCAGCATGGAAATTTTTGATGGAGTTTTCCCCAGTTGTTCAACTACATTGTAGTCGCTTCTTATTATAATATTTAGAATTTCCTCCATCTCTTTTTGGGAGGTCTCAGGGATAGCTATTGATTGTGCCTTCGTTTGGACATGCTCAACCAGAATACCTTTGCCTCGAGTCTTAGTCGACTCTATAGTAGGAATGTCAGTAGGGGTGATAATAGGGACTGCAGCAGTTTTGTCAACATGAGTACTATTAGAGATGATTGCAGGACTAGGAATAGCCTTTGGAGGAGCAACAACAATAGGAATGATTACAGGTTTGGAAATAACTTTGGGAGGAGCAGTTTCTGGAGAGAATACCCTTCCACTACGGGTTATCTTTCTATTCCATGCGATGTTACTGATATCGGAGTCAACTTTCTCAGAACTTGAATCTTCAGCAGCTGACCAATCTTGCTTGATACTGTGATAGTAGACATCACTTCCATAATTCCATGGGACGGTTTTGTCTGACGAATACAGGATTGGTCCAGGCATTATAATTATCAACGGAGCTACTTTAGGAACTGATGTAATTCTAACGGGTCTTTTGGTGGAGACCCGGGAAGAATTGTCGGAAATGGTCACTATAGAAACATCGTTATAAGAAATAGTTGGAACAGAAGCCTTCTCGAACAAAATCTCCTTGTTATCTGTTAGGCATTGAACGCCTGCTTTTAACAAAGGACAGCTAATTGGTGAGGATAAACAGAAATGACAACTTTCATCACATCCTGGGAATACATCGGCATTCAACAAGTTCTTTTTGATAGTCAGAAGTGGGGTCACAAGTTCATCAACCAAAGTAACAAACATATCTTCTTCAATGGCATTGACATCATGGCCGTGCTTGGGCATAGGGGCAGTGATAACATTGGGAATTTCTGGCGCATCAAATTCAATCTCTTTGGCTTCAAGAAGGTCTTGTACTTTGTTCTTCAAAGCCCAACAGTTGTTAGTGTCATGGCCGGGACTCTCAGAATGGTATGCACAACGGGCATTAGGATGATAATGAGGAGAAGTTGTGTTAGGATTCTTTGGAGCTTCTTTCAAAGTCACTAGATTGGTTCTTAACAAATATGGCAATACTTATGATAGTGTCATATTAATTCGAGTGAACTGTCTGACTGTTCTTTCCGTCCTTGGATGGTTGCTTCTTTGTTGAGCAGGCGCGAGTTTAGGAATCATGACAGCCCCCACCATTAGACGGCGTTCAGCCCTATCTTTATTTCTCCGAGGATATACAGCAACAACTCTTTTTTTCCAATGAATGGTTTTCTTACAGCAGTATAGGATGTATCTTTTTGAATCTTCCCATTCTTTATCCCGGCTTCCAATCTTTCTCCGATCAATATCAATTCGGTAAAACCTGCTGAGGAACTCCCAATTAAGTGATTGAAGAAAGGACCGGACAAGGTGCCCAAAAACATGTCTACTAATTCTCTTTCAGATAGGGGAGGCTGGACTCTTCCTGCTAAGTCCCTCCATTTTTGCATTTAGTCTTTGAAGCCTTCACTTGAAACCATGGCCATACTCTAGAGTTGAGTATGGGTGGACGCAAGGTCTGCATTATACTGGTATTGTTTGTAAAAGGCAGCAGCCAGATCTTCCCAATTATGAACATTGGCTCTTTCTAACTGATAAAACCAATCAAGTTGAGTTCCAGACATACTGTCTTGAAAGAAGTGTACCCATAAATCCTTGTCAGCGGTATGTGGCTGGATTTTCCTCACATAGGACCGGAGATGCATTTTGGGACATGAAACTCTATCGTACTTGGGGAACACCGGTGCCTTAAATTTTGGAGGAATGACAATCCCAGATACTAACCCCAACTCCTCAAAGTCCAATCCAGGAACTTTTTGAATTTCCATTGCACTTAACCGCTCTTCCAGATGTTTATACTTGTCGTCGGCTGGAGGATATTGTTCTTCAGAATAATCTTCTTCTTCCTCTTCCTTTTCTCAATCTGGCTGGACAACTGCTTCCTTGCCTTTCCCATCTTGATTATCTTTTTCACCAGATGACGTTGCAAAGTCTAGGGTCCTTCTTGCTTGTCCTTGGAATCTTCTTCCCATATTTAGAACTCCGGTTATTTTCTTTGTCTTCTTCTTTTTCTCTTCAACCAACAAGGTCTTCAACTCTTCTTGTCCTTTGGCTAGAGTTAAGAACATCTGTTGAAAATGAGCATTTTGTGCTTGGAGGTCTTTCACCGTCTGCTCGAGATCCATCTTACTGAAATAAACAGTAGAAAGATGAGGAGACTTGTTGCAAGAAACCTGCATATGTTATGATGAATGGTAAATGCATATGCAATGATTTCAAGGATTTTAAAGATTCAAATTTGTTTTAGACAAAAAGGAAACACACGTTATATTAATAAATTAAAGCTTGAGTACATCAATGCCTCTTTGGGCAAAACAAATACAAAAACTCTAAGATAAAAAGGTTGTACGCATCCTCTTTGGTGTGATGTAGGCATTCAGGTTCCGCTCCTCGTGGAGTTGCTTAGTGAGTTCCAAAACCTTCTTCTCGCTAGCGTAGAATTGGGCTTTGAAAGTGTCTCGCTCCCCCTTGAGTTGTATCCAATCTCTTTGTAAGTATTCAAGAGAGGGGGGCATGTCAGGATGCAGGATAGTGTATGGAACATCTCCTTCCATAACAGGCTCAATGATCACCGGGAGAATGGAGGGATAAGGCATCATAAGACTCTGAGCACAAGCTCGTACCCATTTGAGGTAAGGCTCAAGAGGGATGGAATTCTTATGCCCCGATGTCTTGCTATCTGCCTTGTTCAACATCCTCCAAGCTCGGATGAACCTTTGGCGATGACCTTGATCGTTGTTCTCGTAGTCAAATACCAAACCTTGAATGAGCATCTCATGTGGGCCATCCCTTAGGGCGTAACCAAACTGTCTTAAAGCTAAGCAGGGGTTGTAGGTGATACCTCCCCTAATGCCAAGTAAAGGGGCATTAGGGAATTCTCCATAACGGTCGACAATAGTAACATTCTCTATGGATCGGGAACACCAATAAATGTCTGAATGTTTGAGTGTCATCAACCTATGTGACCACCTTGAACCTTGCTCGTTCTTCAATACAGATTGGGGAAGATGCAAAATAAACCATCTTGCTAAAAGAGGAGTACAACACATAAGAATACCTCATTTCCTCATAGTACGAGTGTGAAAAGAATTTAGGATGTCCCCTAGCAAAGTAGGCACCAAGTTACGAGACATGAAGATTTTGACGGTGTTCACATCTATGAGTTGGTCAAGATTTGGAAATAAAACCATCCCATAGATGAGGAGAGCCACAATTTCCTCAAAAGCTTGAAAATCCAAAGAGTTCCAACAGTTTTGGGCTTTCTCAAACAAAAACTTTGCTAGGAAACCCTTGACACCACTCCTTGTTTCCCAATTAGTTTTGATATCAGATGGTTGCAAGTGTGGAGCTTGAGGAATCTCTTATAGCTTTGGATCTCTTTCCGTACCGTTGAAAGGTAGTTGATTGAGAATGGGAATCCTTAAGAGTTTGGATAATTCTTCCAAAGTTGGCACAAGTTGATAATCGGGAAATATATAGCAATGGTGTAAAGGATCAAAGAACTGAAAGAGCACCTTCTTCATGTCTTTACCAGTGTTGGAGATGACCAATTTTAGTAGGCGACCGTGTCTTTCTGTGAATGGAGAATTTTCAGGAATCCTTGAAGCTAGCTCTTTAAGTTGTGGAGGGATCCTTACAAGATTGACTTGAATGGTTTTCCTGCGAATAGAATCCATTTCCTACAATACAGAACAAAGATAAATCCCAAGATCCTTGAAATGGTTAGTGAATGAGTATGATGTTACGATGTTCATGATATTATGTACAAGTATGTATATACAAACAAAGCAAACAAGTCCTTAGGTTTAGGCTTGCATGGAGTCTCATAGGTAAGTACCCTCTTGAAGTTTAGTTGGCTCAAACATGTCCTAACAATAGTAACTGGGTTCTAAGGAGCTCATTATCACTGGTTTGTTTCCTTGGTCATTGTTTAAGCACAAGCCTAATTAATGGCGACCTAAATATCCCAAAAACCAAACCTCAATGAGTGTAGTATCGAGTATCTACTAACTTCAGACTGCACCAAAGCCGGTCATCTCACTACGTCCTAATGGCCAAGTTGGTCAAGTAAAGGTTCTAAAAGTTCATTAGTGCTTTATGACATCACTCAGCGGCCCCGTATTCTCCTTGATTAACTCAAGGTCTACCGGTACCCACAAATATATCGCACTAACATAGCTATTTCTTAGACCATGTTAGTATACCCCGAACAGTTTCCACAAAGTATTGCTACTTACCTATAAGGTATCCCAAATTCGGGTAGAGGATTCAAACCCAAACAAAGAACCATAATGTAAAGCATACAAGTCAAATAATGAAAGCAAGTAAATGTGATATAACCCTAAGGTAACCCCACTTTTAGAATTTTCCCCAGCAGAGTCGCCAGTTCTGTGATACAGTGGGAGAACTGACTTGGTTGTTTTGCGTTTGATCGCAAATGTTGCGGTTAGCAAGAGTCGCCATCGAATTTTCTTTTATCCAAAAGGAAAGGTGAAAAAGCACAGGAAAGACCTTTGTGATTGTTTCTTGAGTTCGGGGGGTAGATTATGAAAAGGGAAGGTATTAGGACCCTTTTCATCCATGGTTTTCCATTGGATCTTAGTTACTTGCTAGATCACTTGCTTTTGTTTGAAAATGTGCTTTGTGTGGTTTTTGAAAGTATTTTGTAAAGAGGCCTTTGTTTAGGTAAACTTTGTAATGATTCTCGTTCGTAAGAATGTATACAAAGATGTTGATCTTTTGAAAATGTTTTCAAGTTTGTAAGATGTTTTGAAAGTATAGGTGTTTGTTTTGAAAAATAGCAAGGATGTTTTGTTTTGAAAGTGAGAAAATAACTAGGAGCATTCTACCTACTCAAAAGTCTTTCATGTTTATTTCCTCTTTCCTTTGACATTGTTATCTTACCATTGATTTGGTAAGTAACCCTATCTTTGGATGTGAACGGGACGGGCGTGGGTCATCGTATAACCATGATTAGTAATGTTGCAAGGTATCTTAGAATTCTCTTTTAGGGACTAAGATCATTTGAAAGGCAACATAGATAGCTTCATCGAGGGACTATGATCTTATATTTTGCTTGTTTTTGCTAAGATACCACACATGCGTAATATGGCCATTTTATAAGGCAACCAAGTGGATTTACCCTAGAGGTGCTTGTATGCAAGTGTATTGTTTTGCATGCTTGGTTTTGTCTGTGATTAGGGTTTTCTAATTGATTGGTTTTAGTCTTTCCATACAAACCCTAATTACTAGTATTTGTATATAAAGCGATAAATTGCGGAATTTAAAATTACTTCGCTATTACAATACTTGTGGGAGGGGGTGTACAAATTACAAATGGGGATTACAAGAATAATAAAGCCTAATTATCTATTACAACCATATTGAATTTGTACAAGAATTGAATAAATAATGTACACAAATGAATAAATATACAAGAATATAAATGTAAAGAAAATGGATGTTTATTTGATTTTTTTAGAGAAAAGGGGTTTTGGTTTTAAACTAATTAACTAAAATAAAATTATTAATTAAAATAATAAAAAGTAAACCTAAATTTACTAGGAAAAGAAATTAAATAAAACCCTAATCTATTAATTGATTAAAAAAATTAAGTTTGGAAGAAGAATATTTTTGGTATTTTTGTCTTAAAAATAATTTATAGTATTATAAAATATTTTTGGTCTTTTTATATTTTAAAATAATATATTTAAATGGTGTAAAATAAAATAACTAAAACCCTAGTTTTTTTAAAATTAAATTTACAAAACAATTAGTAAAATAAATAAAGTATGATTAAATAAAATAATTTTTTGTGTAAAAAATAAATAAACTTTATCAAAATATAAACCTAATGTTTTTATATTTTTTCTGATTTTTTAGTATTAGATAAAATATTTAAGAAAACAAATAAATAAAAATAAGAAAAAGAAAATAAAAATGGGCCAGGGTGTAAATAGCCAGCAAGGGGGTCAGAAGTAAGAAAAAAAACATAAGGCCCAAGGGAGGCCCAGCGCTGCAAAAATAAAAGAGTCAGAATATGAAAAATATGAAAATAATCCAAAAGGGTACCACTAGGGCTCGAACCCAGGTCCATATAGTCTCAGGCGCGCACTTCTATCACTGGGGTGGCTATACATCCGTTTATATAAATCAAACCATAAATATATATGGTAAACACGTTCCTGAGGCCAACTTCATCTTCAACCTCACGCCCAGCCAGAACCCCTGTATCTCATTCAATTCTCAACAAAAATGAAAAGTGTAAACAGGAAACTTGTATCAGATTTCCTCACAATTTCGGAAATGCAAAGCATTAAAATTATAGATCAAAGATAAGCATGAATTTTACTGGCCCTAATCTGAACCCTAAAAATTTCAGAAACTTCAATCCTAAAATTCTCTAAGCTCAAGCAATATAAATGAAAACTATGGATATGGTTAGCTTTAGGGCAATGATATCTACATTTTTCATTCACAAATAAACCATTGATGATGCCTGTATGAAGAGTTCAAAAGTCAAAAAACTTACCTTGCCAAAGGGTATCAGGTTTGGAGTTTGAGTAGCTTTTAGTGAGTTCCAATGGTTGGATTAGCTTCCTCAAGTTCCCAGGAAGCTAATGGGATGCTTAGCTTCAGTTGAAAGTGCCTGAGGAGTTCTGGAGAAGTCAAGGTGCAGAGTGCTATTTTTGAAAATGGTGGATGATGATGGAGGTGTTACAGTGGTGTTGCAGGTGTTGGGATTGTTTGTGTATGTTGTTTATAAGCTTTTGAAAGTAAAAGGCTAAGAAACGCACGAGCAAATTTGGAGATTGGATTCAAAACTCAGAAATGGCAAGTTTTGAGGTGTTTTTGGTGATTCTATGTTCTTGGTGTTTTCAGGGCTTAAGCATGTGTGGGATTTGTGGCAAATAACTTGTGTATGTATAAGAAAAAGGGTTTGAGTGCTTTGGAGAGTCAAAAGTACAAGTTACAAGCTAATTGCTAGGTGTGATCGGTGGATCTGGAACTGACTGTTTTAAAGCTGGTTCGCGAAATGTCGCGGTAAGCAAGAGTCGCCACCGTCTTTTATTTTCTCCAATAGGAAAGGACAAAAGCACAGAAAAATTCCTTTAAAGAGATTGCTCTCGGTTCGGGAGGTAGGTTATAGAAAGGGAAGGTATTAGCACCCTTTCTATCCATGGTTATCCATGGGCTCTTAGGTACTTGCTCAATGTGTTTTCAAAATTGTTTGTTTGCTTTTCAATGTGGGTTTCAAAATATTCTTTGAAAAGTTTCAAGTCAACTCGTATGTCAGAGTGTTTGAAAAGTTTGTTTCGAAAGTTTTTTGAAAATGTGTTGGTGTGAAAAGAGTCTTCGTTTTGTTTGAAATTAGAGCAAGTACCTTTGAGAACCTACCTACCCTAAGGAATTCGTCTGTGTAAATGTCCTTTAAGGTAGTGCCATCCCACCATTGAGAGGTAGGTAGCACCACCGTTGGAGGTGTTCGGGTCAATTCGATTTTAGGGACATGGTGATCACCGGAGCAATGGGAAGACACCTTAGAAGCTACCCTCATGCCAGGTTCCCGGACCATGAGGACTTACTAAGACGTTTTCTACTCGACGATCACCTTTCGAAAGGCAACAGTGAGGCGTACCCTAGAGATGGTGTGTGCGAATTGTGTGTCATTTTCAGTTTATTGTTTGTCTTGTCATGCAATGGTGATCTAACGATTCGATTTTATTTTTGGGCATTCATTCTTTCATGCATATTTATTAGCAGTTATATATTTGCGAGAAAGTAAATCTAAACTATTACAACCGGCACGGGTCCACATCGCCAAAAAAACCGAACCCGATTTGACTGAAAATAGATAAAGCGAATAAATAAAAGTTCGAGAGTTTTAAATTACATGGCTTTGGGGCATATACATAATTATTTACACAATATAAAACAAATGCGCGAAATAAAGAGATTAACAAAATTAGGGCGTTGGACCCTTTTACAAACAATTAAAAATTAATCAAGGAATCTAAAATTAAAATTGAATGAAAAATAGTATTTTTTGTGTTTTTTTTAGATTTAAAAGAAAAAAGAAAAAAATTAATTAAAATTAAAATGCTAAACCCTAGTTTTAATGTTTTTTAAGTTTATTATGAAAAAAGATTTAATTTCTAACCTAATTAAATTCTAAACTAATTTATGTACAATTTTTGATTTATAGAAAATAAATAATAAATAATAATATTGTGAGAAAAAAGGAAAAAAATTAAAAAAGGATATAAAAAATTAATAATTAACCTAATTCTACATTTTTTGGATCTTTATTATGAAAAAAAGAATTAAAATTAAAATTAAAACCTAATTAAACTAAATGATTTACATTTTAATTTATTTATAAAAGTAATCAAAATTAATTATATTTTTTTTGTCCTTTCTGTATTTTTAATGTTTTTTATATTTTTGTAAGAATTAATTAAATCAGAAAATAAAACACAAGTAAATTTAAAAATAATAGGATGTAAAGAAAATTAGAAAAAAGAAAAAAAAGATATAACCAGGGAGGTGTGGTCTCAAATTTGGAGGTGCAAGCCTGAAAAGCCTGGCCCATCTTCTTTGAATTTTGTGGACTTTTCCAATCACATGCACGCCTGTTGACCTTCCCCATGGTATTCCCCAGTGCACAACCCTTGATCTGATCCCACTAAGTGACGTGGCTGGCCTGATCTGGTGAGTATATGGTAGTCTGCAACGTCACATCCACACCTGAACATATATGGAAAAAGAATATTGAAGTGAAGTAGACCTGGGAATCGAACCCAGGTCTTATGCATTATTCACGCGCTCGCTTGCCATCTGTGCCATTGAATGTTAATTGACATATTATAATGCATAAAAAACAAAAGGAAAAACTAAGCGCGTTAGTAAATGGGCGCGCAAAATTTAAAACATCCAACCATTGCACGCCAGCACATCATCGTCTTCGCCTCATTTTTTTTTCTTCTGAAACATACGCATACAGCAACGGTTTTGAGGCGTTGCATTAGGTAAGCTACAAAAAAATAGCGAATAGCTTGTTTCCTAATATAAATTAGGCGCAAGCATGTAGATCTCTTCGTCCAGATGCATGGAGTGTGATAGTCATGGTCTTGAGGGCCAATTTTGCAGTATGGTAAAAACCCTAAAATCAAAACTTGAAAACCCTAGAACGTGAAAATGGTAAAATCGTGTATGGCTTATGAAAATGCAATTAAATACCATGAACAGCTTGGAAACTTTGTGAGGAACATGAATATGTAATTAAAAATGCAAAAGGATGCTTAGAATCAAGAACACGAATTCAAAAATTTTTCTGTACAGTTTCACTTGTAGATACCAGTTCAAGGAGTTTTGATTGATGTTATGAATTGGGATACGTTCAGAATTGTCTCAGGAAGCTATTGGTACAAAAATTAAGGCTTGAAAAGATCCCTAGCACTGATTTCAGTTTTGCATTTTATGGCCAAAATTTCAAATGTCCAAATCACCTTTGAGCGAGCCTTTTGCTGCACTATGGTTAGGGTTTGACTCAATGCATCTTATGGAATGGAATTGGTTTGTTTCTTGACCTAAATTCAAGCTTGGGAAAGAATTGGCCTTAGGGTTTCTTCCATTAACCATTTTCCTTCTTTTTAGCCAAAACCTAGACCTAGTATGCAAATGAACCTTAGCCTGATTTTTGAGTTGGTTCATGATGCATAGAAGTTGTCCAAGTTCATATGACATTATTTCATTGATTTTTAAATTTTATTTGAATTTTCAAAGAATTAAAATGAATTAAATCATCAAAAATTAAATAAAATAAAAAAATCAATATTTGGTCTTGAAATCAACCATGGAACACGTGTGTAGCATGACAAGGATGAACAAAGTGAGAAAAATGGGGCCCTTTTGTCAAAATTGGATTTTCAAGGATAGTTGACTTTTGCCATTTCACAAAATTTTCCCAACTTCTACAAGGCATAACTTGCTCAATTTTTAAGATTTTCTCATGTTCTTGGACATTTTGGAAAGGTCTTTGAGTCCTTTAACCAATGCCTTTGGTCCCATGTCATTTTGATTTACCAATCTCAAGTTATGGTCTTTGACTTAAAGTCCCTTTTTGTTGACTTTTGAAAATGACCTGTAATGTTGAAATTGATAACTTTTTGTGAGAGCATTTCTTGGACTTGAAGTATGAAGATGAGTTGTAGGAAATGTCTTTCTCTTCAAAATGAGCTTTGGATGGAATTTTTCTGATAATCCATGTGAAAGTTATGCCCTGGTCAATTTCAGTTGACTTTTTTCAGCTGTCCAAATATAGCAACTTTTGCATCTTTGATGATTTCTGAGCCAAATTTTGAGAATCATGATCAAGCATTGATCAAATGATGTTTGTGGCTTCAAAATGATAGGTTGACCAAAAATTTGAACTTTTGACTGCCAAATGACCATTTTGCCCCTACAGTTGACTGTAGTGCAATTTAGGGTTTTGACTGTGCAATCTTGAGCTGAATGCCTTGAAACTTGATATGAGGATGCTTGACCATGTTTGTAAGCATATGAGACTTGATTGAGCCTTTGAAAACTTCCTTTTCTTGGTCAGAACCCAAACCCTAGTTTTGACTGTATAGGAGACAGTTGAATGCATAACCCTTGGGGAATTTTGTGACCTTGACTTGACAATTTCTTGAGGAATATGGGAGGGCAAATTTTGGGGTACAACAGTTGCCCCTGTTCAATCTTCTTAGACCTGAGGATGGAGATTGGCTGACGTGCCTTTTGTAATCCGAGGGTAGAAGATGATTGGACACTAGAGTGCCCGGAAATTTGCGCTCACATGTTGGCAATGAGGGTAATGGGCTTATAGATGCCATCTGGATGTTTATCGCGTAGGAGATTCTTTAGCGAGAACCTGCATACCTGCAAAAGAGAAAATGAGTACCTGACACGTTGCAGGAGCTGATGTTTAGATGTGTCCTGACTGGTTACAGGAGCTGAGTCTGGAGCTTCAAACGGTGATGAAAGAACCAGGGATGATTACTTCCTTAGCATGAATGGTAAGAGAGCCTTGGGCGACTTTAATTTCAACAACGCTTGTTGAGAAAAATCTGGGGTGTCTTCTACTGGGATAAGAATCAGGGAGATCTTAAGGTCGATCTGACTGAACCAGAGAGGCCTTTGACTGGGTAAGCAATCAGGAAAATCTTGGGACGATTTAACTGAACCGGTCTAGGTCTTGAAATGTCTTCTACTGGGATAAGAATCAGGGAGATCTTAAGGTCGATCTGACTGAACCAGAGAGGCCTTTGACAGAATCAGAAAAATCTTGGAGCGATTTAACTGAACCGGTCTAGGTCTTGAAATGTCTTCAAAGGGATAAGCATCAGGAGAATCTTGGGATGATTTAACTGAACCAGAGAAGGCCTTTGACTGAACCAGTCTAGGTCTTGAAATGTCTTCAAAGGGATAAGCATCAGGAAAATCTTGGGACGATTTAACTGAACCAGAGAAGGCCTTTGACTGAACCAGTCTAGGTCTTGAAATGTCTTCAAAGGGATAAGCATCAGGAAAATCTTGGGACGATTTAACTGAACCAGAGAAGGCCTTTGACTGAACCAGTCTAGGTCTTGAAATGTCTTCAAAGGGATAAGCATCAGGAAAATCTTGGGACGATTTAACTGAACCAGAGAAGGCCTTTGACTGAACCAGTCTAGGTCTTGAAATGTCTTCAAAGGGATAAGCATCAGGAAAATCTTGGGACGATTTAACTGAACCAGAGAAGGCCTTTGACTGAACCAGTCTAGGTCTTGAAATGTCTTCAAAGGGATAAGCATCAGGAAAATCTTGGGACGATTTAACTGAACCAGAGAAGGCCTTTGACTGAACCAGTCTAGGTCTTGAAATGTAGCTTGAGAACTTAACTGAATTTTTCCTGAAAGATAAAAGTCAGTCATGTGCAATGCATGATATGGATCAAGCAATGATGTTCTCAACATAAATGAGATTTGTATGATGCAGTGCGTTATGCATGCTATAATGATGTATGTGATGTTTTATGTATGTTTTCGTCCAGGAAAGTAAATCCTTGACGGGTGCCGGGAAGTCGTATCCTGGGCTGATGTTGAAGAATAGATTTTGCTTCCGCTAGGGATGATAACTGCAAGGATACCGGTAGGAGAAGATGACTCCGTTGCGGAATAAACTTGGCGAATGGGAGATTCTGCGGGGAGAAAAGATACTTTAGTGATCATGCTGGGAAGCAATACTCTGTGGGGAGAGTGATGCCTTGCTGAATATTGATAGTAACTCTATTGGGGATACCGTTGTTGTATTGGAAGCGTGAATAGACTTCGCTGGGGATAGGAAAGAACTACGTTGACGACGACTTTCCCTTGGTTTTTGGCTGAGGATAACCCAGTTATATCCTGTTAGGGAAATAACTCTTTAAATCAAGCCGGACGACGCGTTCGTGTCCTGCGAGGGGATAAGCTTCCAGAATTTACTGGGGATAAGCTTACTGCTTGGGGAGATGAATTCCATCTTTCCTGGGGAACCTGGATGGGACTCTCCTGGGGAAGTTTTGATATGCTGGGGAAGAATGCACTGACTTGCTGTCTCACTCTCTGGGGAATTTGGTTAGGTTCTTTAGCTGAACCTACCTTGGTACCTTGGAGGATAAAACAATTAAACTACTCAGACAACTCTTTATTGCCCCTGTTTCTAGCGTCACCTGCAATTAATTCTTTGTTTTGTATGCAAATATTTATGAGCTAGCAAATTATTGTCAATGCACATATCACAAATTGAACCTTGGACGTTCCTCGCAAAACAAAACGGAAAAAGAAAAAAACAGTTGGCACGTTTAACTGAAAAATATATTTGTATTGATTTTGAATAGCCTGTGAACAGGCGTTTTGTGTACAAGAGGCTGACGTCCTAGTAAGAGGTACGCCGCTGAACAAAAGAGTTTATACAAGTTTTGTACAAAAGAAAATAAAACAGCTGTGTGAAATATGAATGATCCACTGGGTTTCAACTCTGCTATTGCCTTTATAACTCCGAGCGTCTCATCCCTTGATGACCTTGGTTGAAGGTGAAGTTGACTGATCGATGCCGTCTTGATGTAGACACCGGATTCTGGATGCAAAGTGATCCAATGAGACATAGTATTACGCTTTTATCCCTAATTTTTGCCTGGACGGCCCTTTCGGGTTTTCAGTCCACCGGGATACCCATTTTTGCCCAAGCCGCCTTTTCAGGTTTTCGACTTGCCGGGTGTACAGATTTTTCATTTTCATCCCTTCATTTTGCCCGAACCCTTTTGGTTCGACGGGAAGCCCTAATTTTTGCCTAGACATGTCAGCCTAGCGGGTCTTTTTTCATGCGTAGTATTTTTTAACTATGTCTGCATTGGCGGGGTGAGGAAGGTCGTCACCATCCATGTTGGTTAATATCATTGCTCCTCCTGAGAACACATGCTTAACCACAAATGGCCCTTCGTACGTAGGGGTCCATTTGCCCCTTGGATCACTCTGAGGAAGGATGATTCGCTTGATCACCAGATCCCCGACTCGATATTCCTGTGGTCTGACCTTTTTGTTAAATGCCCTGATCATTCGTTTCTGATACGTCTGACCATGACAGATAGCAGCAAGTCTCTTTTCGTCAACAAGGTTGAGCTGATCAAGTCGTGTCTGGATCCAATCATCTTCATTCAGATTTGCATCCTTCATTATCCGGAGAGAAGGAATTTGTACCTCAATCGGCAAGACTGCCTCCATGCCATAAACCAGAGAGAAAGGAGTTGCCCCGGTTGACGTCCTAGCTGAAGTACGATACCCATGCAGAGCGAACGGTAACATCTCGTGCCAATCTTTATACGTTACTGTCATCTTCTGCACAATCTTCTTGATGTTTTTATTAGCTGCTTCTACAGCCCCATTCATCTTCGGTCTGTAAGGAGAAGAATTGTGGTGCTGTATCTTGAACTGTTCGCAGAGCTCAGCGATCATCTTATTGTTTAGATTGGTACCGTTGTCTGTAATAATTCTCTCAGGGACGCCGTATCGACAGATCAGGTTATGCCGAATGAACCGTGCCACAACAGTCTTGGTTACCGTAGCATAGGATGCTGCTTCAACCCACTTCGTAAAATAGTCGATCGCCACTAGGATGAAGCGATGTCCATTAGATGCCGTAGGTTTAATCTCACCGATCATGTCTATGCCCCACATTGCAAATGGCCAAGGCGCAGTCAGAACATTCAGGGGAACCGGAGGAACATGCACCTTGTCTGCGTAGATCTGGCATTTGTGGCATGTCCTGGAATGTTGGTAGCAATCAGCTTCCATGGTGGACCAGTAATACCCTGCCCGTAGGATCTTCTTCGCCATGGTATGCCCACTGGAGTGTATACCAAAGGTCCCTTCATGTAGCTCTTCCATGATTCTTTCTGCTTCAGTCTTATCTACACAACGCAATAGGGTTGAATCCTGGTTTCGCTTGTACAAGATGCCATTGCTAAGAAAGAACTTGGCTGCAAACCTCCTCAGGAATTTCTTATCATTGACAGAGGCTCCTTCAGGGTATTCCTGAGCTTCTAGGTATCTCTTCACTTCGTGGTACCAAGGCTTCTCAGTTACCAATTCAGTTTCGAGATCACAACAGTATGCCGGTTCGTCCAGTTTCCAGATGATGATCCGGGGAGCTTCATTATCCCATTTAACCTTGAACATTGAAGACATTGTAGCTAACGCGTCCGCCAGCTGATTCTCTTCTCTTGGAAAGTGCTCAAATGTTATCTCTGTGAAGTGGGGGATCAAAGCCAACACACATTCTCTGTAAGGAATCAAGTTTGGATGTTTCGTATCCCACTCTCCTTTGATCTGATTGATCACAAGAGCGGAATCTCCGAAGACACTCAGAAATTTGATCCTCAGGTCGATCGCAGCTTGAAGACCCATAATACACGCTTCATACTCTGCCATGTTGTTGGTACAGTTGAAACACAGCCGGGCGGTGAGTGGAGTATGAGTACCTTGTGGAGATACGATTATGGCGCCGATACCATTTCCCAAAGCATTGGAGGCTCCGTCAAAGTGCATAGACCATCGGGATCCTGGTTCAGGTCCTTCATCCGGTCCGGGTATTTCACAGTCAGTTACTATCATAATGCTTTCGTCTGGAAACTCGAAGTTCATTGATTGGTAGTCATCCACAGCTTGATGTGCTAGGTGGTCTGCCAATACACTTCCCTTGATGGCTTTTTGGGTCGTGTACTGAATGTCGTATTCTGTCAAGATCATCTGCCATCTTGCAATTCTCCCAGACAGAGCAGGCTTTTCGAATATGTACTTTATAGGATCCATTTTTGAGATTAACAGGGTAGTGTGAGTCAGCATATACTGTCTCAGCCGGCGAGCAGCCCATACCAAAGCACAGCAAGTTTTCTCAAGCAGTGAGTATCGGGTCTCACAGTCGGTAAACTTTTTGCTAAGGTAATAAATGGCATGCTCTTTTCGGCCAGACTCGTCATGCTGCCCCAGCACACACCCCATTGCATTATCAAGTACTGTCAGATAAAGTATCAAAGGTCTCCCTTCAACTGGTGGCATAAGGATGGGTGGTTCTTGGAGATATTCTTTGATTCTGTCAAAAGCAGCCTGGCATTCATCATTCCAACGTACTACCTGATCTTTCTTCAGCAGCTTGAAGATTGGTTCACAGGTAGCAGTTAAATGTGAGATGAACCGAGCAATGTAATTCAGACGTCCTAGAAAGCCTCTGACTTCCTTCTCTGTCTTAGGAACTGGCATCTCTTGAATGGCTTTGACCTTAGCAGGGTCCACTTGAATACCTTTATCACTAACCACGAAGCCTAGCAATTTCCCAGATCTTACCCCGAAGGTGCACTTGTTCGGGTTCAATCTCAGCTTGTACAATTTCAACCGGTCAAACAATTTCTGCAGATGATCAAGGTGCTCTTCCTCAGTCTGGGACCTAGCGATCATGTCGTCCACATACACCTCTATCTCGTGATGGATCATATCATGAAATAAGGTAACCATGGCCCGTTGGTAGGTTGCCCCAGCATTCTTTAACCCGAACGGCATGACCTTGTAACAGAAGGTGCCCCACTGAGTAACAAAGGTAGTCTTTTCCATGTCTTCAGGTGCCATCTTGATCTGATTGTAGCCTGAAAAACCATCCATGAAAGAGAACACTTTATGCTGAGCTATATTATCAACAAGGACATCAATGTGGGGTAGAGGGAAGTCATCCTTGGGGCTGGCCCTGTTCAGATCCCTGTAATCAACACACATCCTGACCTTGCCGTCCTTCTTAGGTACCGGCACCACATTAGCAACCCACTGAGGGTAAGAAGTTACTGCAAGAAACCCGGCATCAAACTGCTTCATAACCTCGGCTTTAATCTTCTCAGACATCTCTGGACGCATCCGACGAACCTTTTGCTTAACCGGAGGGAAATCTTCTTTAGTTGGTAAATGATGGACCACAATGTCGGTATCTAATCCGGGCATATCTTCGTAGGACCAGGCAAAGATTTCTTTATAATCCTGCAGCATCTGAGTCAACCGTTGCTTCACGCTGAGTTCTAGGTTGGCACCAATCTTCACCTCTTTCTTGTCTTCCTCCGTACCCAAGTTTATTATTTCCACTGGCTCTTCGTGGGGTTGAATTGCCCTCTCTTCCTGTTGTAACAGTCTTGCAAGTTCACCAGGCACTTCGCAATCATCTTCACCTTCGTCGGCGGCTAAGTTGATCGGATTTTCGAAGTCATAACCGGCAGTAGCAGAGTCGTTACCAGTGAGATCCAGAGTGGATTGAAACCTGTATGAGTGAGTGTGTGTGTAAATACAGCTGTTTTGCAATATGTAAAGAAAAGAAAGAAAAGGAGCGCAAAATTTGAAATGTGAAAAACGTCCAATGCTTTTATTCATGATATATGATAGTGACAAACAAAAAGCCCTCATAAATAAAACCACGGTGCCCCGGGTAAGACACCGGGCCATATAGTCTCAAATTATTGTTTATTACAAATCAAAAACAAAGAAATTCATTACTGAGGAACAAAAGTTATGGGTGTAAAATCTTTAGCAGTCCAATTGGTCAATCCACCGTCGGCCGTCGGGTAGATCCAGCTATCGAACTCTGACTCCTCCACTTCATCTTCCTCTCCAATAGCATTCACTTCAGAGTGAGTGATGAGCAACGGAGGTCTTCCAATTCTTGCCTTGCGCACCGCTTTCTGAGCTTCTGTGGTGAAACCCAGCCCAAACTTGTTAGTCTTAGGAGTAAGATCAGGAAGCTTGCCCCAGTTTGCACATTCGCCTTTTTCGATCACAGCCCGGGCGTCCTTTAAGGAGGCCATCTTCATAGGAGAAACCTCTTCATCTTCTGCTGTTGCCAAGGTTGGTGGTACCTCCTCAAAATGTTGAAAGGGGGTTTCAATGAACTCCCCATCCATTTCCACGTATCTGAAAGAGTTGAGGTGGCTGACCATGTATTCCTCCTCCCCTTGCACTGTTACGATCCTCCCCCTAACCGGGTACTTGAGCTTCTGATGCAATGTGGAGGTCACTGCTCCAGCCTTGTGGATCCATGGGCGACCCAGCAAACAAGAATAGGACGGATGGATATCCATCACATAGAATTTTGAATCAAATACTTGTGACCCAACCCTGATTGGGATGTCCACTTCACCATGCACCATTCTTTTGGACCCGTCAAAGGCCCGGACAACAATGCTACTTGGTTTGAGCTCTAGACCCTCACAATCCAGCCTATCCAGAGCCTTCTTGGGCAGCACATTTAATGAAGAACCTGTGTCAACCAGCACATGAGCAAGAGTAGTGCCCCTGCATTCAATGGAGACATGCAGGGCATCATTATGGTTCTTCCCCTTTGCTGTCAGATCGGCATCAGAGAAACCCAGGCCATTATCAGCAGTTAGGTTGGCCACACAATCGGTGAACTGGTCAGCAGTCGTATCTTGGGGTACATGGGCAGTCTTTAAGAAAGCAATCAGAGCCTTTGCATGGGCCTCTGAACACAGCAGCAGTGACAACATGGAGATTTTAGAGGGGGTGTGCCCCAGCTGTTCCACAACATTGAAATCACTTTTCTTTATTATCTTGAGAATTTCTTCCATTTCCTGCTTGGAAGCCTCAACAATGGTCCTTGGTGCCTCCGTCCTGGCAGGCACATCAGCAGCAGTTCCCTTGCCCCGAGTATCAGATGACTCAGCAGCAGGGGTGGATACTTGGTCAGAAGGAGAAACAGGCACTCTGGCAGGTGTGAAGATCAAAGGCCTATGAATTGCTGGAGGAGCAATGTCTGGCGAGAACAGTCTTCCACTACGAGTGACCCTAGCAGGCCCGGTGATGTTGGAGACACCAGTATCAATGTTGCACTCTTGTTTCACACCCAGAACATAAACATCCGCCCCATAGTGCCATGGGACAGCCTTATCAGATTTGTAGGGTATAGGCCCCGAAACAGTAATGGTGATGGGAACATTCTTGTGAACTGACAAAACTTGTATAGGCTTCTTCGAAGGAGCCTCGGAATAGTTGTTGAAGATGGTAACGATCGACACTTCTTCAACAGGAGCAGCAGGAACAATAGTCTTTTCGAACAAAATCTCTCTACTATCTATCAGGTTTTGAATGCCTGACTTCAACAGAGAACAACCAGCAGGGGAAGCAACACATAGAGGGCAACTTTCGCTACATCCCGGAAATAAACCGGCTAGCAACAGATTCCTCTTGACCATCAACAACGGAGTAGCAACATCATCCACCGAAGCTACATACAAATTATCCTCAACAGCATTCACTCCATGCTGGGGCATGGGAGCATTTACAACATTCGGCCTCTCGGGCGCCTCAAACTGTATCTCCTTGGCATCAATGAGATCTTGAACCTTATTTCTTAGGGCCCAACAGTCATCTGTGTTATGCCCTGGGCTATCAGAGTGATAAGCACAGCGAGCATTTGGATTGAACTTGGGGGATGCAGTGTTGGGAAACTTTGGAGCCTCCTTGACAGTCACTAAATTGGTGGATAGCAGCTGTGGCAGGATCTGTGATAAGGTCATGCTTAAACGGGTAAACTCTCTCCGGGGTCTTTCAAACTTTTGAGGATTAGTTGGCCGAGGAGCGGCAGCAGGTTTGGCAATCATTACCGCACTGACAGATTGGCGGTGCTCAGGTCGCTCTGTTCTCCGGGAGTTATATACAACACTAGCCTCCTTTTTGAAGGGTTTCTTCTCAGTACTGGAGGAGGCAACTTTCTGTATCTTCCCTGATTTTATACCGGCCTCAATCCTTTCACCAGTCAGGATTAGATCGGTAAACCCGGCAGAGGAATTACCAATGAGATGATTGAAAAATGGACCAGACAGGGTCCCCAAGAACATATCTACCAGCTCCCGATCCGTCAATGGTGGCTGCACCCTGCCAGCCAGGTCTCTCCATTTCTGAGCGTACTCCTTAAAACCTTCACTCGACCCTAGCGACATACCCTGGAGTTGGGTACGCGTAGGAGCGAGGTCGGCATTATACTGATACTGCTTGTAAAAAGCAGTGGCCAGATCCTCCCAGTTACGAATGCTGATTCCATCTAGCTGATAGAACCAGTCGAGGTGAGTCCCTGAAAGACTCTCCTGGAAGAAGTGGATCCAAAGGTTCTTGTCTGCTGTGTAAGGCTGGATCTTCCTTACATAAGAACGGAGGTGCATCTTGGGACAGGAAGCCCCATCATACTTCACGAAGGCAGGTGTTTTGAACTTGTGCGGGATCACCACTCCAGTAGATAACCCCAAGTCTCCGAAATCCAATCCAGGTACCCGTTGAACTTCCACAGCCTTTAATCTGTCTTCCAGCTGTTTGTACCGGTCTTCAGCAGGAGGGTACTGGTCGTCGTTGAAGTCTGTTTCAGTATCAGAGCCCACAGGAGTAGTGACCTCCCTTTCATGGTGACTACCTTCCGTCACAGATGGAGGAGTCCTTTCAGCTTCAACAACCAAAGTGTTCCCGAGTCTGCGCCCAGTGTTAAATAGCACAGTCCTCCTCTTCTTCTTAGTCTTCTTCAGAAGCATGGTCTTTAACTCTTGTTGACCCTGAGACAAGCCCTTGATTAGCTCCTGAAATTGGGCGTTTTGCGCCTGAAACTGGACGTTCTGCGCCTGAAGAGCCTTGATAGCCGCATCGGTTGATGATTCAGGAGGGTTCATGATGCTGAAATAAACAGCGAAGAACGGTAAACAACCTGAAAAGAAAAGTACCTATGATGCACATGATGAATGATATGTGTTTATGCAATGCATTCAAGAGTTCGAAAATTCAAGTTTGTTGTAGACCAAAAGGAACACACGTTATTATTAAGAAAATCATTGTTTGATACATCAAAGCCTCATGGGCAAAAGTACAAAAAGATCAAATCACATCCAAAATATGTTGCGCATCTTCTCTGGAGCTATGTAAGTGTTGAGATTCCTTTCCTCGTGCAACAGACGGGTGAGCTCCAAAACCTTCTTTTCACTGGCATGCAAACTAGTCTCAAGAGAATTCCTCTCTTCTTTAAGCTGGATCCAACTCTTCTGCATCTCTTCCCAGGATGTGGGCATATCAGGGTGCTGAATAACATGAGACACCTCTCCTTCCAAGGCAGGCTCTTTGATTACTGGAAGCATGTGAGGATAAGGCATTACTAACTTCTGAGAGCGGGCTCGTACCCATTTGAGGTAAGGCTCCAAAGGGATGGAGTTCCTGTGCCCCAGTGTCTTGCTGTCTGTCCTACTAGGCATCCTCCAAGCTCTGATAAATCTCTGGCGAAGTCCTTGAGTATCGTTGTCGAAGTCAAAAACTATGTCAGGAATCAACATGTCATGAGGACCATCCCTCCGAGCATAACCAAATTGTCTCCAAGCCAGGCATGGACTATAAGTAATACCCCCTCTGATTCCAAGTAAAGGAACATTAGGATATTCCCCGCAACGATCAATGATAGTGACATCTTCCCTGGACCTAGGGCACCAATGTATATCTGCATGTGTAAGAGTCATCAACCGTTGTGACCATCTCAAACCCCGCTCGTTCTTCAGGACTGATTGTGGAAGGTGCGAAATAAACCACTTTCCCAGGAGAGGAGTGCAACACATAAGGACACCTCTTTTTCTCATGGTTCGAGTGTAACATGAGTGAAGGAGGTCTCCCAGCAACGTAGGTATAGGATTCCTGGACATAAAGGTCTGGACAGCACTGATGTCAATGAGATGATCTGGGTTAGGGAACAACACCAAACCATAAACAAGGAGGGCCACAACCTCTTCAAAAGCTTGCAAGTCAAGGGAATTCCAACATTCATAGGCCTTTTCAAACAGAAACCTGGCTAAGAACCCTTTGATACCACTTCTAACTTCCCAATGTCCCTTGAGGTCAGATGACTGTAGGTGCAAGGCTTTAGCAATTTCTTCAAGCTTAGGTTCCTTTTCTGTACCGTTGAAGGGTAACTGATTAAGGATAGGGATCTTCAGGAGTCGGGAGAACTCCTCCAATGTAGGTACCAACTGATAATCCAAGAAGGTGAAACAGTGATGCAGAGGGTCAAAGAATTGGAACAGGACTTTTATCATATCTTCCTCAATGTTGGTGTTGACCAAGCTGATGAGGCTTCCATGCCTTTCACTGAATGAAGAGTTCTCGGGAATCCTGGATATAAGCTCCTTAAGCTGAGGAGGGACCCTTACAAGACTGATTGGAATTGTCTTTCTACGAACAGTTTCCATGTCCTACAAAACAAGAACAAAGATGAAAATTCGAACCCCTGAAATGGTTAGTTAATGCATATGATGCTGGATGATGTCATGATGCTATGATTAAACACAGATATTTACAAAGACAAACATGTAAGGCACACAAGGCACACAAGACAGGCCCTTAAGGTTTAAGGCCAGCATGGGGTCTGGGTAGTACCCTCTTGAAGTTGGTGGGTTCATCCTGTCCTAATCAAAGTAACCGGGTTCTAAGGTTCCCAATATCACGGGATTGCTTTCATTGTTCATCGTTTCGATTTAGCCACTGAACTGGCGACCGAAATATTCCAGGAAAGCAACCCTCAATTGAGTGTAGTATCGAGTATCAACCAACCTCGGACTGCACCAAAGTCAGTTATCTCACTACCCTAAAGAGGCCAAGATTGTTCAATTAAGGTTCCTAAGGTCTGTTGATGCTTCATGACACCACATGGAGGCCCCGTACTCTCCTTGACTGACTCAAGGGTTACCGGTACACACCAAAATGCCACATCAACGTAGCAGACTGCTTCAACCATGTCGGTATACCCCGCACAGTTCCCTCACAGCCTTGTTGCTACTTTCTAAAAGGGTATCCCCCAGATCCGGGTTAGGATCTATAGAACTCCCAAGACGGTCCCACAATTTTAAAGCAAGCAAAGAATACAATTGAAAACACAGGTGAGAACTATCCCTAAGGTACACCTCACTTTAAGTTTATCCCTAGCAGAGTCGCCAGTTCTGTGATCGGTGGATCTGGAACTGACTGTTTTAAAGCTGGTTCGCGAAATGTCGCGGTAAGCAAGAGTCGCCACCGTCTTTTATTTTCTCCAATAGGAAAGGACAAAAGCACAGAAAAATTCCTTTAAAGAGATTGCTCTCGGTTCGGGAGGTAGGTTATAGAAAGGGAAGGTATTAGCACCCTTTCTATCCATGGTTATCCATGGGCTCTTAGGTACTTGCTCAATGTGTTTTCAAAATTGTTTGTTTGCTTTTCAATGTGGGTTTCAAAATATTCTTTGAAAAGTTTCAAGTCAACTCGTATGTCAGAGTGTTTGAAAAGTTTGTTTCGAAAGTTTTTTGAAAATGTGTTGGTGTGAAAAGAGTCTTCGTTTTGTTTGAAATTAGAGCAAGTACCTTTGAGAACCTACCTACCCTAAGGAATTCGTCTGTGTAAATGTCCTTTAAGGTAGTGCCATCCCACCATTGAGAGGTAGGTAGCACCACCGTTGGAGGTGTTCGGGTCAATTCGATTTTAGGGACATGGTGATCACCGGAGCAATGGGAAGACACCTTAGAAGCTACCCTCATGCCAGGTTCCCGGACCATGAGGACTTACTAAGACGTTTTCTACTCGACGATCACCTTTCGAAAGGCAACAGTGAGGCGTACCCTAGAGATGGTGTGTGCGAATTGTGTGTCATTTTCAGTTTATTGTTTGTCTTGTCATGCAATGGTGATCTAACGATTCGATTTTATTTTTGGGCATTCATTCTTTCATGCATATTTATTAGCAGTTATATATTTGCGAGAAAGTAAATCTAAACTATTACAACCGGCGCGGGTCCACATCGCCAAAAAAACCGAACCCGATTTGACTGAAAATAGATAAAGCGAATAAATAAAAGTTCGAGAGTTTTAAATTACATGGCTTTGGGGCATATACATAATTATTTACACAATATAAAACAAATGCGCGAAATAAAGAGATTAACAAAATTAGGGCGTTGGACCCTTTTACAAACAATTAAAAATTAATCAAGGAATCTAAAATTAAAATTGAATGAAAAATAGTATTTTTTGTGTTTTTTTTAGATTTAAAAGAAAAAAGAAAAAAATTAATTAAAATTAAAATGCTAAACCCTAGTTTTAATGTTTTTTAAGTTTATTATGAAAAAAGATTTAATTTCTAACCTAATTAAATTCTAAACTAATTTATGTACAATTTTTGATTTATAGAAAATAAATAATAAATAATAATATTGTGAGAAAAAAGGAAAAAAATTAAAAAAGGATATAAAAAATTAATAATTAACCTAATTCTACATTTTTTGGATCTTTATTATGAAAAAAAGAATTAAAATTAAAATTAAAACCTAATTAAACTAAATGATTTACATTTTAATTTATTTATAAAAGTAATCAAAATTAATTATATTTTTTTTGTCCTTTCTGTATTTTTAATGTTTTTTATATTTTTGTAAGAATTAATTAAATCAGAAAATAAAACACAAGTAAATTTAAAAATAATAGGATGTAAAGAAAATTAGAAAAAAGAAAAAAAAGATATAACCAGGGAGGTGTGGTCTCAAATTTGGAGGTGCAAGCCTGAAAAGCCTGGCCCATCTTCTTTGAATTTTGTGGACTTTTCCAATCACATGCACGCCTGTTGACCTTCCCCATGGTATTCCCCAGTGCACAACCCTTGATCTGATCCCACTAAGTGACGTGGCTGGCCTGATCTGGTGAGTATATGGTAGTCTGCAACGTCACATCCACACCTGAACATATATGGAAAAAGAATATTGAAGTGAAGTAGACCTGGGAATCGAACCCAGGTCTTATGCATTATTCACGCGCTCGCTTGCCATCTGTGCCATTGAATGTTAATTGACATATTATAATGCATAAAAAACAAAAGGAAAAACTAAGCGCGTTAGTAAATGGGCGCGCAAAATTTAAAACATCCAACCATTGCACGCCAGCACATCATCGTCTTCGCCTCATTTTTTTTTCTTCTGAAACATACGCATACAGCAACGGTTTTGAGGCGTTGCATTAGGTAAGCTACAAAAAAATAACGAATAGCTTGTTTCCTAATATAAATTAGGCGCAAGCATGTAGATCTCTTCGTCCAGATGCATGGAGTGTGATAGTCATGGTCTTGAGGGCCAATTTTGCAGTATGGTAAAAACCCTAAAATCAAAACTTGAAAACCCTAGAACGTGAAAATGGTAAAATCGTGTATGGCTTATGAAAATGCAATTAAATACCATGAACAGCTTGGAAACTTTGTGAGGAACATGAATATGTAATTAAAAATGCAAAAGGATGCTTAGAATCAAGAACACGAATTCAAAAATTTTTCTGTACAGTTTCACTTGTAGATACCAGTTCAAGGAGTTTTGATTGATGTTATGAATTGGGATACGTTCAGAATTGTCTCAGGAAGCTATTGGTACAAAAATTAAGGCTTGAAAAGATCCCTAGCACTGATTTCAGTTTTGCATTTTATAGCCAAAATTTCAAATGTCCAAATCACCTTTGAGCGAGCCTTTTGCTGCACTATGGTTAGGGTTTGACTCAATGCATCTTATGGAATGGAATTGGTTTGTTTCTTGACCTAAATTCAAGCTTGGGAAAGAATTGGCCTTAGGGTTTCTTCCATTAACCATTTTCCTTCTTTTTAGCCAAAACCTAGACCTAGTATGCAAATGAACCTTAGCCTGATTTTTGAGTTGGTTCATGATGCATAGAAGTTGTCCAAGTTCATATGACATTATTTCATTGATTTTTAAATTTTATTTGAATTTTCAAAGAATTAAAATGAATTAAATCATCAAAAATTAAATAAAATAAAAAAATCAATATTTGGTCTTGAAATCAACCATGGAACACGTGTGTAGCATGACAAGGATGAACAAAGTGAGAAAAATGGGGCCCTTTTGTCAAAATTGGATTTTCAAGGATAGTTGACTTTTGCCATTTCACAAAATTTTCCCAACTTCTACAAGGCATAACTTGCTCAATTTTTAAGATTTTCTCATGTTCTTGGACATTTTGGAAAGGTCTTTGAGTCCTTTAACCAATGCCTTTGGTCCCATGTCATTTTGATTTACCAATCTCAAGTTATGGTCTTTGACTTAAAGTCCCTTTTTGTTGACTTTTGAAAATGACCTGTAATGTTGAAATTGATAACTTTTTGTGAGAGCATTTCTTGGACTTGAAGTATGAAGATGAGTTGTAGGAAATGTCTTTCTCTTCAAAATGAGCTTTGGATGGAATTTTTCTGATAATCCATGTGAAAGTTATGCCCTGGTCAATTTCAGTTGACTTTTTTCAGCTGTCCAAATATAGCAACTTTTGCATCTTTGATGATTTCTGAGCCAAATTTTGAGAATCATGATCAAGCATTGATCAAATGATGTTTGTGGCTTCAAAATGATAGGTTGACCAAAAATTTGAACTTTTGACTGCCAAATGACCATTTTGCCCCTACAGTTGACTGTAGTGCAATTTAGGGTTTTGACTGTGCAATCTTGAGCTGAATGCCTTGAAACTTGATATGAGGATGCTTGACCATGTTTGTAAGCATATGAGACTTGATTGAGCCTTTGAAAACTTCCTTTTCTTGGTCAGAACCCAAACCCTAGTTTTGACTGTATAGGAGACAGTTGAATGCATAACCCTTGGGGAATTTTGTGACCTTGACTTGACAATTTCTTGAGGAATATGGGAGGGCAAATTTTGGGGTACAACACTAGGTTACTTGATTTTGAAGAAAAGTGGAAAAATAAGTTTCAATGTGTAGTACAAGCATGGACTGGGTGATTGTAAGTGTCTAAACAAGTTTCTCTTGAGTTATAAGACATGTATGATCAGAAGAGAACAACTGCAAGGCTCAAGAACAAGTTTTATGCAAAAAGCTACTTTATAAAAATGGCATTGTGCACTTTCTTCCCAAAATGGATATAAAGCATGGCCTTGTATTGAATGCTTGAATTGAGACCTCTAACAGTTGTGCAAGTAATTAATTATGCAGTGCCTAACAAGTTTGAGGCCTACAAAGTAGAGGTTATGTAGCATAAGTTTGAATTTTGGATCTTGTTCATCACAAAATGACTTGTAATTCAAGTGATAAAACCCTAACTTCATCTCTTCGATTCTCCCTACTCAAAAATAATATCAAGAAGTTATTGGACATTTTTGAAACCTTGAAATGTGCTCTACAACCCCTCTTTGAATCACTTTTGAAAATTCCCCTTGGAACTATATGAAAATGTGCCATGAAGTTTGGTCAAAATCCTGACCAAATTAGGGCAAAAATTTCACTAAGTGTTTTGTTTCATGACCATGTGTTCTTAAAATTATAACTTGAGATCCAAGCACTTTTGGAAGGAGTTGTGTAAAGCAATGTTGTAGATTTCATGGAGATCTGAAACTTTCATGTTGTAAGTTTCTTTTGAATCATCATGCATCATGGTGAAAATTTTGCTCAAAGTTGTGAAAAAATTAGAAATTTCCAACACTTAGAAAAATTTCTAAGTTTAGAAATTTTAAATTTTCAAAATGAAATCTTGAATTTTTTATTTCTTGATGAATAAGTTTCATATTTTGGCATGCTTTGATGAATTGTGATCTTTTACATTAGATTTTGACCAAAAAGTCAAAGTTTGACTTTTCAGTATACATTTGACTTTTGATCAGTTGACTGAAAATTCATCTGTCAATCCATTGGACTTGAGAAATGTTTTGAGCCATGTAATTAGGTAAAAATTATGCAATTGGACTCTTGAGATCATTCCTTAAACCAATTGATCATTTGCTAGGTCAAAAATCAGAAATTGCCCTTTCCTAGTCAAAACCCTAATTTTGACCATTTTGCCTTTTTGAAGATTTGATCAAATTTCTTGAGGAATTATGGTCCAAACTTGATCAAATGGTACATATGAGTTTAAAATGTTGATGTGGATAAAAAATTATGAAGTTTGACTGTAAATTGGCCATAGTTGACTTTTCCCCAATACAACTGATTTCTTGGTCAACTGCTCAATTGACTGAGCAAAAGTGTGATCCAAAGCTTGAAACTTGACATGAGTAATCTTGAGGGTCCATAATGATCCATGAAAGTCATATGGGGAATTGGAATTTCAAATATCCTTGTGCAATCTCAAACCCTAATTTTGGTCATCAGTGTTTAAGGAGGTATCTTGAGCTGATCAACCCTAGTGCAGTCTTGAGCCAAAGGAGATCTTGTGAGCAAGTTCTTGATAAGTGAGAGGGAAAATTTTGGGATACAATAGAGACCAACATTACTCAGCAGAGTCCTCCTCAACAACAGGAATAAGGATTCCCATAAGGGAATATCTCATGAAATCAACAGTCTTCTGGATGGCATCTTTAAGCCCATCTCCGACGACTCTCCGTCATATTCTGATGGCATCTTTAAGCCCATCTCCGATGATCTCCCGTCATATTTTCCAAATGGCATCTATAAGCCCATTCCCAATGCTATCTACACATTCAAGTATCATCTCAGACGAGTGAAAATTTCTGGGCACTCTAGTGTTCAATCATCTTCCACCTTCAGATCACGAAAGGCAGACAAGCCAATCTACATCTTCAGGTTTAAGAAGATTGAACAAGGGCAGCTGTTGTACCTCAAAATTTTCCCTCTCATTTTTTACAAAATCTTATTTTACATGGGTGGTTACAAACACTTTCTAGAAGAAAAATAACAAATTTTGAAGTTGGCCAAAGTGTCCTTCGATGAGGTGTCTTTCGATTGGCATCTTAACAATGTCTTTCGATTGGCATCTGAAGGAATCCTTCGATTGGACTTTTGGCATGATCCTTCGATTGGCCTTTTGGAAAGATCCTTCGATTGGACCTTTGGCAAGACCCTTCGATTAGACTCTTGGCAAGACCCTTCAAATGACAGGAGGGTATTCGAAGGGGTCAAGTGTCCAGGTCTGAAAGAGACATGAATGCTTTAAGAGAGGAATGCTTTTAATTTATCTGATTCTTGTCTCTTGGCTTTAATGGCATGTTTAATTGGTTATCTCTTGTCGTTACTGGACCATCATACTCCTATAAATACAAGGGCAAGCATACAGTGCCAGGGAGAGAGAAAACTAAAGAAAAGATCAAGGAAAAAGGAGAGGACATAGGCGAACGAAAGAGCGAACAAAGAGAGAGAGATACTTACGCCCAAAAAAAAAAGAAACTACACACATATACCGCCTGACACGAGAAACTTGCCCATAGATAGCACCAAAAATTCTTCAAATTTTCAATGAATCCCAGAGTTTCCACAACCCTTGTTGCAGGATTTCCCACACTCAGGATTCCAAATCGAAGCACCTCCGAGTGGGTAATGAAATTTTCAATCTCATCCAATCTATAATTTGAATCCATACTGTTTGCATATTCATGTCATTGTTTATGAATGATTTAATACAATATATGTAAGTTGCAGCACCCAGATGCTAGGATACCATTTCTATGGATCTATCAAAATACTCACTTTCGAAACTTATGATACATACTATTATAAATCGAAACAACCCCAGTTTTGGGTTCAGGAATGGATTTCAAACGGGACATTTTTTGTATTATTTAGTTTCAAATTAACCAATCTGCAGGACTAAAAGCAGGAGTCATGCCTTTCGAATGAGCAAACAGCTCAAGGGGCGAAAAGGAATTCATGCAATCGAAGGGACTAGGATCCAGCATCCCAGGCCTTGTGTTTTTTATTTCTAACAAATTTCCTTGCAAGGCCAGCATCCCATATCGAAGGATGGTACATCCAGATCGAACGCCCAGATGTGCTGCCTCTCAAACTTCTTCGATCCAGGCCTCACTGTTTCAATTTCTAACGTTTTGCTTACAGTGCCCCAAGACCCTCGAACGAGTTCTTCGGTCACCTCCTTGGATCGAAGAGCAACCCATGCCTCTTCGACCCAGGCATTACCTCCAAGAATGCATTTTATTTTTCTCCTTACTGTGTTGGTCTTTCGATTTCACCTTTCTTTTGGGCTGTTTGACCTTACTACTTCTAAGCATTAATTAACAAGCTAAAAAACAAAAAGACCTTAGGTTAGTTTTTACATCAAATTAATTTTGTCAATTAATTAATTAACTATTTTAATATTTACTTAAAAAACTAAAATTAAATAGATTTAGGATTTTTTTTTAATTCAATTTCTTTTTATACCAAAAACAAACAAAAAAGTTCCTTTCACTTAGGATTTTTAGATGCATTTTCAATTCAGGCGCGCGTTTATTTACTTTAGCAATTTTTTTAATTGATGTAATTGTGCCCGATTTGTAATAACTTAATTAGGATTTTAATTTCTGCACTTTATTTTTCAGTCAATTCCTTATGTAATTGTCCCAAAGCCTTGTAATAGCGTAGGACCTTTATTTCTCGCTTTTATATCTTATATGCTAGTATATAAACTGCTAGCAACCTAGGCATGTATGCTGAATCAGTCAATCTGTAGATCACTAAAATTTAAGATAAATATATCTGAAAAAAGCACACTTTTGCACACTTTCACCTCTAGGGTATCCCCGCTTCGGTTGCCTTTCGTAAAAACGGTCATGTCCCTCGAGAATGGGGACGCTTTAGCAAGGACCCGCAAAAATAAATAAAAAAAAGATCATAGTCCCTCGATGATCCTACGGTGTTGCATTTCGGTAAATGATCTCGTCCCTTAAACGAAATTGCTAAAGCGTCTCCGTATGTTGCCTTTATGACAGTTAAACGTCCCTTTCGATGTCCCTCAAACATTCAACGATAAAGCTACCTACTCACTAATAGTAGGATAGCATTGTCTGAAGGAAAAGAGGAAAAAAACGACCCTTTCTGAGTAATAAGAGTAGATAGCTGTTGTACCCCAAAATTTTCCCTCCCATATTCTCCAAGATTTGTCAAGAATGATCTTCAAATTGTTCAAGATTACTCAAAGGGGTGTACAGTCAAACCACCTCCTAAGCCAGTTGAAATTAGGGTTTTGGTTCTTTCAAGGAATTTGAGGTTTTCAATGGTTCAATTAAGTCTCAATGGCCTATATACATTCTCAAGCACCTACATGCCAAGTTTCAAGACTCACAGTGCCAATTTGCACAGTCAAAGGCTTCCTTTGATCCACAGTCAACTATAGGGGCAAAATGGTCATTTTGCAGTCAAAAGTCAGAATTTTTGGTCAACATCTTATTTTGAGCTCACAATCATCATTTGATCAAGTCTTGATCATGATTCCACAAGCATAGCTCAAAAATCATCAAGATGGAAAAGTTACTATTTTTGGACAGCAGAAAAGTCAACTGTATCTTGACCAGGGCATAACTTTTTCATGGTTCATCATAAAAATCCCATCCAATGCTTATTTTGAAGGGGATTACATTTCCTACAATCCATCTTCACACTCCAAGTCCAAGAAATTCACTCACAAAAAGTTATCAATTTCTACATTATAGGTTAAATTCCAAAGTCAACAAAAGTGCACTTTAGGTCAAAGGCCATAACTTTAGATTGGTAAATCCAAATGACATGTGACCAAAGGAATTGGTTAGAGGACTTCAATGCCTTTCCAAAATATCCAAGAACATGTTCATATGATCAAAATTAAGCAAGATATGCATTGGAGAAGTTGGGAAATTTTTGTGAATTTGCAAAAGTCAACTTTGCTCAAAACACCTTATTTTTGCTAATGGGCCTCAAATATCTTCTTGAAACTTCATCCATGGCCTATGCACGACCCATCAAGCTTAATTGAATTTATTTTATTATTTTTATTAATTAATTGGATTTTTAATTGATATTAATTCATTTAATTAATTTAAATTATAGGAAAATACAAAGATTTGGTTTTTCAATCTTTTTGTGAAGCAAATATGACCTAAAAAGGCTGGCAATTTCGTGCACCAAATCAAAGATGCAAAATCTCCAAAATTGGCAACTTTGTTCAATCATGAAAATGCAAAAAGATTTGATTTTCAATCAAATATTCAATCATCATTGCAATGGATTCCTGCTCAAGATTTTGACCTAATTCCATTCCTCTATATATATGCAAGTAAACCCTAACTCATGGACATGAAAAAAAGCTGCAGAAAGACCATAGCCATATTGAGAAATTTCAAGAAAATTGAAAAACGGATTTCTACATTCCAGGCCAATTCAAGGCATTCCATTGATTCTAACACCTTGCAGGAGTTCCCAGGAACGTGTGGCAATTGAATTCACACGCTAAAGCTCAAAGAATCACAGGATACAGAACCACGGTTTGACCTTTTTTTCCAAAATCGTATTATTGAATTCATGCATAATTAACATGTTTTATTGATTGTGTTGCATTGCCAGAGGTCATATCAAGCTTATGGAATCATTTAATTGAATTATAACGCATTGAATCACAAAATGCCATGGACGATTTCTAGGGTTCATAAGTTTTGAAATTGGGGCTTTGCAATCCAGGAAAAATTAAGACTCATAAAACCCATGACTGGATTCGTTGAAACAAGACGAACAAGAAGGAACCCTCGCGAAATATTTATGTGAACCACAGTTCTATTCGCTATTTTTCGCCACTGTAGTTTGTGGTGGTTAAAACCCCCCTCTATTTAATGTTATATTTACAGGTACCAGCGAAGAAGACAAGGACGTGTTAGCCTGCCATTGGATAGTTTGAAAGTGCGCGCGTGTTTTTTTTGTGTTACAGCATATGAATTGATTTTTGTATATTATATTTACTTGTTATTATAATATCAAAGCGAGCAGGTGGTTGGAGTGGTTAAGGCATTGGCTTGGAATCATTGGGACCTGGGTTCGAATCCCAGGTCCCCCAAAACGCTTATATTATTTTCTTGTACATATTCACATGCAGCTTCCCAGGTGATGACCATCATATACCTCAAACATCCATGCGCCAAGTGGCCACAAGCTCAAATCCAATGGCCATGAGATGATGATCACCATACTCCCAGTCAATACGCACCATGGAGGATCTCAAAAAGTCAAAGAGGCTGCAAGAAATGGGCTTCAAGATTGCATCATACACCTCCAAAATTTGGCCCAACACCCCTCAAGTTTATTCTTTTTCTCTTCTATTTTTATTTTCTTTTATTCTAATTATTTACTATAATTATTATTACTTAAATTAACCAAATTGATTTTTCATAGTAAATTCAGAAAATAATATTTTATTATTATTATTATTATTATTTATTAATTTCACCTTTAATTTATTATTTTTGTAAATAAATACTAACAACTTAATTTAGTTTTTTTAATTAGGTTAATTTAAATATTTTTTGCAATAAATAAAATAAATTAGAATTAGGGTTTTACTAATTTTTTGACCATTTTTTTTATTTATTTCCTTGAGACATTAAAAAACCCAAAAATATTTCCTTTTATTAATTAATTAGTTTTAGGTTTAATTTAATTAAATACAAAAAGGACAAAAATTTCTTTCTTTTCTCAAAAAGGGTCAAAACCCTAAGGACTTCTCCGATTCAATTCTTTCTCGCGCATGTGGTTATTGTTTATTAATTTTTGATCATATTTATGTAATTGCTCCGAGGATGTAATAGCTTTAATTAGGACTTTTTATCGCTTTCTTTAATTTTCCGCAATTTACTTTTCCAAGGGTTTGTTTTTGGCGATGTAAATACCCGACGCCTTGTAATAGCGTAGATTTACTTTCCCGCAAATTATTAACTGCTAGATGTATGTTAATTAGGCTATGCATGACAAGACTTATCTCTGAAATTAAAATCAACCCGTAGCTCACCATAACATGTGCAAAGATAACTTAACTGAATCCTGACACACTCGCACATGCCACTCCTAGGGTACGCCTCACTTGGTTGCCTCGACGTGGTCATTGAGTATAGGGTGTTTTAGAGGTCGCCCTCTTGTCTAAAGATCCAAGTTGCCTCGAAATGGTTGCCTCGGATAAAAAGGATCTAGGACACTACCGCTAAGGCGTCCTACTATTGCTTTGGTGACCACATGTCCCTATAATCGAATTGACCCGAATAACTCCAACGACGGTGCTACCTACTTCTCAATAGTGGGATAGTATTGTCTAAAGGACATTTACACAGCTTAATTTCTTTTGAGTAGGTAGAGGTTCTCAGGTACTTGCTCTTTCAAAACAAAACAACTTTTCGCACCTACACTTTTCTGACAAAAGTTTTCAAACAACACTTCATACACTCTTGAGGACTGATACAAGAGGTAAATCGAAGTTTTCAAACAAACTTTTTTTCAAAATCCACAAACACAAGAAAAGCAAAACATTTTGAAAATATAGTGAGCAAGTACCTAAGAGCCCGTGGATAACCACAGATAGAAAGGGTGCTAACACCTTCCCTTTCTATAATCTACCTCCCGAACCCGAGAAACATCTCGAAAAGGAATTTTGTTGTGCTTTTGTCCTTTCCTTGTTGGAGAAAATAAAAGACAGTGGCGACTCTTGCTTACCGCGACATTTCGCGAACCAGCATTCTAAAACAGTCAGTTCTATTTCCACCGATCATAATAGCTGTTAGAAGTTTGCTCAAAAATACTTTATGCACTTACACATAAATACCACTTTTCAAAAACAATTTCAAAACATTTACTTTGTTAACACTCTTGAGGACTGATACAAGAGTTAAACTTAAAGTAAATCGCCGCACTAAGGCATCTTTCAAAGCATTTTCAAACACACAAAGCACAAAAGCATTTTAAAAATGAGCAAACCTCTAAGAGCCCGTGGAAAACCACAGATGGAAAGGGTGTTAACACCTTCCCTTTCCATAATCTACTCCCCTTACTCAGAAAACATCTCGAAAAGGTATTTTTCTGTTCTTTTCACCCTTTCCTTAATTTGGATAAAATAAAATACGATGGCGACTCTTGCTTACCGCACATTTGCAAACAAAAAATGCAAAACTAGCATATTAAACAGTCGGTTCTGCCACCGTGTTACACCCATCAATGAAGCATCATAATACATAACAAACGGTTCTGCAGATTAGGAAAAGTCAAAATAGGAGCGGTTGTCAACCTTCTCTTAAGCTCTTGAAAATCAGTTTCACACTGAGAAGTCCAAATAAAAGCTTGACCCTTCCAAGTTAATTTCATCAATGGCAAAGCTAACTTGGAAAATCCTTCAATAAACTTATGATAATAACCTGTTAAAACAAGAAAACTTCTAATCTCATAAACAGATATTGGAGCTTCCCATTAAGACACAACCTCAATCTTCGACGGATCAACAATAATACCAACTTTCAATATCACATGACCAATGAAACTCACTTCCTCCAACCAAAACTCACATTTAGAAAACTTAGCATATAGTTGGTTCTCTTTCAACACAGATAACACAATCCTCAGATGCTCAGCATGATCTTCTTCACTATTCGAGTAGATCAAAATATCATCAATGAACATAACAACAAACTTATCCAAATACTGATGAAAAAGCCTATTCATGTATTCCATAAATACACCAGGTACATTGGTCACACCTAACGACATCACAGATTACTTATAATGACCATACTTTGTTCTAAAAGCAGTCTTCTAAATATCTTCAGCCTTCACATAAATCTGATGATATCCAGACCATAAATTTATCTTGCTAAGAATACAAGCACCCAGCAACTGATCCATTAAATCATCAATCCTTAGAAGTGGATACTTATTCTTGACAATCACCTTGTTCAGTTATCTATAATCCACACATAATCTTATAGTATCTTCTTTCTTCTTAACCAATAAAACAGGTGTACCCCACAATTACACACTAGGACGAATGAACCTATTCTCAAGAAAATACTCAAGTTGACCCTTCAACTCCTTCAATTTAGATGCCGACATCTGATATGGAGCCATCGATATCGGACTAGTTCCAGGAACTAAGTCAATCGTAAACTCCACTCAACACTCTGGAGGTAAATCACTTACATCTTCAGGAAATACCTCAGGAAAATCACGAACTATTGGTAATTCACCAATCATTTATTTCCTACTAATATCCAATGTTGCCATCAAAGCCAATAACACAACACCATCCTGCACAAACTCATTCACTTGCTTGGCAGACATAAACAAATCTCTCTCAAAACTAGAATCAAGAAAGATAACCGTCTTATCAAAACAATTGATAGAAACATGATTGTATTCCAACTAGTTCATCCCAAGAATAACATCAAGTTGATATAACGGAAGACACGCTAAATCAACTCCAAATTCTTTACCAAAAATACTCAACGGACAATTCAAACACACATATGAAGTAGTCACTGAACCCATAGCAGGAATATCAATAACCATAATTCCATTCATATCAGATAACTCAAGATTAAATCTCTTAACATAATGCAAAGAAATGAAAGAATATGCTGCACCAGTATCAATAATAGCAATCAAAGGTGTATCATTAATAAAGCACGTACCTCATATTAGTCTATCCTCCACAGCAATCTCGGAACCAGATAAAGCAAACACTTTCCCTCTATCTTGTTCCTTCCTCGGTTGTCACACTTGGTACTAATGCGCCCTTGTTCACCATAGTTGTAGCAAGTCACACTCGCACCTCCTCTACAATCATGAGCTTTGTGACCTAGCTTTCCACACTTGAAACATTTCACTTCAGCACCTGTGCACTCATTACTATGATGTCCTTCGACGCCACACTTGTAGCACCAAACCGGAGTAGGAGCTTCGTTGTACCCCAAAATTTTCCCTCTCATTTCTCAAGAAATTTCTCACAAGATCTTCCATGAACCAAGTTTGCAGCAGTAATACATCAATTTAGGTTTGGAATTGGCACAAGGGCAAAATGGTCAAAATGCACACTGAAAAGTTAAACTTTGACTTTTGGATCAAAATCAAGTTTCAAGAATCACATTTTATCAAAACATGTTAGAATATGAAGTTGTTTCATCAAGAAAATCAAAAGTCAAAATGACTTTGGAAAAGTCAAAGTTCTAAACACTTAGAAATTTTTCTAAGTGTTAAGAAAATATGATAAGTTCAGAACTTCTGGCCAGATTTTCATCATGATACAAGATAATTTAGGAAGAAATTTTGACAGAAGAGTTGTAGATCTCAATGAGATCTAAAACATTGCAGAAGAAAACTTCTCATAGAAATGCTGAGATTTCAAGTTATAAATCCTTGAAGACACGCCAATGAAGCTAAAGCACTTAGTAAATTCTGAGCATTTCCAAGTCAGAATTTGGTTAGAACTTCTGGGCCAATTTTCACGCAGATACAATCAGAGTTTGCAAAAGTGATTCAAAGAGGGATCACAAAGCATGTTACAAGCTTTCTGAAAAGTCTGAGAATTTCTTCAGATCATGCTGGAGCAGAGAGAATCAAAGATCAGAAGTTGGACATTTGTTCTAGGTTACGCTTACGCTGAACTTCTGGTCCAGCTTCAAGCTATGCTTCACAATCTCATGTTGCAGGCTTTCTTGCTTGTTAAATCTCATCATCATTTAATGCTTACACCAACTTTTGAGACTTTATCCAAAAGATTTTTCCCACGTGTGGCATAGAAGTACCATTGTTGTCCTTGAAAAGCAAACTTTTGTACAAAGTTTATTCTTGGCCCATGCTTCACTTTGATTCTGAGTGTACTTCTCCCACAAATCATGCTTACAAACTCAGATTAGGTGTGCTTAAAGCTGCTAACCACTCTATTTGCCTTGAAACCATATTTGTCTAAACTTGCTTCAAAAACAAGTCAACAAGCCATAACACATGATGGATGTACTCTTAACATCTCCAAGGTTCTAAATACTTTGCCTATAAATTAACATCATTTACAAACTGAAAAAGGGGGGGAAATTTGAAAAAAGCCTTGAAACCTTGCTGAAAATTCCAAGAACCTGAAATTGCAGCCCAATCACAAAACCTGCTAATTTCTGGTTTTTGCATCCAAGCTTTAATTTTCCTTGTGCATCTCTTGGCCAAATCACCCACACATTTTCTGATATACACTTAGAAGTCGTCCCAACTTCTGTTTTCAGACTGTAACACAATCTCCACCAATCTTCATTTCAAAAATCAAAACTTTGCTTCTTGGCTGCTCCAGAACATTCCAGCCATCCATAACTCAAGTTGAGGCTTGCTTTAGCTTTCTGAGAACGTGAGAAAGCTGATCAGAACATCACAGCAATCTGAACCAGGCTCTAATTCATAGAACAACTTCCAGCTGCAAGGTGAGTTTCTTCTGATTTTCATCTCATTACTTAGGCATTGTTAGGCTTGCATTTTCAAAGATACAATGTAGATATCATGGCTCTGGTTCTGTACATATTTATAGATTTCATTTATATGTCCTAAGTAGAGAGAATTTCATATCAGAACTTCTTGAGGAAATTAGGGTTCAGAATTAGGATTAGCAAAGTTCATGCTTGCTTCTGGTTTACAGTTCCGATGCTTTGTATTTCTGAAAATATGTTGAAATTTGGCATAACCGCTATGTTTATATTTTCCACGTTTGTTGAGAAATGACTAAGTTGCAGATGCTCTGGCAGGCATGGAGAAAGAGATGAAATTCATCATCAGAACTTACTTTGTGATACATGTTTATGTTTTGCTTCTAATACCGGATGTACATCCACCCCAGTGGTAGAAAGCGCGCATATAAGACATTAGTGTTAAGGGTCCTGGGTTCTAGCCTCAGAAGCATCTTTTTATGTTTATTTCTTGACATTTTTACCCCATTATTTGTCAAACAATATTCCTGGATCAGAACTTATAGATAAACCCCCTCCCAGTTGTTTGTCAAAACAGTACTCCGGGACCAGAACTTCTAGCCAGTCTCATCCAACAACATTGACACCTCACTTACCTATTATCATAACTTCTAGCCTTCCAGTAACACTAGAACTTCTAGATTTCCAGCTGCATTAGAACTTCTAGGCTCTCTCAGCAATCAGAACTTCTAGGCTTTCCTTTGTTCCCAGCAACCTCAAAATGTTAGTGCGTCTGGATCCAGAACTTCTGGCTTTCCCCTTTTTTTGCTAACATTTGCTTTCTGATTTGCAGTGCATCCTGAGTCAGAACTTCTGCTCTCTCCTCTTTCAGCAACGCGCTGACTCTAACTCTTATTCTATTATTATTTTTATCATCACTTTTATTTTCATTAATCAAAAACACCAAAAAATACTTTATATTCACACGCTTTATTTTATTTCTTTTAAAACAAAAGGTTAAAAATATTTTCATAAGCAAGTTTATTTCTTAACAAAAACAAAACAAGTCTATTTTATATTTCTTGTACATTATTTCAATATGGTTGTAATAGATAATTAGGATTTTTATTTATTGCAATCCTCATTTGTAAATTTGTACACCCCATCCCCAAGTGATTGTAATAGCGTGGGATATTTACTTTTCGAAATTTATCGCTTTCATATAAATGCTAGTAATTAGGATTTGTATGGCAAGATAAAAACAAAAATTAGACAACCCTTAATCAAAGACTAAATGCATGCGAATCAAACACAATATTCACGCATGGACCCCTAGGGTTAACTCCACTTGTTGCCTAAAAATGGTCATGTTATGCATTTGAGACGTCTTAGCAAAAACAATCAAAAATACAAGATCATAGTCCCTTGACGACGCTTTGAATGTTGCCTTAAAATGATCTTAGTCCCTTAAGAGAAATGCTAAGATATCTCACAACATTGCTATCATGTATATACGATGACCCACGCCCGTCCCTTTACATCCAAAGATAGAGCTTCTTACCAATCAATGGTAAGATAGCAATGTCAAAGGAAGAGAGAAATGAACGGAAGATTTTTGAGTAGGTAGAAACGTTCTTAGTTGCTTGCTCATTTTAAAAACAAACATCTTTTCAAACACACTTTCAAAACATGAAATATTTTCAAATTTTCAACACTTTGTATACATTCTTATAGAGACGAAAATCATTACAAAGTTTACCTAAACAAAGGCGCTTTTCAAAAATACTTTCAAAACCCACCACAAAGCACATTTTCAAACAAAAGCAATGATCTAGCAAGAAACTAAGAGCCCATAGATAACTATGGATGAAAAGGGTGATAACACCTTCCCTTTTCATAATCTACCCCCCGAACTCAAGAAAATAATCTCAAAGGTCTTTCCTGTTCTTTTCATCCTTTCCTTATTGGATAAAAGAAAAGTTGGTGGCGACTCTTGCTATCTGCAACAAATGCGATCAAACGCGAAACATCCCAAGTCAGTTCTCCCACCGTATTATAAGCTCCCTCCCCACCCGGGTTCTTGTCATAACCAACTTTCTCTTTCCCTTTACCAACATATGGTTTTCCTCTAATTGACCTTTTCCCTTCTTATCAGTCAAAGACTTATAGTGAGCAGCACTATCTCTACTATCCTCATCATAGATCTTACTCTTGTTAACCAACTAAGAAAATCGTGTAATCTATTGATAACCAATAGCCTTCTTGATCTCAGGTCTCAAACCATTCACAAACTTAAGACACTTAGATCTCTCAGCATTAGCAGTGTTGTAATGAGGACAAAACTTAACCAGCTCCTCAAACTTTGTAGCATACTCAGCCACAACTCCATTACCCTGCTTCAGCTCAAGAAACTCAATCTCCTTCTTCCCACATACATCCTCTGGAAATTACTTCTCCAGTAATGCATCTCTAAAAAGTGCCCAAGTAACCTCAATCTCATCCTCTTCAAATCTCTGAACAGTGTTACTCCACCAATCCTCAGCTTCCTTCTCAAGCATATGGGTACCAAACTGCACCCTCTATGCATTTGAACAATTCATGACCTAAAAGATCTTCTCAATCACTTTCATCCATATATGTGCTTTGTCAGGTTCATGCGCTCCTTCAAAGATTGACGGATTGTTCCTCTAGAACTTCCTTAAAGCACGAAATTCATCATCATCCTTGCTACCAGCATTGACGTACGACTATTGCCCAATCGCACCGGCCAACATAGCCAATGCCTCAGCAATAGCATCGTCGTTCTTTCCTGCAACTATCATCCTAAAATTTCAATCAACTAACAACCCTCATCAGAAAAACAGTACCGATTGTGTCATAAACACATATCGAATACAAAAAGGAAATAAACACATTAATAACCTGGCCAACTAGCCGACCATGCTCTGATACCACTAATGTAACACCCGCTAAACCCCCGTGCAAATATATGGCATAATCAGAGTAAATTAGCATGCATATCAAAAGAGGGCGTCACATGTACTTCAGAACTAACAACAAATACACCGGTCATGCTCATAACACACATTTAAAATCATGTTCCATACACTAACACATATGCATATCACAACAAAATAATTCTTTGTCATAGTAATACTAATAATTGAAATCCCATACTAACAATCATATCATAAAACATCAGGCACTAAAGGACACTCATCACATAGTCTCAATACATCATAGATAAAAGAGATTATAATAAACATCTCTCAAACAAACATGAGCTCAAATGTTCCCCGTGTTACATAAACCAGGGCATGACTCACTACCTAAATAAGCAGATAAACAAAAACTAGATCCTCTGACCAATCCTCGCGAGAAACACCACTATCTTTGGTACTTGAGCAATGTCGTATAAAACATCATTCCAATATAAGGGTGAGAATTCACATCATTATAGAAATATATAATAATAAGAAATGCATAACAAACATACATCAATTGAATTTATCACGCTTCACATAATCATGCATTCAACATATCCAACACAATTCACGTATTCACATATACAATATTGCTCAATAATTCATGATTTAAAGATAATCAATCAAAAATATCCCAAATGTAAAATTCACATTAATATCACATATAACACACAAACACAATATTTCACATTGACACATGTAACTCCAATGCAACTTAAAACGATGCGATATGCATATGATACCAATTGTTATCCTTACTGGTCCTGCCAGGTCCATCTCCAAGATAGATAACCACCAAAAATAAGCATGTCTCCTAGACTTCAAACCCATCTCTAAGGTTTGGGACAGGTCAATAATTCCTACGGAATTACCAAACATTGCCTCTTGACACAAATGATGCATGTGCAATCTCAACAATCATATGCAATTAAGACCATCTCCATATCTTAATCATACAAGCATATTTCACATAATTCAACACATTTGAATTATCTTCACCAAATTACATAACATACATAAATCATGTCATCATTCACATACAATGCATTCTCGTAGCATTCGTCAACTCAACAAACAACAATAACACATTATAAACAATGCCAAAACATGTTATTCTCATTCATCATAAATCCACAACATACATATATACAAAATTCAAGTGTTATGTTTTCATCAACAATTTATCCAAAACCAATCCAAAACACGTCAATTAAATTATTAAAATTCATGGAAATCCCTTATAAATCATAAGCATACAAGATCTCCAATCATTTAAACAAAATACAAAAAATTTACATTTCAGATCACGCTAAGCATGCTCTTTGGTGCTAAATGGCCTCCAAGTCAGTGAGTTTCACGCTAAGCACGAGATTTCGCGCTAAACACGCTTTGCAATTTCTGTAGAAAAATATGCAAAGTCAACATCGATCAGTCCGAGTTTTGACTCCAAAAACCCATTCAAACTCATATCTTTCACAAACTAAACACATTACAACCTAGCAGCGCACCAGTTTGAGTTTTGACTCCAAAAATCCATTCAAACTCATATATTTCACCAATTAATCACATTACAACCTATATCTAACATATAGTTTTCATCATAAACATCAAAACATGTTTCAAACATCAATCTCATGGATTTCACTCAAATCCTAACATGTTAAAATCTAGAAATTGAAGAACATAATCCCTAAATTGCATTACTCTCATTACATACTTTTATATAATCCCATAATAAGAAAATTACTCACCCTTACCTTGGATGTAGATACTTTCTAGGGCTCCTCCTTCTTCTCCTCTCTTTTCTCCTCTTTTTTTCTCTTTCTTCTCTTCTCTTGTTTCTTTCTTACTGACTCTCTTTGTTTTACAAAACCCTTATTAACTCTTATTCTCTAATGGGCTTATCTCACCCACTCACTCTAATGTAATACATGAGGCCCATTAAATTAATAATTCTATTCTCACACTCACTAACCCAAAATACATAAAACACATATATGCAATTAATTCACATATTCACAAAATCATACAATTTAATTAATTACTATATTGCATAATAATTAATAAAACACATAACTAAATAAAATAATTAGTAAATAAAATTGAGGTGTTACAAACATAATTTTTATTGATAATGAATAACATATTTGCATCCATTTTTTATAAGAAAAATGGCTTTGAAACAAGGAAACAAGACACAGAGAGTTGGTAATGAGACGTTAAAAATAGGAAAAGACTTTGAAACAATATTTGAAGACACAACAAGTTGGTAATTAGACATTTAAGTAGCTCAAAAGCCTCCTTGATAATCCAAAAGAGACGTTACAACTTGAATATAGTTGATCATTAATATTCTAATAATATGATTCCAATGCATGCGCGTCACATCGGTGTTCTAACCTCTCTTTTAATTGTCTTTTTATATGTGTATTAAATGTTCTAACCCGATGGTGTTCCTAAAATTGGGGGAAAATTTAGCGTTAAAATTGAAACCTCTATTTTAACATTATTTTTTATTTATAAATTAAAAGTTCTAACCCGTCGATTTTCCTAAAAACCGAGGGAACATTTAACATTAAATTGAGGATATTTATCAAATCCTTAATCAAATCTTTGTCGTCCATTTCATGACTAACAACGTTCAAGACATTACCATTAGTGATCTACGTAAAACATAAATAACTTTCATTATAAAAGTATTCTGAATATCAAAAATTTATAATGAAACATCCTCCATTTTAAGATTTGCAAGAGTCTTTATCATGAAGAGTTCTCTATGATGGATTGCAAGAGTACAAAATTATTTGGGTTTAAAGTTTTTGTTTTTAAATATTTATTTGAATAGAAAATTATTTATTTATTTAACCCTCTTTTTGTTTATATTAGAAACAAATGCAAGAAAAAGCAATTGAGAATATACAGTTTCCCAGCATTTGATCTTTCCAGGATATCAAGGATTTGAAGATCCAACATCATGAAGAGTTTAAGGTTTGCAAGAGTCTTTAAGGTTTGTGTTCCTAAATATTTATTTGAGTAGAAATTTATTTATTTATCTAACTCTTTTTTGTCTAACCTTTTTTTTATTCATATAAAAAATAAATGCAAGCAAAATCCATAGAGAAATCTTTTTTTGTTGGGATAAAAGAGTTTCCTAGCATTTGATCTTGCCCAGAATATTAAGGAATTGAATATCCAACATATGATCTTCATGAATAATAAATATTTTTTCTATGTAAAAAATGTAATGTTCTAGGTAAACACTATAGTTTGTAAATAAATTATTTTATTAATGTTCCGTGTAAACAATGTAACGAGTTTTATTATAAAAAAACTAATAATCCCTCAATTTTCTTGATTAATCGAGATAAAAAATGTGCTAGTTTTTGTAAATAATAAAAGTGCAGAAGCCGAGGTTCAAACCCATGCGCTAATTAAATTATACCTCAGTGTTTTAAACACCAATGTGATAAGCTTTACTTTTTATGAGGATCTTGTTTACCTCGCTTCTAATGCCGAGCCAAAATGTATTTCGCGTTCGATGTTAGATGCGTTATTTGTAGTAGTGATATCTAAACCTGGTTAAAATCTTTTAGTTTTGGGGATTAAATTCAGAGGAATATGTAAGTGATTCATATACAACATCTTTTTATTTTATTGAGGGTTCTACCAATTGATATTGTAACGCGGTGGGAGAATTGACTTGGTGTTTTGCATTTGATCGCAATTGTTGCAGATAGCAAGAGTCGCCACCGAATTTTCTTTTATCCAAAAAGGAAAGGTTGAAAAGAACAGGAAAGACCTTTGAGATTATTTTCTTGAGTTCGGGGGGTAGGTTATGAAAAAGGGAAGGTGTTAGCACCCTTTTCATCCGTAGTTATCTACGGGCTCTTAGTTGCTTGCTAGATCACTTGCTTTTGTTTGAAAATATGCTTGTGGTATAGTTTTTGAAAGTATTTTGAAAATGTCTTTGTAATGGTTCTCGTTTCTATAAGAACGCGTACAAAGTGTTATTTTGAAAATAGTTCCAAGAGATGTTTGTGTAAGAAATGTTTTTTGTTGTGAGCAAGCGAGCAATTAGGAGCATCCTACCTACTCAAAAGATCTAATGTTCTTTTCCCCCTCCTTTAGATGTGGCTATCTTACCATTGATTTGGTAAGAAGCCCCATCGTTGTATATAAAGGGACAGACGCGGGTCAATCATACAGTCGTAGAAGGCAACTTGTGAGACACTTTAGCAATTTTTCATAAGGGACTAGATCGTTTTATCGAGGCAACATCGAGGGACTACGGTCTTTTTTATTGAAGGATCTTTGCTAAAGCGTCCCATATTCGAGGGACATGACTGTTTTTCAGAGGCAACAAACGAGGTTACCTTAGAGGTGCACGTGTGAAAGTGTGTTCGATTCAAGTTTATTTGTCTTGATTTAGGTTATCTAACGGTTAATTTTATGTCTTGCCATACACGCCTAATTACTATACAGTATAAGGAAAACAGTAAGTTGTGGAAATTAAAATTCTACGCTATTACATAGTTTTTGGGAATAAGGGTACAAATTTATAAATGGGGATGGATCAATGCAATTAAAAGTCCAAATAGACAATCAATACAACCAAATCGAATCGAGCAATTAATTAAAACTACAACAAATCTATGAAGTAAAAATTAATTAACAAAGTAAAAATATGGAAATAAAATTCTTGGTATTTTCTTTAAAAAGTTTGGAAATAAAAATAAAATTATATTCTATTAAATAAAATAATTAACTAAAGAAATTAAATCATTTGTATATTTTTTGGTCTTTTAATATTTTTTTATTATGGAGAAATTAAACAAACAATTTATGACTAAGAAAAAAAGTTAATTAATAAAAATATTTACAAAGTCCTAAACTAAACTAATTAATTTATTTTGAAATTTATATTTTTTTATTTAATCGAATTTTAAAACTAAAACTAAACTAATTTGTTATAAGGCTAAAGAGTTAGAAAAAATAAAAATGTCTTGGAGAAGTGTCGAACTCAGGTTTTCTTGATTGCAGAACGCAATCTTTGCCAACTGGACTAGGCTACTTATCTGTTATTACTATGCTCTTAATGAAATGAAATGGAAAAGTGATAGCGTGATTGGGCCCAACGAGCCCAATGGGGCGACCCGACCAAAAAGGGGAAAAGAAAGGGCTTGGAAACCCTAAGCACAAAGAGGCGCGCGGTATTTGTCTTGGGAAGAAGCAAATGAATTTAATTGTTATCATTTGGGAAGGAATTAGTCAAATTAGCTATTAAAAAAAATCTGTTTTCAAAGCTAAACGTCAAAAACGCAGTAAACTTTTCAATGGTCTTTCCACCCCAATTTCCTATTCAAACTAAATCAATATCACAACAATCCTCTTCACATGTTCTTACTTTGTCCAAACCCGCAGTTGGCTTGCAGAACCACATCAGACCCGCAACATTATCATAGCCTTCCTTGTGACAAAACACGCAACATACCTTACCTCAACCTTCGTTTTACGGTTGCAAAGATCATCCATACCATGCTATGTGATGTCCACTGAAGAAAATACGCCATAGCTACTGTGCTTGCCGCTACAGAGGTAAGTTGTTTCTCTTTCTTCTTGATACCATAGTGTAGAGTAAGATCTCCCTAGAATTTCCCCTAAGGTTTTAGATCGATAACTCACGCCGTCGCCGTTTAATTTTGTTTCAGATTTTATAGGGTTTTATTCTCACTCAAATGCAGACTAGGAAGAAACGGTGAAAATGAGGTTAGGAAATGGAAAGGTGAGGTCAAACCGAAGCCGTTGATGTAAACAAATTTGGGATTCTGAGCTTTTGGCTTCTGCAGCTGCCTCTAGGAGCGTGCCGTACGACAGTGCTTCTTATGAAAATAGAAAGAGAACAGAGAGCTAGGCTCAGTTCTTTTGGAATTCGCAGAATATGAAGAGGTACGTTAAAGCTTCTTTTGCGAATTTTCTGCATTTTCTGTATGAAAGGGTGTGTGAGCGGTTGTTCGGAGTTCTGGGTTCTGAGTTCAATTTTGTTCTATTTTGACAGGTTAAGTTGGTGTCATTGCTGGAACCGCTGGGTATTGGTGGTTAACGATCTTTCTCTCACCTTTTTAGAACAAACAACAACAATAACTTTTCACAACCAAACAGTCAATCATGGAATTCGAAGATACAATAATGATAAGTAAATGCAGATAAAAATGAGGAATACTAACACTGAAAGTCCTTGGAGGTGACGTCCTCAAGGTAAACTTAATACTTTTCTCCTTCTTCTTCTTCTAAAAATTCTGATGGGAATGGTTGATTCGATACGTTGTTGATGTGCTGCTTTGAGTTGCCAGTTTCTCTAACTCGGTTATGGTGCGGTTCCGCTTGAAACTGTTATGTGAGACTTGGAAGAAAAGTTTAAAAACAAAACAATTTCTTTATAAGAGTTTCTACTGGGTTTTTTTTCAAATTTTTCTTGTGAAAACTGTTGATGGTTGATAGAGGGTTGAAAAAGACTGAGTTTTTGGGTGAGCTGATGAGGAGACAGATTTAAGGTTATTGGAGTGTTTTTGTGTATTATTCTCACTGTTGGTTTTTTTATGTTTTGTTTTGAAATCTCCCTAAAAATATCTGATGATTCTCTTCTTATGGTGAGATAAAAGATAGAAATTGGGGGGGAAAGTTGAGGTTTTGAACATTTTTAGTTAACAGTTTTGTGGCCTTTTGAGTACAGGTTAGGGCATGTCTATTTTGGTGAAAATTTGTGTAGGTTTTGGACTAGTATTGTTGGGTTTATAGCAGGATAGCAGGGATGGGCAGCAAGTTTTCCTTGACATAATTTTGGACTATTTGTAGGCTGGTTTTGCAGCAGGTTTTTTTTGCAGGATCTGGGATAACGGTTGGATTGTTTTACTGGTTTGTAGCAGGCTGCTTTTCTTTACATGTTTTGGGCTCTTATATGCTTAGGTGATATCTTTCTGTCTCTTTCTCTTTCCCTCTTCATCTTTCTATGATACAAAACAATTTTGCTTTGTCAAAAATTCTTAAGAGTTTGCATAGATTAGGAAAATGATGACATGGGGTTTTGGCTATTGGTAGCTTGCTGTTTTTATGAATAATGATATCTTACATGTGCTGCCATTTGTTTTTGCTTATTGTTCTGCTGCGATCTCTAGTTGCAGCCTGCTTTAATGCTGCTGTTTGGTTTTGCTTAGCAGTTTTCCCTTTTTTTGTTGTCTTGGGGCTGTCTGCGCTGTTGTTTTGCTGTTTGGCTTGTAGCTTTGCATTTTGCCCTACTATCTTGAGTTGTTGCGTTGTTGTTACATGTTTTTGCACTGCTTGTTGTTTTGTGTTGTTTTGAGTTTTTCCTTTGCTATTCTTTTCCCTGTTTGTGAACCAAAAGAAATCCACACTTTTTTTGTGATTTGCAAAAGTAGGATGAGATAAACCATGATTAAAAAACCATTTTAATTTCTGATTCCAAAATGCAAACTCTAATGATGAGATAAAAACTCTTAACAATTAGTTCTTGAATTCTCACATGTTAGCTAACTTTTTTCTTTCTTTTGTTACATGTACAAGCAATTTGGACAATGGAGAAAAATGATGAAGAGCGGCCTGCCGTGCTTGATGAAGACTTAAAGATGACGAAAAAACAATTCTTTAGGAATTTTGTATTATTGCAACTTTTGTAACATTGTGGTTTCCATTTGTGATTTGAATTTTAAGACTTGGAGACTTGTAAAATATATTCAAATTCACTTTTAAATAAAAATGACTCCTTGTTGTAAATCTTGAATAAACTTGAATAATCTTGAATTCCAAAGCGACTTAAGAAAAAGTCTTGCATTTGAATAATGACGCGCTTGAAAATATATGAATAGCCATGAACTTTGAATTAGGTTCGACAATTTGATTTGGTTCATGAGAATTGTGACTTAGATAAACCATGAATCAAAGCATAACTTTAATCATGTTTGCATTCCAAGGTTCGAATGAATTTGAGCAAACTTGGCGAACTCGTTCTTTGATAGCTTGAATTTAAAACAACTCACGCGAATGAACTGTAGAAGATTTGGATGAAACTTGTGATATCGTGTAATTCTTCACTAATCAAGAACATTATTCAAATGAATCCTCAAATTATTTTCACCAAAATCATAAATCGATTTTCAACATGGCAACTTGTATTATAAGCAACATCTTGTTCGAACTCAATATGAATCTCCAAATTCGACATCTCGTTCCATGTACAGTCTCAACATGAGAATCATAGCCTTTGAGAAAACAATTAGAAGTTGAAAACATTCTAAATCAAGAAAATGACCTATGACAAATTGATAATCTCCAAGATCTTTTAAACACAATTTCCTTCAATTCTTAAAGAGGACTTGTTGATGACATCACTCATAAAAATGTGCAAAAATAATCGTCTCGAGATCTTGAAAATTGAGGACATGATGACTCTTGGAAGGCAGGCCACAATTATCTGAAATTAGGTCAGAACCAGAAAGTGACCTCTAAAATATTCGAATTTCCGATGATCTTTCGCACCTAATCAGCTCTTGACTTGTGAAGATAAATTGGAGACGGCGTCAAGGAGATTTATATGCAAAAAGAATCTCCCAAAAGTATCGAATAATGAAGAAGCTACAATCGTTTGAACCTGATCTCACAAAGGTCGATTTTTGGGTCAATGCAGTCATTTTTAGTCATCTGAACCATTGACTGAGCAAACTTGCAATGCAAAGTTTGAAAACTGGCACGAACATCCTTGAGGAGACATGAAGATCTATGAAGACCATTTGAAACCTTGGAGACTCAATTTTCTTTGGGAAATAACAAACCCTAATTGTTGACTTACTGCCTAGGAAGAGAATCTGTCTGATAAACTTTTATGCCAAATTGAGTATTCTAGAAACCATAGGATAGTATCTTGAATAAAAAAACGGGAGGGAAAATTTTGGGGTACAACAAATATGTTTCTGCAAATAACTGAAATTCAATTTCTTGATCTGTATCTTTAATTTTTGGAAACTTCAAAAGTTCTTCTGCTAAGCCCCGATCAATGAATCTACAAAACCTAAGAATCTAAGTCATCTTTTTGGTTTGTAAGCTAAGCCTGGTCAAAAGCTTACTTTGGTTCAAGATTATCCTGATTTAAAACTTCATCTTGGTTTGTGGTTGTCCAGAGAAAAAACTCGGTTCGGTTCGTAAGCTTAGCCCGGTTAAAAGCTTTATTTAGTTCAAGATAAGCCTTATTTAAAATTTAAGTGGTTTGTGGTCATCATGGTCAAAACATCGGTTTGGTTCTTGAGTTTATCCCATTTCAAAAGCTCATTTTGGTTTGAGATAAACCTTTGAAAATCTCAGTTTAGCTTGGGGACTAATTGTTTCGAGTTGTTGTTTGGTAATAAGACTAACTGCTTCAATCAGTTGTTTGGAAGGAAGACTAACTGCTTCTCTTTGGTGTTCACTGTTTGGTTGAAAGTTAGCCTAAAACTTCATTTATCTTATAAAAGTTGTTAAAAATTATTGGATACTTTCAAGATCAAATCTTAGAGAGAAGATTATGTCATATCATTTTGATCGAATCTCTATAATTTTTAGTGTTACTTCTCTTACCCTTAACTCTTTATTTTCTGCTTATTTATCTTTCTATTGCTAACTTCAATCATTTTTAAAATGTTTTCCAAATTTTAAAATAATTGAAAAAGTAGTTGATATACCAGATTACCTCAGGACCATAGAAGAAAAGAGAACATTTGAAAGAAAATTCAAAACCAAAAATTTTCAAGTAATGTTCCTAGATGATAATAGTAAACTTCTTTATGTTTATAATGACAAAACTGCCAAGAAAATATGGGATACTCTTGAAATGATATATGGAATTTTCCCAAGTATCTATCAAGAGGAAATAAACACACGAGGAAGAAAAGATGAAAGTCTCATTCATAAGTGTTTTTCTTATTTTAGAAATTATATTGGAATATTTTTACTATTCAATATCTAAGAATTAAGAAATGGAACTCTAATTCAGTCCTTAAATCAAAATATGGGGAGCATTCATGAATTTAAGGAAAAATCAAATAATAGTGAAATCATAAAAAAGTTGAATGAACTAGTTCAATTATTCAAAGATGAAGGCGTAAGCTCAAGCACTGAAGAGTCTTGAACAACTTTATCAAAATCCTATCAGACAACTCACATGGTCTCCTTCAAAAGAACATACTCAATAGTTGAATGATCCTTAGAAGATTCAACAATAAATGAAGTAACCTCGTAAGATAAAGGATGTGAAGAAGAAGCACTGTCTAGTGAAATATTCGAAAGAACAAGAAATGAAGAATCAAACTCGGGGAGAAGCATAGAATAATCCTCATCAAATGAAGAATAAGAATTTTTCTTGAAAGCATCTTACGAGGAAGATAATTATGAGGTAACTAAACCATATTACAAACAAATGTTTAAAATTAATGCTAAGTTGGTTGAAGAAACTAATAGAAAATAAAAAAGTGCAACTTAGACCTTAAGGAGTATCTAGATTTTCTTGAAGAAAGCAATAAAATGATTAAGTTAGAAATGACTAATATTAGAAACTCAAGAGAAACCGGTGAGACTTAGGTATTTTTAAAAAAGGAAGTAAAACCATAACTTGATCCTATTAAGTCAAAGACCTTCCTTAAAGAAAAGTGGACTAGGATTCAAACTAGATAGAGAACCTTCTAAAGGTTTAAATAATAAAAAAGTAATCGTCCCATTTATAAATGCACTCACTGCAAGAAATTTGGGCACTTAGAGCCTTTATGTTTTGATAAGTTAAAAAGGTTTAAAGGGAAAAACCTTATACCTTTTAAAAGAAATAACGCACCGACCCAAGAAAATATGGGTACCAAAGGTGAAACCCTAGTATGTTTTACATGGATGTTTTGCCACTCAAATCCTTATTAAGTGAAGTTGTGCAAAGAAAATAGTTTGCTTTCAACTATACCATGTGTGATCGGTGGATCTGGAACTGACTGTTTAACGCTGGTTCGCGAAATGTCGCAGAAGCAAGAGTCGCCACCGTCTTTTATTTTCTCCAACATGGAAAGGACAAAAGCACAGAAAAATTCCTTAAAGAGATTGCTCTCGGTTCGGGAGGTAGGTTATAGAAAGGGAAGGTGTTAGCACCCTTTCTATCCATGGTTATCCATGGGCTCTTAGATACTTGCTCATTTGTGTTTTCAAAATTGTTTGTTTGCTTTTCAATTGTGGGTTAAAAAAGTTTCTTTGAAAAATTTCAGTTCGACTCGTACGTCAGAGTGTTTGAAAAATTTGCTTCGAAAGCTTTTGAAAAGTATTGGTGTGAAAAGATTTCAGTTTGTTTTGAAGAGAGCAAGTATCCATGAGTCGTTTACCTACCCTAAGGAATTCGTCTGTGTAGATGTCCTTTAAAGTAATGCCATCCCACCATTGAGAGGTAGGTAGCACCACCGTTGGAGGTGTTCGGGTCAATTCGAGTTTGTAGGGACATGGTGATCACCGGAGTAATGGGAAGACACCTTAGAAGCTACCCTCATGCCAGGTTCCCGGATCATGAGGACTTGCTAAGACATCCTCTACTCGACGATCACCTTTCGAGGGCAAGGCAACAGTGAGGCGTACCCTAGGGGTGGTGTGTGCGATTCGTGTGTCGTTTTCATTGATATTTGTCTTGTCATGTTCATTGTGATCTACGCTCGATTTTAATTAGGGCCATTCATTCTTGCATGCTTATTTAACAGTTAATATTTGCGAGGAAAATAAAACTAAAGCTATTACAAATGGCGCGGGTCCACATCGCCAAAATTAAACCGGACCCGATTTGACGGAAAATAAATAAAGCAATAAAATAAAAGTGCGAGAAGTAAAATTGTTACAACGCTTTGGGAGAATTACATAATTATAATAAACGACATAAATGCGCGAAATTAAATAAATTACGAACGAGGGCGTTGGACCCTTTTGCAAAATATTATTAATAAGGAATTAAAATTAAGAATTAAAAGAAAATGTTTTTTTAGTATTTTTGTGTTTTTTGAGATTTAATAAAAAAGAATTAATTAAAAACCAAAATGAAATGTTAAACCTAGTTCTAATTATTTTTAAGTTTATTATGAAAGTATTAAATTTAACCTAAATGCAACCCTAATTAGTTTACAAGTTTAATTATGAAAATAAATAAATCACTAATATTATGGCAAAAAAAAAGGAAAATTAAAAGGAATAAAAAGTTATTAAACCTAATGCTATATTTTTGGATTTTTTTATGGAAAAAAAGAACTAATATTGCAAACCCTAATTTAAATTGAATTTATTTACATGCTAATTTATGTATGAGGAAATAATTAAAATAAAAATTATTTATCACATTTTTGTCTTTTCTGATTTTTTTTATGATGTTTTTTATATTTGTGAAAAAAAATAATTAATTAAATTAAAACAAATCAGGAAAATAAAATAGCAATTAAAACTAAAATAAAAAAAATAAAAAGAATTGCAAACCAGGGGGGGTGGAAGTCCCAATTTGGAGGTCTGAGCCCAGCAATCTAGCCCAATTGATTTTGGCCTTATTGACTTTCTTGAATCACATATGGTGCATTGACTCAAGCCTACAGCGTTCATCAATCTTCAGCCCTTGATTTGGATTCTCTTGGATGCGTGTATGCTTGGATGATGATGGAACATGGTATGCCTTAACACTAGCGCTGCATGGGAATTTACATTGAAAAAGAATATTGGAAATTATACAGACCTGGGACTTGAACCCAGGTCATGGGAGTCACCAACATCACACTTGGCCAGCTGAGCTACAACGCACGCTTTGTACATATAACAACAAATAAATAACAAAAATAAAAATTGGTTAGTGGCCACTAAAAAGCACAAAAACGCGCGCTGATTTGAATTAGCGTATCATACACTGCCACGATTTCGTCTTCCACACTATCCCTGTAAAACAAAAACAAAAGCAACGGTTTTATGCGCGTGGCCTTAGGGACGTTTTCAGAAAATAGCGATTAGAGCTATGCAACTCATAAATTAATCGCGACCATGGCTTCTTCTTCGTCCAAGCATGCCAAATTGAATGGTGGTGGTTTGGAGTCCTGATTTTTCCTCTTTGCAAAAGCCCCAAATTCAACCTCTGAAAACCCTAAATTTCACTCATGGCATCATCGTGTATGGCAAATAAAAATACAATTAAAGGTGCTGGTTAGCTTTAAAACATCACAAGGAACAAGAATATATAATTAAAATGCAATGAGGATGTCTAAAACTGAAAACACGATCATCACTTTTTTGCTGTACAGGGAAGGTTCTATGTACCAATTCCTGGGGCTTGAGTTGATGTTAGGGATTGGAATACGTTCAGGAATTGCCAAGGAAGCTTTTGGAATAGGTTTTGTGCTTTTAATTCACCTCTAGCAATGATTTCAGAATTGAGTTTTTTAGTGAAAATTCCAAATTTTCAATGAGCTTTTGAGCGCAGCATTTAGTGTGTTCTGGTTAGGTTTTGACTCAGCACTTATGAGGGAAGGGAATTAGGTCATTAGCTGGCCTTGATTCATGCCCATGAAAGAACTAGTCCTAGGTTTTTCACCATTAACCAACTTTCCTCTTTTTTAGCAAGACCAAGACTTGGTGTACAATCTAACCCTAGCATGAGTTTGTGAGCTGGCACATGATATATGGAAGCTATCCAAATTCAAATGACACTATTCCATTGGTTTTTAAATTTTATTTGAATTTTTAAAGATTTAAAATGAATTAAATTATCAAAAATTAAATAAAATAGAAAAATCAATGTTTGATCTTGAAATTAATCATGGGACACGTGTGTGGCATGACAAGGCTGAATCAAGTGGAAGAAAGTGGGCCCTTTTGTCAAAAATTGAAGTTTCAAGGATAGTTGACTTTTGCCATTTCACAAAAATTTCCCAACTTCTCCAATGCATAACTTGCTCAATTTTTAAGCTTTTCTCATGTTCTTGGACATTTTGGAAAGGTCTTTGAGTCCTTTAACCAATGCCTTTGGTCCCATGTCATTTTGATTTTCCAATCTCAAGTTATGGCCTTTGACTTAAAGCCCCTTTTTGTTGACTTTTGAAAATGACCTATAATGTTGAAATTGATAACTTTTTGTGAGAGCATTTCTTGGACTTGAAGTATGAAGATGAGTTGTAGGAAATGTCTTTCTCTTCAAAATGAGCTTTGGATGGAATTTTTCTGATAATCCATGTGAAAGTTATGCCCTGGTCAATTTCAGTTGACTTTTTCAACTGTCCAAATAAGGAAACTTTTGCATCTTTGGTGATTTCTGAGCCAAATTTTGAGAATCATGATCAAGCATTGATCAAATGATGTTTGTGGCTTCAAAATGATATATTGACCAAAAATTTGAACTTTTGACTGTCAAATGACCATTTTGCCCCTACAGTTGACTGTAGTGCAATTTAGGGTTTTGACTGTGCAATCTTGAGCTGAATGCCTTGAAACTTGATATGAGGATGCTTGACCATGTTTGTAAGCATATGAGACTTGATTGAGCCTTTGAACACTTCCTTTTCTTGATCAGACTCAAAACCCTAATTTTGACTGTTTAGGAGGCAGTTGGACTGTGCCACCCTTGGGGAATTTTGTGACTTGGCTTGGCAATTTCTTGAAGAATATGGGAGGGCAAATTTTGGGGTACAACAGTTGCCCCTGTTCAATCTTCTTAGACCTGAGGATGCAGATTGGCGGACGTGCCTTTCGTAATCCGAGGGTAGAAGATGATTGGACACTAGAGTGCCCAGAAATTTGTGCTCACATAGTGGCAGTGATGGTGGAATGGGCTTATAGATGCCATCTGGATGTTGCTGGATAGGATGATGGGCTTATAGATGCCATCTGGATGTTGATCGCGTAGGAGATTCCTTAGCGAGAACCTGCATACCTGCAAAAGAAAATGAGTACCTGACACGTTGCAGGAGCTGGTTTTCAGATGCTTGGTATAGATATGTCCTGACTGGTTATAGGAGCTGAGTCTGGAGCTCCAAACGGCGATGAATGAATCAGGGATGGTTACTGCCTTAGCATGAATGGTAAGAGAACCTTGGGCGACTTTAACTTCAACAACGCTCGTTGAGAAAAATCTTGGGTGTCTTCTACTGGGATAAGAATCAGGGAGATCTTAGGGTCGATCTGACTGAACCAGAGAGGCCTTTGACTGGGTAAGAATCAGGAAAATCTTAGGGTCGACTTAACTGAACCAGACAAGGTCTTGAAATATCTTCAACTGGATAAGCATCAGGGAGATCTTAGGGTCGATCTGACTGAACCAGAGAAGGCTTTTTTGACTGGATAAGAATCAGGAAAATCTTAGGGTCGATTTAACTGAACCGGTCTAGGTCTTGAAACATCTTTAACTAGAATAAGTGTCAGAACGTCGCCATATCTGGTTCATATCTGGACTATATCTGGGAGGAAATCTGGAAGCAGCATCAGAACGTCACCATCTCTGGGTCAAATCTGAAACTATATCTGGAAGGATATTTGGAAGCAGCATCAGAACGTCACCATCTCTGGGTCAAATCTGAAACTATATCTAGAAAGATATCTGGAAGCAGCATCAGAATGTCACCATCTCTGGGTCAAATATGAAACTATATCTAGAAAGAAACTCTGGAAGCAGTATCAGAACGTCGCCATGCCTGGGTCATATCCGAAACTATATCTAGAAAGAAACTCTGGAAGCAGTATCAGAATGTCGCCATGCCTGGGTCATATCCGAAACTATATCTAGAAGGAAATCTGGAAGCAGTATCAGAACGTCACCATCTCTGGATCATATCTGAAACTATATCTAGAAGGAAATCTGGAAGCAGCATCAGAACGTCACCATATCTGGGTCATATCTGAAACTATATCTAGAAAGAAATCTGGAAGCAGCATCAGAACGTCACCATATCTGGGTCATATCTGAAACTATATCTAGAAAGAAATCTGGAAGCAGCATCAGAACGTCACCATATCTGGGTCATATCTGAAACTATATCTAGAAGTATATCTGGAAGCAGTATCAGAACGTCACCATCTCTGGGTCATATCTGAAACTATATCTAGAAGTATATCTGGAAGCAGTATCAGAACGTCACCATCTCTGGGTCATATCTGAAACTATATCTAGAAGAGAATTGTGGAAGCAGTATCAGAACGTCACCATATCTGGTTTACATCTGAAACTATATCTGGAAGGAATTCTGGAAGCAGTATCAGAACGTCACCATCTCTGGGTCATATCTGAAACTATATCTAGAAGAGAATTGTGGAAGCAGTATCAGAACGTCACCATATCTGGTTTACATCTGAAACTATATCTGGAAGGAATTCTGGAAGCAGCATCAGAACATCACCATCTCTGGGTCATATCTGAAACTATATCTAGAAGAGAATTGTGGAAGCAGTATCAGAACGTCACCATATCTGGTTTACATCTGAAACTATATCTGGAAGGAATTCTGGAAGCAGCATCAGAACATCACCATCTCTGGGTCATATCTGAAACTATATCTAGAAGAGAATTGTGGAAGCAGTATCAGAACGTCACCATATCTGGTTTACATCTGAAACTATATCTGGAAGGAATTCTGGAAGCAGCATCAGAACATCACCATCTCTGGGTCATATCTGAAACTATATCTAGAAGAGAATTGCGATAGTTGGTAGTAATCGCTTTTGTATTGATCTTTTTCCTGAAAAGGCAAAACATAATTGTATGCCTAATCATGATGCATGAACTGTATGTCTTCAAAATTAATGAAATTCGTGTAGTATGACGCATATGCATGCTATAATGTATGAAGATGTGATGTTTATGAATGTATATTTGTCTAAGAAAATAAATCCTTGACGGGTGCCGGGAAGTCGTATCCTGGGCTGATGTTGAGGAATAGATTTTGCTTCCGCTGGGGATGATAGTTGCAAGTATACCGGTAGGAGAAGATAACTCCGTTGGGGAATGAACTTGGCAAATGACGGATTCTGCGGGGAGAAAAGATACTCTAGTGACCATGCTGAGAAGCAATACTCTGTGGGAAGAGGGATGCCTTGCTGCGTTGTTGATAACTTGCTGAGGATACCGTTGTTATGTTGGAAGTATTGATGGACTTCGCTGGGGATAGGAAAGAACTACGTTGACGACGACCTTTCCTTGGCTTTTGGCTGAGGATAACCCAGTTATATCCTGTTGAGGAAATAACTCTTTAAACCAAGCCGGACGACGCGTTCGTGCTCTGCGAGAGGATAAGCTTCCAGAATCTACTGGGGATAAGCTTGCTGCTTGGGGATATGAATTCCAGCTTTCCTGGGGAGATTAGATTGGACTCTCCTGGGGAAGTATTGAACTGTATTGGTTATGTTCTTCCACGGAACCTACCCTGATACGCTGGAGGATAGAACAATCAGATCGCTTAGACCATCCATTATTGCCCCTGTTTCTGATGTGGGAGCGGAAGATACCTGTGGAGGTGCTTGATAGTTGTTGATGAGCAAACCTTCTTCTGGTAGGCAGGTGACAAGATGACAGGACATAGTCGTACGCTTTGATCCCTAATTTTTGCCTGGACCGCCCTTTCGGGTTTTCAGTCCACCGGGATACCCATTTTTGCTCAGGCCGCCTTTTCAGGTTTTCGACTTGCCGGGTGTACAGATTTTTTTCATTTCATCCTTTCATTTTGCCCGAGCCCTTTTGGTTTGCCGGGAAGCCCTTATTTTTGCCTAGGTGTGTCAACCTAGCGGGTCTTTGATTTTGCGTAGTACTCTTTTTCGACTATATCCACGCTCTCAGAATGTTGGGAGTTGCCCCTGCTAGCAGTGTTTTGTCATGCCACCTTGAGGTGTTTGATCAGGCAAGATTTGTTGTTGGGATGCCCCAAGTGACTCAGGCGGAGGTTTGCCCCAGGCTATTTGGCCTTTGAGAGATTCTCCGAATCTTGACTGAACTGCCCCAGATGACGGACCATGATCATGCCATGCCCCTTGATTGGAAGTGCTTCTGTTCATTAGGCATTCATCGTGCGAATTTCTCTGCTGTTCAAACAAAAAGTCATATGCAAACAAGGTTATGTTAAAAATGCAACGCTTATGTCTGTCTTGAAGATTTTGAAAATGCATTCTTTTCATGAAACAAGTGATTGTTTGTAAGCGTGATGTCAACTTCGTATTTTAACGTGAGCCTTAAGGAGTCAGGATACCTTTCGTCACAATATGCTTTCGAACTAACCCATGCTTCAGCTAGGACTTTCAAGGGTTATAACGTAGCCTGGCTCATAATTTAAGAAACAAAGGATAAAGGCTCAATTTATTTGTACCCACCCACTCTTCGTGATGTTCTCCAAACCTAAACTCAGTTGATCATACGTTTAGACCTTGTTGAGTCTTTGCTCTTGGTATACCAGTGATGGTTCGAATGTTGACAATTTATTTCAGATAGGCAGTCATCTTTGTTTTTGTTGAGGGTTTGTATGACCTCTTTCTTTTTGATCTTTGTTATCCCTTTCTTTTTTCCTGAACTGTTTCCTTTTTGGAATTACAGTCAGCGGGATGCCCCAGTTTTATAAGTCCCTTTTACAGGTTTTGACTTCTTGGGCTATTCATTGATGATTTTTTTTTTTTTTGATAATGACTGCCTGTCTTTATGATTGTTCGGAGCCATCACTGTCTTTTGTTTTTTTGGAAAAACTCATTTGGTGCCATTCATTGTGCACTTGGATCAACTGAGAAGACTACCCTGCCCCGGGTTATGATTAAGGGTTTTAAATTTCGAAAAGAAAAACTCCTACTTCTTTGGCTCAGAGGGGTTGGCGAGGGATTATCATCCTTATTACTCCAGTGTTTGGGAATTGAAACAATGCATGTACCTCATCAGCGGGGTCTGTTCAAAAGCATACTGTAGATTATGGTATCGTTTTCCTCATCCTCCCACAAGAGGCTCAGAATTATTAACCAAGAGTTGATCATCAGAAAAAATATGAAAAGAAATTTGAACATAGTGAAAATAATTGTATTAATTCCCAAAACAGACATATGCGATGCATTGATAGAATAAAAGGGTTTGCTATGACATTAATTGTTTGTATAAGCAAAGAAAAATACAACTCAAAAATTCAAATAAACAAAAGGTCTTCAACGATTGGGTAACGGAGCAGTGATTATGTTCGGAGTCTCTGGCACTTCAAACTGAATCTCTCCGGCGTCAATCATATCTTGGATCTTGTTCTTGAGAGGCCAACAGTTGTCTGTAGTATGCCCCGGGCTATCTGAATGATATGCGCACCTATCGTTGGGATGATAGTTGGGAGCAGAAGTGTTCGGATTCCGAAGAGGAGCCCTTAAGGTGATCAGTCCTGCTTTCAACATTTGTTGCAGTGCTTGATCCAACGACATGTTGAGTTTGGTATACTGTCGTTTCTCCTTGCGCTGCTGTCCCTGTCCTTGTTGAGCAGGTCCAGGATTGGAGATCTGGATTGCCCCTGCCTCATGACAGCTCTTTTTACCGTGCACAGCATTGGATTCTTTCTTTCCATGATGAGGTTTTTTATCAGAAGGTGCAGCCTCTTGAATTTTCCCAGACCGGATACCAGCTTCTATTCGCTCTCCAGTCAAGATAAGATCTGTGAATCCAGCAGATGAATTCCCAATTAGGTGGTTGTAGAACGGACCAGACAGGGTTCCCAAGAACATATCGACAAGTTCCCGATCAGTCAGAGGTGGTTGTACCCTTCCAGCAAGATCCCTCCATTTCTGCGCATATTCTTTAAAACCTTCACTTGATCCTAACGACATACCCTGGAGTTGGGTACGCGTAGGGGCAAGGTCGGCATTATATTGATACTGCATGTAGAAAGCAGTAGCCAACTCCTCCCAGTTACGAACCTTGGTCCCATCCAGCTGATAGAACCATTCGAGATGAGTCCCTGAAAGACTCTCCTGGAAGAAGTGGATCCACAAATTCTTGTCCGCAGAGTACGGCTGAATTTTCCGAACATAGGACCTTAGATGCAGCTTGGGACAAGACGCCCCGTCATACTTAGAGAAGGATGGTGCTTTGAACTTGTGGGGGATGATCACACCAGTTGACAAACCCAGATCTCCAAAATCCAGCCCAGGTACCTGTTGGATCTCCATAGCATTCAGCCTATCCTCCAACTGTTTGTACTTGTCTTCGGCAGGAGGGTATTGTTCGTCGTCGAAATCTGTCTTGTTGTCGGAGACCACTGGACTAGGCACCTCTCTCTCATGGTGACTGCTTTCCCTCACAGATGGGGTAGTCCTCTCAGTTTCAGTCTGTGGTGTATTCCCAGATCTGCGCCTAGGGCTGAACAAGACAGTCCTCTTCTTCTTCTTGTCCTTCTTCAAGAGCAGAGCCTTCAGATCTTGTTGCCCCTGGGTCAAATTCATGATCAGCTCTTGGAACTGGGCATTCTGAGCCTGGAGGTCCTTGATAGCGTGCTCGGTTGAAGATTCAGGATTCATGATGATCGGCTGAAATAAACAGCGAAGAAGGGTAAGCAACCTGTCAAAGGGACACCTGCAGTGCAATGAGATGTATGACATGCATGTAATGTTTTCAAGGACCTCGCGGGAGAAACAAGAAAATTTATTAGCATTAGAGACCGGTAGCTTGATTGAAGGAACTTTATGTTGTTGAGAATCCTTCTTCAAGGGTCAAAGGCTCACCATATCCAGTGGGTCATAGCCCCTGACAACCTTGGTTAGAGGAAAATAAATCCTCTTTGCCCCTTGCTGGACAGTTGGTTCATCATGACCTGCATCACAAGCCCTTGAGATCCTTGAAATGGATTAGGATGTATGCAATGGTATGATGTCATGCTATGCATGGGGTGATGTAGGTAAACCCTGTTATGAGTCCCAATTAAGGACTATAAACAGATCCTGCAAGACATTCAGTATACTTTGTTATGAGTCCCTATTAAGGACTATAAACAAAACCTGCAAGACTTAGTAACTCTGTTATGAGTCCCTATTAAGGACTATAAACGAAACCTGCAAGAAACTCGGTAAACCTTGTCATGAGTCCTAGTTAAGGACTATAAACAAAACCTGTAAGTAGTTCATGTGTCAGCTAACAAGCATGCAAATAGGCAAGTACAAAGGCACACAAGTCACACAAAAGAGCCCTTAGAGTTTAGGCCAACATGAGGTCTAGGTATTACCCTCTTGAAGTTGGTGGGTTCAACCTGTCCTAATCAAAGTAACCGGGTTCTAAGGTTCCCAATATCACGGGATTGCTTTCATTGTTCATCGTTTCGATTTAGCCACTGAACTGGCGACCGAAATATTCCAGGAAAGCAACCCTCAATTGAGTGTAGTATCGAGTATCAACCAACCTCGGACTGCACCAAAGTCAGTTATCTCACTACCCTAAAGAGGCCAAGATAGTTCAATTAAGGTTCCTAAGGTCTGTTGATGCTTCACGACACCACGCGGAGGCCCCGTACTCTCCTTGACTGAACTCAAGGGTTACCGGTACACACCAAAGTGCCACATCAACGTAGCAGACTGTTTCAACCATGTCGGTATACCCCGCACAGTTCCCTCACAGCCTTGTTGCTACTTTCTAAGAAAGGTATCCCCAGATCTGGATTAGGATCTATAGAACTCCCAAGCAACCCACAATAATAAAGCAAGCAAAGAAGACAATTGAAAACATAGTTATGACCTAGCCCTAAGGTATACCTCACTTTAAGTTTAAGTCCCCAGCAGAGTCTCCAGTTCTGTGATCGGTGGATCTGGAACTGACTGTTTAACGTTGGTTCGCGAAATGTCGCAGAAGCAAGAGTCGCCACCGTCTTTTATTTTCTCCAACATGGAAAGGACAAAAGCACAGAAAAATTCCTTAAAGAGATTGCTCTCGGTTCGGGAGGTAGGTTATAGAAAGGGAAGGTGTTAGCACCCTTTCTATCCATGGTTATCCATGGGCTCTTAGATACTTGCTCATTTGTGTTTTCAAAATTGTTTGTTTGCTTTTCAATTGTGGGTTAAAAAAGTTTCTTTGAAAAATTTCAGTTCGACTCGTACGTCAGAGTGTTTGAAAAATTTGCTTCGAAAGCTTTTGAAAAGTATTGGTGTGAAAAGATTTCAGTTTGTTTTGAAGAGAGCAAGTATCCATGAGTCGTTTACCTACCCTAAGGAATTCGTCTGTGTAGATGTCCTTTAAAGTAATGCCATCCCACCATTGAGAGGTAGGTAGCACCACCGTTGGAGGTGTTCGGGTCAATTCGAGTTTGTAGGGACATGGTGATCACCGGAGTAATGGGAAGACACCTTAGAAGCTACCCTCATGCCAGGTTCCCGGATCATGAGGACTTGCTAAGACATCCTCTACTCGACGATCACCTTTCGAGGGCAAGGCAACAGTGAGGCGTACCCTAGGGGTGGTGTGTGCGATTCGTGTGTCGTTTTCATTGATATTTGTCTTGTCATGTTCATTGTGATCTACGCTCGATTTTAATTAGGGCCATTCATTCTTGCATGCTTATTTAACAGTTAATATTTGCGAGGAAAATAAAACTAAAGCTATTACAAATGGCGCGGGTCCACATCGCCAAAATTAAACCGGACCCGATTTGACGGAAAATAAATAAAGCAATAAAATAAAAGTGCGAGAAGTAAAATTGTTACAACGCTTTGGGAGAATTACATAATTATAATAAACGACATAAATGCGCGAAATTAAATAAATTACGAACGAGGGCGTTGGACCCTTTTGCAAAATATTATTAATAAGGAATTAAAATTAAGAATTAAAAGAAAATGTTTTTTAGTATTTTTGTGTTTTTTGAGATTTAATAAAAAAGAATTAATTAAAAACCAAAATGAAATGTTAAACCTAGTTCTAATTATTTTTAAGTTTATTATGAAAGTATTAAATTTAACCTAAATGCAACCCTAATTAGTTTACAAGTTTAATTATGAAAATAAATAAATCACTAATATTATGGCAAAAAAAAGGAAAATTAAAAGGAATAAAAAGTTATTAAACCTAATGCTATATTTTTGGATTTTTTTATGGAAAAAAAGAACTAATATTGCAAACCCTAATTTAAATTGAATTTATTTACATGCTAATTTATGTATGAGGAAATAATTAAAATAAAAATTATTTATCACATTTTTGTCTTTTCTGATTTTTTTTATGATGTTTTTTATATTTGTGAAAAAAAATAATTAATTAAATTAAAACAAATCAGGAAAATAAAATAGCAATTAAAACTAAAATAAAAAAAATAAAAAGAATTGCAAACCAGGGGGGGTGGAAGTCCCAATTTGGAGGTCTGAGCCCAGCAATCTAGCCCAATTGATTTTGGCCTTATTGACTTTCTTGAATCACATATGGTGCATTGACTCAAGCCTACAGCGTTCATCAATCTTCAGCCCTTGATTTGGATTCTCTTGGATGCGTGTATGCTTGGATGATGATGGAACATGGTATGCCTTAACACTAGCGCTGCATGGGAATTTACATTGAAAAAGAATATTGGAAATTATACAGACCTGGGACTTGAACCCAGGTCATGGGAGTCACCAACATCACACTTGGCCAGCTGAGCTACAACGCACGCTTTGTACATATAACAACAAATAAATAACAAAAATAAAAATTGGTTAGTGGCCACTAAAAAGCACAAAAACGCGCGCTGATTTGAATTAGCGTATCATACACTGCCACGATTTCGTCTTCCACACTATCCCTGTAAAACAAAAACAAAAGCAACGGTTTTATGCGCGTGGCCTTAGGGACGTTTTCAGAAAATAGCGATTAGAGCTATGCAACTCATAAATTAATCGCGACCATGGCTTCTTCTTCGTCCAAGCATGCCAAATTGAATGGTGGTGGTTTGGAGTCCTGATTTTTCCTCTTTGCAAAAGCCCCAAATTCAACCTCTGAAAACCCTAAATTTCACTCATGGCATCATCGTGTATGGCAAATAAAAATACAATTAAAGGTGCTGGTTAGCTTTAAAACATCACAAGGAACAAGAATATATAATTAAAATGCAATGAGGATGTCTAAAACTGAAAACACGATCATCACTTTTTTGCTGTACAGGGAAGGTTCTATGTACCAATTCCTGGGGCTTGAGTTGATGTTAGGGATTGGAATACGTTCAGGAATTGCCAAGGAAGCTTTTGGAATAGGTTTTGTGCTTTTAATTCACCTCTAGCAATGATTTCAGAATTGAGTTTTTTAGTGAAAATTCCAAATTTTCAATGAGCTTTTGAGCGCAGCATTTAGTGTGTTCTGGTTAGGTTTTGACTCAGCACTTATGAGGGAAGGGAATTAGGTCATTAGCTGGCCTTGATTCATGCCCATGAAAGAACTAGTCCTAGGTTTTTCACCATTAACCAACTTTCCTCTTTTTTAGCAAGACCAAGACTTGGTGTACAATCTAACCCTAGCATGAGTTTGTGAGCTGGCACATGATATATGGAAGCTATCCAAATTCAAATGACACTATTCCATTGGTTTTTAAATTTTATTTGAATTTTTAAAGATTTAAAATGAATTAAATTATCAAAAATTAAATAAAATAGAAAAATCAATGTTTGATCTTGAAATTAATCATGGGACACGTGTGTGGCATGACAAGGCTGAATCAAGTGGAAGAAAGTGGGCCCTTTTGTCAAAAATTGAAGTTTCAAGGATAGTTGACTTTTGCCATTTCACAAAAATTTCCCAACTTCTCCAATGCATAACTTGCTCAATTTTTAAGCTTTTCTCATGTTCTTGGACATTTTGGAAAGGTCTTTGAGTCCTTTAACCAATGCCTTTGGTCCCATGTCATTTTGATTTTCCAATCTCAAGTTATGGCCTTTGACTTAAAGCCCCTTTTTGTTGACTTTTGAAAATGACCTATAATGTTGAAATTGATAACTTTTTGTGAGAGCATTTCTTGGACTTGAAGTATGAAGATGAGTTGTAGGAAATGTCTTTCTCTTCAAAATGAGCTTTGGATGGAATTTTTCTGATAATCCATGTGAAAGTTATGCCCTGGTCAATTTCAGTTGACTTTTTCAACTGTCCAAATAAGGAAACTTTTGCATCTTTGGTGATTTATGAGCCAAATTTTGAGAATCATGATCAAGCATTGATCAAATGATGTTTGTGGCTTCAAAATGATATATTGACCAAAAATTTGAACTTTTGACTGTCAAATGACCATTTTGCCCCTACAGTTGACTGTAGTGCAATTTAGGGTTTTGACTGTGCAATCTTGAGCTGAATGCCTTGAAACTTGATATGAGGATGCTTGACCATGTTTGTAAGCATATGAGACTTGATTGAGCCTTTGAACACTTCCTTTTCTTGATCAGACTCAAAACCCTAATTTTGACTGTTTAGGAGGCAGTTGGACTGTGCCACCCTTGGGGAATTTTGTGACTTGGCTTGGCAATTTCTTGAAGAATATGGGAGGGCAAATTTTGGGGTACAACACCATGTTTTAAGTCTCTGATCCAAGAATGATCGATTATAGAGGATATCACTAATACTGATTAAAGCATGGTTTTTTGTTGAGGATTATCTCAACATATCTGATCCTTAGTGATCAACTAACCTCATAGTAGGTTGAGTGAATTCATCTGTGGTGGACATATCCATCTCGTTCTTTGAACAAAATTTCTCATCCAATTGTTTGTAGAGAAGGATGCACCCCAATGTGTTGGTATTCCCTTTAAAGAGATAAGTTTTATCAAGGTTTATTGATATTTGAGGTATGTGATACGGTGGCAGAACCAACTATTTTTACTGGTTTGTGCTTTGCATTTTCTGTTCGCAAAATGTCGCGGTAAGCTAGAGTCTCCATCGACTTTTATTTCATCCAATCATGGAAAAGGAAAAAGAACAGAAAAAATCTTTTTTCGAGATATTCTGAGTACGGGGGGTAGATTATAGAAAGGGAAGGTGTTAGCACCCTTTCTATCCATGGTTTTCCATGGGCTCTTAGGTACTTGCTCATTTTTCAAATTTCTTGTGTGTGTGCTTGTCTTGAAAATGTTTTACTTCATGATAATCCTTGTATCAGTCCTCAAGGATGTGATGAAGTTTGTTTTGAAAGGTGTTTATGTGAAAGGTTTTTATTGAGCAAGTACTTAAGATTCTACCTACTCGAAAAAACATTGTTCGTTATATTTCCTCTAGATAATGTTATCCTACTATTAAGGAGTAGGTAGCACCGTCGTTGGAGTTATAAGGGACATTCGAAAGGGACAAGTACAATCACTAAAGCAATAGTTAGAAAACTTTAGTAGTAACCCTAGAGTCTTAAGATCTTTTTTGAGGCAACATTTTCGAGGCAACATTTCTGAGGCAACATTCGAATGGGACATTTTGATCTTTTAGACTGGAGGGCCGCCATTAAAATCTCCTATGCTTAATGATTGTTTATTGAAGGCAACCGAAATGAGGTAAACCCTAGGAGTGAATATGTGCAGATGAGTTGTTTCAGTTATTTAATCTTTTCACATTAGGTGATCTACCGTTTTAAATTTCCAGACATTCTTGCCATACAATCCTATTAGCATACATCTAGACATTTAAATATTTGCAGGAATTAAAAATGCGAGAAGATAAAACCTAGCTATTACAAGGCTTCGGGGAATGGGGATTACATAACCAAAACTTGGGGGAGAATAGTAAATGCGAAATAGTAAACAAATTGAGTATTACAAACTCGGAGCAGTTACAAAATTAATCAAAAAATAATATGCGCGATAAAATTAAACACGAGAATTAGGGTTTTGACTCTTGAATACCTAATTGGATTAATTAAAGAAAGAATCATTTTTTATTATTTTTTATTTAAGGAAATAAGGAATAGAATTAAATTGCACAAATTTTCTAATTACTAATTAATTTTAATTTATGGAAAATAATTAAACTAACGAAGTAAAGATAATTAACCTATTTTTGTGTTTTTTTATTTGAAAAGAAAATAATTAAATCAAGCATTTAAACCTAATTTTCTAATTGATTTTAATTGTGAAAAGAGGAATTAAATTGCCCTAAATTACATTAATCTATTTAACTAACAAAAATTAAATTTAGTAATAAAAACCCTAATTATAATTTTTGTGACTTTTTGATTTTATGATTTAATTAAAAATGATTTTTTAAAACAAAAAAATAAAGAAAATTGAAATGATAAAAAGAAAAGAGATTGGGCCTGTTGTTGTTGGCAATTTGGAGGGTGTGAAATGAAATTTGCAAGGCCCGAAGCTGCTGAACCCAAATCCCTGCGCCAGATCCAGTGTTTCTGCTTTCTGGGGGTCTACCATGTGATGCATTTTGCAGGGCGTCATATCTAGGTTGGAGATGATCCAATCACTGGATCCGGGGAGCGTATGATGGACATCTGGCAAGGGAGCACATGGGATCTGGAATAACAAATTGAGAAAATGCAAAATGCACACGCATGGGATCGAACCCAGGACGTTTGCATTGCATACTTTGACCCTTACCATCTGCGATGGAATTATTAGTTGTAAATATAATAAACAAATAAAAACAAAAGCCAAATCAAGTGTCCTGCCAGAAAAAACGCGCAAAGTTTGAATGGACCAGTCACGCCTTGCCACACAATTGTCTTCTTCGCTGGGACTGTTGTCTTAGGTAACAACTTTTACCTACGGATTTTGGCCATGGCTATAAGCCTGTGCATCTCAAAAATCATGTACGGGCAAGATAAATTAAATTGGTGACCATGAATCAACTGAGCTTGAAGCCGTAATCATCATGGTTCCCATCTTAAGAGCCAATTGTTCCTGTCTTCAAAAACCCCAAAACGAGTTCATAAACCCTAGCAATGGCGTATTGTGATTCCTGCACTATAAATCCAATTCAAGGACATAGGTAGCTTGAAAACATTAATACAAACACAATGGTATAATCAAAACATGCTTATGATGCCAAAATCAAAGAAATCAGAATTGAAATTTTGTGCAAATCGTGGTTGATGATGGGCACGATTCTGGACACTTCAGGCCTTGCAAATGCTTGCTACAGGTTCAGTGAATGCCCAGAGATATAAATTGATCTTTAGGAACACTTGAAACAGCCTATGGAGCAAGATTGGATCAGCACTTTTCTTTGAAAAATTGGAACTTTGTTCTTCCTTCTCATGCTCGCCAACCCTTGTCCTTTTGATTTGGAATTGTTCAATACGTATAAAAGAACGAATTAGGTTAATAAAATTGCATCATATCTTGAGAAATAATGAAAAAGTGATTTGATTTGCTCTTTGTATGATATCTTCCCAAAATAAGCTTCAATCCAATCTTTTCCAATCCAAATGAATCTTGCACAAATTGGTCATCATGCTAGCTGTACATGGACTCAAAGGATGCATAAAAAATCCATGATTTGATTTGATTTCATTATTTTACCATTTAATTTGATTTAAATGAATAAAAAATCAAAATGATAAAAGTAATAAAATAATAGGTGGAAAAGCTCAGTGGTCGTTGGTCCTATTAGAAACATGTTTCAGGCAAGAAAACATGGGGCCCTTTGGAAAAAATGCCAATTTGATCAATGTTGACTTTTGACAATTTTCCAAAAATTGCCAACTTTGACAATGCACAACTCTCTCAATTTTGACCCTAGAGAGGTGTTCATGGACTTTTTAGAAATATTAGGATGTCCCCTAACCAACCCTTTTGGTTTCATCTAAATTGGATCTTCCATGTTCATGTATGAAGCTTTGACCCAAAATGTGTTTTTGTTGACTTTTCAAAACGACCCATAATGCAAAAATTCATATCTTTTATGAGTGAATATTTTGAACTTGTGGGATGAATATGAGTTGTAGGTAATTTCATCCTCTTAAAAATGATCTTTGGATGGAAAATTTCTGATAAAGCATGTGGAAGTTATGCTTGGTCAAAGTTGGGTTGACTTTTACTGAGAAACCCTAATTTGGCAACTTTTGGGTTTTGATGAATTTGGAGCATTCCTTGGGGAATCATGGTCAATCCTTGATCAAATGATCAAAGTCACATCAAAATGTTGATGTTGACCAAAAATATTGAAGTTTAATTGTATGTGGGTCACAGTTGACTTTTGACCTAATATAGTCGATTCTCAAGCATCTGAGCGGTTAACTGAGCAAACTTCTTGTGCAAGGCATGAGACTTGACATGGAGAATCTTGGGAACATATTAGGGCCTTGGAGAGAATTTTGGGCCTTTATGATCCACACATCTTGATGAAAGTGGAAACCCTAATTTGAGACACACTGCCTTAGGAGAGAGTTTGTCTGGTCAACTCTTGGGAAAACTTGAGCATATTGAGGATCTCTAGGAGTATGTTTTGAGTAAAATGAGAGGGAAAATTTTGGGGTACAAAAGCTGCCCCTGTTCAATCTTCTTAAACCTAAGGATGTAGATTGGCCCATCTGCCTTTCGTGATCTGAAGGTGGAAGATGATTGAACACTAGAGTGCCCAGAAATTTGCACACGCGTGAACTGGCACTTAATTCGTGCTATCGGGAATGGGCTTATAGATGCCATTTAGAGGTTGATGATAGAGATTCGTTGGAGATGGGCTTAAAGATGCCATCTAGATAGTGTTGATTTCCTGAGACATTCCTTTGACGAGAGTCCCTGTTGCTGTTGAATCTGCTGAGGAACATTGGTGTCTGTCTCGAGAAATAGAGTTTTGGGAGTTTCAGTCGTCCGTTACTCTACTGGGGACATGCAAACCCAATCGTGTTTGATTAGATCTCGGTCTTACAGTGTTGTGAATCGATGTTTGGAGATAAGAGAGGAGGAACCTGGATAGTAAGGTTATCAGAAGGAACCTGTATAGTAGGGTTACTTCGATATGAAAAGCCATGATAGTAGGGTTGTGAGAAGGAACCTGGATAGTAGGGTTACTTCTATATGAAAAGCCTGGATAGTAGGGTTGTGAGAAGGAACCTGGATAGTAGGGTTACTTCGATATGAAAATCCTGGATAGTAGGGCTGTGAGAAGGAACCTGGATAATAGGGTTACTTTGATATAAAAGCCTGGATAGTAGGGCTGTGAGAAGGAACCTGGATAGTAGGGTTACTTTGATATGAAATCCTGGATAGTAGGGTTGTGAGAAGGAACCTGGGTAGTAGGGTTACTTCGATATGAAAGCCTGGATAGTAGGGTTGTGAGAAGGAACCTGGGTAGTAGGTTTACTTCGATATGAAAGCCTGGATAGTAGGGTTGCGAGAAGGAACCTGGGTAGTAGGGTTACTTCGATATGAAAAGCCTGGATAGTAGGGTTGTGAGAAGGAACCTGGGTAGTAGGGTTACTTCGATATGAAAGCCTGGATAGTAGGGCTGTGAGAAGGAACCTGGGTAGTAGGGTTACTTCGATATGAAAATCCTGGATAGTAGGGTTGTGATAAGGAACCTGGGTAGTAGGGTTCCAAGAAGGAACCTGGGTAGTAGGGTTACTTTGATATGAAAGCTTGGATAGTAGGGCTACAAGAAGGAACCTGGGTAGTAGGGTTACTTCGATATGAAAAGCCTGGATAGTAGGACTGTGATAAGGAACCTGGATAGTAGGGTTGCAAGAAGGAACCCGGGTAGTAGGGTTACTTCGATATGAAAAGCCTGGATAGTAGGGATATGAGAAGGGACATGGGTAAGGTTGCTTTGTGATAAGTTCGTGTAAAACTTCAGAATGAACCGGGGTAAGGTTACTTTGTGATAAGTTCGTGTAAAACTTCAGGAGGAATCGGGGTAAGGTTACTTTGTGATAAGTTCGTGTAAAACTTCAGAATAAACCGGAGTAAGGTTACTTTGAGATAAGTTCGTGTAAAACTTAAGAGGAACCTGGGTAAGGTTACTTTGGGATAAGTTCGTGTAAAACTTCAGAATGAACCGGGGTAAGGTTACTTTGAGATAAGTTCGTGTAAAACTTCAAGAGGAACCTGGGTAAGGTTACTTTGGGATAAGTTCGTGTAAAACTCCAGGAGGAACCTGGGTAAGGTTACTTCGATATGATAATGTAGATTAGTTGTCCCGTTTGATTTCGGGAACTGAGTTTCCATTAGTTGTCTGTAGATGTGATCTGTATAACTGTTGGATTCGTTGAAGCTAATCTTCTTTTCCTGAAAAGATATCAGGGTTAGTTATATGCGATGCATGAAATTCAAGGTGAGATGGTGTTCTAAAAATAAATGAAATTATGTTGTATATGATATGTATGTGTATGTCATGATGTATGTTCATGAAATGCTATCAGGGTATGCTCGCGTCTGGGAAAATAAATCTCTGGCGGTTGCTGGAGGTTTGTAAATATTCTATCAGGAAGAGATGCTGGAGAATAACTCTGCGGGGACCAAACTTTGGAAGAGATACTCTGTTGGTAGACCTTCTGATCTGGAGGAACAAATTTAACTGGGGATGAAATTCTGTTGCTGGAAGTGATGAGCTCTGTTGGAGATTGAGCTTCTGTAATTGTAGAAATAAACTGTGTCTTGGGGGATAAAATTTATTGACTCGCCTGCAATTACGAACCTCGGCTGGGGATAGTTATGTCATGTTTCGGGAAAGCTGACATCAACGCCTTTGGATGCTTTTACTCTGTGGGGAGTGTATGGACCAATAATCATGTTCCAAATCTGGCTCTATCCCGATACCTACTGGACAGAGGAACCGTCGGTTTGGTACTTCTTGTTTTTTTCCTGTTTCTGGAATTACGAGTAATTGCCTTTGTTTCTTATGTAAATATTTATGAGCAGCAATCATTTTCAAATGCATATATCAAAAATAAATCATTGGACGTTCTTGCAAAACAAAACAGAAAAAGAAATAAACAAATTGAAGTTTTGTAAAAATGACTTGTATTGATTTTGAAATTGGCCTCTAATAAGCGTTTTGTACAAGGAGGCTGACGTCCTAGTAAGAGAACATCGCCGAAAGATAGAAATTATACAATTTGTGTAAAAGAAGGAAAAACTGCTATGTGAAACAACCCCATTGGGTTCCAACTCTTCTATTGCCTTTATATCTTCAAGCGTCTCATCACTTTGCTACTTGGCCGAAGGTTGATCAGATTGGTTGGCGCTGTCCGAGCTTGATAGTCGATACCGAAGTCTGGTCGCAAGATGATCCAATGAGACATAGTGATACGCTTCAATCCCTAACTTTTTCCTGGATTTCCCTTTCGGGTTTTCAATCCACCGGGATACCCTTTTTTGCCCAAGCCTCCCTTTCGGGTTTTCGACTTGCCAGGTGTACAGATTTTTTTTCATTTTCATCCCTTACTTTTTCCCGAACCCTTTTGGTTCGATGGGAAGCCCTTATTTTTGCATAGGCCAGTCAACCTAGTGGGTCTTTGATTAGGCGTAGTATCTTTTCACTATGTCTTCATTGGCAGGGTGAGGAAGGTCGTCACCATCCGTGTTGGTTAGAATCATAGCTCCTCCGGAGAAAATGTTCTTAACCACAAATGGCCCTTCGTACGTGGGAGTCCATTTGCCCCTGGGATCACCTTGTGGTAGTATAATGCGCTTGATCACTAGATCTCTGACTTGATATTCTTGACGCCTGACTTTCTTGTTAAAAGCCTTGATCATTCGCTTTTGATACGCCTAACAATGGCAGATAGCAGTAAGCCTCTTTTCATCGATTAGATTTAACTGATCAAGTCGGGTTTGGATCCAGTCGTCTTCGTTCAAACCCGCATCCTTCATAATCCTGAGCGAAGGTATCTGGACTTTGATGGGTAGGACTGCCTCCATGCGATATACCAGAGAGTCGGGTTTTGCCCCTGTCGACGTTCGTGTTGAGGTACGGTACCCATGAGGAGCAAATGGTAACATCTCATGCCAGTCTTTGTATGTCATTGTCATCTTCTGTACAATCTTCTTGATATTCTTGTTAGCTGCTTCAACAGCGCCATTCATCTTTGGCCGGTAGGGAGAAGAGTTATGATGTTGTATCTTGAACTGTTTATAGAGCTCGGTGATCATTTTGTTGTTGAGATTCGTACCATTGTTAGTGACAATTCTCTCTGGTACACCATATCGACAGATCAGATTATGTCGGATAAACCGTGCCACGACATTCTTGGTTACTGTAGCAAAAGAGGCTGCCTCAACCCACTTTGTAAAGTAATCAATGGCTACTAAGATGAAACGATGCCCGTTAGATGTAGTAGGTCTGATCTCACCGATCATGTCGATGCCCCACATCGCAAAGGGCCAAGGAGCTGTTAAGACGTTCATAGGAACCGGAGGTACATGCACCTTATCAGCATAGATTTGGCATTTATGACAAGTTCGAGAGTGCTAATAACAATCGGCCTCCATGGTGGACCAGTAATATCCTGCCCGTAGGAACTTCTTAGCCATGGTGTATCCACTGGAATGGGTTCCGAAGGTGCCTTCATGTAGATCTGTCATGATCCTCTCTGCTTCTCCCTTGTCTAAACACCGTACTAGTATGGAGTCATGGTTGCGCTTATAGAGGATTACATTATTGAGGAAGAACTTTGCAGTGAACCTTCTCAGAAACTTCTTATCGTTGACAAATGCCCCTTCGGGATACTCCTGAGCCTCGAGATACCTTTTGACTTCGTGAAACTAGGGTTTGTCTGCCACTTCTTCAGTATCGATCTCACAGCAGTGTGCTGGTTCATCCAACCTATCAATGGTTATTTGGGGAGCTTCATTGTCCCACCTAACCTTGAACATAGAAGACATGGTAGCCAGCGCGTCCGCTAACTGGTTCTCCTCTCGTGGGAAATGTTCAAAGGTTACCTCCTCAAAGTGTGGGAGCAATGTCAGTACATACTCTCTGTAAGGAATGAGATTCGGGTGTTTCATATCCCACTCGCCCTTGACCTGACTTATCACCAGAGCAGAATCCCAGAATACACTTAAGAAATTAATCCTCGGGTCAAGAGCAGCTCGAAAACCCATGATACATGCTTCATACTTCGCCATGTTGTTGGTGCAGTTGAAACCTAATCGGGCGGTGAACGGAGTATGACAGCCCTCGGGAGATATGATTACAGCGCCAATGCCATTACCCAGTGCGTTTGAGGCTCCATCAAAATACATAGACCATCGGGATCCCTCCTCAGGTCCTTCATCCGGTCCAGGCTCTTCGTAGTCAGTCACTAACATGATATTCTCATTCGAGAACTCGAAATTCATGGACTGGTAGTCATCCACGGCCTGATTAGCCAAATGATCAGCCAATACACTCCCATTTATTTCTTTTTGGGTTGGGTATTGTATGTCGTATTCAGTTAAGATCATCTGCCACCTTGCTATCCTTCCGGAGAGAGCGGGCTTCTCGAAAATGTACTTGATCGGATACATCTTTGATATCAATAAGGTAGTGTGAGTCAGATATACTGTCTCAGTCGGCGAGCAGCCCATGCCAAAGCGCAACAAGTTTTCTTGAGCAATGAGTATCGTGTCTCACAGTCGTTAAACTTTTTGCTAAGGTAATAAATGGCGTGCTCTTTTCGACCAGACTCGTCATGCTGCCCCAACACACACACCCGTTGAATGGTCTAGCACTGTCAAGTATAATGGAAAAGGTCTTCCTTCAATTGGAGGCATCATAATTGGTGGTTCTTGAAGGTATTCCTTGATTCTTTCGAAAGCGGTATGGCATTCATCATTCCACTTTACCACTTGATCTTTCTTTAGAAGCTTGAAGATTGGCTCACAAGTAGCAGCCAGATGTGAAATGAACCTGGCGATGTAATTCAGGCGTACCAAGAAACCTCTAACTTCCTTCTCTGTGCGGGGAACCGGCATCTCTTGTATGGCCTTCACCTTCGCATGGTCTACCTGAATACCCTTATCACTGACGAAAAATCCCAGAAGCTTGCCAGATCTTACCCTGAAGGTACACTTGTTCGAGTTCAACCTCAGCTTATATGTCTTCAACCTGTCAAACAATTTCTGGAGATGATCAAGGTGCTCTTCCTCAGTCTGAGACCTAGCTATCATGTCATCAACATAAAATTTGATCTCTTGATGAATCATATCATGGAACAAAGCGACCATAGCGCACTGATAAGTTGCCCCAGCATTCTTCAACCCAAAAGGCATCACCTTGTAGCAGAAGGTTCCCCATTGTGTAACGAAGGTTGTCTTCTCCATGTCTTCAGGAGCCATCTTGATCTGGTTGTAGACAGAGAAACCATCCATGAAGGAGAAGATTTTGTGTTGCGCGATATTGTCAACCAGAACATCGATGTGAGGAAGTGGGAAGTCATCCTTGGGGATTGCCCTATTCAGATCTCTGTAATCAACACACATCTGTACCTTACCGTCCTTCTTAGGTACCGGAACAACATTAGCAACCCACTGCGGATACGAAGTGACAGTTAAGAATCCTACATCGAACTGTTTCATGACCTCTGCCTTGATTTTCTCTGACATTTCAGGATGCATACGGCGGACCTTCTGCTTAACCGGAGGATAGTCTGCTTTAGTCGGCAGGCGATGTACCACAATATCAGTGTCCAAACCAGGCATGTCTTCATAGGACCAGGCGAAGATTTCAACATAGTCGTGTAACATTTGTATCAACCTCTGTTTGACGCTAAGCTCTAGATTTGCACCTATTTTAACCTCTTTTATGTCTTCTTCAGTACCCAAATTCACTATCTCAACCGGCTCTTCATGGGGTTGTATGGCCCTTTCTTCTTGCTGTAGTAGTCTAGCAAGTTCTCCAGGCACCTCACAATCATCCTCACCTTCGTTCTCGGCTTGGTTGATCAGATTTTTGAAGTCATAACTGGCAATAGCAGAGCTGTTATCAATAGGATCCAGAGTGGATATGGATCTGCATTATGATATGTGAGTGTGTGTAAGAGAATAACTGTTTTGATAAAGTGAAAGCAGGAAAGAAAAACAGAGAGCGCAAAATTTGTATGCAAGAAACGTCCAATGCTTTATTAATGATTATGAAATGACAAATAATAGCCCTCACAAGCAAAGCCAAGGTGCCTCGGGTAAGGCACCGGGCCGTAAAGTTTCAAATTGTTTATTACAAATCTTAAAACAAATAAGTCAATTATTGCGGAATAAAAGAAACAGGTATGAAGCCCCTAGCCGTCTAGTTACTCGGTCCACCGTTGGTAGTTGGGTAGATCCATCTGTCAATGTCTGATTCCTCTTCACTATCTTCAATGGCGTTAATCCCACGATTGTTGATGCGTAGGGGAGGTCCTTCATCCCGAGCGTGTCTAACAGCCCTTTAAGCCCCTGTAGTAAAGCCCAAACCAAATTTATCAGTTTTTTGAGTGAAATCAGGGAGCTGACCCCAATTAGCACACCCACCTTCTTCAACCATGGCCCCTGGCGTCCTTGAGAGAAGCCATCTTCAAAGGAGGTTTTTTGCTAGTAGTTTCAGTCGATGCCAAGATCTGAGGGACCTCTTCAAAATTCTGACAAGGAGTTTCTATGAATTCCCCGTCCATCTCTATGTAGCAGAAGGAGTTGAGGTGACTCACCATATATTCTTCTTCACCCCGCACTGTGACAATCTTTCCTTTCACCAGATACTTTAGCATTTGGTGGAGTGTGGAAGTGACTGCCCCAGCCTCATAGATCCAAGGACGACCCAACAAACAAGAATATGATGGCCTGATATCCATCACATAGAAAGTGGACCCAAAAATCTAAGAACCTACTTTGACAGGGATGTCCACCTCCCCGTGCACCATTCTCTTCGATCCGTCAAAATCCCTTACCACAATGTTACTAGGCTTTAGAGTCAAACCCTCGCAATCCAACCGGTCCAACGCCTTCTTCGGCAGAATATTCAGTGAAGACCCAGTATCTACCAACACATGAGCCATAGTGGTGCCCCTGCACTCAATCGAGACGTGCAGAGCATCATTATGCTTTCTTCCTTTTGGTGTCAAATATGCATCTGAAAAACCCAGCCTATTATCAGCAGTTAAGCTGGCCACACAATCTTTGAACTGATCAGCTGAAGTCTCTTGCGGAACATGTGCAGTTTTGAGGAATGCAATCAAAGCCTTCGCATGGGCCTCGGAGCACAACAGCAAAGACAACATGGATATCTTCGATGGGGTTTGCCCCAGCTGCTCGACCATATTGTAGTCGCTCTTCTTAATGATTTTCAGTATCTCCTTCATTTCTTGCTTAGAGGCTTCCACAACAATTTTCTTAGGCGCCTCCATCCGGGCAGGCTCACCTATAATTTCCTTGTCGCGGGTATCAGACGATTCGCCGACAGGGGTAATAACTGGAGTAATAACAGGAACAGTAACCGATGTACTAGCTGGAACAACAGGTGGAATGACAATAGGTTTATTGATAGTCTTCGGGGAAATCTCGGGAGGAAGACCCTTCCACTTCGGGTAACTTTGCTGGTTCCGACAATGTTACCAATATTAGGATCAGCCTCTTCATCTTTTAAATCTTGTTTGATGCCATGATAGTACACATCAGAACCATAATTCCATGGAACAACTTTGTCCGAAGCATACAGGATAATACCAGGAACAGTGATTATCAGTGGAGCAATTCTTGGAGCAGATGTAATCCTAACAGTTCTTCTCGAGGAAACCTTGGAAGGATTGGCGGAAATGGTTATAATGGAAATGTCTTCAGATGGTACAACAGGAACCAAAGTTTTCTCAAACAAAATTTCTTTGCTATCTATCAGGCGTTGGACACCTAACTTCAGCAAACGGAAACCAGAAGGTAGAAACAAACACACGTGGAAACCTTCACCACAACCCGGAAATAAACCGACCATCTGCAAATTCTTCTTGACAGTCATGAGAGGAGTGGATACTTTATTGATAGAGGTAACAAACAAATCATTATTAATAGCATTAACTCCACGGCCGTGCTTAGGCATGGGAGCAGTTATGACATTCGGCTTCTCCGGAGCATCAAAATCTATTTCCTTGGCTTCAATCAAATCTTGTACTTTGTTTCTCATAGCCCATCAGTCGTTTGTATCGTGTCCAGGACTCTCAAAATGATAGGCACACCGGGCATTTGGATTATATCGGGGAGATATAGTATTTGGATTCTTGGGAGCCTCTCTCAAGCTTTCCAAGTTGGATCTTAGTATATGAGGTAGAAATTCAGCCAGTGTCATATTGATGCGGGTAAACTGTCGTTGTGGTCTTTCCACCCTTTATTGATTGTTGCGTTATGGAGCAATTGTAGGCCTAGGTATCATCACGGCACTTACTGTCTAACGATGTTCAGCCCTGTTTTGGCCCTTCGGGCTATAGATGGCACTGGCTTCCTTCTTACCAGCAAAAGGCTTCTTTACTGAATTTGAAGAGGTATCCTTTTGTATTTTGCCGCTTCGAATCCCATCTTCTACCCTTTCCCCGGTTAGGATCAGCTCAGTGAAACTAGCTGATGAGTTACCGATCAAATGATTGAAAAATGGACCAGACAGTGTCCCCAGAAACATATCAACTAACTCCCTATCAGACAACAGGGGTTGACCTCTCCCAGCCAAGTCTCTCCATTTTTGTGCATAATCTTTAAAGCCTTCACTCGCGCCCATGGACATACTCTGGAGTTGAGTACGAGTAGGAGCAAGGTCGGCATTGTACTGATACTGCTTGTAGAAAGCAGCATCCAGATCTTCCCAGTTTCGGATATTTGCTCCCTCTAGCTGGTAGAACCATTCAAGTTGAGTCCCTGACAGACTATCTTGAAAGAAGTGAACCCATAGATTTCTATCAGCGGTGTGGGGCTGGATCTTTCTGACATAAGAACGGAGATGGACTTTTGGGCAGGACACCCCATCATACTTAGCAAAAACTGGAGCTTTGAACTTCTGCGGGATGACCACTCCTGACACCAATCCCAATTCTTCGAAATCTAGTCCAGGTATCCTCTAAACTTCCATGGCACTCAGACGATCTTGCAGCTATTTGTATCTATCCTCAGCAGGAGGATATTGCTCATCATTATAATCAGTATCATTGTCAGAAACTACAGGACTAGGGTCCTTCTCTTCTTCTTGATTCTCCCCTTCCTTGGATGAAAAGGTCAGATCAGTTTGTCGCTTCAACCGCTCTTCAAACCTTCTGACCATATTCAGAATACAGACAACCTTCTTCTTTTTCTTCTTTTCTTTCAGAATGAGAGCTTTCAGATCCTCTTTCCCTTTTGCCAGACTTATAAACATTTGTTGGAATTGGGCATTCTGTGCCTGAAGGTCCTTGATGGTTTGCTCGGAAGACATCTCGTGCTGAAATAAACAGCGAAGAAGATGAGAAACCTATAATGGTACCTGTAATAATGTGTATGATGATGGGATGCGCATGCAATGATTTCAAAGACTTCGGGAAATTTAAATTTGCAAACCAAAATAAACAGAAATTTTATTAGTTGAAGTTGAAGTTCAAATGCCTTTTAGGCATTACAATTAAAAAAAAATCTAAAACTATAAAAGACATCAAAGTTCCCATGGATGCTTCCTCTTTGTGCCGAGATAGTCATTGAGTCCTCTTTCTTCATGAAACTGCTTTGTGAGCTCTAAAACCTTCCTCTCTTGAGCATGGAACTGATCCCTGTAAGTATCCCGCTCCTTCATCAACTGAATCCAAGACCTCTGTAATTCTCCAAGATCAGTGGGCATGTAAGGATAGAGAATTGTGTAAGGAATACCCTCTTCTGTAGTGGGTTCCACAATCACTGGAAAAACAGCCACATAGGGCATCATAAGCTGTTGGGCACGAGCTCGTACCCATTGTAGGTATGGTTCCATAGGAATGGAAGTCTTTGGTCCCAAAGCCTTGGCGCCAGATCTTTTTACCATGCCCCAGGCTCGTATGAACCTTCGGCAATACTCTTTAACATCCTCCTCATAGTTGAATATAATACCCTCAATAAGTAACTCATGGGGACCATCCCTTTGAGCGTAACCAAATTTTTGCAGAGCTAAACAAGGGCTGTAGGTTATACCCCCTCTGATGCCAAGTAGCGGGACATTAGGGTACTCTCTACACCGGTCAATAATAGCAGTGTTTTCCATAGCTCGAGAACACCAAAGGACATCCGTATGAGCGAGTCACATTATCCTTTGCGACCAACCCAAACCTTCTTCATTCTTCAGTATGGACTTAGGGAGGTGAGAAATAAACCACCTCGACAGCAATGACATACAGCACATAAGAATCCCCCTTCTCTTCATGGTACGAGTATGGAGAGTGTGCAAAATGTCTTCGAGCAAGGCAGGCACAGGGTTGCGGGAGAGGAAGATCTTGACAGCATTCACATCTATGAATGAGTCCGGATTAGGGAATAGGACTAACCCATAGATTAGAAGAGCCAAGACCTCCTCAAAAGCCTAAAAATCCATATCATCCCAAAACAACTGGGCCTTATCTATCAGAAACTTAGCTAGAAAACCCTTGACTCCGCTTCTTGTTTCCCAATTGGATACCACGTCGACCCGTTTCAGATGCAAAGTTGAGGCAATGACTTCTGGCTTAGGAACTTCTTCTAGACCTGTGAAGGGTAACTGTTTAAGAATGGGTATATCCAATAGCTGAGAGAATTCTTCCAAGGTAGGTACCAACTGATAGTCTGGAAAGGTGAAGCAGTGGTGCTTGGGATCAAAGAACTGAAAAAGTACACTCATCATCTTTTCATCAAAGTTTGAAGTAACCAGGTTGAGAAGTTGACCATGTCTCTTGGTGAACGCAGAAGTTTCAGAAACCCTTGATGCTATCTCTTTGAGTTGGGAAGGCATCTTCACAAAGTTGATTTGGATAGTGTTTCTACGAACAGAAGCCATGATCTGCAAAATAGGGCAAAGATAATTTCCCTTGGTCTTTGAAATGGTTAGTGCAATAAGAATGTATGCTATGTTATGATGCATTATGTCATGATAAAACACAGGTATAGCAAACACAGGTATAGCAAGCACAGTCAAATCACACAAGGTCCTTAGATTTAAGGCTTGCATGAGGTCAAAGGTAGTACCCTCTTGAAATTTAGTTGGTTTCAAACCTATCTTAAAAAGTAACCGGGTTATAGAGGATCTCAATACTGAACATTCTTTATCAGGCATTGTCTCAACTCAAGCAATCTTTTCTTGCAGCAGAAATATCTCAAAAGTATGATCTCAATGAGTGTAGCATCGAGTATCAACCAGTTCTCAGCTCTACACTGAGGCTGGCTATCTCACTACTTTCTAATGGCCAAGTTTGTTCAACTAAGGTTCTAAGGTTCGTTAGTGCTTCATGACACCACGTGGCGGCCCTGTATTCTCCTTGTTTCCCCACGAAGGATACCCGTACCAACCAAAGTGTCACGCCAAGACATCCATCACTTAAACCATATCGGTCTACGCCGTACAGTCTCCACGGTCTATTGTTGTTTACCTAAAAAATTCCCCCAGATCCTGGTGTAGGATCTATAGTAACCCAAACAAAACCCTTTAAGAATAAAGCAAACAAGCAAGAAAGAAATTTGAAATGACCTGGATCCTAAGGTAAACCCCACTTTATTTTACTCCCCAAAAGAGTCGCCAATTCTGTGATACGGTGGCAGAACCGACTGTTTTTACTGGTTTGCGTTTTGCGTTTTTTGTTCGCAAAATGTCGCGGTAAGCTAGAGTCGCCACCGACTTTTATTTCATCCAACCGGGTTATAGAGGATCTCAATATCATTGACCATCCTTTATCGGGCATTGTCTCAACTCAAGCAATCTTTTCTTGCAGATGAAATATCTCAAAAGTATGATCTCAATGAGTGTAGCATCTAGTATCAACCAGTTCTCAGCTCTACACCGAGGTCGGCTATCTCACTACTTTCTAATGGCCAAGTTTGTTCAACTAAGGTTCTAAGGTTCGTTAGTGCTTCAAGACACCACGCGGCGGCCCCGTATTCTCCTTGTTTCCCCACGAAGGATACCCGTACCAACCAAAGTGTCACGCCAACACAGCCATCGCTTAAACCATATCGGTCTATGCCGTACAGTCTCCACGATCTATTGTTGTTTACCTAAAAAATTCCCCCAGATCCTGGTGTAGGATCTATAGTAACCCAAACAAAACCCTTTAAGAATAAAGCAAACAAGCAAGAAAGAAATTTGAAATGACCTGGATCATAAGGTAAACCCCACTTTATTTTACTCCCCAGAAGAGTCGCCAGTTCTGTGATACGGTGGCAGAACCGACTATTTTTAGTGGTTTGTGTTTTGCGTTTTTTGTTTGCAAAATGTCGCGGTAAGCTAGAGCCGCCACCGACTTTTATTTCATCCAATCATGGAAAAGGAAAAAAGAACAGAAAAAACCTTTTTTCGAGATATTATGAGTACGGGGGGTAGATTATAGAAAGGGAAGGTGTTAGCACCCTTTCTATCCATGGTTTTCCATGGGCTCTTAGGTACTTGCTCATTTTTCAAATTGCTTGTGTGTGTGCTTGTCTTGAAAATGTTTTACTTCGTGATAATCCTTGTATCAGTCCTCAAGGATGTGACGAAGTTTGTTTTGAAAATTTGTTTTGAAAGGTGTTTGTGTGAAAAGTTTTTATTGAGCAAGTACTTAAGATTCTACCTACTCGAAAAAAGATTGTTCATTCTATTTCCTCTAGACAACGCTATCCTACTATTAAGGAGTAGGTAGCACCGTCGTTGGAGTTATAAGGGACATTCGAAAGGGACAAGTACAATCACTAAAGCAATAGTTAGAAAACTTTAGTAGTAACCCTAGAGTCTTAAGATCTTTTTCGAGGCAACATTTCCGAGGCAACATTTCCGAGGCAATATTTCCAAGGCAACATTTCCGAGGCAACATTCGAATGGGACATTTTGATCTTTTAGACTGGAGGGCCACCATTGAAATCTCTTATGCTTAATGATTGTTTACCGAAGGCAACCGAAATGAGGTAAACCCTAGGAGTGAATATGTGCATATGAGTTGTTTCAGTTATTTAATCTTTTCACATTAGGTGATCTACCTTTTTAAATTTCCAGACATTCTTGCCATACAATCCTATTAGCATACATCTAGACAGTTAAATATTTGCAGGAATTAAAAATGCGAGAAGATAAAACCTAGCTATTACAAGGCTTCATGGAATGGGGATTACATAACCAAAACTTGGGGGGAGAATAGTAAATGCGAAATAGTAAACTAATTGAGTATAACAAACTCGGAGCAGTTACAAAATTAATCAAAAAATAATGTGCGCGATAAAGTTAAACACGAGAATTAGGGTTTTGACCCTTGACTACCTAATTGGATTAATTAAAGAAAGAATCATTTTTTATTATTTTCTATTTAAGGAAATAAGGAATAGAATTAAATTTCACAAATGTTCTAATTACTAATTAATTTTAATTTATGGAAAATAATTAAACTAACGAAGAAAAGATAATTAACCTATTTTTGTGTTTTTTTATTTGAAAAGAAAATAATTAAATCAAGAATTTAAACTTAACTTTATAATTGATTTTAATTGTGAAAAGAGGAATTAAATTGCCCTAAATTACATTAATCTATTTAATTAACAAAAATTAAATTTAGTAATAAAAACTCTAATTCTAATTTTTGTGACTTTTTTATTTGATGATTTAATTAAAAGTGATTTTTTAAAACAAAAAAATAAAGAAAATTGAAATAATAAAAAGAAAAGAGATTGGGCCTGTTGTTGTTGGCGATTTGGAGGGTGTGAAATGCAATTTGCAAGGCTCAAAGCTGCTGAACCCAAATCCTTGCGCCAGATCCAGTGTTGCTGCTTTCTTGGGGTCTACCATGTGATGCGTTTTGCAGGGCGTCAAATCTAGGTTGGAGATGATCCAATGGCTGGATTTAGGGAGGGTATGATGGACATCTGGCAAGGGAGTGCATGGGATCTGGAATAACAAATTGATAAAATGCAAAATGCACACGCCTGGGATCGAACCCAAGACGTTTACATTGCAAACTTTTACCCTTACCATTTGCGCTGGAATTATTAGTTGTAAATATAATAAACAAATAAAAACAAAAGCCAAATCAAGTGTCCTACCAAAAAAACCGCGCGAAGTTTGAATGGACCCGTCACGCCTTGCCACGCCATTGTCTTCTTCGTTGGGACTGTTGTCTTAGGTAACAACTTTTACCTACGGATTTTGGCCATGGCTATAACCCTGTGCATCTTAAAAATCATGTACGGGCAAGATAAATTAAATTGGTTATCATGAATCAACTGGGCTTGAAGCCCTAATCATCATGCTACCCATCTTAAGAGCCAATTGTTCTTGTATTCAATAACCCCCCAAAATGAGTTCATAAACCCTAGCAATGGCGTATTGTGATTCATGCACTATAAATCCAATTCAAGGACATAGGTAGCTTGCAAACATTAATACAAACACAATGGTATAATCAAAACATGCTTATGATGCCAAAATCAAAGAAATCAGAATTGAAATTTTGTGCAAACCGTGGTTGATGATGGGCGCGATTTTGGATGCTCCAGGTCTTGCAAATGCTTGCTACAGGTTCAGTGAATGCCTAGGGATATAAATTGATCTTTAGGAACGCTTGAAACAGTCTATGGAGCAAGATTGGATCAAAACTTTTCTTTGAAAAATTGGAACTTTGTTCTTCCTTCTCACGCTCGCCAACCCTTGTCCTTTTGATTTGGAATTGTTCAATACATATAAGAGAACGAATTAGGTCAATAAAATTGCATCATATCTTGAGAAATAATGAAAAAGTGATTTGATTTGCTCTTTGTATGATATCTTCCCAAAATAAGCTTCAATCTAATATTTTCCAATCCAAATGAATCTTGCACGAATTGGTCATCATGCTAGCTTTACATGGACTCAAAAGATGCACAAAAAATCCACGATTTCATTTGATTTCATTATTTTACCATTTAATTTGATTTATTTTGATTTAAATGAATAAAAAATCAAAATAAATGATAAAAGTAATAAAATAATAGGTAGAAAATCTCAGGGGTCGTGGGTCCTATTAGAAACATGTTTCAAGCAAGAAAACATGGCCCCCTTTGGAAAAAATGCCAATTTGATCAATGTTGACTTTTGACAATTTTCCAAAAATTGCTAACTTTGACAATGCACAACTCTCTCAATTTTAACCCTAGAGAGGTGTTCTTGGACTTTTTAGAAATCTTAGGATGTCCCCTAACCAACACTTTAGGTTTTATCTCAATTGGATCTTCCATGTTCATGTATGAAGCTTTGACCCAAAAGGTGTTTTTGTTGACTTTTCAAAAGGACCCATAATGCAAAAATTCATATCTTTTTATGAGTGCATATTTTGAACTTGTTGGATGAAGATGAGTTGTAGGTAATTGCATCCTATTTAAAATGAGATTTGGATGAAAAGTTTCTAATAAAGAATGTGGAAGTTATGCTTTGTCAAAGTTGGGTTGACTTTTATTGAGAAACCTTAATTTAGCAACTTTTGGGTTTTGATGAATTTGGAGAATTCCTTGGGGAATAATGGTCAATCCTTGATCAAATGATGAAATTCACTTCAAAATGTGGATGTTGACCAAAAATCTTGAAGTTTGACTGTATGTGGGTTATAGTTGACTTTTGACCTAATACAGTAGATTCTCAAGAATCTGAGCAGTTGACTGAGCAAACTTCTTGTGAAAGGCATGAGACTTGACATGGAGAATCTTGGGAACATATTAGGGCCTTGGAGAGAATTTGGGGCATTTGTGATCCATACATCTTGATGAAAGTGGAAACCCTAATTTGAGACACACTGCCTTAAGAGAGAGTTTGTCTGGTCAACTCTTGGGCAAACTTGAGCAAATTGAGGATCTCTAGGAGTATGTTTTGAGTAAAATGAGAGGGAAAATTTTGGATTACAACAAGGTAAAACACTATTTTAAAGTTAAAATGATCGGAAAATGCTGATTAAATCCTTTAAAATAGTGGATCTAATTTTGTTCATAAAACAATTTTTTTCTAACCCAATATATGAGTTTCTAAGTCTTTTATAGAAAGAAGGTGAAAATAAAGTTGAACAAGGGTGCATAAAAGTAATGTCCAAAAAGAAAATCCAACACAAGTTCCAAAAAGCACAAAGAAGGATGACTAAAGTAAGCTCAATTGATAGGATCTTGAGGAAATTAATTAGGAAAGCTTCACGTGCATCTTTTCAAATCAAATACAAGATAAACATGGTCTTTAAGGTAATCACATAATCACATTGATGCTAATCGATCAATATCCTGAAAAATTTGATCATACAGTCGATTGGAGCCCCAAGCCAATTGATTGACACACCACTTTTAAAATGAATTTAATCTTATTTTGAATGAGCACAATCTCCATTAATGGGTTGCAATAATTACATGCTCAAATATTCATAAAGCACTCTATAAATAAGTACTCATTCCTTACTTTTCTTGGATTGCATTCTTAACATTTTCCCTAGTTGTGTGTGTGAGATTATTCTCTCCAAATCATCATCATGGCTCCTAGAAGGCCAAGCATTTCCTCCAGTCTTTTCTCTAATGATTTCACTTCTCAACAACAACAAGAAATATTCCTCAAAGATTTTTCCAACAGAACCATCCCGTGAATCACGCCCTGGATTTAGAGGCTTTTAAAGAATGAGAATTCTTAAAAAACTTTTGACGAATCAAACATGTTCATCTTCCTTTACAACCCCTCAAGTAAGGTGTATCCATTATTAGTTAAAATTTATTTTATCAAACCTCTTCTTCACCAATGGAATAGTCCACTCTGAAGTAAAAAGACACAATAGGTATATGCCATTAGAAGAATTTGCAAATATCCTAAACCTTTGCCATGAAGATGTTATCCTCTAGGTAGGAGAAAACGAATACAACTAGAATCTCAAGCCTAGTGCATATTCACTAATGAAAAATCCATCACCCCTTACCAAATCCATTCACTACTAGATACATTCTCCTAGATGGTCGTATGATTCATTATATGACTAATCACATAATTTTTCTAAGAAATAGTAACTTTGGTCTCATGACTCAATTTGATGTTGAAGCCATATGGGTAATAAAAAACAAGATCAAGGTAAAATGGGGAAAACATGTAATCAAATATATGATGGGAAGCAAGAAAAAAAGAGTGTGCCTACCATACGAAAACCTAACCACAAAGATCCAGAAGCACACCAGATTGAACTTTGGATAAGAAGAATTCATGGGAAATACAACAAAAATAGGAGTGTTAGTTTTATCAACAATGAGATATAAGATCATAGATGGAAAATTGATTAAAAGTCCTCCAGCGAGAAGAAGAGAAATATGGATGATCAAAAAGCACATATAGATCTAATAGATTTTGACTACATTATCCCTCAACTGCCCTCTACTGAAGGCCCACTCAAAGTCACAATAAAGAAGCTTGATGTGATAAGTGACAAGATCGATTTTATAACCCATCACTTTATCAAATATCCAACACTACTACCTCGAGATTTATTATTGAAAGATGATTTTTACGTAGAATAGTCTCACTTATGTGTCCTAATTTCTCTTAGTGTGTTTTCTTTACTGTTTTTCACATTATTCCATAATTTTACGCTTTTTGTACTTTGATATTCAACAAATTTGAATTTATAAAACTAGGATGGTTTTTTCCCTAAACGTTATTGTGCTCATGTCTACATATTTAATTTTTCGTAATGCATCTTTTATCCTCCTTTTTTATTTTGACAAAAGAAATAAGTATACTCTCATGGGGAGTAGAGTATAATCTCTACTTAATCCCTCTAATTATATATTTGTTTAAGTATTTTACCACCTCCCTGAGAGATGGGTTGTCATCATCAAAAATGGAAAAATCTGGAACCATGTTTTACATGTGACGTAATCAAGGAAGCTCTCGATAACTTGTTCTTAAATGATGAATATAACTTTGAGGATGACAACTAAAAGAGCTATAGATAATGCAACATCTGAGGATTCAAGCATAACAAATGGTCAAAGATGCAAGTATACGAAATAGGGTTTGATGATCACGACAAACATCCTCAAATGATGGCACTTAACTTAGATAAATCTCAAGCCTCATATTCAATAACTCAAGACATTTCCTATATGATTGGATTACCTGGCAATTCTTGAAGCTTCAAAGTGTTAAAGAGAGGAAGTGTGAAAGCTCGCTCTGTCACGCCTGAGTGAACATTATGTTATAAAAGCACAAAGGCTTTTCGTGAAGTTATACAACTAAATCACACACACACATATACACAAACACGCGCGCTCACACACATACACACTAAAAAATATTTAAAGCTTATTTTTCTTAAAGAATTATTCCTAAAAATGTTTTGAAGTTGTACTAGTTAAAATTAGGAACTATTTGAATGATTTTGGAGAAAATTTGTACTATCCAATCGATTGGCATTCATACCATGTCGATTAGGATAATGCAAAAAATATCCTTAACCATTCGGGACATTATCTTAAGGAACGAAAATAGATCTATATCATTTCTTTCCTTTTTAAACATCCTAAACGCTTATTTTGAGGCCTTACAATTGATTGGAACAAGGTGCCAATTAATTAGTACATTAAATTTGGACATAATCTTTTTTGTTTTTGTGTCAACCTCTAGCCTATAAATAGAGGTCATTTCCTTCACATTTTCACATATATAATCGTGAGTATTATATCTCACACCTCACTCTTTTTCTCTCTAAAATATTTTTCAACTTTCTCTCACTTAAATTTTGTCATAGCGCTTTGAGGAAGTTCTTTTGTTTAGTGAGGAATTTTTGTATTCTAGAAAGGACATTGTTGTAAATTAACCAAGGATTATTTTCTCTCGGTTGAATTATTTATCCATAAAGGATTTTTTATTTAAGTTAAAAGCTAAACTCGATTAAAAGCTAAACCCGATTAAAAGCTTTGATTATGGTTCTTTAGAAGAAATGAGGGATGTGCATATCACCTCACCATGGGAAATGAGCTCTCTATCATCCCTTTGGCCATTTTCCAGATGAAATATGTATATTTAAGGCTCTTCCCTAACGACACCCTGGTAAGTTGAATTATTTAATTTTTGGTGACAGTTATTGTACAAACTGAATAAAGACTGAACCTTTGGCAAAGAAAACAAGTTACAACATCCTTCATTTCGTCTAAAGAAATATACTTATCAGATTCGACACCTGAGAGGTTGCTATAACTGACAATAAGACATAGTTCACGAATAAAATATTTATTGATTTGTTAGAAGATCTACATGTGGTCCAACATTTCACCTACGTGGAACATCTTGAGACCAATGACCAATAGATTCTATAAATAGAGTCTTATTGAGAGGTCTCAGGCACAAATTTGACAAGGCTAAGGGAAACTAAGAGTAAGAGCTTCCCCATGTTTTGTGGGTATATAGAACAACACCTTAATGATCCACAAAATAAACATATTTTGATTGAACTATGAACCAGGTCCACAAAAGAAACATCTTTTTAATTGAACTACAACACTGAGGTTATAATTCTTGTCGAGATAATGGAGTTAAGTTGGAGAACCTTAAACCCTTTACACATGGAGCAAAAGAAGAAGAAGGATGCATAAAAAAGTTGTACCTCCTTTATAAATGAAAAAAGTGATCCATATTAAGTGAGACCATAATATATCAAAGAAGGGAATTTCTTAGTACACCTTATGTGCTTGAAAAGCATCATATGAAAATCCAGAATTGCCCCTCAGATTCCGGATATGTATCTCCAGACACACCTTTATTTTCCAAAACATTAAAACTGAATCACACCAAGTATGTTTTCCAAAATTTAATTCGGATATGCATCTCCAGATTAATTCTATATATACATCATGAATCACTCTTTGAAACACCCCTTTTTCCATAGATTGTTCTGGAGATGCATCTTTGTATTCTCACTAGACAGAATCCGAAGATGCATCTTCGTACCTAGTCCAGACAGTAAATTTTAAGTTTTGTAGTGATGCACAGATGAATTAGTGAAAATGTATACTATTTTAATTTAGACAATACAACGATTGTAGAAAATGGCATATATAAAAGTTATAAATCAAGAGTACATAACAAAGTCGAAATAATTCTAAATAAAATACAATCGAGAATAAATCTAGAGTACAAATACTATAATCTACTACGTGTGATAGACTCGGGCTTAGCCTCGTGGCCCCTTGTTCCTACACTACCTCTTGTACTACAGTGTATCTCGAGCCTCGGCCATCATGGCATCTACAACGCCCCTCGCCTCAGAGCCATCCAAAAATTTCCTCTATCAATACCTGCCTACCCAATCTCTATGATACAACGATATATAGGCAATACATCAATAGCATAATCTTCCATATTGTGCTCTTCCTCTAGTATCTCCTGATAAGTTGTCCTTGGTGGATCTCCCGGAGCATCTTGTACCATATAAGGATGTGACACCCTAAAGAACCATCAAATGTAACCGGTTTTGCAGCTCTGGTTGCTCTCAATTATGATATTATGTGTCTCCCCCGATACAGATGATTAAGATAATCATCAAACATAGAATCCATATCCCTGCGTATCATAGTGGGAGGAGCAGACACAAAAGGATTTTTGGGAATGTAATGCATGTAGCTGAACTAACGCATGATGCACTCAGGTAGATGAGGAAACGTCATACGTAAATCTCAAGCCAACCATCTAGATTATAAAACTATGTTTTCAAAGGGACACGTCTCACGGTGATCGGCGTAAGAATGAAAATATATATCCTTTGCTACTAAGTGGTTAAGATACACTCTGAACGACTATGTCACTTAGTTTCCTTTGAGCGGGGCGAATGCATAAGCACATGGAATATCCTCAGTATAATTCGGTACACATATAGCCTTTGGATAACTTAGAATACAAGTAGAACAAACAAATGGACCCTCAGTTGTAGTCATGGATCTACTCAAATTCATCGAAGTATCGTAAGTAGATGACATCCATATAAGTGGCACTCTTGTCCACAAAAATGGTAGTGTCAACCAAACACAATAAGTATGCTCTTATAGCATACACTTTATATATATATATATATATATATATCAGAAAAAGGATAAGTATTTCTTACTCTTCTAGTTTTACTGATTATGACTATATATACAAAATTGTATCATCAAAATACATAGTTTTGTCATCATAAAAAGGGGGAGATTGTAAGAACAAGATTTTGTTTGGCAATATCATCTCTGAGTTTTGATGATAACAAATGAGTATGCTTGTATGAAAAAAAAATTTATACCAATACTTGTTATTGTTGAGTACTTAACAAATAGTTTATGCTTCTAATGAATGACGTGGCCAAGACATTAGAAGATAATTGATTCCGCTTCTATGCTAAACAAGTTCTTTTGAACAGTAGAAAGACACTTCAGAAGGCTCTGAAGTGTAAGCCCTGATATTTGTCTGAAGAAACCATTCAAAAGATCTGAAGACAGAAGTTGTTACTTATGTCTAGATCCTGAAGACTCAAGCTTCTAAAGACAACTTATTCTAAGGAAACCAGTCAGAAGATCTGAAGACAGAAGTTGTTACTTACGTCCATGTGCTAAAGACTCACGTTTCTAAAAGACAGTGTGTTTCAAGAAATAAAGTTAGAAGATCTGAAGACAAAGTTTCTACTGAAGTCCAGATTCTAAAAACTTAATTTCTAAAAGACAACTTATTCCAAAGAAGACAAAGTTAAAAGATCTGAAGGCAATGTTTCTAACTGAAGTCCAGATGCTGACGACTTTGTGTTTATAGTAACAAGGTTCTGAAGATAAGGATTCTTAAAGAACCAAGTGCTAAAGATTCTAAAACAGAAGGTCTGAAGATTCCAAAGACTTGAAGTTCTAAAGGTCCAAGGTTATCTACAAACAGGTTCTGAAGACCAAGTGTTGAAGACTCTAAAGACGCAGTTCTTAAGACTCTGGAAACTTGAAGCTCTTCTGATCTAAAGGTTCTCTACAATAGTTCTCACGACCAATAGCTGAATACTCTGAAGACACGGTTCTAAAGACTCTGAAGACTTGAAGTTCTAAAGACCTTATGTTATGTGTAACACCCCAATTCTACCCGGCAATTATATATGCAAATCAGAGTCATAAAATTCATGCAACGAAATCAGGATGCCACAAATTCAACTTCTAAAAACACATTGCATTCAACGTGGATACATAACACTTTAAAACTTCGGATGAACTATCAGCATAATAATTTAATCTCTTAATTCAACTATTTAAACATCTACACAACGGAATTCTTAGTAACATCTTAGTCCATCGTTACAGCAACTTCAAAACAACACATACTTAGAAACAATCAAATTAAAGTTCAACAACTGAAATAATCAATAATTAAAACAACAAGCGTTCATCCCCCCGGGTGTTACGTATCAGAGTAATGACACTGACTCGAACTACTGAAGGTATACAACCTTCACTCTGGATTACCTGCACGTTACCAATGTAAGGGTAACATTCAAACAGAAGGGGTGAGATATCTAACAATATAATAAAATATATGATAAATAATATATTAAATTAGATCACATAACATCACCACTTCTCATCGTATAAACAACAATAATCGCAACAGAATACCAATAATATACACATTTACCGCATCAATACAGAACTTCTTTATGCAATCATATAATGAGACTCAATACTATGCAAATGCATATGGTACCATTGGAGCAGAACTCCCATCTCAAAATAATTGCCAATAAATAGAGGCATCAACAAGGCATAAGCCTTCATCTTAATATTCGCCAATACAGGCCATATTAACGAGCATAAGCTCCATATTGAAATGAAATGTATGCGACACAATCATGAATGTAATGACAACACCATAATTAACAACATCTCAACACAACATCATCGTTGGCCAGAAGCCTACATCTTAATGGCTGCCAATTATTAGAGGAATCTCAACATCTTCAACAACATCATTTATCATCATAATTCAACAATCATAATTTATCATCATAATTCATCAAGCATCATTTATCATCATAATTCATCAAACATCATTTATCATCATAATTCATCGAACATCATTTATCATCATAATTCATCAAACATCATTTATCATCATAATTCGCAGCAACTCAACCACAACAACAATACAACGGTAGATCGACAATCCCGTAACGTTGGCCATCGGCCTACAACATGATAATGCCTATAATTAATTAATCATCTAAGGCTCATCTATAAATTACAAAACCTCTACATATTACTATTCTGTAATACAACATCATTATCATCATTAATCTTACTATTATGAACCAAACAGTAATCTATAATCATTTCATCCTCATCATTCTTCACAAAATCGTCATAGCGATTAACGCGGGAAGCTAACTCTAGTCCTAAATCGGGTTACTAGGACTATCATTCCTATTCTTCATTTTAATCCTTAAGAATTAATTTCATCACGTTAGCTATCCAACACTTTGAAATACACCTCAAACGGAGTCCGGAAACTCAAGTTACAGCCTCTGGAAAACGAATCTGCCAAAAACCAGACTACTGTTTCCAGTGATTTCTGGTAAACAACTGCTAGTCTTCCAAACTATTGAATAATCTTTTTGACTGTTATTCAATTCCTCTGGTAACTCACAGGATCGACTAGATTGATCCTAGGACTCCTTGGATATTAAGGTTACTCTTACGATCGAACAGATATTCATGGTTGATATTGTATATGTGTTTGGCTTATTTCGATTTATCTCTCTAAAAGTCTAAAGATGTAATCAAAATGTGTGTGTGAAAACTAAGTTACATGAATAAATGCTAATTGTAAAGACATGTAAAATTGCATAAAAGTGAAGTAAATGGTTTCGACTTACAAAACAGTTAATATAAAGGATTTCTGGAACATAAAAGGTTTGAAATATGAAGAAAGCGTTTAATGCAAGAAATCTTTAAATGACTTTAAGTAAAAATATGCGTTCGAAGGATAAGACTTGAAGGTAAAGGTATGGAAAATATGACAGTTTTCTTAGATGTAAAGTGCTTGAAATATGAAGAAAACATTAAAATGTAAAACTTTGAAGAAGAGATTTCGAAGTGAAAAGACTGTAAATGAGAAAACTTGTAAATGTTATTTGACAAAAGGATAAAGGAAAGTGCTGGAAATGGTAAAAGGTTTTCATTAAATCAGAAATACATGGTGCTATCATACATACATTTCTCTTGCATTCGTTTCCCTTGCCATGTGGTAGTTTGAATGTTACTGAGTATTTTGTATAATAGATATGACACCCCAAATCCTAATACTAAGACTTCTATTTATACTAATTCGACCATAACGGTCTTGCTATAGGATTATGCCACGTTTAGAACATGCAGGACAATGCCTCTTTCGTCTTTCCACGTGTCCCCAAATGCTCCAGCATATAACTTTCAAACTTCGAAAGTCCCGCTTCCATTTGAATTTCAAATGCTTTGGTACTTCTCCATTTCGAACGCTCTTCCCAGACACAGCCTTGTTGTTATTTCGAGACTTCTTTAGATATGTTCCCATAATTGCCACTCGAAGCTCCAAGCTTTGACATACTTATTTGAAACACTGCTTCTGCTACTTCGAAACATGACGCTTTACCTCATTTCGATCAAAACGTTTAATTCATTTGGCTTCTAATAATATTATCAAAATCTTCAGCCAACAAATTGCCCCTTTAAAATATGTATTTCGATTCCTCTGAGAAATACCTATTTTAAACACCTACACAAGATTTTGATGGGACTTTCGAATCATCGTAACATTTAATGCATTTGACTCCAGTCACGTCAATCATAGCACCTTTTGGATTCCTTAACCGCCTGGAGCCACTTCACAGCATGGTGCAGTTACAAATAATGATTATCTTTAAATCACGCCTATTACCCATGTTAACTTTACGCCACCTCTTCATCACACCAACCCATGATCTCCACGTATCACACCTTTATTCGGTGGATGCTTAAACTTCCCCATTATAAAACATCACCAACTTAATCTTTTTTCTTTTCTTTTCACACTCTAAATCTTTTACCCTCCTTCTCTCGTAAAAAAAAATCCAAGCTTTCAACATCTTTCAAAAATGTCTTCTTCTACTTCATCCCAACTCAAGAAAGTCTCCAAGAAGAAAGGAAAAACTGCAGGAGCTACCATGGAAAGTAAAATCATCACTCACCAAGGTCAATCCGTTCTTGCCCCTCAGATGATTTCAAAAGAAAAAGAAATGTTGTATGCGTCACAGGTACTCATTCCTACCAACGTTGCTGGTAAGAGGTTAGCTTTAAATGGCCCTCTTACGGTTTTTGAAATATTAAAAGACACCAGGACGATTTTCCCAGTTTGTTATAGCTTCAAACCCTTATTTAACAAAATGGACGCCCCTAAGGAAGTAGAATCTCCTAGTTCAAATACCATAGAAACCCCAATTGTTCCTCCTAAGGACCCCCTTTGTTTTGGATTATGTAAAAAGTAATTTTAAGCCATTTCGATCTTGCCCCACCTCTGATATTGCTTATCAAAATTGGTTCACGAAAGTAGAAGCTAAGAAATCCCAGCAATGGGAAGAATTAGGCATCTATAACCTGATTAAGCTATTGAAGCCTGGTTTCACCTACAGCCACCCTCTGCTATTCGCGTCCCTTTATTTCTGGGACAGTACCTATAACACTTTCCATCTCCCAGGTGGAATGATCACCCCAACCTTCTTCGACATAGCGGCCATCACTGGGCTATCGCCAGTGGGAGAAACTTATATACCCGATGTGATCGGTGGATCTGGAACTGACTGTTTAACGCTGGTTCGCGAAATGTCGCGGAAGCAAGAGTCGCCACTGTCTTTTATTTTCTCCAAATGGAAAGGACAAAAGCACAGAAAAATTCCTTAAAGAGATTGCTCTCGGTTCGGGAGGTAGATTATAGAAAGGAAAGGTGTTAGCACCCTTTCTATCCATGGTTATCCATGGGCTCTTAGATACTTGCTCACTTGTGTTTTCAAAAATGGTTTGTTTGCTTTTCAACTGTGGGTTTAAAAAAGTTTCTTTGAAAATTTCAGTTCGACTCTTGTATCAGTCCTCAAGAGTGTTTGAAAAATTGCTTTCGAAAGCTTTTTGAAAAGGTGTCGGTGTGAAAAGTATTTTTGAATTTGTTTTGAAATTAGAGCAAGTATCTACGAGAACCTACCTACCCTAAGGAATGCGTCTGTGTAAATGTCCTTTAAAGTAGTGCCATCCCACCATTGAGAGGTAGGTAGCACCACCGTTGGAGGTGTTCGGGTCAATTCGAAGTTCGGGACATGGTGATCACCAGAGCAATGGGAAGACACCTTAGAAGCTACCCTCATGCCAGGTTCCCGGATCATGAGGACTTACTAAGACATCCTCTACTCGACGATCACCTTTCGAGGCAAGGCAACAGTGAGGCGTACCCTAGGGGTGGTGTGTGATTTGTGTGTCATGTTCAGTTATTTTATCTTGTCATGTTATGAGTGAGCTACGCGTTTGTTTTTATTTTTGTCCATTCATTCTTGCATGCATTTGTTAACAGTTAAAAGTGCGAGAAAAGGTAAAGATTCTAAGCTATTACAAAAGGCGCGGGTCCACATCGCCAAAATTTCCAGAACCCGATTTGACAGAAAGATAAAGAATTAAAAATGCGAAAGATAAATATTACATGGCCTTGGGAGAAATACATAAATATTAAAAGAAAAAGAAAGAAATACGCTAATTGAATAAGAATTAAAAACGAGGGCGTTGGACCCTTTTTGCAAAATTAAATTAAACGATTATTAAATTAATAAAATTAAAATGAAAAGAAATTGTCTTTTTGGTATTTTTATATTTTATGATTTTAATGAAAAAAAAGAATTAATTAAAATGAAATGCTAACCCTAATTCTAGTTGTTTTTAGTTTATTAAGAAAAGATTAAATTTTAACATAATATTTAACCTAATTATTTACATGCCATTTAATTATAAAAATAAATAATAGGAAATATTTAATTATTATGAAAGAAAAGAAAAAAGGATAAAAATGATTATAAACCCTAATTCTACCAATTTTAGATTTTTATTAAGGAAAATATTATAATTAAACCTAATTTAATAACTAAAATTAATTAATGCAATTTATTTATGAAAATACTAAAATAAAAATATTTATTATTTTTTTTTATCTTTTCTGATTTTTTTGGTGTTTTTTATATATTATGAAAATAATTAAATTAATTAAAAAGACAATAATTAAAAGAAAGTAAAAATAATGAAAAAATAAAGAATGTAAAAAATTAGCAAACCTAGGGGGTCTGCCCCTAATTTGGAGGTAAATCTTTAGCAATTTAGGCCCATCTGTCCTTGGCATGGTGGACTTTTCCAACTAGCATGTATACGCGTTGACTAGAGTGCACCATATTCCCCAGATCCTGGCCTTTGATTGAATGCCCTGGTACGCGTGGACAGCTTGATTTTGAGGGTGTATGATACCCCTTAGCGTTGAAACTGCACAAGAATATTAAATGAAAAACAATATGAAAGGGGGTGGGGACCTGGGGCTCGAACCCAGGTCCTGTGGTTTACCAATGAGCGTGCTTGCCATTCGTGCTGCGTTGTTCATCTGTATATGAAATAATTAATAAACATAATAAAACAAACACGCGTTAATACTTCTCTTTTCGCGCGAAAGTTTAAACCACCCAATTGTTCCTTGCCACCTAGTCATCTTCCTCGTGGCCTTATCTTTTTCCTGAAACAAAACACAATCAGCAACGGTTTTCAAACGTCCCCATAGCCACCCTATTGAAAAATAGCGATTAGCCCCTGGGGCCTCATAAATTAGGCGCGATGGTCTCGTTCTCTTCGTCCAAGCCTGCTAGTTCTAATGGTGGTATGCAGGTGTCTTAATTTTACCATATTACGAAACGCCCAATTTGGACCTCCAAGAACCCTAATCTGTATCAATGGTAGAATTGCATATAGTACACAAAAACACGATTAAAGTAGGTGGTTAGCTTCAGAACACATCAATCAGTATGAATACACAAACAAAATGCCATGTAAATGCCTAGAACTCAGAATACGAATGTGCATTATTATGAAAAAAAAATTGATTCTGTACAATGATTTAGGGCGTTAGAGTTGGTGTTCTCGATTTGAAAACCTTCCTTGATATCCCAGGAAGGTGATGGGATGGTTCTTTTGGCTTGAATCAAACTCTAACCCTGTTTTCAGTTTTGAGATTTTTAAGCAAAAAGTCAAGTTTTTTTCTTCAGGTTCTTGCGCAGCTTTTTGGTTATGAGCATTAGGTCTTGCTTGTGTATGTATAGGAGAGTGATTTAGGTTAAGAAACTTGATCAAAATCCATGCATTGATGTGAAAAAGATTTGATTTGCAAACCATAATTTTTCAATCTTTTTTCATGCTTTTTAGCTCTCAATCATATCCAATCAATTTCAATTCTTCCCTAATTTGATTTGCACGAAATATTGAAGATATTATATGCACAAAAAGATTTGAAATAGTAGGTTTAACATTTTTCATGTATTTTTCTTAATTTAAATGAATTATTAATAATAAAAATCCAAATAAATAAATAAAAAATGAAGAAAAACTTCCCTTTGGGCCAAATGGTCGTGCACATGCTTTGGATAATGAATTGTGGAAGAAAAAGAGGCCCATTAGCAATTTTAGGTCATTTGAAGCAATGTTGACTTTTCAAAATATCCAAAAAATTCCCAACTTCCACAAGGCATAACTTGCTCAATTTTTAAGCTTTGCTCATGTTCTTGGACATTTTGGAAAGGTCTTTGAGTCTTCTAACCAATGCCTTTGGTCCCGTGTCATTTTTATTTACCAATCTCAAATTATGGCCTTTGACTTAAAGTCCCTTTTTGTTGACTTTTGAAAATGACCTATAATATTGAAATTGATAACTTTTTATGATAGCATTTATTGGACTTGAAGTATAAAGATGAGTTGTAGGGAATGTCTTTCTCTTCAAAATGAGCTTTGGATGGAATTTTTCTGATAATCCATGTGAAAGTTATGCCCTGGTCAATTTACAGTTGACTTTTTCAACTGTCCAAATAAGGAAACTTTTGCATCTTGATGATTTTTGAGCCAAGCTTTGAGAATCATGATCAAGCATTGATCAAATGATGTTTGTGGCTTCAAAATGAGATGTTGACCAAAAATTTGAACTTTTGACTGTCAAATGACCATTTTGCCCCTACAGTTGACTGTAGTGCAATTAGGGTTTTGATTGTGCAATTTTTGTGCTGAAAGTCTTTAAACTTGGTATGAGGATGCTTGACCACATTTGTAGGCATGTGGGACTTGTTTGGACCCTTGGAAACTTCATTTTCTTGATCAGAACCAAAACCCTAATTTTGACTGTTTAGGAGGCCCTTACACTGTGCAACCCTTGGGGGATCTTGAAGCTTTGACTTGGCAAACTTTGAAGAATATGGGAGGGCAAATTTTGGGGTACAACAGTTGCCCCTGTTCAATCTTCTTAGACCTGAGGATGCAGATTGGCTGACGTGCCTTTCGTAATCCGGAGGTGGAAGATGATTGAACACTAGAGTGCCCAGAAATTTGCGCTCATATAGTAGCAGTGTGATGATGGAATGGGCTTATAGATGCCATTTAGAGGTTGATGAATAGGATGATGGGCTTATAGATGCCATCTGGATGTTGATCGCGTAAGAGATTCCTTAGCGAGAACTAGCGTACCTACAAAAGAAAAATGAGTACCTGACATGTTGCAGGATCTGGTCTTCAGATGCTTTGTGTAGATATGTCCTGACTGGTTACAGGGATCGGATCTTCGAATTCTTCAGACACACCCTGGCGAGATACAGGAATCGAGTCTGGTAATGTTAGTCTTCAACGGATACACCCTGGCAAGATTCAGGTATCGGATCCTTGAACTCTTCAGACACACCCTGGCAAGATAAAGGAATCGGATCTGGTAATGTTAGTCTTCAACGGATACACCCTGGTAAGATTCAGGCATCGGATCCTCGAACTCTTCAGACACACCCTGGCAAGATACAGGAATCGGATCGGGTAATGCTAGTCTTCAACGGATACACCCTGGCAAGATTCAGGTATCGGATCCTCGAACTCTTCAGACACACCCTGGCAAGATACAGGAATCGGATCTGGTAATGCTAGTCTTCAACGGATATACCCTGGCAAGATTCAGGTATCGTATCCTCGAACTCTTCAGACACACCCTGGCAAGATACAGGAATCGGATCTGGTAATGTTAGTCTTCAACGGATACACCCTGGCAAGATTCAGGTATCGGATCCTCGAACTCTTCAGACACACCCTGGCAAGATACAGGAATCGGATCTGGTAATGTTAGTCTTCAACGGATACACCCTGGCAAGATTCAGGCATCGGATCCTCGAACTCTTCAGACACACCCTGGCAAGATACAGGAATCGGATCTGGTAATGCTAGTCTTCAACGGATACACCCTGGCAAGATTCAGGTATCGGATCCTCGAACTCTTCAGACACACCCTGGCAAGATACAGGAATCGGATCTGGTAATGCTAGTCTTCAACGGATACACCCTGGCAAGATTCAGGTATCAGATCCTCGAACTGTTCAGACACACCCTGGAAAGATACAGGAATCGGATCTGGTAATGCTAGTCTTCAACGGATACACCCTGGCAAGATTCAGGTATCGGATCCTCGAACTCTTCAGACACACCCTGGCAAGATACAGGAATCGGATCTGGTAATGCTAGTCTTCAACGGATACACCCTGGCAAGATTCAGGCATCGGATCCTCGAACTCTTCAGACACACCCTGGCAAGATACAGTAATCGGATCTGGTAATGCTAGTCTTCAACGGATACACCCTGGCAAGATTCAGGTATCGGATCCTCGAACTCTTCAGACACACCCTGGCAAGATACAGGAATCGGATCTGGTAATGTTAGTCTTCAACGGATACACCCTGGCAAGATTCAGGTATCGGATCCTCGAACTCTTCAGACACACCCTGGCAAGATACAGGAATCGGATCTGGTAATGTTAGTCTTCAACGGATACACCCTGGCAAGATTCAGGTATCGGATCCTCGAACTCTTCAGACACACCCTGGCAAGATACAGGAATCGGATCTGGTAATGCTAGTCTTCAACGGATACACCCTGGCAAGATTCAGGTATCGGATCCTCGAACTCTTCAGACACACCCTGGCAAGATACAGGAATCGGATCTGGTAATGCTAGTCTTCAACGGATACACCCTGGCAAGATTCAGGCATCGGATCCTCGAACTCTTCAGACACACCCTGGCAAGATACAGGAATCGGATCTGGTAATGCTAGTCTTCAATGGATACACCCTGGCAAGATTCAAGCATCGGATCCTCGAACTCTTCAGACACACCCTGGCAAGATACAGGAATCGGATCTGGTAATGTTAGTCTTCAACGGATACACCCTGGCAAGATTCAGGTATCGGATCCTCGAACTCTTCAGACACACCCTGGCAAGATACAGGAATCGGATCTGGAATCAGTCGTCAACAGATACACCCTGGCAAGATACAAGAATCGGATCTTTAGTTGCGACCGTTGATAGTGATTATCTTTGTATTAACCTTTGTCCTGAAAAGACAAAACGTTAGTGGTATGTGATGTCATGATGTATGACATGCGAGATGTAATAAGTGAGATTGTATGTTCATGATGCGTATGTGCATGCTATAATATATGAAGATGCGATGTTTATGAATGTATGTTTTGTCTAGGAAAATGAATCCTTGACGGGTGCCGGGAAGTTAAATCCTGGGCTGATGCTGAATAGATCTTTGTTTCCGCTAGGGATGATTGTTGCAAGAATACCGGTAGGAGAAGATGACTTCGTTGGGGAATAAACTTGGCGAATAGATTACTCTGCGGGGAGCAAAGTACTCTAGCAATCTTGCTGGGAAGCAATACTCTGTGGGGGAGAGAGACTTTGTTGAGTGTTGATAATAACTTGCTGGGGATACCCTTGTCGTATTGGAAGTGTGAATAGACTTCGCTAGGGATAAGAAGACTGTGTTGACGACGACCTTTCTGTGGCTTTTGGCTGAGGATAACCCAGTTATATCCTAGTAAGGAAATAACTCTTTGAATAAAGCCGGGAGACGTATTCGTGCTCTGCGAGGGATAAGCTTCCAGAATCTACTGGGGATAAGCTTTCTGCTTGGGGAGATAAATTCCGACTTTCCTGGGGAACTGGATTGGACTCTCTTGGGGAAGTTTTGAACTGCGGGGGAAATGATTCTTTTGAATGTTGGTATGCCGCCGGGGAACAATCTTTAGACCAAGACTGCCGGGGATGCTTGTTAAGGATATGTATGCTGCTGGGGAATGTTGGGATCTACTGGAGGATACCCAACTTCCTTAAGATTTGATAACTTTGCTCGAGGAGAGTGTACTGACTTGCTGACTTACTCTCTGGGGAATTAAGGTGTCTGGTTTTGTTCTTTAGCTGAACCTACCTTGGTACCTTGGAGGACAGAGCAATTAGATTGCGTAGACAACCCTTTATTGCCCCTGTTTCTAATGTTACCTGTAATTAATTCTTTGTTTTCGCATGCAAATATTTATGAGTTAGCAAATTATTATCAATGCATATATCACAAATTGAACCTTGGACGTTCTTCGCAAAACAAAACAGAAAAGGAAAAACAATTGGCACTTTTAACTGAAAAATATATTTGTATTGATTTTTGAATGGCCTGAAAATAGGCGTTTTGTGTACAAGAGGCTGACGTCCTAGTAAGAGGATGCCGCCGAACAAAAGAGTTTATACAAATTTTGTACCAAAGAAAATAAAACAGTTGTGTGAAATGAATGATCCCACTGGGTTTCAACTCTGCTATTGCTTTTATATCCCCGAGCGTCTCATCACTTGATGACCTAAACGAAGAATGAAGCTGACTGATCGATGCCGTCTGAACTTGATATCGATACCGGATTCTGGATGCAAAGTGATCCAATGAGACATAGTATTACGCTTTTATCCCTAACTTTTGCCTGGACCGCCCTTTCGGGTTTTCAGTCCACCAGGATACCCATTTTTGCCCAAGCCGCCTTTTCAGGTTTTCGACTTGCCGGGTGTACAAATTTTTTTCATTTCATCCCTTCATTTTGCCCGAACCCTTTTGGTTCGCCGGGAAGCCCTAATTTTTGCCTAGGCATGTCAGCCTAGCGGGTCTTTTTCATGCGTAGTATTTTTTTACTATGTCTGCATTGGCGGGGTGAGGAAGGTCGTCACCATCCATATTGGTTAGAATCATGGCTCCTCCTGAGAACACATGTTTAACCACAAATGGCCCTTCGTACGTAGGGGTCCATTTGCCCCTTGGATCACTCTGAGGAAGGATGATTCGCTTGATTACCAGATCCCCAACTTGATATTCCTGTGGTCTGACCTTTTTGTTAAATGCCCTGATCATTCGTTTCTGATACGTTTGACCATGGCAGATAGCAGCAAGTCTCTTTTCGTCAATAAGGTTTAATTGATCAAGTCGTGTCTGGATCCAATCATCTTCGTTCAGATTTGCATCCTTCATTATCCGGAGAGAGGGTATTTGCACTTCGATCGGTAAGACTGCCTCCATACCATAAACCAAGGAGAAAGGAGTTGCCCCGGTTGACGTCCTAGCTGAGGTACGGTACCCATGTAGAGCGAACGGTAACATCTCGTGCCAATCTTTATAGGTCACTGTCATCTTCTGCACGATTTTCTTGATATTTTTATTTGCTGCTTCTACAGCCCCATTCATCTTCGGTCTGTAAGGAGAAGAATTGTGGTGTTGTATTTTGAACTGCTCGCAGAGCTCAGTGATCATCTTATTATTCAGATTGGTACCGTTGTCTGTAATAATTCTCTCAGGGACGTCGTACCGACAGATCAGGTTATGCCGAATGAACCGTGCCACAACAGTCTTGGTTACCGTAGCATAGGATGCTGCTTCGACCCACTTCGTGAAATAATCAATCGCCACTAGGATGAAGCGATGCCCATTAGATGCCGTAGGTTTAATCTCACCAATCATGTCTATGCCCCACATTGCAAACGGCCAAGGCGCAGTCAGAACATTCAGGGGAACTGGAGGAACATGCACCTTGTCTGCATAAATCTGGCACTTATGGCATGTCCTAGAATGTTGGTAGTAGTCAGCTTCCATTGTGGACCAGTAATACCCTGCCCGAAGGATCTTCTTTGCCATTGTATGTCCACTGGAGTGCGTACCAAAGGTCCCTTCATGTAGCTCTTCCATGATCCTTTCTGCTTCAGTCTTATCCACACAACGCAGTAAGGTTGAATCATGGTTTCTCTTGTACAAGATGTCGTTGCTAAGGAAGAACTTTGCCGCGAACCTTCTCAGGAACTTCTTATCGTTGACAGATGCACCTTCAGGGTATTCCTGAGCTTCCAAATATCTCTTCACCTCATGGTACCAAGGCTTCTCAGTCACCAATTCAGTCTCGAGATCGCAACAGTATGCCGGTTCGTCCAGTTTCCAGATGATGATCCGGGGAGCCTCATTATCCCATTTAACTTTGAACATAGAAGACATTGTAGCTAACGCGTCTGCCAGCTGATTCTCTTCTCTCGGAAAGTGTTCAAAGGTTATCTTCGTGAAGTGGGGGATCAAGGTCAACACACATTCTCTGTAAGGAATAAGATTCGGATGTTTCGTATCCCACTCTCCTTTGATCTGATTGATCATAAGAGCGGAATCTCCGAAGACACTCAGAAACTTGATCCTTAGGTCGATCGCAGCTTGAAGACCCATGATGCACGCCTCATACTCTGCCATGTTGTTGGTACAGTTGAAGCATAGTCGGGCAGTGAGTGGAGTATGAGTGCCTTGAGGTGATATGATTATGGCGCCGATACCGTTTCCCAAAGCGTTGGAGGCTCCATCAAAGTGCATAGACCATCGGGATCCTTCCTCAGGTCCTTCATCCGGTCCAGGTACTTCACAATCAGTCACTATCATGATGCTCTCGTCTGGAAACTCGAAGTTCATTGACTGATAATCATCTACGGCCTGATGTGCCAAGTGGTCTGCCAATACACTTCCCTTGATGGCTTTCTGGGTTGTGTACTGAATGTCATATTCCGTCAAGATCATTTGCCATCTTGCAATTCTCCCAGACAGAGCAGGCTTTTCGAATATGTACTTTATAGGATCCATCTTTGAGATCAACAAAGTGGTATGAGTCAGCATATACTGTCTCAGCCGGCGAGCAGCCCATACCAAAGCGCAGCAAGTTTTCTCAAGCAGTGAGTATCGGGTCTCACAGTCGGTAAACTTTTTGCTAAGGTAATAAATGGCATGCTCTTTTCGGCCAGACTCGTCATGCTGGCCCAGCACGCACCCCATTGAGTTGTCAAGCACTGTTAGATATAGTATCAGAGGTCTCCCTTCAACCGGTGGCATAAGGATGGGTGGTTCTTGGAGATACTCTTTGATTCTGTCAAAAGCAGCCTGACATTCATCATTCCAGTGTACTACCTGATCTTTCTTCAGCAGCTTGAAGATTGGCTCACAGGTAGCAGTCAGGTGTGAGATGAAGCGAGCAATATAATTCAGGCGTCCTAAAAAGCCTCTGACCTCCTTCTCTGTCCTAGGAACTGGCATCTCTTGAATAGCTTTAACCTTAGCAGGGTCCACTTGAATGCCCTTATCGCTTACAACGAAGCCTAGCAACTTTCCAGATCTTACCCCGAAGGTGCACTTGTTCGGGTTCAACCTCAGCTTGTACAGTTTCAACCGGTCAAATAATTTTTGCAGATGATCTAGGTGCTCTTCCTCAGTCTGGGACCTTGCGATCATGTCGTCAACATACACTTCTATCTCATGATGGATCATGTCATGAAATAAAGCAACCATGGCACGTTGGTAGGTTGCCCCAGCGTTCTTCAACCCGAATGGCATGACCTTGTAACAGAAGGTGCCCCACTGAGTAACAAATGTAGTCTTTTCCATGTCTTCAGGTGCCATCTTGATCTGATTGTAACCTGAAAAGCCATCCATGAAAGAGAACACCTTATGCTGAGCTGTATTATCAACGAGGACATCAATGTGAGGTAGAGGGAAGTCATCTTTGGGGCTGGCCCTGTTCAGATCCCTGTAGTCGATACACATTCTGACCTTACCGTCCTTCTTAGGTACCGGCACCACATTAGCAACCCACTGAGGGTAAGAAGTCACTACAAGGAACCCAGCGTCAAACTGTTTCATAACCCCGGCTTTGATCTTCTCAGACATCTCTGGACGCATACGACATACCTTTTGCTTTACCGGAGGGCAGTCTTCCTTAGTTGGCAAGTGATGGACCACAATGTCGGTATCCAACCCGGGCATATCTTCGTAGGACCAAGCAAAGATTTCCATATAATCATGTAGCATCTTAGTCAACCGTTGCTTCACGCTGAGCTCTAGGTTGGCACCAATCTTTACCTCTTTTCTGTTTGCCTCAGTACCCAAGTTTATTGTTTCCACTGGCTCTTCATGTGGTTGAATTGCCCTCTCTTCCTGAAGTAACAGCCTTGCAAGCTCGCCAGGCACTTCGCAATCATCTTCACCTTCGTCTTCGTCTAAGTTGATCGGATTTTCGAAGTCATAACTGGCAGTAGCAGAGTCGTTACCAGTGAGATCCAGAGTGGATTGAAACCTGTATGAGTGAGTGTGTGTGAATACAGCTATTTTGAAATATATGTAAAGGAAAGAAAGACAAAAAAGGAGCATAAGATTTGCAATGCGAGAAAACGTCCAAGATTTTCATTTATGATATATGAAATGACAATTTATATGCCCTCACAAATGAAGCCACAGTGCCTCGGGTAAGACACCGGGCCATATAGTTCATATTTATTGTTTATTACAGATATCAAAAACATAGGAATTCATTACTTAGTAACAAGAGAAACAGATAAGTTGTCCTTTGCACTCCAATTATTAAGTCCACTGTCGGTTGCCGGGTAGATCCAGCTATCAAACTCGGCTTCATCCACTTCGTCTTCGTCCCCAATAGCATTCACTCCATGAGCAGGCAGGGGAGTTGTCACTACATTAGGCTTCTCGGATGCCTCAAACTGTACCTCCTTGGCGTCAATAAGGTCCTGCAGCTTATTCCTTAATGCCCAACAGTCATCAGTGGAATGCCCCGGGCTATCAGAATGATAAGCACAACGAGCATTTGGGTTGTATTTAGGAGATGTAGTATTTGCAAACTTCGGAGCCTCTCTGACGGTTACTAAGTTGGTTGAGAGCAACTGTGGTAAGATCTGCGACAAGTTCATACTCAAACGGGTGAATTCCCTTCTGGGTCTCTCAGCCCTTGGTTGGTTATCTTGTCGAGGAGCGGCGGCAGGCTTCGCAATCACCAATGCGTTGACAGATTGGCGGCGCTCTGGTTTGTCTTGCCTTCTAGGCCCATACACCACACTGGCCTCTTTTTTGAAGGGTTTCTTCTCTGAACCTGTAGATGCACCCTTTGGAATCTTACCAGACTTAAACCCAGCCTCAATTCTCTCTCCAGTCAGAATGAGATCAGTAAACCCTGCAGAAGAATTCCCAATAAGATGGTTGAAAAATGGCCCAGATAGGGTCCCCAAGAACATGTCTACTAGCTCCCGGTCAGTCAACGGAGGCTGCACCCTGCCAGCCAGATCCCTCCACTTCTGAGCGTACTCTTTAAAACCTTCACTTGAACCTAACGACATACCCTGGAGTTGGGTACGTGTAGGGGCAAGGTCGGAATTATACTGATACTGCTTGTAGAAAGCAGTAGCCAACTCCTCCCAGTTACGAACCTTGGTCCCATCCAGCTGATAGAACCATTCGAGATGAGTCCCTGAAAGACTCTCCTGGAAGAAGTGGATCCACAAATTCTTATCCACTGAGTATGGTTGAATCTTCCGAACATAGGACCTGAGATGTAGCTTGGGACAAGACGCCCCGTCGTACTTAGCGAAAGATGGTGCTTTGAACTTATGAGGAATAATCACACCGGTAGACAAACCCAAATCTCCAAAATCCAGCCCAGGTACCTGTTGGATCTCCATAGCATTCAACCTATCCTCCAGTTGCTTGTATCTGTCTTCTGCAGGAGGATACTGCTCTTCATCAAAATCAGTCTCGTTGTCAGAGACTACCGGACTAGGACCTTTTTCTGCTTGAGGAGTACTCTTGCCAATGGAAGAACCAGCCTCTTCATTCTGCAAAGTGTTGCCAAACCTTCGGCCCGAGCTAAACAGAACAGTTCTTCTCTTCTTCTTCTTCTCCTTCTTCAGGAGCAGAGCCTTCAACTCTTCTTGGCCTTGAGCCAAACCCTTGATTAATTCCTGAAATTGCGCATTCTGCGCCTGAAGAGCTTTGATGGATGTCTCAGTTGATGATGAGTCAGGATTCATGATGCTGAAATAAACAGCGAAGAACGGTAAGCAACCTGAAAAGGAGAAAACCTGTTATGCACAAGATGAATAGAATGCGTATGATTTATGTTTTCAAAGACAATCGGGAATCAACTTCGTAAACAAAAAGGAACACACTTCATTAGATTCAACTTTGAAACTGAAATTATTCGACAGGTTGCTCTTAGGCGTTACATGAAAGGAAATACTGAAAAGGGAAATAAAACTGTAAAAGAACATCCGGAGCTCCTTATTGATCCCATGGTCTCCTCTTCTCAGTACGGATGTAGGCATTCAGAGCTCTCTCATTCTCCAACTGCTTTGTCAGCTTCTGGATCTTTAATTCCTGCTCGTTGAACTTTTCCCGGTAAGAATCTCGTTCTTCTCGCAGTTGCGACCAAGATCTCTTCAATGTCTCATAATCAGTAGGTATCTGAGGAGGAAGGACAGTTGGAGGAACACCCTCTTTGTCAGGACACTCAAGAATGACGGGTCTGACGGCTTCATACGGCATACCTAACTTCTGAGCACGGATGCGAACCCATTTGTAGTAGGCTTCCATAGGTAAAGAAGTCCTTGGCCCCAACTCTTGTGGGTCATCTTTATGAACTTTGTCCCAAGCCTTGATGAACCTACGACGCAGCTCGTCACTATCCACCTGAAACTCAAAACTGATGTGAGGCACCAACATCTCATGAGGTCCTGCTCTTCTTGCTCTTCCAAACTGACGGAGCGCTAGACATGGATTGTAAGAGATACCTCCTTGGGTACCAATCAGAGGAACATTAGGGTATTCCCCGCATCGATCAATGACAGCTATCTCATCCAAACCTCTGCAAGTCCAAATGATGTCTTTGTCGGTGAGAGACATTAACCTATGAGCCCAACCTCTTCCTTCTTGGTTCTTCAGTACGAACTTAGGGAGGTGCGAAATAAACCACCTCACCAACAAAGGGATACAACACCATAGGGTTCCTCGTCTTTGGGTAGTACGAGCATGAAGTTGTTGCAAGATGTCACCCAAGAGAGTGGGTACCGGATTCTGAGACATAAAGATCCTTATGGCAGTGACATTGATGAAGTTGTCAGGATTAGGAAACAAGACTAACCCATAGATTAGGAGAGCCAAGATGTCTTCATACGCCCTAAAGTCCAGGTCATTCCAGAAACTGTTAGCTTTACCAATCAGAAACTTGGCCAAGAAACCCTTAACTCCGCTTCTAGTCACCCAGTTGTCCATTACCTCTTGATGTGTCAGGGGAAGAGCTGCAGCAACATCCTCAAGCCTGAGGGTCTTTTCCTAACCAGTAAAGGGAGTCTGATCCAAGATAGGGATACCAAGCAAATCAGAGAACTCTTCCAGGGTAGGGACCAGCTGGAAGTCTTGAAAGGTGAAGCACTGGTACAGGGGGTCATAGAACTGGGTCAGAACACTCATCAACTGTTGATCCCGCTTTGCAGTGACTAAACTGAGAAGAGAACCATGCCTCTGAATGAAAGAAGTGGTATTTGGAATTCTGCTAACCAACTCATCAAGCAACTCAGGTGAACGAACAAAGTTGAACCGGATAGTATTCCTTCGCACATGCATCATGATGTCCTACAAAACAGAGCAAAGGTGAAACCCTCTTGTCTTTGAAATGGTCAGTCCTTATGCAGGATGCATGCAATGCTCATGATGTTATGATGTTATGATAAAGCACACCACAAATAGATACAAAGGCGAACATGGTAAGGCACACAAGTCACACAAGGCAAGCCCCTAAAGTTTAGGCCAGCATGAGGTCTAGGTACTACCCTCTTTCGGTTTGTTGGTTCATACCTGTCCTATCAAAGTAATCGGGTTCTTAGAGGATCCCAATATCATTGACTACCCTCAATCGGTCATAACTCCAGCATCGCAATCTTTTCTTGCGGCCAGAACCATCACGAGAGTTTAGCCTCAATGGGCGTAGCATACTGCTACTGTTCTAATGGCCAAGTTGTGTCATTTAAGGTTCTAAGGTTGTTGGTGCTTAATTACTCCTTAGAAGACCCATATTCTCCTCGTTGCAACACAAGGGATATCGGTACAGACCAAGGTGCCACACCAACGTAGCCACTGCTTCACCCGTGTCGGTCTACGCCGGACAGGTCCCTCACAGCTTTTGCTACCTAACAGGGTATCCCCAGATCCGGGTTAGGATCTATGTAACTCCCATGCAACCCACAAATTTAAAGCAGACAAGTCAATACAATTGAAAACACAGTTATGAACTAACCCTAAGGTACACCTCACTTTGTAAAGGGTCCCCAGCAGAGTCGCCAGTTCTGTGATCGGTGGATCTGGAACTAACTGTTTAACGCTGGTTCGCGAAATGTCGCGGAAGCAAGAGTCGCCACCGTCTTTTATTTTCTCCAAATGGAAAGGACAAAAGCACAGAAAAATTCCTTAAAGAGATTGCTCTCGGTTCGGGAGGTAGATTATAGAAAGGGAAGGTGTTAGCACCCTTTCTATCCATGGTTATCCATGGGCTCTTAGATACTTGCTCACTTGTGTTTTCAAAAATGGTTTGTTTGCTTTTCAACTGTGGGTTTAAAAAAGTTTCTTTGAAAATTTCAGTTCGACTCTTGTATCAGTCCTCAAGAGTGTTTGAAAAATTGCTTTCGAAAGCTTTTTGAAAAGGTGTCGGTGTGAAAAGTATTTTTGAATTTGTTTTGAAATTAGAGCAAGTATCTACGAGAACCTACCTACCCTAAGGAATGCGTCTGTGTAAATGTCCTTTAAAGTAGTGCCATCCCACCATTGAGAGGTAGGTAGCACCACCGTTGGAGGTGTTCGGGTCAATTCGAAGTTCGGGACATGGTGATCACCAGAGCAATGGGAAGACACCTTAGAAGCTACCCTCATGCCAGGTTCCCGGATCATGAGGACTTACTAAGACATCCTCTACTCGACGATCACCTTTCGAGGCAAGGCAACAGTGAGGCGTACCCTAGGGGTGGTGTGTGATTTGTGTGTCATGTTCAGTTATTTTATCTTGTCATGTTATGAGTGAGCTACGCGTTTGTTTTTATTTTTGTCCATTCATTCTTGCATGCATTTGTTAACAGTTAAAAGTGCGAGAAAAGGTAAAGATTCTAAGCTATTACAAAAGGCGCGGGTCCACATCGCCAAAATTTCCAGAACCCGATTTGACAGAAAGATAAAGAATTAAAAATGCGAAAGATAAATATTACATGGCCTTGGGAGAAATACATAAATATTAAAAGAAAAAGAAAGAAATACGCTAATTGAATAAGAATTAAAAACGAGGGCGTTGGACCCTTTTTGCAAAATTAAATTAAACGATTATTAAATTAATAAAATTAAAATGAAAAGAAATTGTCTTTTTGGTATTTTTATATTTTATGATTTTAATGAAAAAAAAGAATTAATTAAAATGAAATGCTAACCCTAATTCTAGTTGTTTTTAGTTTATTAAGAAAAGATTAAATTTTAACATAATATTTAACCTAATTATTTACATGCCATTTAATTATAAAAATAAATAATAGGAAATATTTAATTATTATGAAAGAAAAGAAAAAAGGATAAAAATGATTATAAACCCTAATTCTACCAATTTTAGATTTTTATTAAGGAAAATATTATAATTAAACCTAATTTAATAACTAAAATTAATTAATGCAATTTATTTATGAAAATACTAAAATAAAAATATTTATTATTTTTTTTTATCTTTTCTGATTTTTTTGGTGTTTTTTATATATTATGAAAATAATTAAATTAATTAAAAAGACAATAATTAAAAGAAAGTAAAAATAATGAAAAAATAAAGAATGTAAAAAATTAGCAAACCTAGGGGGTCTGCCCCTAATTTGGAGGTAAATCTTTAGCAATTTAGGCCCATCTGTCCTTGGCATGGTGGACTTTTCCAACTAGCATGTATACGCGTTGACTAGAGTGCACCATATTCCCCAGATCCTGGCCTTTGATTGAATGCCCTGGTACGCGTGGACAGCTTGATTTTGAGGGTGTATGATACCCCTTAGCGTTGAAACTGCACAAGAATATTAAATGAAAAACAATATGAAAGGGGGTGGGGACCTGGGGCTCGAACCCAGGTCCTGTGGTTTACCAATGAGCGTGCTTGCCATTCGTGCTGCGTTGTTCATCTGTATATGAAATAATTAATAAACATAATAAAACAAACACGCGTTAATACTTCTCTTTTCGCGCGAAAGTTTAAACCACCCAATTGTTCCTTGCCACCTAGTCATCTTCCTCGTGGCCTTATCTTTTTCCTGAAACAAAACACAATCAGCAACGGTTTTCAAACGTCCCCATAGCCACCCTATTGAAAAATAGCGATTAGCCCCTGGGGCCTCATAAATTAGGCGCGATGGTCTCGTTCTCTTCGTCCAAGCCTGCTAGTTCTAATGGTGGTATGCAGGTGTCTTAATTTTACCATATTACGAAACGCCCAATTTGGACCTCCAAGAACCCTAATCTGTATCAATGGTAGAATTGCATATAGTACACAAAAACACGATTAAAGTAGGTGGTTAGCTTCAGAACACATCAATCAGTATGAATACACAAACAAAATGCCATGTAAATGCCTAGAACTCAGAATACGAATGTGCATTATTATGAAAAAAAATTTGATTCTGTACAATGATTTAGGGCGTTAGAGTTGGTGTTCTCGATTTGAAAACCTTCCTTGATATCCCAGGAAGGTGATGGGATGGTTCTTTTGGCTTGAATCAAACTCTAACCCTGTTTTCAGTTTTGAGATTTTTAAGCAAAAAGTCAAGTTTTTTTCTTCAGGTTCTTGCGCAGCTTTTTGGTTATGAGCATTAGGTCTTGCTTGTGTATGTATAGGAGAGTGATTTAGGTTAAGAAACTTGATCAAAATCCATGCATTGATGTGAAAAAGATTTGATTTGCAAACCATAATTTTTCAATCTTTTTTCATGCTTTTTAGCTCTCAATCATATCCAATCAATTTCAATTCTTCCCTAATTTGATTTGCACGAAATATTGAAGATATTATATGCACAAAAAGATTTGAAATAGTAGGTTTAACATTTTTCATGTATTTTTCTTAATTTAAATGAATTATTAATAATAAAAATCCAAATAAATAAATAAAAAATGAAGAAAAACTTCCCTTTGGGCCAAATGGTCGTGCACATGCTTTGGATAATGAATTGTGGAAGAAAAAGAGGCCCATTAGCAATTTTAGGTCATTTGAAGCAATGTTGACTTTTCAAAATATCCAAAAAATTCCCAACTTCCACAAGGCATAACTTGCTCAATTTTTAAGCTTTGCTCATGTTCTTGGACATTTTGGAAAGGTCTTTGAGTCTTCTAACCAATGCCTTTGGTCCCGTGTCATTTTGATTTACCAATCGCAAATTATGGCCTTTGACTTAAAGTCCCTTTTTGTTGACTTTTGAAAATGACCTATAATGTTGAAATTGATAACTTTTTATGAGAGCATTTCTTGGACTTGAAGTATGAAGATGAGTTGTAGGAAATGTCTTTCTCTTCAAAATGAGCTTTGGATGGAATTTTTATGATAATCCATGTGAAAGTTATGCCCTGGTCAATTTACAGTTGACTTTTTCAACTGTCCAAATAAGGAAACTTTTGCATCTTGATGATTTTTTAGCCAAGCTTTGAGAATCATGATCAAGCATTGATCAAATTATGTTTGTGGCTTCAAAATGAGATGTTGACCAAAAATTTGAACTTTTGACTGTCAAATGACCATTTTGCCCCTACAGTTGACTGTAGTGCAATTAGGGTTTTGACTGTGCAATTTTTGTGCTGAAAGTCTTGAAACTTGGTATGAGGATGCTTGACCACATTTGTAGGCATGTGGGACTTGTTTGGACCCTTGGAAACTTCATTTTCTTGATCAGAACCAAAACCCTAATTTTGACTGTTTAGGAGGCCCTTACACTGTGCAACCCTTGGGGGATCTTGAAGCTTTGACTTGGCAAATTTTGAAGAATATGGGAGGGCAAATTTTGGGGTACAACACCCGACAACGAAGAACACTCAAGCATAATTGACTTCAAAGTCAAGCTAGCCAGTTTTTCCAAATTTATCAATCATTACCATGCTAAGGGGGACAATGTGTCTGACGTAGAGCACATTGCTTTCTTAACCCTGTGGCTGTCAAGATACGTTTTCTGCAGTAGATCCCTACAGGTAGCTAGTAGGTTCATTCCTCTAGCTAGGGACTTGCATGAAAATCGAAAAGTGTGCCTAAGTGAACTGCTCTTAGTTGACCTCTATGAAAGCCTGAGGTCAGCTGTTTCGAGCCTCAAATCCCACACCTCCAAAAATATTCTATTTGCTGGCCCTTTTTGGTTACGCCAACTATGGCTAAATGCCATGTTCGAACCCTCCTTATCAACCGCCAACACCATTGATGAGCAAGATTCTGAGATAAATGATAGGATAGTCGAAGGCACTAGGCTTCAAAGATTAACTCCCAATGACGACAAAGATGACTTCAAAGTTCAATTCTCGAAGTACATCATGATATTCTCCAAAAGGCACAAGTTCGAAGAGAGCATGGCGCCTTTTGCTTCGAGGGCTCATGGACCTTCTTGGTTCACCATGGCTCTCTCAGAAGCTATCAAGAGCAAGGAGATTCAGGATGTATGGAGAGCTTTTTTGCTGCCTAGACTCATTTCTTCAAGAATAACCCCAGCCAAGAACCAAATTTTTCTCTTTGCCTACCAACCAAACTTCGTTTCGAGGCAGTTTGGCTTATGCCAACTGATTCCTGAACCTTTATTTCAAACTGAGAGCGCCATCACTTCTGGACGAACTTTCAAGGCACGGGAAGCCAAAATACAGCAAGAACAATATCAAGGCTTTGCCCAATTTGAGCTGATAACCTTCGAACCTACCCATCTCACGGCTAAAGGATTTCTGGAATGGTGGACCAAGTTTTATCAAACTTATATGTTCGATACACTTACAATTCAACAGAAACTAATTTATGCCTTCGATGTGCAGGTACCAACAAAGAAAGGTATGTTTACTCATGCCAAAGAGATTAAAGCTTTCCAAAATTATTTTGAAACTACTTATGACCCCACGCGCTTGGACTCCACTGTGCATCAAGCAGCTGAGACCTTGAAGGAAAAATTTAAACAAAAAGTTTCTAAGTTAAAACTTCCTTCAGGGCTGTCACCTGAGGATAGGTATAGGTTGGCATTCGAAATGCATCCACCTAAATTTCCCAGATTACCTACCTCAGAACTGGCTCTGGCTTGGTTTCCCCCATATCCATGGTGGTTTACTTGCAAAGAGATGTTCAAATATCTTCAAAGGAAACCAAAGCCATCTGAGACTGTGACATGGGCTCGATACTGGCTTCATGATTTCCCAGGACACCTTCGATACGACCTTTCTGCCATGTCAATTAAATCTGATCAAGGCACAGGTGCAAATGCTTGGGAAAATCCCAAATGTCTTTTACTTTCCATATCTTTAACCTTTGCTTTAATTGTTTCGATTTTCAGCCATCAGGATAAAGACAGCTGCCTCGAAGTCGAAAGAAGGGAGTGCCTCTCAAGCCTCCATCGAAACTACTGACAAAGTGACTCCACCCGAAACAACCACTATTGCTGCAACCATAACAACAACAATAATACCAACAACAACCAGTGTTCCAATTCCAACGGTAATCACTTAGCCTTGATGTTTCGAATTCACTCATGCTTTATGGTTTGCATCTAATTCTTCGTTTAAAATTCTTTCAGACCAACAAGCTTCCTCCTACTACTCCCAAGAAGCGGAAATCAAGCACCACTGGGGAAGACCCCAAGGCTGGAGGAAACTTAAATACTGCTTCGAAGAAGAAGCCAAAGAAAGATATTTCGAAAAGCACCGTTCCAACTAGTGTCTCTGGACTTGATTCCAGGGATGTTGCTCCCTCACCCAAATCCAAAAATCCACCTTCGACCTCCAACCCAACGTTGGAACGTATAGCTAGTAACCTCTCCTCTGAGAGTCCACAGGTAAATTGAACCTTTAAATTTTTTACAATACTAACTTCTTATTACCTTGGTGAATGTTTTTTCTTAACATTCTGTTGTTCCTTGCAAAACATCTTGAATCCAGCTTCCACTATTTCGAACTCACCATCCAGAGCTGTTGCTCCGCTCAACTCCTCTCCTCAAGGAGATTCCAGCAACCTGGTTCAAAATAAAGGTTCCTCCAATATGGCGGTTCTGGCTGGAACTTCTGAACAGCAGGATGATCAAGGTACCTCCATTCCTCTGAAAGAGATAAACGAAACAACACTTCAAACGTCTGCAGAGGATTTGCAAAGGGCTTCTCTTCAAAAGTCCCCTCTTGAAACTCTTCAAGAGGACCCAAAGGACACTCAAACTGAAGAAGAGAAAGCTGATTCTGGGCAAAGAGCCGAAGAATCTGCAGACGAAGAATCTGAGGAGGAGAATGCCAATGACGGTTCGACTGTTGGGACGGAGTCCAACACGAATAGCAGTGAAAGGGATGGTATCGAAGTGGTGGACTTGGATGAGGATGAAGAAGACCAAGAGCACGAAACGAATGAAGGGGATGGTAATGCAACCAATGAACCCATAGAGGTTGAAATGGACGTGGCTCCCCTACGTGTGGAACTCCCTCAATCCTCTTTGTCTCGAATGACTGACGAGGAACTGATAATATTTGGTCCAGAGTTTTGTGCCAGTTTCTTGGCTTTTTGCCAATATGCTTCTTGATTAATCCTATTATTACTTTATTTGCTGCTTCGACTTGTCCGTTTGCTTGAGCATAATATGGCGTTGATGTTAGCAATCTAAACCCCATTTCTTGGGCAAATCCTTGCATCTTTCTACCAGTAAACACAGAGCCTTGGTCTGTAGTTATGCTCTCTGGCAATCCGAACCTATAGATAATGTGCTTTTGTATAAATTCAATAATAGCCTCTTGATCAGCAACTATCAGTGGTATAGCTTCGATCCATTTGGTAAAATAATCTATTCCCACCAAGATGTATTTCTGTCCTTTGGACGAAGCAGGATTTATTTCTCCTATCAAATCCAATGCCCATCCTCTAAATGGCCATGGTTTGATGATCGAATGCAACTCACTTGCAGGGGCATGTTGAATTCCTGCATGTTTCTGACATTCCTCACATCCTTTAGCAAAGTCTATGCAATCTTTGAGCATGCTAGGCCAATACAAGCCGTATCGAAATAACAACCATTTCATTTTATGGCCTGCTTGATGTGACCCACATGCCCCATTATGGACTTCAGACAATGCTAAGTATGCCTCACTTTCTCCTAGGCATTTAAATAATACACCCTCTTGGGTCTTTTTAAACAATTCGTTCCCCATGAGGAGATATGACAATGCTCTATATTTTGTTTTTCTATTCACCTTTAGAGTTGGGTCTGCTAAATAACTCTTCAATGGACTTCGCCAATCTGCATCTGACAAAGTATTTATGGCTAATATTTCGAATCCCTGTTTCTCAGCATATCCCAATCTCATACTTTCCAGATCCGATGGTGTGAATCTAGTAGCCATAACTCTTCCCCTTAATTCGACCAGATCCTTGAAGTTCTTGGTAGACACTTTATAACCTGAAGCCAACTGCGCTAAGTCATTTGCTTCTTGGTTCTCTATTCTTGGTATGTGTTGAATATCCATGTATTCAAATTTCCTCAATAGCCTATTGACTATGACGAAGTATACCATTAAATTTTCCTTTATGCACTTGTATTCCTTTGTGATTTGTTTGACCACTAATTCAGAGTCTCCTTTAATTTCGACTCTGGTTGCCCCCAATTCCAACAAAGCTTCAAGTCCAACAATGAGCGCTTCATACTCAGCTTCGTTGTTAGAACAACGAGGACCATCTAATTTATACTTGAATTTTGTTGGAATTCCTTCAGGAGAAATCAGAAGGACTCCAACACCACTTACATTCCTGTGGGTTGAACCATCAAAGTACAATTTCCATGGTTGCATTTCGACGTAACTCATGACCGTCTGCTCAACCAAAGAATGGTCCACAATGAAGTCAGGAATCACTTGACCTTTCATAGCTTTTAAAGGCATGAAAGTCAACGAATATTCTGTTAAGGCTAAAGCCCACTTGCCAACTCTGCTATGCATTATTGGTTTTGAAAGCATATGTTTAATGACATCGAAATGAGATGAAACATAAACATCAACAGGTTTTATATAATACTTGAGTTTCATACAAGAGAAATACAAACAGAGACATAGCTTTTCTAAATTGCTATATCTGGTCTCTGCATCATTTAGCACTCTACTTAAATAGTATATGGCTCTTTCGACGCCATTGTTATCTTCTTGTGCTAGCATACTACCTATACTAACTTCAGAGGCAGATATGTACAATCTCATGGGCTTCCCCCATGAAGGTGGAGACAAAATAGGAGGCTGAGAAAGGTATTCTTTTATTCTGTCAAACGCCTCCTGGTGAGCTTCGTTCCATTCGAAGGCTTGACCTTGCTTTAGACGAAGTAACGGAGAGAAAGCTTGGGTTCTTCCACTTAGGTTCGAGATGAATCTTCTGAGGAAGTTAATTTTTCCTAGCAGAGATTGCAACTCCCTTTTTGACGCAGGTGCTTTCGTCTCCATTATGGCTTTGGTTTTGTTCTGGTTGATTTCGATTCCTTTCTTGTGAACCACAAAACCAAGAAAATCTCCAGCCTGCACAAAAAATGCACATTTAAGGGGATTCATCTTTAAGCCATGTTTTCTCATTCGCTCGAATGATCGGCTTAAATGATGCAAATGTGTTTCTGCAGATATAGATTTGATGACTATATCGTCAATATACACCTGCATGAAGGTTTCAATGAAATCATGAAAAATTGAATTCATTGCCCTTTGATAAGTTGCCCCAGCATTCTTTAAACCAAAAGGCATCACCACCCATTCGTAGGTGCCTAAGGCTCCTGGGCAACGAAATGTTGTCTTTGCAACATCTTCTTCAGCAATGAAAACCTGGTTATACCCAGAGTATCCATCTAACATACTCAAGTATTCGAACCCTGCAGCAGAATCTACTAGCATTTCTGCCACAGGCATGGAATATTCATCTTTAGGGGTTGCAGTGTTTAAATCCCTAAAATCTTTGCAAATTCTTAAAGAACCATTTTTCTTAATAACAGGTACTATGTTTGCTAACCATTCGACGTACCTTGTTGTTCTGATGAATTTGCAACGCAGCAACCTTTCGATCTCAGCTTTAATTTTTGTGAGAACCGCTGGTGCGAATCTTCTGGGAGTTTGTTTGATGGGCCTCTTGCCATCTTTGATTGGCAGTCTGTGTTCGACCAACTCCCTCTTTAAACCAGGCATCTCGTCATAATCCCATGCGAAGAAATCTTTGTTTTCCTTAAGGACTTCGATCACTTCCTTCTTGAGGCCTGGGCTAAGTTTAACACTTATGTAGGTTACTCTTTTCGTTTTTTCATCCCCTAAGTTGACTTCTTCGAGTGGATCCTGTGCCAACATTTTGGCACCTGAGTTTATGGGGTCCCTTTCGAAGCCTAAGGGTTCTTTATCATAGATGGCATCCAACCTTTGATCCATCTCAAACTCTTTGAAGGGTGAGCATTTCGAACCATCCCCACTTACTTCGTCCGTCTTTATAGTTGATTTATTTATTTCAGCCTCTAAGGCCGCTTTTGATTCGTTCTCAGCCATATAGGCCGAAATCCTTTCGAAAAAGGTAGACTCAGTCATGGCTAAGGTTGTCGAAGTCCCAGCCTGCTGGCCGTTTTTGTATAGTGCTTTCGACTCCCTCTTCTTCACTGATTATTGTTCTATCCCAGTAAAGGCCATCATGACGAAGGGTCATGTAGTAGTGGGCGTTTCTAGTTTCATTAATCTCATCATTTGGAACACACGGAGCAATCTTTGCCAGATTTTTATCATAATCCCTCTTGTCAACTAAATTGACAGTTGACATAAAGTAACTCTGGTATGCTTCGATGTTTTCCACGATTCCATCATCTCTCCACAGAACTAGTCGCTGATGCATTGACGAAGGAACTGCCCCCACGCCATGGATCCACTCTCTTCCCAGCAGTAAGTTATAGTTGGCCTTGGCTTCGATCACCATAAACATGGTGGGCCTACAGCTTGAGCCTATTGTCAATTCCAACTGGACCACTCCCAGTGTTTTGCCCACTTTTCCCTCATAATTGGACAGAACCATATTATGGGGCTTGATGTCTCCTTCGCGGATCTCTAATCTTTTTAGCATGAAATGGGGTATCAAATTGACTGCAGCACCCCCATCCACTAGAACTTTGTTCACACCATGGACACCAACTTTCGCCCGAACGAAAAGTGGCTTGAGATGGTTCTTCATTGCAGGTTCTGGATGTTCGAAGAACGCATTTTGTTCCTCAACAGCCCCATTGTCCATCACATAGTAGCACACGGGCCTATGTTTCATCAAATCTGTGGTGTCTTCCTCCTCATATTCATTGATTTCGGTTTCCTGCCCAAATTCGCAGGGAAGCACAGACACCACGTTACAGTTCAAGTTAAATGAAGACTCCCCCTCCGATTCGAAGTTATCTGTTATCATATCTTCGTCCTCTTCTGGGCCTAGAGTGTATTCCTTTGGTTCATCGCGTTGTTCTTCAGAGAAGAGCCTCCTATTGACTGGAGGTTTGTCTTCAGTTTGATTTTTTGGTTTGTTGGTGCTAGATTCACCTTGGTTTTTCGTTGAAGTAACCCCTTTGTTTGCTACAGCTTCTCTCTCAGCCTTTCGAATCCTTTGCTGTCTGCGCCACTGGGATCTTGACATGGGGTTCCTTCCTTTGTAATTTTCTAATTTCACCTCCTCCCTTTTTGCTGTGTTGAATTGCCTCCTGTATGTCACAGCATGGCGTGCATTTCGTTCAGCGTTTCTCCATCTATCTTTGCCTTTGTCATTTCTGACCTGTAACCATCTATCGGTTGGCACTTCAGCAGGGAGTTTGAAAGTCACTCTTCGAGCAGCCTTGGGGTGAGGGCTATCAGGCCTTCGCTGTTTGTGTCTGCTGTCGAAACATGGGCCCATCTGGGCAGTTTCTTGATGGTTCCAACAAGGGGTGAAGGGAATCGTTTCGAAGGCCCTGGCCATGCTTTGGTCATACACAGCAGAACACCTTGGGCAAATCAAGCACTTGGTTGCCCCATTGTAGCAGCGAAACACAAATTCCAGCAAACTTTCTGCAGCCTTGGGATAACACCTAAAAAGCTGGTTATCCTGGCGCCAATTGTTGCCAGTTCGAGTCCTCTGTACCCTTTCGAAATTCGCAGCGATTCTTTGATTGCAGAGGATGCTGCACCTAGGGCATAATATCATGCTTGAATCTCCTTTGTGGCATGTCATGAGATAATCCTTGAGACTAGCATCTCCAGTGTGATTATCCCCCATTCTATACTTTTCTTTTTCTAAGTATTTCTCCACTTCCTCCATCTCAGAGCGAGGTCTTTCCATATCCACCATATTTATTTCAACATCTACCCCTTTAGCTTCATCATCACCCCATCCTGTGGGCTTTATATCCTCAATCTGAACCTTCGAACTCTCTGGGGCAGAATATTTGACCAAATAGTCAAATTTTCCACTGGGTTCCCCTAGAGTGTCCCATATTTCCTTCTAAAGGGAAATTGGCTGCGTGATTTGGACTTTCTCCAATTCCAGCCTCAAGCCTTCAGTGACTTGTGTTAATTCTTGGTTTTGATTTCCCTGGCCTTCAGTAGCCTGGGTTTCTCTTGCAACAGCTACAGGTGCGGCAATCGGAGTCTCTGGCGTATTCTGGATGTCTTTAGTGACCTCCTCGCTGACTTCGACCATCACCCAGTTTTCAACTCCAGTACCCTTCTCTTCTGTTAGGGCGTCGCTTTGATCAGTTTCCACCATGTTGACCTCTCCAATGCATGCAGGCTCGGAGTAGTTGGTGTCTGCGACGTCCAAGGGATCTTCGTCCACTTTCATCTTCACCTTATCAGCAAACTTTAGTCTGCCATCTTTGATCGCGTTTTGAATCAGGTCCCTGAAAAGAAAACATTGTGAGGTTTTGTGGCCTAGGAAACTATGATATTTGCAAAATCCTCTCTTCTTTCTCTGATCCAAAGGAGGTATTTTGACATTTGATGGCACAATTAGTTGGCCATCTTTGACAAGTAAGTCAAAAATCTCGTCACATTTAGTGACATCGAAGGTATAAACCTTCTTTGGAAATTTGTCACTTTTTTCATTTTCAACAATGTCTTTCCCTTTTGTGGGAACTAACAATTTGCAGGAATAAGGCGGGGCCTGTTTTAATTCAGCGAGGTCGATTTCGACCTCTTCGTATTCGAATTCAGGATATTCTTCTGCTTCCTCAGTCCCAACATAGGAAATCCTTTCTTTCTTTCTATTCTTAAAGACTCTGGCTTTTTCGGCCTTTAGTCTTTCGACCTGTCGAACCCTATCGGCTAACTGAGCCATATCCCTCAAATACTGAGTGTCTAGTTTCTTTCGAATAGAATAATCCAAGCCACCAGCGGCCATTTCGACTAACTCATGTTCGGGCACTACTGTGTAACATCTGGATTTCAAAAGCCTAAATCTATTCAAATAATCATCTATGGGTTCGGTGAACTTTCTCTTAACACTGGCCAATTCCTTCAAACTTATTTTCGATTGTCCCATGTAAAATTGTTCATGGAATAATCTCTCTAAGAGAGCCCAAGTGTCAATGGACCCAGGAGGCAAAGTGGTAAACCATGTGAAGGCGTTTTTTGTCAAGGAACTTGGGAAGTATTTGATCCTGAGATCTTCATTATTGGCTATATCTCCCGCTTCGGTTAGATATCTCGCTATGTGTTCGACTGTTGACTCATTGGTATCCCCAGCGAACTTTGTAAATTTAGGGACTTTATATCCCCTTGGTAAATCAGTATGCATTATGCAATCCAATATAGGAGAAGCGTAATTTGGCCTTCTCATTCCTGTGTTGAGGCCATTCTGGGCCATGACTCTCTCTATCATGGTGGTTAGGTTGTTTTCTGCCAAGATGTTATCGTTTCGAATTCTATGAACGACAGCATCGGCATCTTGATTTCGACCAACCAAAACAACTCCCCTAGGTTGTTCTTCTCGAAACTCTGGGGCTTCTAGCCTTTCGACCCTTGCCCCTGGTTCCATAATTTCCCTTTGTGGGCCCGGGATTATTGGGGCTTCTAACCTTGGTTCCCTGGCCCCTAAGTTAACTTCTTCTCTGGGTGGTCTATAAATTGGGTCGTTAGTAATTTGTTCTATAACAGGCATGTTTGCTCGAAATCCCGCCTGATTCTGCCTACGCCTTTCTGGGGGAGCAAAGAAATCTGCTATTCGACTCATATTGTCAGCGTTTTCTCAGTTTGTCACAGTCACATTTTGCACTATTGGGGCAAATATCTCCTGCATGGTTTGTGCTAACACCCCTATCATATTATGGTTACTGTCATCCATCAATTGCCTAAAAGCCAACTGGTTGTCTGTGGTTAAGATAGGCATTGTGCTATAACCCACCGACCCTTGGTTATTTGTCATAAACTGATTCGCCCCAGACCCAGACCCTAGTTATGGAGATGAATTCGATGTGGAATTGTGTAAACCTGCCATAAAAGATGTTGGCATTCCATAAGAGGAATTTCTGGTTCTATTCCCATCGAAACCGGGTGGTCTAGTTAATGGAGTGGCGAAATGAGATTGTGTCCCTGATGGTGGAACGAATCCCCCAGGGTAGCCAATGGTTCCAGTATTTCCTAAGATCGAACTATTAGTTGATATGCCACTTACTCCATTGGTGGCTATGTTACTGGTCGAAGATGCAACAGACTGTGCATTCGAAGGGATTACATTAGATGTTCCGATCGAAGTGGACGCATTAGTGCCTGTTGTATGTGGGCCATTTTGGTCCCCTTGTTGATTGTATGAATTAGACATTTTGTCCAAACGTTTTCTTCTGGATAAAGGTTGGTTGCTGTTGGTTATCTTACCACTTCTCAGGTTCATAAAACAACAAACTTCTTAGGTTCCAACGTTTTTGTAATGGTTATGTCTCAACAATCCTTATTTCTAATATCCAATTATTGGTCCCACCAGGTGTGCCAATTTGTTTCCAGTGATTTCTGGTAAACAACCGCTAGTCTTCCAAACTATCGAATAATCTTTCTGACTGTTATTCAATTCCTCTGGTAACTCACAGGATCGACTAGATTGATCCTAGGATTCCTTGGATATTAAGGTTACTCTTATGATCGAACAGATATTCATGGTTGATATTGTATATGTGTTTGGCTTATTTCGATTTCTCTCTCTAAAAGTCTAAAGATGTAATCAAAATGTGTGTGTGAAAACTAAGTTATATGAATAAATGCTAATTGTAAAGACATGTAAAATTGCATAAAAGTGAAGTAAATGGTTTCGACTTATAAAACAGTTAATATAAAGGATTTCTGGAACGTAAAAGGTTTGAAATATGAAGAAAGCGTTTAATGCAAGAAATCTTTAAATGACTTTAAGTAAAAATATGCGTTCGAAGGATAAGACTTGAAGGTAAAGGTATGGAAAATATGACGGTTTTCTTAGATATAAAGTGCTTGAAATATGAAGAAAACATTAAAATGTAAAACTTTGAAGAAGAGATTTCGAAGTGAAAAGACTGTAAATGAGAAAACTTGTAAATGTTATTTGACAAAAGGATAAAGGAAAGTGCTGGAAATGGTAAAAGGTTTTCATTAAATCAGAAATACATGGTGCTATCATACATACATTTCTCTTGCATTCGTTTCCCTTGCCATGTGGTAGTTTGAATGTTACTGAGTATTTTGTATAATAGATATGACACCCAAATCCTAATACTAAGACTTCTATTTATACTAATTCGACCATAACGGTCTTGCTATAGGATTATGCCACGTTTAGAACATGCAGGACAATGCCTCTTTCGTCTTTCCACGTGTCCCCAAATGCTCCAGCACATAACTTTCAAACTTCGAAAGTCCCGCTTCCATTTGAATTTCAAATGCTTTGGTACTTCTCCGTTTCGAACGCTCTTCCCAGACACAACCTTGTTGTTATTTCGAGACTTCTTTAGATATGTTCCCATAATTGCCACTCGAAGCTCCAAGCTTTGACATACTTATTCGAAACACTGCTTCTGCTACTTCGAAACATGACGCTTTACCTCATTTCGATCAAAACGTTTAATTCATTTGGCTTCTAATAATATTATCAAAATCTTCAGCCAACAACTACATGGGTCGATGCATAACGTCTTGAGTCGACGCGTAATGGGCTTAACATGCTGCATGTATCAACGCGTACTCCCTTCGTATCGACTCATACTGAGTCTGCAACACTGCATGTATCGACACATGCTCCTACGTATCGACTCATCCTGAGTCTAAAAGCCTGCATGTATCGACGCATGGCTTCTTCGTATTGACTCATCCTGAGTCTAAAAGCCTTCATGCATCAATGCATGGCTTTTAGGGTCGACACATATTGTTCTATCATGAATATTTTCTGCGATTTCACTGTGTTTTCACTACGGTTTCCCTGCCTTAGGCCCTAAAAACATCCTCTAATCATAGGTAATAATCAATTATAATAATCTTATGTTTATACAACTTTAGGGCATCATTACTCATCTCTAAATCATTGATCTTCATCATACAACAATATATACATTTCAGTCATAAACAAAACAACTTTTTCAAATCCAATCCCATATACTACTCATTATAAACCCTATTATAGAGTCAAAACCCCACCCTTACCTTGGATTGAAGGTTGCTCTATAACTTTTCCGATTGGATTTCGTTCTGCCTCTTTTCCTCCTTTTCTGCAACTTTCACGTTCTCTTTCTCTTCTTCCAACCCTTATTTCTTTCTCTCTTACTGCTTCTTCTTTTCTTATTATTTCTAACAATAATAAAATAACCATATAATTTTCAAAATGCCTTAATGGGCTCAAGACTCCTACACCCCCTTTTTCTACTACTTCTATCCTTAAAACAAGTCCATGTTAAATAATATTATTATTCTAATATTATTCCACAACTTAATAGAATAAATAAATCCAATAACCACCACACAACAAATATCATCATAACACAACTTCGCAAATATTCCAAAATAGTTTAATTAAATAATTAATTAAATTACGGGAATTACAACTCTCCCCACTTAAAATATTTTCATCCTCGAAAATTTACCTCAATCAAACAACTCAGGATAGGAGTCCCGTATCTTGCTCTCCAACTCCCAAGTCATGCTTTCTCCAGCAGCTCCTAGCCAAACCACTTTAACTAAAGCAATCTCTTTGCCCCTCAGAGTCTTTATTTCACGATCCGCGATCCGTACAAGCATCGTCTCAACCGTAAGATTGTCCCGTACTTGCACATCATCCATATGAATCACATGAGATGGATCTGAAATATACTTCCGAAGTTGTGAAACATGAAACACATCATGCAAATTAGAAATATTAGGCGGTAAAGCCACTCTATAAGCAACATTCCCCACTCTCTCTGAAATCTGATATGGTCCAATAAAACGAGAAGTGAGCTTCTTAGACTTCAATGCTCGCCCAACGCTAGTCACAGGTGTAACTCTTAAAAACACATGGTCACCCGCTTGGAATTCTAAGTCTTTCCTTCGCTTGTCATGATAACTCTTCTGTCTACTTTGGGAAGCTTTCATCTTTTCTCGAATCAACTTCACCTTCTCAGTAGTCTCATGAACAAGTTCAGGTCCAAGTACTACACTTTCACCAGATTCATGCCAACATAAAGGAGTTCTACATCTCCGACCATACAACGCTTCAAAAGGTGCCATCCCAATACTGGAATAATAATTTTTATTATAAGTGAACTCTATCAACGGAAGATAAGTATCCTACAAACCTCCCTGCTCAAGAACACATGCCCTCAGCAAGTCTTCCAACGATTGGATAGTCCGTTCAGTCTGACCATCTGTCTGAGGATGGTACGCTGAACTCAACCTCAACTTAGAACCCAACGCTTCTTGCAAAATCTTCCAAAAATCAGAAGTAAATCTTGGATCACTATCTGACACAATGCACAAAGGAACACCATGCAGCTTCACAATCACACTAGTGTAAATCTCAGCCAACTTCAACACTGGAAAACTGATGTTAATAGGAATAAAATGAGCCGACTTTGTAAGCCTATCAAAATCACCCAAATTGAATCATGTCCTCTTAAAGTATTAGGTAACCCCATCACAAAGTCCATCGAAATGCTATCCCATTTCCATTTTGGAACTTCTAACGGTTGCATCAACCCTGCTGGCTTCGGATGTTAAACTTTCGATTTCTGACAAGTCAAACATTCATACACAAATCGAGCCACATCACTCTTCATTCCAGGCCACCAAAACAAACCTTTCGAATCTTGATACATCTTTGTAGCTCCTGGATGAATACTCAACTTACTTCTATGACTATCTTCAAGTATCACTTTCTTCATCTCGGCATCATCAAGAATACAAATCCGGTTACGAAATCTCAACACACCTTGCGCATCTAACTTAAAATCATTATTCTCAAACTGATCGATCTCAACCATCGAATCTACCAGTTTCACATCCAACTTCTGAGCTTCTCTGATACTGTCCATAAATTCATTATTAATCTTCAACATACCCAACATAACCCTCTGCGGCGTCACTTTGCAAACTAAGCTCATATCTCGGAATTGTTCAATTAATTCCAACTCTTTAACCATCATTGCCGACATATGTAAAGTCTTTCAACTTAATGCATCAGCTACCACATTCACTTTTCCTAGATGATAATTCAAACCGAAATCATAATCCTTTAACAATTCCAACCATCTTCGTTGCCTCATATTCAGCTCCTTCTGATTGAATAAATACTTTAAGCTCTTATGTTCACTAAACACTTCAAATCTAGAACCATAAAGATAATGCCTCCAAATTTTCAACACAAACACAACTGCAGCAAGCTATAAATCATGCGTAGGATAGTTCTTCTCATGAGTCCTCAACTGCCTTGACGCATAAGCAACTACCTTATCATTCTGCATAAGCACACCTCCTAAACCCATCTCAGAAGCATCACAATATACCACAAAAGGCTCTCCTGAATTAGGCAACGTCAAAATCGGGGCCAACGTCAATCTCTTCTTCAATTCTGTAAAACTTTCTTCGCACAGAACATCCCATACAAAAGCTCTACCTTTACAAGTCAACTTAGTCAACGGAAGTGCCAACTTAGAAAAACCTTCAATAAACCTTCTATAGTAACCAGCTAATCCCAAAAAGCTCCTAATCTCAGTAGCTGACTTTGGAGTTTCCCACTGCAACACAACATCAACCTTCGATAGATCTACAGCAATGCCACTACCTGAGATCACATGACCAAGAAAACTAACCTCTTTTAACCAAAATTCACACTTTTACAGCTTTGCATATAACTTCTTCTCTTTCAAAACTTGCAATACTGCTCTTAAGTGTTCTGCATGCTCTTCTTCGGACTTAGATTAAATCAAAATATCATCAATAAACACCACCACAAATCGATCCAAATAAGTATGAAAGATACGATTCATGTATTCCATGAATAATCCCGGCGCATTAGTAACACCAAAAGGCATCACCGAATACTCATAGTGTCCATAACGCATTCTGAAAGTCGTCTTCTGGATATCTTCATCCTTCACTCTAATATGATGGTAAACCGATCTCAAATCAATCTTACTAAACACACGAGCGTCCACCAATTAACACATCAAGTCATCTATCCTTGGAAGCGGATACTTGTTCTTAATCGTCACTTTATTCAACTGTCTATAATCAACATAAAGCCTCATACTTCCATCTTTCTTCTTTACTAACAACACTGGAGCTCCCCATGGTGATACACTTGGTCTTACAAACTTCTTTTCAAGTAACTCTTCCAATTACTTCTTTAACTCTGACAATTCAGATGCAGACATCCTGTATGGTGCCATAGACACAGGTCTAGTACCAGGTACAAGATCAATTGCAAATTTATCTTCCCTCTCTGGCGGTACATCAGGAATTTCATCAGAGAAAACTTCAAGAAATTCACACACCACCTGCAATTCCTCAATTATAACTTGAGTCTCTACAGATAACGACGCCATCAACAAGAACATCTATGTTTCTTCCTGCATCAACTTCCTCAACTGTTTAGCAGACAACAGACTATCTTCCTCTTCTTCAGGAGTAGAAAACCTCACAGACTTGTCATAACAGTTAATATGAACACAGTTATGCTCTAACCAGTTCATACCCAAAATCATATCCACTCTTAACGGTAAACAAATCAAATCAACAGCAAAGTCTATGTCGAAGATCGACAAGGGACACTTTAAACACACAAAAGAAGTAGTCACCGACCCCTTGGATGGAGTGTCGACGACCATTTCTCCATTCATAGAAGACAACATAAGACTCAATCTTTCAACATAATCAGCAACAATAAAGCAATGAGTAGCACCGGTATCAATAGTAGTAATTAAAGGAGTACTATTAATGAAACATGTACCTCTGATAAGTCTGTCCTCAGCAGCTGTCTGATCCTCAACCAAAGCGAACACCTTGCCACTTGTCTGCGCCCTCTTTGGTTTCTGACACTGACTACCAATGTTCCCTTCTTCACTATAATTGAAACAAATCACATCCTTGTGCTTGCACTCAGATACAACATGTTCGTTCTTACCACAACAGAAACACATCTTTACTTCACTAGTACACACATTACTCTTATGCCCAGGTTTCCCACATTTAAAACAAACCACACCAGCAGGAGCATCCCCCCCACTAGTCCTCTGACCCTGAGCAACTTTCTATTTACCTTTACCAGCTAGGGTATCATAAGGCTTACCATGATTCTATTGGTGCTTACCCCTCTTCTCACTGATAATCTTGTAATGAGCATTATTATCCTCTTCATAAATCCCGCAACTATCAACCAAATCAGCAAAGACACGGATCTTCTGGTATCTAATTGCTTTCTTGATCTCCGAGCGCAACCCGTTCTCAAACTTGATACACTTTGAAAACTCAGCATATGCCTCAGCGTAGTGCTGATAAAACTTAGCCAACTCAGCAACCTTTGTAGCATACTCAACAATCGACATATTCCCTTGCTTCAGTTCAAGGAATTCAATTTCCTTCTTACCACGAACATCTTCAGGAAAGTACTTCCTCCGAAATTCCCTACGGAACACAACCCAAGTGAAATTTTCACCTACAACTTCCAATCTCTGACAAGTCTCTAGCCACCAGTCATCAGCCTCAACTGCTAGCATATGAGTACCATATCGAACCTTCTGTGCTGGAGTGCAGTCCATCACACAGAAGATTCTCTCAATTTCTTTCAACCAATCCAATGCGCCTTCAGGATCATACTTTCCCTTGAAGGTAGGAAGATTCTCTCTCTGGAAAGTCGCCAAACTACGAGATCCAGCATTTCCGTCAGCATTCGGTTGATTCTCCATCGCATACGCCATTGCTTCTAAAGCAGTAGCAAATGTAGTACCATTCCTTCCACGTGAGATGCAATGTGTTTTTAGAAGTTGAGATGGTTGGAAGGAATGGTGCTGCATTTGCTGCTGCTTTAGAAGCAATGGCGCATGCGATGGAGAAGGGGTGAGATATCTAACAATATAATAAAACGTATGATAAATAATATATTAAATTAGATCACATAACATCACCACTTCTCATCGTATAAACAATAATAATCGCAACAGAATACCAACAATATACATATTTACCGCATCAATACACAACTTCTTTATGCAATCATATAATGCGACTCAATACTATGAAAATGCATGTGGTACCATTGGAGCAGAACTCCCATCTCAAAATAATTGCCAATAAATAGAGGCATCAACAAGGCATAAGCCTTCATCTTAATATTCGCCAATACATGCCATCTTAACGAGCATAAGCTCCATCTTGAAATGCAATGTATGCGACACAATCATGAATGTAATGACAACACCATAATTAACAACATCTCAAAATAAAAGCATTGTTGGCCAGAAGCCTACATCTTAATGGCTGCCAATTATTAGAGGCATCTCAACATCTTCAACAACATCATTTATCATCATAATTCATCAATCGTCATTTATCATCATAATTCATCAAGCATCATTTATCATCATAATTCATCAAACATAATTTATCATCATAATTCATCGAACATCATTTATCATCATAATTCATCAAACATCATTTATCATCATAATTCGCAGTAACTCAACCACAACAACAATACAACGGTAGATCGACAATCCCGCAATGTTGTCCATCGGCCTACAACATGATAATGCCTATAATTAATTAATCATCTAAGGCTCATCTCTAAATTACCAAACCTCTACATATTACTATTCTGTAATACTACATCATTATCATCATTAATCTTACTGTTATGAACCAAACAGTAATCTATAATCATCTCATCCTCATCATTCTTCACAAAATTGTTATAGCGATTAACGCGGGAAGCTAACTCTAGTCCTAAATTTGGTTACTAGGATTATCCTTCCTATTCTTCATTTTAATCCTTAAGAATGAAGTTCATCACGTTAGCTATCCAACACTTCGAACGACACCTCAAACGGAGTCCAGAAACTCAAGTTACAGCCTCTGGAAAACGAATCTGCCAAAAACCAGACTACATGGGTCGACGCATAACGTCTTGAGTCGACGCGTATTGGGCTTAACACGCTGCATGTATCGATGCGTACTCCCTTCGTATCGACTCATATTAAGTCTGCAACATTGCATGTATCGACACATGCTCCTACGTATCGACTCATCCTGAGTCTAAAAGCCTGCATGTATCGACGCATGGCTTCTTCGTATCGACTCATCCTGAGTCTAAAAACCTTCATGCATCGACGCGTGGCTTTTAGGATCGACACATATTGTTCTGTCAGGAATATTTTCTGCGATTTCACTGCATTTTCACTATGGTTTCCCTGCCTTAGGCCCTAAAAACATCCTCTAGTCATAGGTAATCACCAATTATAATAATCCTATGTTTCTAAATCAATTATACAGCTTTAGGGCATCATTACTCATCTCTAAATCATTGATCTTCATCGTACAATAATATATACATTTCAATTATAAACAAAACAGCTTTTCAAATCCAATCCCACATACTACTCATCATAAACCCTATTATAGAGTCAGAACCCCACTCTTACCTTGGATTGAAGGTTGCTCTATAACTTTTCCGATTGGATTTTGTTTTGCCTCTTTTCCTCCTTTTCTGCAACTTTCACGTTCTCTTTCTCTTCTTCCAACCCTTATTTCTTTCTCTCTTACTGCTTCTTCTTCTCTTATTATTTCTAACAATAATAAAATAACCCTATAATTCTCAAAATGCCTTAATGTGCTTAAGAATCCTACACCCCCTTTTTCTACTACTTTTATCCTTAAAACATGCTCACATTAAATAATATTATTATTCTAATATTATTCCACAACTTAATAGAATAAATAAATCCAATAACCACCACACATCAAATATCATCATAACACAACTTTGCAAATATTCCAAAAATAATTTAATTAAATAATTAATTAAATTACGGGCGTTACATTATGTTACCGCTTCTAATCTCATGCTCGTAGAAGCCTCTGAAGTATAGAAGGAAATAATATAACGGTAACACAGTACTATAATACAAAGTACAAAAAGATTTATGCCACTACCTCTCCACTAACTTAAAGTGTGGAAGAGATAAGGACGTCGCAGTACTATTTGTAACAACTCTTTTTCAAATAGCCAACGACTCTATTTTGCTTGGTTATATAAGAAAATAATTGTATGTTTAAAATTGTTGGTTGGTTAGTTGTTGCTCAATATATGATGTTGAATATTGATGAGCTTGCCATATGATGCTTGGCTGGGTGCTAAAAGCTACAAGTTGTAAATCACAAGTTGTTGATGTTCAAGTTAGAAAGAAAAGCTATCACTATTAAAATATAACCAAATCAAAGCAATCGTCCACTATAATATTATGAAGAATTCTGGAAGATGTTATTCAATTTACCAATCATATACATCTTGGAAGAATCCTGAGGAAGAAAGGAGTTGTTGCTCGTATCTTGCTTAATGAAGAAAGAAGATAAAGATCAAGAATTATTCAAGATGTAATTCAAATCATCAATCATATACATCTTGACATAATTATGAAGAAGTAAGGAGTTGTTGCTCATAGCTTGCTTAACAAAGAAGATGAAGACAAGAAGACTACAAGATGTTGCACTTATTTTTTATTAGATTCATCTTTGTAGAAATACGTAAAAACACAAGAGTTGTTGCTCAGGTTGTGTTATTTCTTAAGATCTTCATGTAAATTGTTTATACACAAGAGTTTTTGCTCAGAATTGTGTCAAACAATATGTACTTAAATTAGAAGTAATTTGCTTGATAAGAAGCACTCATATAATCTCCAAAAAAACCATTCTGTTTAGAATTGGTTGGCACCTCAAGTGATCGAGTGAAGATCAGAAGACTTAAGAAGACTTTGATTGCAGCCATCGTAGATGAAATCCTGGTAGTAGATTCTATTAAGTCAATGGTAGTCATATCTCAAAGGGGACTGAGTGAAGGTTAACCTTCTGAGATCACTGATGGATATCATTGGAAGGAAATCCTGATAGGAGATTCTGGAGAATTGGATTATGTTGGGTCAATGAATGTTATATTCAGTTTGGATCCCTGAATGTTTCATTGGATGTTAGTCATTGGCGGTTGCCCATGCGATTGTAATCAAATTGATTATAGTGGATTAAGTCCTTGAGTTGAAGGCGAAATCACCTCGGAAGGATGGACTAGATTAACTTGGGAGTTTCTCAAGTGAGCCAGGATATATCACGTGTTCTTTACTTTTGCTTATACTTTAGAGTTTATGTTTTCTGAACCAAATTAGAAGTATTAATTAGAAGCAACAATCAGAAACATTGTTCAACGAATAATGCTTAGAAGCAAAAGTTTTACAAGAAAGGAAAACCCAATTCAAACGCCCCCTTTTTTACGTTTTCTTCACACCTTCACTATATTGCGCTACTTGCTCGTTATCACCAACAACTTGTTGTGCTCTTAATATCTCATATGTATACACATTCTTCAAAAAGTGAAACCTAGAATGAGACCCTCAGGTGGCTACAAACTCCGCCATGACAGCCTCTCAGTCAACTCCTGGATAGTCTACTATCAACTCCAGTGCCTCGTTTCTGTTAATCTTCTCATGATCTAAAAGTCTCCCCTTAATCAGAAGATGCATCAGACACAAGACATTATCCAGTTTGATAGACATCTCACCATGTTGTAGAGAAATGGTAATGTCTTCGTATGCCATCTCTCTATAAATACATTAAGTATACCATGGTTAACCGTAGCATAATCAATCCTGCACAAGTCTCGCTTCCCAAATAGTTGCAAAACTTCCTGAAACCACTGCTCATTAGGTTGATGCATGCCAATAATCTTCCGCCCATGGTTGATTATTTTTAGCGGATCATGGTCCTACAGACATAATTTAATAAAAATAAATCCAACAAACATAATTTAATATTACAACAAACATAATTTAAAAAGAACGAATTCAACTAAATTTTACCTCTCTGTCCCAGACATGTCTAACAATAAGGTACGGATAAAGAGACATCAGTGATAAATTTGACGGGCCTCCACCAAACCCCTGAGGTACATCTATGTCCTCCTGAGTCTGGAGTGCCTCATGTGTTGCTAATGTCTTATGGGACTGGAGTGCCTCAGGTTCCTCTAGTGTCTGAGGTACCTTCGGTGACTCGGGTACCTCTACTTCCTCGGGTGCCTGAATAGGTGAAGTATATCGTCTACGGGAAGATGAAGATAAAGATGCATGAAGAGGAGATACTCGTCTTTTAAGGGAAGAGGAAGAAGAAGGCAAGGATACAAGATCCCCATAAGCCGACGCCTCCGCATCAATCGGGATAGAGGTAACATGACCCTGCGATGATTGAATCTTTTCCCTTTGAACATATGCATGTTGTGCAATCCTTCCGTGTCTCAATCGGTCTTGTTTATCATCCATAATTCATGTAAATAAACCACACCACAAGAATTACACAATGGGTTCAATTCAAAAAAGGCAAAAAAATATAGATTGATACACTACAAAGATGCATCTCCGATTTTTTAGAATCTAAATGTTGGAAAGTTTTAGAGATGCATCTTCAAAATTTTTTGCAAAAACTCTCACCAACGTCAATGGCGAAATGCGGACCACCAAATCATCAAAAATAATACATTGATCATCAAAACTATCTATCAAACTCATTTCACATTATGTATAAGCTATCAAACATGTACAATCTATCTATTTCTCAACATTATAGTCATTTTCTACAAATTTATAAAAAAACTCAATAAAGTTTACAAAAATCAATAACTTATAAATAGTTGTTTAAAGTTGGTTGATTGAACTTAATGTTGATGGGTGGTGTTTTGAAGTTGCTTCAAGTTGATTGAATGTAGTTTGAGAGAGATTGAGAAAATGAAGAAGTTTAGAGTTATATTTTTTAGAAGTGAGGAGTGAGAAGTGAGAAGGAATTCTAACGCGTTTTTGAATAAATAGCATTCGGTGACAACATATCTTGTAAAAAAAAATTTGTTAAGAGATTTACGGACCTCTTGAACACAACCACAATGTTTGTTTGGATGAATTATGACTTAAAATAGGTTTCAAGATTTGACTTTTTCTCACTCAAAAATCCAGTTTTTTTTACCAATATAGGCAACGCAGCATAACAGATCTCCTACCAACTATACAAACTCTAGTCAATTACAACAATTTCTTCTAGAATTTGAAAGTACAATAAGAACTTCTATTAATAGGAGAAAGAAAGCTTAGAAAACCATATTCTATAAGTCTAGTGTTATTCATACAACAAACTAAGTGCATTACATGCAATATAGTAACGTGTAGGATCCTACAATGGCTGGGCTGGTATCATAACGGATCTTAATCTTTTGGGGCTTCTTAATGACTCGTCTTTGAGAAGGATGACTCGTCTTTCAGAAGGGAATTGTTCATTAGACCCTTATATAAGGGTACCACATCCTTAAAAATCCGAAAAACGTCCCTACATTTAAAGATGTATTTATGAATCAACCAAGTCACTTACAGAGATCTATATCCGAATTTAATTTTAATGTAAAAGAAGTGTCTCTTCAATTTGATTTGAGAATTTTTGAAAATAAATGCATCTGAAAATGTATCTTTTGACGCTAGGGACATTATGGACTTTTTACAGTAGTGTGGAAACACCCATTTTACGGAAAGAGCATTCCCCCTTTGAGAATCTTCTACTTTGGAGTTACAACGGTTTTTCCATCTGTAATATTTTATATCAATAATATAGTTTATGTTTCTCTTGATTTTCCAGATAAGCACTTTGTAACCCAAAATTCTACTTGGCTGATTTATTAGTTTAAGGCACAAATCCAAAATCCAGTAGCTAATAGAATTCTTAAATTCCATAGAAAGACATAGCTTAAATAGAAAAAATGAACCAAGAGAAAAGTGAACAGTCAAGAATGGAACACTCTCTAGCACAAGAAAGACATGGCTTAAATAGAAAAAAATGATAAATCTAAATAAAATTAAGTTCCAGGAGATATCAAGCACTATTTCAGGGCATCCCTTCATATTGAAGGATCAGAAGCTGTAAAAGTTACATATGTGCAGAAAAAACAAATCAGCACTATATTTCTGTCATCACTCAAAAAGAAACTCACACTTTTGTTAGGACAAAATTGGTCCATATTCAACTCTGAAGTGAAACTCCTCCTATTTCTTGAGAAGCACGTTTAAAAAGATTAATAAACTGTTACCAGCAAACTGCCATGGAAATCCCGAAAAGTATAGAAGAAAAGAAGCCGCCTTAAATGTTTCTCACATATTCTTTTTGGAATTTGAACGTGAGAATCTTTGGTCAACGGATTTGAGTTGGTTGCGGAGGTTCTCATTCTCCTCAAGTAAGCGGTCATATTCAAGAAGGAACCCTTCAGATTGTTTTCTCAGAGCACTTATACTGGCTTCTGCAGCCCCGACCCCTTTATTTTTGGAGTGCAGTTCAGATTCCAGGCGATCAACTTCCGCTCTCAACTTAGATGCTTCTTCCTCCATTGTTTTAGTTTCCTCAGAAGTTGTGTTCTTCGCATCCTCAGACCCTCGCATTTGTTTTTTAACAGCTTCCATGCTCTTTCTTCGAATCCGGAGTTCTCTTATGTAATGATGTAGTCTGTCTATCATGAGTGCAAGAAAAAGGACAGAACCTGCAAATAATTGACCAAGAATGAATAATGCTCACATGCCACAGAGAAAGCCGTTAATTAAATCCTAAATATCAAGGAAAAAATCAGTTCAGCAACTCAACAGTATCGTTTATGTCAAGATTAGAACTATAATTTTACCTCCTCAGCTATGTTTTTTAAAATGTAACCGAGGTATTGAAAAATCAAAGAGCACAACAACAACAACAACAATCAAGGCTTATCTCAATAAGTGGCGTCGACTACATTGATCAATTTCTGCCATAATGTTTTATCCATGACCATACTTCTATCTAAATCGTCAACCTCAAGACCTTTCTAATAACTTATCTTAAAAATTTTCTAGATCTTCCTACTCTCTTTATTGAAAAATCCTATAATACATCTGGTGTAAAACTAAATCTCCCTGCCAATGCAACTAATAAGTTATCAATAACCAATACCATAAGCAAGTAAAAGAAGATTTTCTAAAGCTCACATTTCTCATCTAGTTTAGAAATTCAAATATCTCACATATACTTCCTCAACATTCATTCTAAACACCGAAGAAATCAGCAGCAAAAAGCAACACATACATTCAAAGAATAACCCAATAAGGAATTATCCAAACAATCAATGAAGCCTCCGAGACAATCTATGAAGCACAAATAATCTTTGATTGCACGTCACTCTACTCTCGAGACACATCGGTGTACAACATCTATACAACAATTCAAACAAATGAGCCCAAAAAACTGCTTTTTCTTAGCTTCAATGTAGTTGTATTTGTGTCATGTCTAGTGTCCATGTCAAATTCAATGCTTAATAAATATTCTCTTTAACCTTAGTTATACTCTCTCCGTTTTTATTTGCTAATACGACAGTCATTTTGAAACGGAGGGAATATAGTTTAATGGACATGTACGGTCGGTGTAAAGAAAGAAATGCTATCAATTTAATCGACATTCAATAAGAAACCACCAATCGCATCTCCTATTTTCTCTAAATATAAGAGAAAGTAATACATGTAACAGTAGCAAATACACATACAAAAATTTAAGGCCACAAACATAACGCAAAGAACTGAATAAATTAATTATGCAAGTAATTGCAAATAACATGACTACAAAATTGAATCAGAATCCATAAAGCATTCCAACATAAGAATAAAAAACTTAAGAACCATAAGCAAAAAAAAGAAAGAATACCCATGAGTGTTGCTTCGAGGAGATGCTTAGCCATAAGAACCTGATCGGTAGGATTAACAGCCCCACCATCTTCGATCTCCCGTTTCTGCAGTTTAACCATACTATAAACACTCGAACACAAGACAGCAACAAGAGTCCCCGCAACCGTTTTCACCATAAGCGGTCCACGCCCTCTCTTCAACCGATCCAACCCCATTATCACGAGCTTCCTCAACGGAGTCTTGAACAACAGCAACGCAATCGTCGCTGCTTCGGAAAAAATCACCGTGAATAATAGCTGAATCATCTTCAACACCGATCGGTCAATTCAGTTTGTTCTGGATCTTGAGAAGCTGTTGCGCATTAGTGTTAGTATGATGATGATGATGAATGAGTGAATCTAAATCAGGAGAAGAGAAGAGACCCTTTGAAAAGCTCAACAAACAAATTAATATCAATTCATGTTTTACTATCGCCTAAATTAGTGCCGACGTCCCCAAATTAATTTCAATTAACATTTATTGTTTTTCTTTTAATTAGGAAGGGTTTTCCTTACCCCGTCATGTTATGTTTTTTTTATATTTTTTATTCTAATGCGTGATTAACCATATAAGAGAGAGACATCACATCGAAGAACTCTATTAATTGTTTAAACATATTTGTCTTTGAAACATGTATTTCATTAGCCAGATTTATCGGGTATTTAATAAAATATTTGATCGAGTTGTTAGAGTTCAAAGTATATTTTCAAACAACGAAGGTATTAGAAGTCCAATTGTTCACCGATTTCTTAATCGAAATGACTCTCATCCCACCGGAGCCATGTCATACCTAGATGATATTCACGGACAAATCGTCTAATAGTCGTAGGAGTAGTGTCGACATCATCCTGGAAAACAGAGCCGACCTTGTAGTGGTAGTTAATTTGAGATTCGAGTTTTCAAACATTAACAATCAAGCCAATTATGAAGTCGTGATTTCAAGGATGACTCTGGTATAGGAGATTGGGGAGGAAAACATCAAGCTACAAATGAATTTCCATTTGATAGTCTCCCACATCAGGGGGAGGCTCACGCCAAAGACTCATTGCTGCGACGATACTTAAGGCTAGCCAAAGAAAAATTGGTGAGGTTCAAGACATCTAAAGTTTCTCACGTTTCTCGAGAAGATAACACTCAGACCGATGTGCTTTCCATGTTGGCAAGCATAAAAAGCCTTGGGATTAATCATTCTTTCGTATATGAAACTATAAAAGCTCATAGAATTGAAGCCTTGAGGAACATAGTGTCAGTCAAAGCTAAAATTGATCCACCATCCTATATATTTCCAATTTGAGTGTATATCAAGAAAAGAGTCCTCCTTTATCACTCAGTCGAGGCTTCCTTGATAAAAAAAAAGAGCTAGTTCGTATAAGGGGTGTTCGCGGACCAGTTTGGTTCGATTTCGAGAGAATCTGATACCCAAAACCAATGAGAAAAAATGAATTGGTTTAGATTAGATTTTAATGTTTTTTCTATAAAGTCCAAACTAAACCAATCTAAAAAATAATAAATTGGTTTGCATTGAATTGACTAAATATATTAAAAATAAATATACAAAAATATTTTTAAAAAATAATTTATTTACACAAGAAAAGTAAGTATTGAACACATGACACAAATATCTTTTAAACAAATTATGATATCATAGGCATATAGCTTTGATAAAAGCTAAAAACAATCTAAGTAGGGATAATGATAGTGTTGGAGTTTCAAGACCTTGTTCATGAACCAAATCAACAACTTCAGTTCTTGTTTGCACAACAGAAACAACTTCAATTTCTTATCGATTTTGTGCATCTGACATTTAAATTTGAGGAGATATAACACCATCCGTAATGCTTTCCATGTCTTCAAAACATAAAAATAACAAACAAAATTAAAATATTATAAATAACAGTTTATTATTTTGGATAGAATCTCAGAATTTCTGGAGTGTTAAAATAAAAAAAAGTCATCTTTCACAAAATAATATAAATAACATAAAAGTTTGATGTATCAAACTTTTTTTTTTGTTGACAAACACACCATTTCATTAAGAAGAAAGAAAAGTAGGATGGGAGTACAAATTCAGGTCCTCATCTAGCACAGGGATACACCCTAACCAAGTTCTTGAACCAAGTCTTTTTCCTATGCCTACTAATCGGTGAGCATCAGAATTACATTTTCTACTAATAAACATAACAACAGCCTCTCTAAAAGAAGAAATCAAATCCATACACTCCACAGCAAGGTGGTCAATGATGGCCACCAACCGGACCTGATTAATTCATTCCACAATAGTTAAAGCTTCTGATTGAAACAAAACTTTATGAAGGTAGAGCTCCTTTACCATTCCAACTCCCCACCTAAGAGCCATGATTTCTGCCACTTGAGGGTCCACTTGATATATCAATTTAATTCCAATTTTGTGTCCTAAATAACATGATTAAGTGGTTTCATTTTCATGTATCTGGAGAGGTAAAAATCAACAAATAAAGTTTGGTGTATCTAACTTTAGCTACACTACTAGAAAAATGCACGAACTGGAAAAAGTTATAAATAACAAGATTAAAACATTCATCTTTCACAAAATATTATAAATAACATGAACAGAAGATTAAAGAGTTAGAACATTTCATCTTTAACAAAATATCTTTCACATGAACAGAGTTAAATCAACCGACAAGGAGATACTTTACGTAACACCATTTGACATTTGAATTTGTGGAGAAATAAGAGTTTATATCATAAACATAAAAACGAGTTTGTATCTGATAAAAGAGTTAGTATCTGTTAAAGCATACACCTTACGGATTTGTGATTTGGTATTTGGGATTTGCGGATTTGTGATTTGGGATATGCGGTTTTGCGATTCGAAAAGAAGGTCGTGATTTGAGGATTTCCAAATATTTGATATGCGATTTGATTTTTGCTTTCTCTTTTTTTTTTTTTGACAGTAAATACCTTGTGCATTAGATAAAATAGATAAGATACAAACATGAGAAACAATGTGTTTGGACATCAAAAACCTTTGAAAATTTAGAAAATAATAGAGCATTACAAATCCATTTCCTTACTCTAAGCAACCAAATAAAACTCTTCCATATACCATAGGTGAATTGAGGAACCACAATCTTTAAATCTATTCAGTTACGGATCATTTCTTTAGTTTTGTGACGCAATGTTCGATTATAAGGGTTCTTGAAGTTGGTTAAACTCATCATGTGTGAAGAAGTTCTTTGTTGGGTGGAAAAGAGAACCTGATTTGCAACAACCATTATTGGATTTTCAATCATAAACACAGTATCTGCATCCTCAACTCTTTTAGACATTTCAACAAACACCATGACTACAAACTTAAAAAACACTAAATTTAAGAACAACAAACAAATCTTAAACAAACAAGAGAACATAATAACAATAACCATAACAGAAATAGAAACATAATATCTTAGTGATTTCGTATTTCCCGATGGTGGAGGCTCCGGTGGAAGTCTATTTCCATGTCTGTACAGATATGGACCCTTTGTTGGTGCAAATCACGGACTGTCGTTCCATATTTTATTGATAAATGTTCGGACTCTTGGTTTTCATTATTTATTGTAGGTACTTGGTACTAATTTGGTACATGATGGTACTAAGACTCTTCATTATTTTCTTTATTTTTTTCAATGTGGTGGTACTAGTGTTAGTCATTCAAATAACTTATAATTTAATAAAAATTAATAACTTAATATATGAATTAATATATGAATTAATTATATTGACTTTTATTGGTTTGGATTGAGCTTAGGGATAGTAAGTTAGAAATCTGATGCCCGAACCAATTAACATCAAGTTTTATTGGTTTTGTTTGGTTTTTTTCCGAACTAAAAAAATATTTGATCCAAATAGTTTGGTTTGGTTTGGATTTCGGTTTGGTTTGGATTTTCCCGAACCAATGAACACCCCTAATTCATATATCATGGTTGAAGGAAATTTATATAAAACGGAAATATTTACCAACTTTGTTAAGATGTCTGGCGTAGAAGGAAGTCACAAACACTCTCTTACATGAAGGGATAGTCAAGAAGCACATCTGGACCAGGGTGTTGGAGAATTTTTTTTTAAGAGTAGGTTATTACAGGCCGACCATGGTCTAAGACGCGAGGAAATACTTGAAGAAATGTGACCAATGCCAGCTACATAGGGAAATATTTAGTGCACCGTCCACAAAGTTACACATGTTGACATCACATTGGCATTTCTTGCAGCGAGGGTTAAATATTATAGATATGTTCATGATATCCCTGGTCAACTCAAGTACTTAATAGTGGTGGTGTATTACTTCACCAAATAGGTTGGAAAAAATAGCATTTTTGGCTGTTTTGAGGGGTGTAATCGATTACCGCTATTAGGGTAACCTGTTACCGTTGAGTTGACAATATTTTGTAATTCTTTGAAAAAATTTCATAACTTGAGTTTTAGACATCCGATTTGAGTTCCGTTTGAAGCACTAGAAAGCTAACGTGATGAATTTTATTTTAAAAATGGTTCCAACACCTGTAAGTAATTTATTTGTCACGTGAAGAGGTTGGATGTGAGGAGGATTTTGTTGTGGATCTAGTTCTTGGTACCAGACTTGTCCCTATGGCACCATACATGATTTCAGTTCAAAGTTGGGAGAATTGGAGAAGTTATTCGAAGATGTGCGGAGAAATAGATTTGTAAAACCAAGTGTATCATTTTGGGAGCTTTGATGTCATTAGTTAAGAAGAAAGAAAGTAGTACAAAATTGTATGTGGATTACCGATAATTAATTAAAGTAGTGGTTAAGGTTACACATCCACTTCAAATGATTGATGATTTAATGGATTATCTGGTAGGCAAATATGTCTTCAGTATAATCTAATTGAGGTTGAGTTACTTTCAGATTGGGATGAGGATAATTTAGAAGACAACTTTTGGAACTCAGTGAAGTTATTTTGAATAATTGGATAAATTTGTTTTGGTGGTTATTGAGGGCATTTTGATTTAGTCTGATGACAGAAAAAGGAAACTTTGAATGTCGTGATTCAAATTACGGTTTCGAAAGGGAATAAAATATATTCTAGGATGTCGAGATGTAGGTCATGATTTGAAGAGGCGAATTTTCTTAAACATGTTATTTCGAATGAAGATATTTGTGGAATCTATCCAAAGTAATAAAGGTCTATATTGAAAGGCTCTCAAATTGGTTACTGTTGTATCCCAAAATTTTCCCTCTCATATTATCAAGAGTTTCCTCACAAGACTTCTTGGACTCAAGACAAGATTAGGGTTTGCTCAGCTCAAGACATCCCATTGCACTGATAACCGGAAATTAGGGTTTGAGTTTGCACAAGGATTTTTGGACCATCAATGATTCATGTGTTCATAAACCATCTTGGACCCCTAAGATTGCTCATACCAAGTTTCAAGCCTTGAATCACATTTTTGCCCAGTCAATTGGACAGTTGACCTAAAAATCAGTTGTATTGGGGAAAAAGTCAACTATGGCCAGTTTATAGTCAAACTTCATAATTTTTGATCCACAATAACATTTTAGACTCATATGTACCATTTGATCAAGTTTGGATCACAACTCCTCAAAAAATTTGATCAAATCATCAAAAGGGCAAAATGGTCAAAATTAGGGTTTTGACTGAGAAAGGGCAATTTCTGATTTTTAACCTAGCCAATGACCAATTGGGTTCAAACATGATTTCAAGGACTCAATGGCATCATCTTGACCTAATTACATGGTTCAAAAGATCTCAAGTACATAGGATTGACATATGAATTTTGCAGTCAACTGATCAAAAGTCAACTGTACACTGAAAAGTCAAACTTTGACTTTTTGGTCAAAATCAAGTGCCAAGGGTCATAATTCATCAAGATATATCAAAATATGAAACTTGTTGATCAAGAAAACTAATTTTTCAAATTAGGGTTTTAATTTGAAATTTTTTCATAACTTAGAATTTTTCTAAGTATGGAAATTTTCTTATTTTTTCCCAACTTTTCACAACTTTTTCACCATGATGAAATTGGATTCAAAGAAAACTTCCAACATGAAAATTGTAGTACTCCATGAAATATACAACTTTGATTCACAAAGTTTTCCCAAAAGATGCTTGGATCTCAAGTTATGAATTTGTGAATAGGGGTCCATGAACTAAAAGACTTAGTGAAAATTTGCCCTAATTTAGGCAGGTTTTTTACCCATCTTCATGGGCATTTTTCACCTAGTTCCAAGAGGTATATCAAAATTCATTTCAAATATGGATTGTAGAGAATGTTGTAAGCTTTCCAAAATGTCCAAAAGCTCTCCAAGATCATTTATGGTTAGGGAGAATCGAAGAAGAGAAAATGGCATTTTGTCACTTTTGTTCAAGCCATTTTCACAATGCACCAAGTTGCAAATCTGATCAAGCATGCTTGTACCTTGAATTAAAGGTCCTAAACCCTTTCTACACTACATAATTAAATGCTAACTCAGTGGATAATGACTTTGTTTTGGCTTTTGAAGCATTGTACAAGGAATAAATCCATAAATGGCATAAAGGGCACAATGCCATTTTGATAAAGCAAGCTTTTCCAACTTTATCAGCCTTGAGCCTTGGACTTGTTCCTTGAGTACAGGCATTTTCCATAGATCACAAGCAAAGTATACCAACCCTTTCATATCACAAGATAGCCATGTACATGCCTGTTAGCATGGTCACTTCAACCTTTCTTCAAAAATAAGAAAAGTGGCCAAAAGGTAGGGAACTTGTACATCTGATAAAGGGTGGACTTGGCATTATTATATACAACTTCACAAACTTATCACAAGCTAGAACACGAAGGCACAACATCTGAAACTCTCCCAAATACAAAAACCTCATTTTTCTGCCCAAAACTTCCAACTTCTGCAAAATCCTTTCCAACTTCATTTTGGCTCGTGCGTTTTGCCTTTTAACCTTTGAAACACTTCATTCACATAATATCAAAACTATCCAAGCCCTTGTCCTGTTGCTGTAACCCCTGTTGTTAGAACAAAGTTTGAATCTACTACCCTAAGTTTAAGTTTTGATGATAACAAAATGAAAAGATATATTAATTATGTGATTCATGTAAGAACTATTTGCTACCTAAAATATTACTTTCTGTTTTGCAGAAACTCTGATAGGTATCAGCAAGAGTACATCACAATCAGCATCAGAATATTGGTTATCAACATCAGCATCAGAAGTTGCTATATCAAAATACCAGAATCAGAAGAACAACTCACGCGTATGCTGAAGCTTGATGAACAGAATTGCGCTCAACACTCTGATAAAGACAACAACAGTTCATCAGCACTTAAGCAGAGTCAGAATGAGCCAAAGCCAGAACACGCTTTAAGTAGCAACGGTACTGTGCATTCAAAGCGAATTATTACCAACGGCATCATTCCAGACAAGATCTGCTCAATAAGGAAAGTTTGTTATTGGCATTGAATCAAGATTATTGCTCCAACGTTCAAAAAATTCAGTGCTATATAAACAACACAATGAAGATTGAATTGGCTAATGCTCTACATCATATTACACGCCTAAAAGCTATTCATCATCTTCTCATTCTCAGTTTGCTAAAAAGCTCCATAATTCCTTACTCAATTATCTTTAGCAATCTAGTTTCAATAAGCTTAAGTTGTGTAATATCACAGTTGTGATAAACTGTTTTGTAGAAAACATTCACACACCTATTTCTCTTCTTTGTAAGAAAGTGTTTCCTTGACAAACCGGGTTGTGGTTTGCATCAAGAAGGCTTTAGCAGTTGTTAAAGCAGATTGTAATATTCAGTTGAATATAGTGGATTAAGACCTCGTTGGAGAGAGGCGAAATCACCTTGACGGGTGGACTGGAGTAGTTTGAGATCAAACGAACCAGGATAAAAATATCGTGTTCATTGCATTGATTTTCAGTTTTACAATTCAACCCCCCCCCCCCCCTTCTTGTGTTTTTTCACTTCTTCAATTGGCATCAGAGCGCCTGGTTCTGAGCTAAAACACTTAACCGTGTCAGTACAAGATCCAGCGTCAGAAAAACACAATGGCAGGAAATTATTCTCACACCAGCAATGACAACCATGAGGACAGAGACAGATTCAGCGGCAAACCTCCAGTCTTTGATGGAGAAAATTTTGATTACTGGAAAGACAGAATTGAAAGCTTCTTTCTAGCACATGATGTTGATCTGTGGGACATGGTGACAGATGGATACACGCATCCTGTGAATGCAAGCGGTCAGAAGATTGATAGGAAAACAATGTCTGACCAACAAAAGCGTGACTTCAAGAATCACCACAAGGCCAGAACCATCCTTCTCAGCGCCATCTCGTATGCTGAATATGAAAAGATCTCCAACAGAGACACAACAAAGAACATGTTTGACTCACTCAGAATGACGCATGAGGGCAACGTTCAGGTCAAAGAAACTAAAGCTCTGGCGCTCATTCAGAAGTATGAGGCGTTCAAAATGGAAGAAAGTGAATCCATTGAAACAATGTTCTCAAGATTCCACATTCTGGTAGCTGGTCTCAAGGTTCTGGACAAAGGTTACTCTACTGCTGATCACGTCAAGAAAATCATCAGAAGCTTACCCAAGCAGTGGAGGCCAATGGTTACAGCTCTGAAGCTAGCAAAAGATCTCAACAAAATTTCTCTGGAGGAACTTATCAGCTCCCTCAGAAGTCATGAGATAGAGCTAGAAGCCGATGAACCCCAGAAGCAAGGTAAGCCTTTAGCATTAAAATCTAACAAAAAATCTGAGTCTAAAGTTTTGCAGGCAGTTGAAGAAACATCTGATGGATCCTCATCAGAAGAAGACGAACTCTCCCTCCTCTCCAGAAGAGTGAATCAACTGTGGAAGCAGAGGCAAAGGAAGTTCAGGAATCCCAGAAGATCTGATCAGAACGAGTCTTCTTCCAGATACAGAAGGACAGATTCTTCCTCTGGATACAGAAGATCTGAAGGCTCCTCAGGAAGCAGAAAGCCAAACACCAAGGACATCATCTGCTATGAGTGCAATGAGCAAGGACACTACAAGAATGACTGCCCAAAGCTTCAGAGGGAAAAGCCCAAAAAGAAGTTTGGAAGAGAAAAGAAGAAAAGTCTCATGGCTACATGGGATGACTCTGACTCGTCTGAAGCTGACTCAGAATCAGATGATGAGAGAGCAAACATAGCTCTCATGGCCAACATTTCAGAAGATAGTGAAGCTTCTAAATCAGACTCAGAATCAGATACTAAAGAGGTATTTCCTGACTTTGCAGTTAATTTTACCAAGGCTGAACTTGCTGAAAGCCTTAATGAAATTCTGGAAAGGTATTAGCAGATTAGAGTTAAATTCAGAAACCTGAAAAGGAATCTTGAATCTGACTCTAATAAGACTGAGAGTCTCAAATTGGACAATTCTGAGCTGAGAAATAAAATTTCAAAATTAGAAAATACTTTACAAAACTCTCAGAAGGAACCAATTTCTGAAACTCCCAGCAACGCTGATGAGATCATCAAGGAGTATGATCACAGTTTCCAGAAGTTCCTTGCTAAAAGCATAGATAGAAGCAAAATGGCTTCAATGATCTATGGAGTTAGCAGAAACGGCAGGAAGGGAATAGGATACCAAGGTAAGGTTCCTACACCAAAGAATGTCATGGATTTAACCATTAAACACACTCCTCTGAATTCACATTTTGTGTATGGTCACACACATGATATTAAATACACTAGCAGTAAGTACTCTGTGAAACCAAAATTCAACCAGAGTTTTGGTAAATCTAACAAATCAGGACCCAAGAAAATCTGGGTACCTAAGGATAAAATAATACATGTTGCAGATATCTTTAGCAGCAAATCAGAAACACCAGTCATGGTACCTGGACTCTGGCTGCTCGCGACACATGACGGGAAGAAGGCATATGTTCCAAAGCCTGGAACTTAAGCCTGGAGGCCACGTTGGCTTTGGAGGCAATCAGAGGGGAAAGATCATTGGCTCTGGAACTGTAGGTAATGGAAATCTTCCCTCTATTAATAATGTTCTGCTAGTAGATGGATTAATGCATAATCTGTTATCCATAAGTCAATTAAGTGATAACGGTTATGATATAATCTTTAATCAAAAATCATGTAAAGCTGTTAGTCAGAAAGATGGGACTATCCTGTTTAATGGAAAGAGGAAAAACAACATTTACAAAATCAAACTTTCTGAACTAAAAAGTCAGAACGTAAAGTGCCTTCTGTCTGTTAACAACGAGCAGTGGATCTGGCACAGAAGATTGGGGCATGTTAGTATGAGAAGAATATCTCAGATTAACAAACTCAATCTGGTCAGAGGACTTCCTAATTTGAAGTTCAATTCAGATGCTCTGTGTGAAGCATGTCAGAAAGGCAAGTTTGCAAAACCTTCTTTTAAATCTAAAAATGTTGTTTCTACCTCTAAGCCATTAGAACTTCTGCACATTGACCTGTTTGGACCAGTTAAAACTGCTTCAGTCAGTGGCAAGAAGTATGGGTTAGTAATCGTAGATGACTATAGCAGATGGACATGGGTAAAGTTCTTAAGACACAAGGACGAGTCACACTCTGTGTTTGTTACCTTCTGTAACCAAGTTCAGAATGAAAAGGATCTTAGAATCGTTAAAGTCAGAAGTGATCATGGTGGAGAGTTTGAAAACAAATATTTTGAGTCATTCTTTAATGACAGAGGCATTCTGCATAATTTCTCTTGTCCTAGAACTCCCCAACAAAATGGAGTTGTAGAACGAAAGAACAGAACATTGCAAGAAATGGCCAGAACCATGATCAATGAGACAAACGTTGCTAAGATCTTTTGGGCAGAGGCAATAAACACAGCGTGCTACATTCAGAATAGAATCTCAATAAGACCTATTCTGGAAAAGACTCCATATGAATTGTGGAAGAACAGAAAGCCCAACATTTCATATTTTCATCCATTTGGATGTACCTGTTTTATGTTAAATACAAAGAATTATTTGAACAAGTTTGACTCTAAAGCACAAAAGTGTATTATGTTAGGATACTCTGAACACTCAAGAGGGTACATAGTATACAATACAGAAACACAGATTGTGGAAGAATCAATCAATGTTCGTTTTGATGATAAGCTTGACTCTGAAAAGTCAAAGCAGAATGGAGTTTTTGCAGGTATGGAAATTGAATTTACAGGTTCTGAAGACAAGTCATCAGAAGCTCTCAACACAGACACCCCTTCAACGTCTGAAAGGAGCACTGCTAGCAATCCTACAACAGTTGCTGATCAACCTCAGAAAAGATTACCCAGAAGCAGCTTGGATCATCCAGAAGAAACAATCTTAGGAAGAAAGGAAGATCCAATCAGAACAAGAGCAAGCTTCAGAAACTCTGAAGAAACCCTCATGGGACTTGTGTCTCTGATTGAACGTTCTTCTATTGATGAAGCACTTCTGGATAATGACTGGATTCTGGCAATGCAAGAAGAGCTGAATCAATTCACCAGAAATGACGTATGGGATCTTGTTCCCAGACCAAAAGGATTCAACGTCATTGGAACAAGATGGGTGTTCAGAAACAAGCTAAATGAACAAGGTGAAGTCATCAGAAACAAAGCAAGACTGGTTGCACAAGGTTATAGTCAGCAAGAGGGGATAGACTATACAGAAACCTTTGCTCCAGTCGCCAGGTTAGAATCTATCAGACTTTTAATTTCATTTGCTGTTAATAGAGGCATCACTCTGTATCAGATGGATGTCAAGAGTGCATTCTTAAATGGTTATATAGAAGAAGAGGTTTATGTGCACCAACCCCCTGGTTTTGAAAATACAAAACATCCAGAACATGTTTTCAAACTAAAGAAGTCACTATATGGTCTGAAGCAAGCTCCCAGAGCTTGGTATGAAAGACTAAGTAACTTTCTGTTAGAAAATGAATTCACCAGAGGGAAGGTGGACACTACCTTATTCTGTAAGTCAGTTAAGAATAACATCTTAGTCTGTCAAATTTATGTTGATGATATTATTTTTGGTTCTACTAATCCTTCTCTTGGAAGAAAATTTGCTAAGTGTATGCAGGCAGAATTTGAGATGAGCCTCATGGGGGAACTGAAATTCTTTCTAGGAATTCAGATCAATCAAACCCCAGAGGGAACTTACATTCATCAGAGCAAATACATCAGAGATCTTCTGAAGAAATTTGACCTCTCAGAATGTAAGCCATCAAAGATTCCAATGCATCCCACGTGCATTCTGGAAAGAGAAGAGGTAAGCAAAAAGGTAGAACAGAAAGTCTACAGAGGTATGATTGGTTCTCTCCTTTATCTGACAGCTTCAAGACCTGATATATTATTCAGCGTATGTATTTGTGCTAGATTCCAATCAGATCCTAGAGAATCTCACTTAACAGCTGTTAAGCGAATTTTCAAGTATCTGAAAGGTACTACTAATCTGGGTTTATTTTATAGAAAATCTAGTGATTACATTTTAGTAGGCTACTGCGATGCTGACTTTGCTGGAGACAGAGTAGAGCGTAAAAGTACTTCTGGAAGCTGCCAGTTTCTGGGAGAAAACCTGATCTCTTGGTCCAGCAAAAGGCAATCCACAATTGCGCTATCAACAGCAGAAGCTGAGTACATAGCAGCAGCAGGATGTAGCACACAAATGCTCTGGATGAAAAGTCAGCTTGAAGACTTCCAGATTTTTGAGAGTAACATCCCTATACTCCGTGACAATACTTCTGCTATTTGCTTAAGTAAGAATCCCATTTTACATTCTAGAGCTAAGCATATAGAAATAAAACATCATTTCATTAGGGACTACATTTAGAAGGGAATTTTGAACTTAAAATTTATAGATACAGACCATCAATGGGCTGATATCTTCACTAAACCCCTTTCTGAAGATAGGTTCAATTTCATTCTGAATCATCTCAGCATGAAAATTTGCCCAGAGTAAAAATGCTTTAATTCCATATATTTATCTTCAGAATGTATTTGTTATACTGTGAACTTCTGATCAATCTCTTTTCAGAAAGATAGAACATGCAGATTGTATCAGATGCTAATCTTAAAGATCTGAGCGTTTCAACTCAAAGATAGACGTGCTGATCACTAAATCAAACAAGTGTCATCCAATCATCAGCAAATCTCTGAAGCAGAACGCGTGCACGCTTCTGAGATGGCAAAACGCTGATTGGGTGCATTGAGACACATGTCTGGTAACCGTTTCAAGTATCTTTCTCAAATCCCCCAAAATCAGCAAGCATTAAATGAAAGTAATCATGTTTTTAAAACGTAATCATGATTTTATTTCTCTTTCTTGAAACCGTTTACTCTTTCAAAATATTCTGAAATCTATTTAAGAACGTTAATTTCTCACATTAATCTTTTACAGTTTCTCATTATCTCTCAAATATTTTCTGCATTTTCTCTGTGTTCACCTCTTTCAACCTTAAACCCTTTTTCTCAGTTTTCTCAGACAAACCCTAAGTGTGAACATGGCAACCTCCAGCAGTGCTTCTGCAGGTTCTCAGAAGAAAGCTTCCTCTGATCAGTACCAAGTTCCATTCAGAACACTCCTTACACCAGTGAAGAATCTAGAAGTGTTGTCTGAACTGATTATTGACTTTGGCAGTCTGAAAGAGAATGGTTTTGACTTGACAAAAGAAATTAGGGCACGGAAATGGGAGAGATATTTTGACAGGCTGGTTGGACCAACATTCCCAATGTTAGTCAAGGAGTTCTGGATTCATGCATCTGCTTCAACGCATCAAGTCACCTCCTACATAATGGGTAAGAAGATTGTGATCACTGAGGATCACATAGCAAAATTGATTGGTTACAGTGGCGGTGGCGTCTGCTGTATAGATATGGCTGAAAGATGCTCTGACGTAGGTGTCATAGCAGAAAGGATTTTCACCCATGGGGTGCCCAGCAGCAAGATCAGAGATCTAAAGGATCACCACAGAGTTTGGGCGAAGATCATTCTGGGGTGTTTTAATCATAGGAAGCCAACTAGTTCCCCTGATTACATAAATATAGATCAGCAGTTTCTGATCTATTTTATCAATCAGAAGGTAAAAATCAACTTGGCTCATCTTCTGTTTAATCACCTCAGAACAAGCGTGAAGAAAACTAGGGAAGAAGAAAGAACAAAGAGGGATTGGATACCCTTTGGAAGGTTAATATCAGATATTCTGACTGAGAATAGGCTGATAGAGCACCTGATAGAAGCTCAAGAGTTAAGCACCATTGAACCAACTGTTGGCAAGCCTCTGAACGCGAAGAATCTGAAGAAAATGAAGTTAATAGAGAATATCAGAAAGGAACCCAGCGTTACTCCTACTGCTGACATCACCAGCAGAAGAGTCCCACTGAGTGACTTTCCCTTATTTTCTGAGATAGAATCTAAACCAGTGGTGGTTCTCAGATACTTGGACGCGTGCAAGGCTGATGGTACAGATCCCAAGCTGAATATCAAAGATCTGCACCAACCTCAACCAGAAGTTACACTGAAGAAAACGAAGAAAAGGAAGGCCCCTTCAGAAGGAACATCCCAGCAGACACCCAAGAAAAGAGGTAATTTATCTGCTGCTTCTGTTTTAAATTCTTCTACTATTCCAACATTTATCCCCACTCCAGCTTCTCATGAAATCCCAATCCCCATCCCAACAATAGATGAAACCAAACCAGAATATGACCCTTCTGAGGCACTACAACTCAGAAGACCCCGCACCAAACATCCCAAACCAATAACTTCAACAACATCAGCACTTGACAAAGTTCTGTCTGACATTGATCAACGTGCTTCTGATCACCTTCCCAATAATCCAAACACTAAACCACATATTGCCACATCTCCTCAACCAGAACAACCTCTCTCACCCATTCCAGAAGAACCACATATTCCTGAACAACCAACAATTCCTTCTCCCTCTCCTCAACCAGAAATTCATCCACCATCTCCTCAATCATCACCTCCTCAACCCGAGTTTCATCATTCTGAAACTCCATCTCCTCCACCTTCTAAACCTCATTCACCTCAATCCTCTGAGCCACAACCTCTGGCAATCCAGCTGCCATGTGGAACAACTGTAACAATGGCCCAGCTGCCATCCTCGCCAGAATCTACCCCACCAAACACTCCCAAAACCCCAAACAGTCCAATCATTATCTCTGATTCTCCCACTCCATCTCCCAAACAAACAACTCCCAAACAAACCACAGAAGACCCCAGCAGGACCTTCATAGATTTAACAATCCTTGACCGTCTTGCTGATCTGAAAAATAAAATAGGCATTCCAAAACCAAAACAGCCAGATGTTGGCTCTGGCATTATGAACTTTGAAATAGGTTTGCAGCAGTGGATTGCTTCTCTGAAGCAAGTCTGTCCTGGAATGATTGATCCAGCTGCCTCAGACCAGCTCTGGTCACAATTCAGAATTTGGGTACGTGTTGAAGCTCTAAAATTGCAAGACATCAATTACGAGCAAGCACAGCAGAATTTCAGCAAGCTTCTGAACGAAGTAGGAAGTCAGCTGCTGAAAGAAGATGTGCTCCTTCTGGATAGTGAGCCATGGTCTGAGAAGCGTCCAGCTTCAAAGGTACAGCCAGAAGAAGACCAGACTATTCAAGCTGAAGCCAGTCAAACTGAAGATGTTACAGAAAGCTCTCAGAAGCTTCATGCTTCTGATGTTTCTCAAGCTGCCTTGGACAGGCAGACTCTAGAAGAGCTGAAGCTGAATGATATCCGTCTGCAGCAAAGGATGGATGAAAATAATCAGAAGATGAAGGAAAGGATGGATGTGCAGGATAGCAAGATAGACACAGTAGTCAGCATGGTGCACAAGCAGAATGAGACTGCTGATCAGATTAAAGCAATGCTGGAGACTCTGTTCACACGCCTTCCTCCCCAACCTTAGATTTTCATTCATGCTATTTTCATGTTTTCTTTGCATATCTTTTGCACTGTTTTGTCTGGCTCTGGCTATTTTAATATGACAAGTTTTTCTGCTCTAATTGTTTTAGCACCTCACTTACACTTTTTGATTGCTGACAAAAAGGGGGAGAATAAGAAAGATATTTTTTCTATAACGGATTACTGAGACAGAAAATCTCAGACATTCTAACTCTGATATACTTGAATATGTTTTCTGTTTTTTTTCTTAAGTCTACAGGTACAAGAATGCTCTCTGATACTCTGAAGACCAAAGTCCTGATACTCTGATCCAAAGCAAAGCTCTGATAAAGCTCTGATATTTTGATCTGAAGCTCCGCTTTGACATTCTGATCTAAAGCTTCTGATAGTCAAAACTCTGATATTCTGATGTTCAAAGAAAGGCAATAAAGATCTGATCCTGAAGAACTCTTGGAATTAAAAAGGGAAGTTATAAATTCAGGGGGAGTATCTCCGATCCCAACTCTCATATCTCTTTATCCCTTATCTTTGATAACTTCTTACTCTGATACATCTTATCATATAGTTATCTCTGATACTTTGTCACGTTATTTTCAATTAAAAATATCTAGTTTTTGTCATCATCAAAAAGGGGGAGATTGTTAGAACAAAGTTTGAATCTACTACCCTAAGTTTAAGTTTTGATGATAACAAAATGAAAAGATATATTAATTATGTGATTCATGTAAGAACTATTTGCTACCTAAAATATTACTTTCTGTTTTGCAGAAACTCTGATAGGTATCAGCAAGAGTACATCACAATCAGCATTAGAATATTGGTTATCAACATCAGCATCAGAAGTTGCTATATCAGAATACCAGAATCAGAAGAACAACTCACGCGTATGCTGAAGCTTGATGAACAGAACTGCGCTCAACACTCTGATAAAGACAACAACAGTTCATCAGCACTTAAGCAGAGTCAGAATGAGCCAAAGCCAGAACACGCTTTAAGTAGCAACGGTACTGTGCATTCAAAGCGAATTATTACCAGCGGCATCATTCCAGACAAGATCTGCTCAATAAGGAAAGTTTGTTATTGGCATTGAATCAAGATTATTGCTCCAACGTTCAACAAATTCAGTGCTATATAAACAACACAATGAAGATTGAATTGGCTAATGCTCTACATCATATTACACGCCTAAAAGCTATTCATCATCTTCTCATTCTCAGTTTGCTAAAAAGCTCCATAATTCCTTACTCAATTATCTTTAGCAATCTAGTTTCAATAAGCTTAAGTTGTGTAATATCACAGTTGTGATAAACTGTTTTGTAGAAAACATTCACACACCTATTTCTCTTCTTTGTAAGAAAGTGTTTCCTTGACAAATCGGGCTGTGGTTTGCATCAAGAAGGCTTTAGCAGTTGTTAAAGCAGATTGTAATATTCAGTTGAATATAGTGGATTAAGACCTCGTTGGAGAGAGGCGAAATCACCTTGACGGGTGGACTGGAGTAGTTTGAGATCAAACGAACCAGGATAAAAATATCGTGTTCATTGCATTGATTTTCAGTTTTACAATTCAACCCCCCCTTCTTGTGTTTTTTCACTTCTTCACCTGTTTCATACATCACTATTTTCAAACTTGGAAGTTGCAGATTGACTTGTGCAAGAAGTTCTGGCCATCCACAAAGCCCCGTAAGCATTGGAATAGCTTGAGGGAACTTCAAGGAAGCTCACACGATCCTCAGGCCTCACTCAAAGTCCCCACATTGTCATATCCAAATCCAGCTGAAGGAGGTATTTTTCAAAACTTTATCTCTCTATTTAGGCATCCTCAAGCCACGATTTGTGAAGCAAAAATGTAGTCTCTAGCATGGTGAAGTTGTACATATGCATACTTTCCATTTATATTAACTGAGCTAAGAGAATTTGAATGTTGAACATGCTGAAAAAACTAGGTCACGAATTAGGGCTACTGAAATTCTCCCTGATCTTTGAGAGTTAGATTATGAATTTTATATCATTGGAATCGTGAGATTACATGCTACATTTTTTATGTTATGAGTTTTCATTTTTATGCAAGCTACAGCAAGTTACAGGTTTAAGGCAGATACGCGCGCAAATGGAAGCTGGAGGGCAGGGATGAAGTGTCCTGGGCCTGGCGCGCCTTGGGCCTGCTTGTTTTGTTTTCCACACCCCCTGACTACTATTTGCATCCCCTTTGCATATTTTTATGTTTTGCATATTTTCTCATATTTTTTTATGTTTACTGACTTTATTATTTTTTTCTGAATATTAAAAAATCACAAAAAATATTTTCTTAATTTTTTGCAATTTTTATTTTATTTTTATTATTTTTTCCACATATAAAAATAGTTTTATACAAATAAATAGAACTTTATTTTCTTAAATAAATAGTAAATACATTTAAAAATACCATACATTTTTATTTTATTATTTTTCACACATGAAATATTATTTTCATACTTATTTTATTTTTTTTAATATTTGTTAATAATATTATTTATTATTTCTTGTACAAAAATGGATAAAATAAATAATAGGAAACATATATTTTCTTTAAATCAAAAACTAGGGTTTTTACCCCTTTCAAAAATAATAATATTTTTCTCTTATTTTCTAGGGCTTAAATAATTAATTCTCTCATACAAAAAATCAAATACAAAACATTTTTGCATATTTACATTTTTATTGCATTTTTAATATTTGTATATTTATTTAATTTGCTAATATTCAATTAGGTTGTAATAGTATTTTAGGGTTTTATTTTGTGCAAATATCCTCATTCAAAAACTTGTATCCCCCCTCCCATAATAATTGTTGTAATAGCTTAGTTTACTTTTACGCAATTTATCGTATTTATACCATGTTTAATAAAACTAGGGTTTGCATGATAAGACAAAAATCAAACAAATAGAATGACCTAATACAAGACAATCAAAGGCATGTAAAATGACACACATTGCACACAAGCACCCCTTAGGGTTTCATTCACTTGGTTGCCTAAACAAAAATGGCCATGGTATGCATGCAAAGTATCTTGGCAAAACAAAACAATACACAAAAGATCATAGTCCCTCGATGACGCTATCAAAAGGTTGCCTAAATAAATGATCTTGGTCCCTCAAAATGCTAAATATACTTGGCAACATTGCTATCATGGTCATACGATGACCCACGCCCGTCCCGTTTAACATCCAAAGATAGGGTTGTTTACCAAATCAATGGTAAATCAACAATGTCAAAGGAATAAAAATGCATAGGAAAGACATTTGAGTAGGGTAGATAGTTCCTAGTTACTTGCTCTCTTCCAAACAATCCTTGCTATTTTCAAAAACATCACACACACATTTCAAAACATTTCCAAACAACTTTCAAAATATTGAAACATCTTTCAAAAGACAAACATCTTTGTATACATTCTTACGAACGAGAATCATTACAAAGATTGCCTAAACGAAAGGCCTCTTTTCAAAATACTTTCAAAATCACACCAAACACAAAGCACCATTTCAAACAATTGCAAAAGCAAAGCAAGTGATCTAAGCAAGTAACTAAGAGCCCATGGAAAACCATGGATGAAAAGGGTGCTAGCACCTTCCCTTTTCATAATCTACCCCCCGAACTCAAGAAAACATCTCAAAGGTCTTTCCTGTGCTTTTTTACCTTTCCTTTTGGATAAAATAAAAGTCGGTGACGACTCTTGCTAAACCGAAACATTTGCGACGAAACGCAAAACCTCAAGTCAGTTCTCCCACCGTATCACAGTTATAGAGATTAGAAGCTTTTCGGGATTAACTGGTTATTGTCGCAGTTGCTTGAGACGAGGTCAAGTGAGATATGTTGTTAGTGAATGAGCTAAGGGAATGAGATGTTTGACATTATGAAGGATGTGAATGTATTAGATAAGTGTATAGAGATGCAACTTATTCCGATTAAGGATGATTATAATGACGATAGTTTTTGAGGAGAAGAGAAGTAATGCTAGAGAAAAGATAAATTCAAGAAGGATTGGAATCATGGTTATGACAGAAAAGTATAGACATGAGTTATGGAGAAATTGGGGAGTGCTATCACCAAACATGTGAAGAAATTGTAGTGTTGAGATTGTGATTAGGATGAGATCCAAATGTGATATTAAAGGAAAGAGTAAGGATTTATTGATGTGGTCAAAGTCTTCTAATTGGATAAAGACTTCCTTTAGAATGAAACGATTTGGATTATACTTGGCGTAGTAGTTTTACTGTATTAGAATATACTTAATAATTATGTTGTGCTGCGTGCGTGTAAAGGAGACTATGAAATGCATCTTTGGCATTTATGTATCATTGATGAGGTTGAAATGAAGGAAATTAAGAAAAATGTTTGTAAGCCTTGGAGAGATTGTTAGACATTATGCTCAGGTAACTTTGAGCACAAGGTGAAGGATGTTATTATAGTTGGGCAATGATGATTTATGCCACTATTATGGTTGTTGGCTACCTATTGATAAATTAAGGAAATGATCACCCTTAATCTCTTGTTGATAGTAGACGGGATCGTGTTGGATTGGATATACTTATCTTGCCAGCTTAATTATGTTTAAAGTGAATTGGCATTTTATCGAGAGGATAGTTATTCACCATTTAGTGTGAACCTAATATAAAAGTGTCTATGAAAGAGTTGAGACTTATTGAATAGTTCGGAGACTTGAATATGTATGCGAGCAAACACTTGGAGGAACCTTGACAATTTTGAACCACCTTCTTGTACCAACACCCTTGCTTTGTAAATATAAGTTGTTGAGGATGAAAAATGAGAATTCATAGCCACCAAAACCACTTCCATATCTTGAGAATTTAGAGAAATATGCACCTGTGATCAATGGGAACAAGGCCTTGTCCAAGCATGACAACTCCTTCAATCAACCGCTTGTACTTTTGGATCAATCTTGATATCTTGGAATGTAATGAACCAAAATAACCTTTCCATGCCATTTCCTCAAAAACAACTTCAATTGTGAGGCTTGAACTTATCAAGCTTTATTGACTAGGGCATGGAAATAAACTCATGAACTCATGGATCAACTTGCTAAGCCACATTGACTTTACCTACATTATTAATAAGTAAGACAAACCAACATTGTATTTTATTAATCAAAATAAAATTAAGACAAAACATTCATGATCACAAAAGAAAACAAGTCAAGATGCTTGGTGATTCCTCAAAGTGCAAAGCTAAATATAGGGAGGGGAACCCAGAATCCTAGTGTGATCTTATTGTAATGGAATCAACATGGTATGATGAAGGGATCTTAGAGGCAAAAATTGGGGTACAACATGTGGGAACTGTATGGGGTATACCGACATGGTCTAAGCAATAGCTACGTTAGTGTGACATATTTGTGGGTACCAGTAGCCCTTGAGTAGTCAAGGAGAATACGGGGCCGCTGAGTGATGTCATGAAGCACTAACTGACTTCTAGAACCTTTACTTGACCAACTTGGCCATTAGGACGTAGTGAGATGACCGACTTTGGTGCAGTCCGAAGTTGGTAGATACTCGATACTACACTCATTGAGGTTTGATATTTTGGGATATTTCGGCCACCATTAAAGAGGCTTGCGCTGAAATAATGCCCGAGGAAACAAACCAGTGATATTGAGCTCCCTTAGAACCCGATTACTATTGCTATGATAGGTTTGAGGTAACTAAACTTCAAGAGGGTACTTACCTATGAGACTCCATGCAAGCCTAAAACTAATGACTTGTTTGTTTTATTTGTATATATTTACTTGTACATAACATCATAAACATCATAACATCATATTCATACTCACTAACCATTTCAAGGATTTTTGGGATTTATCTTTGTTCTGTTTTGTAGGACATGGATTCTATCCGCAGGAAAACCATCCAAGTCAATCTCGTAAGGATCCCTCCTCAACTTAAAGAGTTAGCATCAAGAGTTCCTGAGAATTCTCCATTTACCAAAAAACATGGTCGCCTCCTAAACTTGGTTACCTCCAACACTGATGAAGATATGATGAAGGTGCTCTTCCAATTCTTTGATCCTCTACACCATTGCTTCACATTTCCCGATTATCAACTTGTGCCAACTTTGGAAGAATTCTCCCAACTCTTGATGATTCCCATTCTCAATCAACTACCCTTCAATAGTACGGAAAGAGATCCAAAACCAGAAGAGATTGCTCAAGCCCTACACTTGCAACAATCTGATGTCACAACTAATTGGGAAACAAGGAGTGGTGTCAAAGGTTTCTTAGCAAAGTTCTTGTTTGAGAAAGCTCAAGACTGTTGGAACTCTTTGGATTTGCAATCTTTTGAGGAAATTGTGGCCCTTCTCATCTATGGGATGGTTTTGTTTCTAAATCCTGACCAACTCATAGATGTAAACACCTTCAAAATCTTCATGTCTCGTAACCCGGTGCCTACTTTGTTAGGAGACATCCTACATTATTTTCACTCTTGCACTATGAGGAAAAAAGGTATCCTCATGTGTTGTACTCCACTCTTGTCAATATGGTTTATTTCACATCTTCCCCAATCTGTATTGAAGAACGAGAAAGGTTCAAGGTGGTTCCATAGGTTGATGATGCTCAGACATTCATATATTCATTGGTGTTCCCGATCTGTGGAGAATGTTACTATCATCGACCGTTGTGGAGAATTCCCTAATGTCCCCCTACTTGGCATTAGAGGAGGTATCACTTACAACCCCTACTTGGCCTTACGACAGTTTGGTTACGCCCGAAGGGATGGTCCACATGAGATGCTTATTCAAGGGTTGGTATTTGACTACGAGAATGACAATCAAGGTTACCGCCAGAGGTTTATCCGAGCTTGGAGGATGTTAAACAAGGTAGATAGCAAGACGTTGGGGCACAAGAATTACATCCCCCTCGAGCCTTACCTTAAGTGGGTGTGAGCTCATGCTTAGAAACTTATGATGCCTTATCCTTCCGTCTTACCAATTATCGTAGAACCTGTTGTGGAAGGAGATGTCCCATATAATATCCTTCATCCTAACATGCCCACCTATCTCGAATACTTGCAAAGGGATTGGATACAGCTTAAGGGGGAGCAAGACATTTTCGAGGCCCAATTCTACTCCAGCAAGAAGAAAGTTCTGGAACTCACCAAGCAGCTTCATGAAGAGCGGAGTTTGAACGCCTACATCGCACTGAAGATGATGCGTTCAAATTTTTTATCTTAGAGTTTTGTATTTATTTGTAAGCCCAAAGAGGCATGATGTACTCAAACTTTAATTTATTAATATAACGTGTGTTCCTTTTCGTCTAAAGCAAATTTAAATCTATAATTTCCTTGAAATAATCGCATATGCATCTTCATTCATCATAACACAAACATGTTTCTTACCACAAGTCTCCTTATCTTTCTACTATTTATTTCAGTGAGAGAGATATTGAACAGACAATAAAAGATCTCCAGGCGCAAAACGCTCAGTTTCAACAAATGTTCTTGACTTTGGCAAAAGGACAAGAGGATTTGAAAACTTTGCTGATCAAAGAAAAGAAGAAGAAAGCGAAGAAATCAACCGGTGTTTTGAATTTGGGAAGAAGGTTCCAAGGGACAGCCAGACAGTCCCTAGACTTCGCAACATCATCAGGTGAAGGGGACAATCAAGAAGGGAAAAACAAGGAAGTGACTGAACCTCCAGAATCTGAAGAGGGAGAGGAGGTTGATTTCTCTAAAGAGCAGTATCCTCCAGCTGATGACAAATACAAACAGTTGGAAGATCGCTTAAATGCTATGGAAATCCAGAAAGTACCCGGGTTGGATTTTGAGGAGCTAGGACTTGTCTCAAGGGTTGTCATACCGCAGAAATTCAAGGTCCCCACTTTCTCTAAATATGACGGTGTCTCTTGTCCAAAGCTGCATTTGAGATCATACGTCAGGAAAATTCAACCCCATACTGCCGATAGAGACCTATGGGTACATTTATTCCAAGAAAGCTTGTCAGGGATGCAGTTGGATTGGTTCTATCAATTGGAAGGGACCAATATTCACAATTGGAAAGACTTGGTTGCCGCCTTTTATAAACAATACCAGTACAATGCTGACTTAGCTCCAACTCGAACACAACTGCAAGGCATGTCCATGGGTGTAGGTGAAGGTTTCAAAACCTATGCTCAAAAATGGCGGGATCTTGCAAGAAGAGTCCAACCCCCTCTATCTGACTGGGAATTGGTGGATATGTTCTTAGGCACACTTTCTGGTCCATTCTTCAAACACTTGATCAGAAGCTCCTCGGCTGGATTTACCGAATTAATCATGACTGGCGAACGAGTAGAAGCGGGTATAAGAAGTGGCAAAATTCAAAAGGATGCATCCTCGAGCGTGTTGAAGAAACCATTTGCTGGGAAGAAAGAGGTTGGTGCTGTGTACCATCAAAGGAATCAGGACAGAACTGAATGCCGTCCAACGGTAGGGGCCGTCATGATCCCTAAGCCTGCACCTATTCAACAAAGGAACAACCAGCCTAGAACAGAAAGACTGGTAAGACAATTTACCCGGATAAATATGACATTGTCTCAAGTCTTGCCACATTTGTTGAGATCTAATCTGGTAACCTTGCGGGAAGCTCCAAAGAATCCCAACACTGCCTCTCCCTGTTATAACCCAAATGCTCGTTGTGCTTACCATTCAGAAAGTCCAGGTCATGATACAAACGACTGCTTGCTTTTGAAAAACAAGGTGCAAGACCTTCTCGAGGCAAAAGAAATTGAATTTGACGCTCCTGAGATCCCAAATGTTATCACCACTCTTATGCCCAAGCACGACCGTGGTGTTAACGTTGTTGAAGATGATGTGTTTGTTGCTGTTGTTAATGAACTTGTTACTCCTTTCCTGACCGTCAAGAGGAACCTATTGAAGGCCGGTTTATTTCCGGGCTGTGGCGAAGGCTGCCACCTCTGTTTATCCCTACCGACTGGTTGTCATTAATTGAAAGCAGGTGTCCAGTGCCTGATGGATGACAAGGATATTTTGTTTGGAAAGACTTCTGTTCCAACCATTTCTTACAAGGATGTTTCAATAATAACCATTTCCACCAATCCTCCCAGGGTCTCCACCAAAAGACCCGTTAGGATTACATCTGTTCTGAAGGTGACCCCACTGATAATTACTATGCCAGGGACAACCCCATACTCCTCAGATAAAACTGTCCCCTGGAACTATGGGGGTGACGTCTACTACCATAGTGTCAAACAAGATTGGCTGGCTGATAAAGACTCGATTTTTGATAGGGCTGACCACGACATCGACAACATTGTGGGAACCATCAAAATAACCAGAAATGGAAGAGTGTTCTCCCCTGAGATTGCTCCTCCGAAAACTGTTACCAGTCTCGTGATCATCCCTGCTTTTGTTCCTGTTAATACTACTACTACAGTTCTTGTGGTTACCCCTGCTGACACCCCTATCACCAAGTCGACCGAGACTCGGGGAAAAGGCATTTTGGTTGAACCTGTCCGGATGAAGGCGCAATCAGTATCTATCCCAGAGGCTTCCAAGAAAGAGATGGAAGAAATTTTGAAAATTATAAAGAGAAGCGACTACAATGTAATCGAACAGCTAGGGCAGACCTCTTTAAAGATTTCTATGCTAGCTTTACTGTTGTGCTCCGAAGCTCATGCGAAGGCCTTGGTGAAATTTCTTAAAACTGCCCATGTGCCACAGGAAACCTCTGCTGACCAATTCGAAGATTGTGTGTCCAGTTTGACTGCTGATAACAGTTTGGGCTTTTCTGATGCTGGCTCGACACCTAGAGGGAGGAAACACAATTAAGTGTTGCATGTCTCTGTCAAATGCAAGGGGTACTACTTTGGCCCATGTCCTGGTAGATACTGGTTCATCATTAAATGTGTTGCCTAAGAAAGCTCTGGATAGACTAGATTGTGAAGGTTTGACCTTAAAACCCAGCAACACAGTGGTAAGGGCCTTCGACGGTTCGAAGAGAATGGTGCATGGGGAGGTGGACATCCCCATTAAAGTTGGAACTCATACCTTTGATTAAACTTTCTATGTAATGGATATTCGCCCTTCCTATTCATGTTTATTGGGCCGACCTTGGATTCATGATGCTGGTGCCGTCACCTCTACATTACATCAGATGTTGAAATACCCAACCAAGGGAAAAATGATCACTGTCCATGGAGAGGAGGAATATATGGCCAGTCACCTGAACTCCTTTAGATATGTGGAAATGGATGGTGAATTCATTGAAACTCTGTGTCAGCATTTCGAGGAAGTCCCACAAATAGTTACGGAAACCAAGACTGCTTCCAAAGTTCCGAAGATCACCAGACCTCCGCTGAAGATGGCTTCTCTGAAAGATGCCAAGGCAGTAGTCGAAGAAGGTGGGTGAACTATTTGGAGACAACTCCCGGATATTCTCTACAAATATGACAAATTTGGTTTGGGTTTTACTTCAGGAGCTCAACAAGCTGTTCGTCGTGCTCGTGCAGGGGAACCACCTTTGCGGATCAATAACCATGGAGTCAACACAGTGGAGGATAGTGATGACAACTGTGACCTGGAAGAATGGATTTTCCAAACTATCAGCGGAGGACTCAATAACTGGGAATCCACCGATGTAAAAAGTGTAATATATATTTATGAAATAAGCCATGCTGCTGTTCATTTAGTTATTGACTCTTCTTCAAAATAGAATCCCACGAACGAGATCTGTATCCACCGCCCGCCAACACCGTCTGCCAACACCGCCCGTTCTCTCAACCCACCGCTCTATCTCTGTCTCTGGCCGTCTCCGTCCGTCTACGAACGCCCTTCGTCCGTCTCTGTCGCCGTCCGTTTTCGTCCGTCTCCTCCACCGCCCTTTCCCGCCGTTCACGAGACGGTTCCGGTAAGATATATATATATATATATATATATATATATATATTTGTTGTAGCAGTGCTCTATGCAAAGACATATTGAGTTGAATTGAGAATCAGTTTTTTGTTTTTTTCAACCATAGGCCCTCAATTTGCATGATACAAAATTATTGAATCACCGTATCAAAGTTGACAAAGCTCGGGAAAAGAGTGAATATCCCTCCTATAGAAGGTAATTATATATATCTTTTTGTATATGGTGTGTTTGATTATTCTTTAAGTAAAACAATAATTTTATATAATGATATAGCGGTTTAAGCACTAGAAACTCCTTTTAAGATTATGTTTTTATTTTTTTTAACCAATAAGTTTAGTTAATTTCCATAAACATGTTTATCATGAAATCAGTCTATTAGACCATTACAAATGTATGTCAAAACTCCCTACAATAGGCATTTGCGGTCCGATCATTACAAATAGAAATTTTGAAAGCAGAAACAAACAAGCCCCAAATATGTTTTATGATTCGATTTGAATATCTTGAGCAGTTCATTTCATATGGGTGGAAATCTTCATTCTCACACCGTAAAGGATTTTGACGTATCTCTTGTAGAAAACAAGGTGAATTTTTCTCAATCATATTGATTTGCTGCATATATTCTTATACAAGTTTGCATTAATATCTCCTTATTTCATACTTTCATGGTTAATTAGTGTTATTGCATTTGTATGAAGATGTTTGATGTTGCTTCTGTAGAAACGAGATTTTCTTTTATAAGTTAATTCCACGTTACTTTATTTTCTAATTGTTTTTATTTTGTGCTTAATTTTATTTCTAATTGTTTTTATTTTGTGCTTAATTTTATTTCTAATTATTTTTATTTTATGTAAACAGATACATGGGTGATTCAAACGACAACCCTTCTTCATCTAGTAACCCCAATAAAAGAAGAGTTAGAGGTCTTATTTTCATGACACAAATTGACAAAGTTCATCAAACAAGTGAAAAGATAAAGGTCGAGTTTAATCCAAGAACCTATGAATGTATTGGTGTTGGTAAATTAATAGTTATGTGATTTTTCATTGGCGAGTAAATTTAGTTATGTGATGTTTATCTTTCTGTATTAGTTCTTTTGTGATTCATCAAATGGCAAATGGAAATAGAAAAAAGGCTACATGGTTTCATCCCAATGTAAGTGTGATGTAAATTGTAATTCTATAGTTAAATTTATGATAAATATTCACTAATTATATCATTCAATTGTAGACAAGACAACAACATAACTCTAATGATTGTGGGTACTATGTGATGAAAAATATGTTGGATATTGTCTCTGCCAAAATAACCGAGAATTGGATGCAGGTAATAAAAATAACTTTACGTTGTTATTTATTGTGTTTTGCAACTTAATATGAATTTTAAAAGAATAACTCTATATTGTTATATTTATGTATTATAGGTATTTGATGATTCAACAGAATTAACACAAGATGATTTGTGACTCCGTTGGGTAAAATGTTTCTTTGAGTTATATACAAATTAAGCTTTATCTGGTGAGTTTTATAGAATTGTCTAAGTTGTGGTTTTTGGACATAATTGTTATTATTGAGTTTTTTCATATTACATGTGATTTTTTCACATGTATTGAGTTTCTTGATATTTTTTGTTAATGTTAATTGTTATTATTTATTGTCAGACAATGTGATTTTGGTGTTGTCTACCGAAGCTATAACTCATCTACTTATGGATTTTATATTGGTAACTCAAGTTTGGAAAAAGACTTATAAATAATTGAATATTTTTGTATGTTTTGTGAAGAATATATATTTGTAAGTTTATTGTGAGTTTGTTTGTTGTGATACAATTCAAGTATGCAATACAATTGTTCATTTTGTAAGTTTGTTGTGAAAAATATGAAAATATCGACCTAGATGTGGTCTATGTGATGTTGGAAAGCTATGATATATATATATATATATATATATATATATATATATATATATATATATATATATATATATATATATATATATATATATATATATATATATATATATATATATATATATATATATATATATATATATATATATATATATATATATATAGCGACCTAAATTTAGTCTGTATGATATTGGAAAAATATAAAAAAAATGGGTACCAATTTTAATTTTAATTTTAGAGGGAATCATCCATAAAATAAATAATTTATTCGGAAAAAATTGCTTACATTTTACACCGGGCATTCCTCCCAACCGATGTAAAAAGGATGTATTTTACATCGGTCTAACTTGGGACCGATGTAAAATGTTGCGTCAGTTTTTTATAAAAATAATTTTATAATTGTTTTTTAAATCAGGCTTAGCTTATAACCGATGTGTTAACTGTCTTTTTCACATCGGACCCAGTACCGATGTAAAAAGTCCCTGATTTACTATATCGCCTGACTTTACATTAGACCCAGAACCGATATAAAAAGTCATTTTCGCCCGATGTAAAAAGTCATTTCAGCACTAGTGTTAAATAATCGATTTCTAGTGGAACTTGCAAGAACAATGCTAAGTGATGCAAATCTACCAAAATATTTTTGGGCGGATGTGGTTAGTACGACATGTTGTGTTGGAAATCAAGTTATTACTCGACCTATTTCGAAAAAGACTCCATATGAACTCTTTAAAGGAAGAAAGCCAAACATTGCTCACTTTCATATTTTTAGATGCAAGTGCTTTGTGAAGGAAAATTGCGACCAAAAGCGCAGCGGAATTTAAAATTTTCCTTTTAGCGATCCTTACGAATGAGCATGGTCAGTGATAGAAATATTTACCTCTTGTGGCGATTCATACCTTTGATATTGTGATCACGAGCGTTGATGAAGAACAACGCCTCTACTCAGTCCACACAAACAGATCGCTTCCGGTCACAGTGCTAGCTGATCACGAACGGAAACTTTGAGTGAGAGAGAGAATCAAAAATGAAATTGCATCAAGTGAAATTGCTTCATCACAAGGGATCTATTTATAGAATCACTCGTGTGGGCTACAAGCTAAAAGCCCAATTAAGGCTATAAGCTAAAAGCCCAATTAAGCTTATGGACATCATACCTTATGATGTACCATATATCACTTATCCACGTGGTACCTTACCACTTTCCGTATTACACTTAAGTGCACCGTACCTTACGGTGTTCCTTATTTATTCTATCTCTCATCAACCTGTCCTTATATGTGTGACCCTGTAGGTTTTCGCGACGTTGGCAATTATGTTAAATCACACATTTGATATAATAAATAGTGAGCGGTATCTGGCAACACATCACTATTACCCAAGTCACGAAAATGTCATGTGATCTGACCAAACCTTTTCCGTGATAATATTTGTGTTGTACAATTACCCTTTTGCCCTCATGTCTATATTGAACACAAGGCATACACTGTGTCACTCTTGTCCAGTTCAATATTGGGCCCTTAGACATTTATCCTGTTATGCAGGATGAGCAAATTCCATCTAGGTCACTCATGTCCCTTAGCATGCTTTGTGAAGTACCCATCAACCGTCTTTATAGTCATCCAGTTACGGATGACGTTTGATCAACAATAAAGTACTTGACTCTACATCTAGGGTCCATAGTGGTTTCAGGTCGAAGGGTGGTATACACCACTATCATCATGAGAATAACTTATGACACTTTGCATAACATTCTATGTAGTATTCTCATAGTGGGTCAATCCAGTATAAATATTACTCCTAATATTCATACCTATGTCAAGACTTGATAACTCCTTATCTATGATCCATGAGATGTGATCATCAATCTATCTTCATAATAATCTTAATGCTTTAATGTTATCCCACTTCACATTAAAGCTTGACTAAAGATACTTTAAGAATAGTGTCTTATGTTTAATGGGATCTCATGATTAAGTCACACTTAACATTTCATTAAACCAATAAACCATTCTAGGGACTTTATTATTTTGGAAAGCAAACATAATAAAGAAATGCCTTTTATTATTAATAAATAATTCGATACAAGTACCAAAAGTATTGGCCTCTAGGGCTTACACCAACAATCTCCCACTAGCACTAGAGCCAATCAGGCATACCCCTAATACCCATAGATATAGTATGTCCATCATGCTCCAGCTGCGCAAGAGGCTTTGTTAATGGGTCAGCAACATTGTCAAGTGTAGGTACTCTGCATATTTTCACATCTCCCCGATCGATTATCTCTCGAATGAGATGATAACGCCTAAGTATGTGTTTGGATCGTTGGTGAGATCTAGGCTCCTTAGCTTGTGCGATAGCACCATTGTTATCACAATAGAGATCAATGGGATCCACAATGCTATGGACTATGCCAAGTTCACTAATGAACTTCTTGATCCAAACAGCTTCCTTTGCTGCAGTTGAGGCAGCAATATACTCAGCCTCGGTTGTAGAATCAGCAACTGTATCTTGCTTTGAACTTTTCCAGCTCACAGCGCCACCATTTAAACAAAACACATAACCAGATTGCGATCTAAAGTCATCCTTATCTGTCTGGAAGCTAGCATCGGTGTATCCAATTACAACAAGCTCTTCCTGACCTCCATATATCAAGAATGAGTCCTTAGTCCTTCTCAAGTACTTAAGGATATTCTCGACAGCTACCCAATGAGCATCACCGGGATTAGACTGGTACCTACTCGTTGCACTTAAAGAATACGAGACATCTGGTCGAGTACATAGCATGGCATACATTGATGGATCCTATTGCAGATGCATATGGAATCTTATCCATGCGATCCCTTTCTTCCTTACTTGAAGGGGATTGTGTTTTTGACAGACACATGCCATGTTGCATAGGTATGAATCCTTTCTTGGAATCATGCATATTAAAGCGTCTCAACACTTTTTCTATGTATGTACTCTGACTTAGGCCAAGCAGTTTTTGTGACCTATCTCTATAGATCCTGATTCCTAATATATAGGCTGCTTCACCTAGGTCCTTCATTGAAAAGCATTTCCCTAACCAAGTCTTCACTTGTTGCAAGGTAGGGACATCGTTTCCAATGAGTAATATGTCATCTACATATAATACCAGGAATACGATCATGCTCCCACTAACCTTCTTGTAGACACAAGGCTCATCTTCATTCTTGATGAATCCATATTGTTTTACTGTTTCATCAAAACGAAGATTCCAGCTTCTGGAAGCTTGCTTCAATCCATAAATTGATCGCTGTAACTTACATATCTTTTGGGATTCTTCTGGTATGTCAAATCCTTCAGGTTGTGTCATGTACACATCCTCAAGAAGATTCCCATTAAGGAAAGCAGTTTTGACATCCATCTGCCATATTTCATAATCATGATATGCAGCGATAGCAAGTAAAATCCGAACAGATTTAAGCATTGCAACTGGTGAAAAGGTTTCATCATAGTCAACCCCATGAATTTGTTTATAGCCTTTTGCAACCAGTCTTGCCTTATAGGTATGTACCTTACCATCCATGTCAGTCTTCTTTTTGAAGACCCACTTGCATCCTATAGGGTTAACTCCTATAGGAGGCTCTACCAAGGTCCAAACCTGGTTTGTGTACATGGAATCCATTTCAAATTTCATGGCTTCTAGCCACTTCTCGGACTCAGGACCAGTTATGGCCTCTTGGTAGGTCACAGGCTCATCTTGATCCATGAGTAATACATCACCCTGATCACTTATGAGATATCCATATCTCTCAGGTTGTTGACATATCCTGCTTGACCTACGCTGGTCTTGTTCTACTTGAGCAGGTTGCTCTTCCACAACTACTTGTGTTTCCTGCTCTAATTCCTCCATAGGTGTATTAATGCTTTGTGGTTCTTGAATTTCTTCAAGCTCTATTTTCCTCCCACTGTTTCTTTTGGAAATAAAATCCTTTTCCAGAAAAACTCCAGTTCGAGCGACAAACACTTTCCCCTCAGAAGGATTGTAGAAGTAATACCCTCTTGTTTCTTTAGGATACCCCACAAATAAGCATTTGTCAGATTTGGGCTCAAGCTTAGTTGAAATTTGTCGTTTCACATAAACTTCACAACCCCAAATCTTCATGTAAGACATATGTGGTTTCTTACCACTCCATATCTCATATGGTGTCTTCTCAACCTTTTTGGATGGAACCCGGTTAAGTGTGTAAGCTGCAGTCAATAGTGCATGTCCCCAAAAGGAGTTCGGAAGATCGGCGTGACTCATCATGGATCGTACCATGTCTAACAAGGTTCGATTTCTTCTCTCAGATACACCATTCCATTGTGGTGTTCCGGGAGGAGTAAGTTGGGATAAAATCCCACATTCCTTTAGATGGTCATCAAACTCTAGGCTTAAATATTCACCGCCTCGATCTGATCGAAGAACTTTAATATTCTTACCTAGTTGGTTTTGTACTTCATTCTTGAATTCCTTGAATTTTTCAAAGGTTTCAGATTTGTGTTTCATTAAATACACATAACCATATCTACTGAAATCATCAGTAAATGTGATGAAGTATTGAAAACCTCCTCTGGCTGGTATGTTCAGTGGTCCACATACATCAGTATGTATGAGGGCCAAAAGATCATTAGCCCTTTCACCTTTTCCTGTGAATGGGGACTTTGTCATCTTTCCAATTAAACAAGATATGCATGTCTCATATGATTCATAATCAAAAGAGTCCAAGAGTCCATCTTTATGGAGTTTGGAAATGCGTTTCTCATTTATGTGGCCTAAGCGACAGTGCCAAAGGTAGCTTGGATTTAACTCATTAGGTTTAATCTGTTTAGTATTAATGTTATAAATTGGCATTTCAAGATCAAGGACATATAGTCCATTGTTCATTTGTGCAGAAGCATAGAATATATCATTCAAATAAATAGAGCAACAATTGTTCTTTATTATAAATGAAAAACCAAACTTGTCCAAACAAGAAACGAAAATAATATTCCTACTAATTGCAGGTACATAATAACAGTTCTCTAACTGAATTATTAAACCACTAGGTAAAGTCAAAACATAAGTTCCTACGGCTAAAGCAGCAACCTTTGCTCCATTTCCAACTCGTAGGTCAACTTTACCTTTTGCCAAATCTATACTCCTTTTTAGCCTCTGCACATTAGTACAAATGTGAGAACCGCATCCAGTATCTAATACCCATGATGCAGAAGTAGATAAATTAATTTCAATAACAAAAATACCTGAATTTGAAGTCCCTACTCCATTGTTCTTATCTTCCAGGTACTTTGGGCAGTTTCTCTTCCAATGTTCGGTCTTACCGCAATGGAAGCAAGTGCCCTCCTTTGCTATTCCTCCACTAGGCTTCAAAGCAGGAACAATAGGTTTAGGCTTGGCAACTTCCTTGCCTTTCCCTTTACCAACCTGCTTGGTAGGCCTCTTGTTCAACTTCTTTCCATTACTGACCATCAGAATGGACTTCCCTTTTGTCTTCATATTCTGCTCAGCAATTTTCAACATGCTTAGCAATTCTGGAAGACTCTTATCCATGTCATTCATGTTGAAATTCATGACAAACTGATTAAAGCTATCTGGCAACGATTGCAAGATAAAATCAGTTGCAAGTTCCTTTCCAAGCGGAAACCCTAACCTTTCAAGGTTCTCCACATACCCAATCATTTTGAGTACATGGGGACCTACAGGGTTTCCCTCAGATAACTTGCTGTTAAAAAGGGCCTTTGAAACCTGAAACCTCTCATTTCTTGCCTGCTCTTGATAAAGCATTTTCAGATGTCCGATCATATCGAATGCTGACATGTTCTCGTGTTGCTTTTGCAACTCCGAGTTCATAGTAGCTAGCATGAGACAAGCAGCTTCGTTAGCATCATCAAGATGCTTCTTATAAGCATCTCTTTCTGCCTTAGGTGCCGAACTAGGCGGTTCCTCTTCAGGAACAGGTGTCTCTAAGACATACAACTTCTTATCGTGCTTGAGGACAATCCTCAGATTTCGGTGCCAATCCAGGAAATTTGTCCCAGACAATTTTTCCTTATCTAGGATTGATTGCAAAATATGTTTGTTTGTTGTCATGGTAATCTACAAAAAAAATGAAAATATAAGTATCATTAAAACAACATATTTAATTAGGCCTTTAATCAAATATGCTCCCACTATTTTACTCAAACCAAATGACCCTCTTCATTTGATTCGGAAAATCCCGTTGGAAGACTTTCTAGTGGGTCGAGATCCACATTTCACTTCGTTCTAAGTCAGCGTTAGGCTGATTACACAAAACTAGGTTATTAGGTAGGAACTCCTTCCAATTGTATCTCATACAACTCTCAAATATTTTCAGTTGGGTGAATAACTCCTTATTCTAATTCATCATATGAATCATTCCCAACTCTTGCTTCTAAACATGTATAATCTTATTATAATGTGTTTAGTTAAGTTTGACCCATTGTTTTAGCAGTTGGATATTACAATTATCCCATCGCACCTTACTAATATAGAACATGCACCTCACGTAGGCGAAACCTACATTGTTCGATACTAGTCTTGATGAGTGCTAAAACTTGGAAAGCATGAACTTAATATTTAACTTGAGGGATTTTGTTATTAGTTTGATCTCACCGGCTTAACATGCAATTCGTCTCTCTCATGCATCAACATACAAACACATGCATCAATATACATAAAAGGATACAGTTATGGCCCCTAGCGCAATTGTTCTCCCAAGCCAATGAGAGAACCTAAGCTAACCTAATAATGATCTAAACTTCTCCAAGCAAGATCTCCAAGCAAGATCTCCAAGGTTATCCTCCTTTGATATTGTATTGTTCTCTTTCTTCATAACATTACATTACATAAAAGAAACTCGTTTTACATATGAGGGAGTGAGATGAGAAAAGAAGTTACATCAAGAATTTTAGAGAGAGGCACGACACGCAGGCCGTATTTTACAATCCCAAAACAAAATAAAGGAAAAACCTAAGGCCATAACTGATCACCACAAGACAATAATAATAAACACACTTTTATTATTAGTTTAAATTTTGTTAATTAAAAAAAGGAAAATTAAATTTCTACGATTGATCACACTATGCAGAGTTAGCCGGGGGTTCCGCTGCCCGGTCAGCGGACGGTGGTTCCGTTGACCGTTCAGCGGACGGGTGTCAAGGGGGCAGCGCCCCTTTGCGGTGTTGCGAGGGGCAGCGCCCCAACGCAAAATTTTAATGAACAATTCATTTGAAATCAGCGTCATTTTCGCACAACTCTTGTGCATTCACAGCCCTAATCGCATAACTCTGCAACAACACAACCCTTGTGCCGTCATGAACCCTAATGCAACAGTTTCATGCTGTCAAAGACATCTCGATTGATAATTCAGTATGATTAATCACATGCCATTGCTTCACCATACTAATCTCGGATTCCGAAGCATATGAACAGTGATCGGTCAAAGGAATAACAATCATCAAGTGTTTGAATGAACGAAACATAAACAGTATATCCCATATACCATCGTTGCATCAGATTTACTTATATCATATATAAAAGTGATCAATCTTATTTGTGTAACCTATGGACGATCGATGTATCGCTGCTTCACCATACTAATGTCGGATTCTGAAGCATCGTCAACATCAATCATCCAAATCATACACAACAGATGCCAAATTTAATTAATCGTTTATTATTCAATTCATTCTGGTTTTAATCAAATAAAAACAGAAAATATAGAACATAAACAACTATCAGATCCATGGTTTCGTAAGTGGCTCTGATACCATTGAAGGAAAATTGCAACCAAAAGCGCAGCGGAATTTAAAATTTTCCTTTTAGCGATCCTTATGAATGAGCATGGTCAGTGATAGAAATATTTACCTCTTGTGGAGATTCAGACCTTTGATGTTGTGATCACGAGCGTTGATGAAGAACAACACCTCTACTCAGTCCACACGAACATATCGCTTCCAGTCACAGTGCTAGCTGATCACGAATGGAAACTTTGAGTGAGAGAGAGAATCAAAAACGAAATTGCATCAAGTGAAATTGCTTCATCACAAGGGATCTATTTATAGAATCACTCGTGTGGGCTACAAGCTAAAAGCCCAATTAAGGCTATAAGCTAAAAGCCCAATTAAGCTTATGGACATCATACCTTATGATGTACCATATATCACTTATCCACGTGGTACCTTACCACTTTCCGTATTACACTTAAGTGCACCGTACCTTACGGTGTTCCTTATTTATTCTATCTCTCATCAACTTGTCCTTATGTGTGTGACCCTGTAGGTTTTCGCGACGTTGGCAATTATGTTAAATCACACATTTAATATAATAAACAGTGAGCGGTATCTAGCAACACATCACTGTTACCCAAGTCACGAAAATGTCATGTGATCTGACCAAACCTTTTCCGTGATAATATTTGTGTTGTACAATTACCCTTTTGCCCTCATGTCTATATTGAACACAAGGCATACACTGTGTCACCCTTGTCCAATTCAATATTGGGCCCTTAGACATTTATCTTGTTATGCAGGATGAGCAAATTCCATCTAGGTCACTCATGTCCCTTAGCATGCTTTGTGAAGTACCCATCAACCGTCTTTATAGTCATCCAGTTACGGATGACGTTTGATCAGCAATAAAGTACTTGACTCTACATCTAGGGTCCATAGTGGTTTCAGGTCGAAGGGTGGTATACACCACTATCATCATGAGAATAACTTATGACACTTTGCATAATATTCTATGTAGTATTCTCATAGCGGGTCAATCCAGTATAAATATTACTCCTAATATTCATACCTATGTCAAGACTTGATAACTCCTTATCTATGATCCATGAGATGTGATCATCAATCTATCTTCATAATAATCTTAATGCTTTAATGTTATCCCACTTCACATTAAAGCTTGACTACGGATACTTTAAGAATAGTGTCTTATGTTTAATGAGATCTCATGATTAAGTCACACTTAACATTTCATTAAACCAATAAACCATTCTAGGGACTTTATTATTTTGGAAAGAAAACATAATAAAGAAATGCCTTTTATTATTAATAAATAATTCGATACAAGTACCAAAAGTATTGGCCTCTAGGGCTTACACCAACACTTTATCCTCAACAATGACAAAGACAATCTCGGTAAGTTTGAGGAGAAATACGATGAAGGTATATTCTTTGTTTACTCTATTTCAAGTAAAGCTTATAGAATATACAACAAAAGAACTTTAACTATAGAAGAATCTATGCATGTTTCTTTGATGAAACTAACCCCTCAAAAGAGTATATAGTCGCTTGTGGTGATGATGATATTTTAGATATGCCAATAGAATATTCTAGCAAGGCTAATCAAAATAATAATCAAGATTCTTTCATAGAAGAAACTTCTCAACAAGATTTACCCAAAGAATGGAGAACTCATCGAGATCACCCAATTGATAATATTATCGGTGATATTAGTAAAAGAGTATCAACAAGACTCAATCTTCAAGATGCATGTCTACACATGGCACTTGTATCTCAAATTGAACCTTCCAAAATAGACGAAGCTTTGTTGGATGATCATTGGATAATTTCTATACAATAAGAATTAAACCAATTCGAAAGAAGTCAAGTTTGGGAACTAGTACCAAGACCAAACGAAAAACATATCATTGGAACTAGATGGGTATTCAAAAACAAACTCGATGAAAATGGGATAATTATCCAGAACAAAGAAAGATTGGTCGCACAAGGATACAATCAAGAAGAAGGAATTGATTTTGAAGAAACCTTCGCTCCGGTTGCAAGGTTAGAAGCAATTAGATTATTATTGGCTTACACTTGTTCTATGAATTTTTAGCTTTTCCAAATGGATGTCAAGAGTGCATTCTTGAATGGATACATCAATGAAGAAGTCTATGTCAAACAACCTCCTGATTTTGAAGACCTCAAGAATCCTTCACATGTCTTCAAGTTGAAAAAGGAACTTTATGGCCTAAAACAAGCACCAAGGGCATGGTACAATCGACTTAGCAATTTTCTATGTGAAAATGGCTTTGAAAAGGGACAAGTGGACAAGAAACTTTTTATCAAGAAGATCAATAATCATACTCTGCTTTTTCAAGTGTACATCGATGATATCATCTTTGGATCAACAAATAAAGACTTGTGTGAAGAATTATCATGCATGATGCAAGGAGAATTCGAAATGTCCATGATGGGTAAATTGAACTACTTTCTTGGATTACAAATCAAGCAACTTACAACGGGGACTTTTATTCATCAATAAAAATATCGTAAAGAGTTATTGAAGAAATTTGACATGGATGCATGCAAACCTATTTCCACCCAATGGGTTCGGGAACTTATGTGGATCTTAATGAAGCCGGTGTGCCCATAGACGTGTTAAAATATTGAGGAATGATCATCTCCCTATTATACCTGACAACAAGTCGACTCGACATCATGTTCAGTGTATGTCTTTGCGCTATATTTCAAGCCAATCCAAAGGAGTCTCACCTTGCTGCAGTTAAATGCATTATGAAATATCTTAAGGGAACTACGAACGTCGGCTTATGGTATGCTAAAGGTAGTATGTGTTTGTTACTTGGTTATTCTGACGCAGATTATGCAGGATATAAAACAGATAGAAAAAGCATCAGTGGCATGTGTCATATTCTTGGGAACGCTCTAGTATCATGGTCATGCAAGAAGCAAATATGTGTGGCTCTTAGCAAGGCTGAAGCAGAATACGTTGCGGCTGGAAGTTCTTGCGCTCAAATTATATGACTAAAACAACAACTACGTGACTATGGAATTAATCTTGGATGCATCCTGCTAAAATGTGATAATACAAGTGCAATAAACATCACGAAGAATTCAGTCATGCGCTCTCGGACAAAGCATATTGATATTCGACTTCATTTTCTCCGGGATCATGTGCAAAATGGTGACGTAGAAATCTCATTTGTTAATACACACAATCAAATAGCAGACATCTTTACAAAGCCTCTAGCAAAAGATTCATTCTTCAGGATTCTACGAGAACTTGATATATTAGATGAAGATGACCTATGATTTATATCTCTGAAACATAAAAAGTGCATGTACTCTTTTCATTAACTTTTATATTATTCTTACCAAGTATATCTCTCTTCATCCTACATTCACTTTAAATGGTCCTATATAATATTTATATATATGTTTTAATTTCACATATACCTGTTAATATGTTGTTATACATGTTTGGTCGAAGTTACAATAGATAGGTATAGGTTATGGACTGGTATGTACTGTATTTTTACTTTTTTCACTATCAGTAATCGGTTACCCTAAGTCAGTAACCAGTTACCATGCAAACATAGGTGTTTTTCACTTTCCAGGAACCTTTAGTAACCAGTTACCCATATCCTATAACCGGTTACCGCGTGAAGTTTCTCAAAATTTTAGTTTTTGTCAAGGTATTTATGATTTCCCACATCATTTACCTCCAATTATTTTTTCCTCTTTAACCAAAATTATTTCCCACCTAAAATAATCCCACCAAAAATTACTCTTACCAAAAATTACTCCCTCTAATATTTACTTCACCAAAAGAGTAACTCTCTCCAAAAATTATCTATAAATACCCACTCATACTTACATCTTTAACTCACAACACAAACACTCTCTCTTGCATAAATTTCTTCATCCCAAACCCTTTCTCTCAAACAAAAACTCCAGCCTTTGTCATGGAACCATCAAGAAAGGAGAAAGGCAAGTCAAAGTAAATTGAAGGATAATTTTAAAATCAAGAGGAACATGATCCAATCTTGGCATTCCGATTCCGCCTTCTCACTCCGGTAAAATATGATAATCTCTCATCCTTCCCTTCAACGAATTTTAGTTTTCCATCAATGTTGAATAGGCAAGGAGTAGGTGAAATCATCACCGAATGTGGAATTTACTACCCGGATTTGGTACGTGAATTCTATGCAACTAAGCAAATTGGTGTCGTCGGTGTTCTTTCGTCATGGGTAAAAGGGAAGCACGTCTTAATGTCAAACACTCAATTTTGAAGATGCTTGGGTATTCCTAGTGAAGGCTTACACATCAAGTATGGGTATACTATTGATGTTGATGCTTACAACCGTACTCGCTACTACTATAGCATGACTCGTCTCTCCGAAAATGAAATCTTGGACAAGAAAAAGGAAGCATGTTCTACAACAAGTCGGTTAACTTTATATGCCTTCAACCTCACAGTAAGTGACCGTATGCTACATTACTTTATTGCTTACGTTTTTCTCCCTAAGAACTCAAATCACTCTCAAATAAGTGATGTTGAGATACAAGTCTTATTTGCAATCAAAAATAATCTTCAAATAAATTGGGCATACTCAATCATGAACTATATGGAGCATCTCAAAAATCTTTCAGGTGGACTTCCATATGCTCATTGGATAACCAAGCTTCTCAAGTTTGGAAAAGTTATCTTCCGAGGAGAAACCGAAACAAAAATGACTTCAAGAGATTGTGAAATTTCGATTGCGGCGGCAAACAAAAATATGGGCATTTTCAAAGATGACGATGGATTGTTCAAGCATAGAGAAAAAGGAACTTCCTCCAATCAAGATGCACATCCTCCATCACCCACATATGACGGTGAAATATCAAATGAGATGATTTATCACAAACTTTGCTCAATGGAAAATTTCATGATTTTGGAATTTCGAGACATTCGTCAAGAATTGACAGCCCTTAAAACACCAATTCAATAGGATTCTATGGTTGAGAGTGACGATGAAGAATTCTAAATGCCTTAGTACATTTGTTTGTTGTTTATGTTCTTCCTATGTAATGTTTCTTATCTTTTTGCATTTTGTATCGTATTTTCTTCTGTACCGTTTATGTCTTCAAAGACCTAGTGTCCAATATGTTTCTAAGTATGTGTTAACTTTGTGTTTTGTTATAAACTTGTGTTATCTTTTACTTGTGTTTTATATTCTATTTTATTATGGTATTTTCCCCATCCTTTTTTATATTAACAAAGGGGGAGAAGACATTGTATGCTTGTATTTAGTGATGCAGAATTTTTTTCCAGACTTTAAAGCTTCCTCCTTGAAAAACAAGTCTTCAAAGGCTACATAAATTCAGGGGGAGATATTCAACTTAGAGGGAGAATGTACATCACTATGGTACACATACAAGCAATACTCAAAGACCTTGATTCACAAGCTACAAATATCAAATTGGTTTTCTACATCAAAAATAGGGAGAATGTGATTGCATGCACTCCATTCAAAGTGTTTTGATGAAGACCACCATATATAAAGTCAAAGAAATATCAAAGTTGTGGAAAAGAAGATATTCAAGATCATATAATATTTCAAAATCATTCTATGAAGTCCTTTACATGTGAACAACCAACTTTCAAGATGAAGATTTATGAAGATTCATCAACAAGTTATGTACAAGTTTTAATTTGAGATTTTTAAGATGATATAGTGCTTAAAATATACTCTAAACATAATTTACATAAGTGCCATGATCATTTAAGAGTAAAACATTGCATGTCCATCACTTAGAAAATATGTTTTATCACTTTCACTCAGTGGTAACCGGTTACAGAGTTACAGTAACCAGTTACAAGACTTCACAAAATTAAAATCAAAATTTTGATTCAGTGGTAACCGGTTACATCTTTTGGGTAACTGGTTACAGGCATGCAAATTTGAAAATATACACATTATCGTACATGTGTAACCCTGTTACAGCTCTACGATAACCGGTTATCGCTGAAGAAAAATTCAAATTTTTTATATTTTATATGGTTGTTGGATCATACCTCTCGGGGTCCAACCATTGCATCTTTTTACTCATTTAAGGTATAATGAAAGAGTGTATTTCATATATAAAATCTGTTTGCACTCAGATCATCACATAAGACATATTATTCAAAATTTCAAAAATTCTTAAGTGTTGTAAAACTTTGATAATTTACATATTGCATGAAACATTGTTTAGAACTTTCATACTCATCATTGTTTCAGCATATATTGAGCACTAGATCTGACTATAAACTTCCTATTAAATCTTGTCTTAGTATCTTGATAACCATTGTGTTATTCAAGAATAGATCATACTTTGTAAAAATCAGATTTTGTATAAGATTAACATTACATTCTGGGATTGTTGGAGCAAGTGTGTGCATTGAAGGAGATTGTTCTTTTTGCACTTAGTGTTGAAGATCTTAAAGGTTTTAAGAGCCTTTGATCTCCCTATAGATTAGATAGTAAGACATCACCTTTGGTGTGATTAGGCTTGTGCAACTATTCTAAACTATAGTGAAATTTCTTTCGTGTTGGCAAGAGGACTGAAGTACTCTCGATCTGTGAGGGGAACCAATATACATCTGGTGTTCATTTACTTTTTGCACTTTATTGCTTTCACCACCATAATCAGAAAAATTAGAACTTTGAAAAGAAGGTAAAAATTGATCATCACCTAATTCACCTCTCCTTTTAGGCGCATTATTAACTTATCCATTATGTTCCGTCTTTAAAATATTTTATCAATCACGTTCTTAAATTCAAAATATCTCATATTTTCGGAGGCGAAAATACATGTGCATATAGATTAAGCAATACAATTTTTTTTTGTTGATTATGAAATTAAGAGTAATTCACTTCCTATTTATATTTTTGAAATTTTTTTAAGAATATGTAGACATGTCCAACTATTATTTTTGCTAATTTTTTAATAGATTATATATTATATTCGGATAATTTTTTATTTTATTTCTTTTATTCAATAATTTGTCCTTATTAAAAACTATTACGTATGCGTTCTAAAAGATGAATAAATAGATCAAAACTATTATGTCTGGATTATTTTTTATTTTATTTCTTTATTTTTTTATTATACATGCATTCTAAAAGATGAATAAATAGACTAAAACTAATAAAATGTTTAATGAAAATTTGTCATAATTAAAAATAATTTTTTATTTCTATTTATCTACTATTAAAGCTAAAGTCTAAAACTCATGTATTAGCACATATAACAATAGTATAATACATGTAATAATACTAAAAGAGATTGTTAGCAAACTCTTCACAAGCATTATCATCATCAATAGAAAATTGTCCAAGTTCTGAGAGACTTCTACCTAGTTGTAAAGCAACTTTGATTTCAAACAATTCTCCATTTTCTCTTTTATAATAATCTTCTTCATTTACATTTAGCTGTATAGTCTCTTCCATAAGCTTAAATAACCCACTAGTTGACCTATAAAACTCAAAAACCATCCCAACTTGTCCACCATGTTCTATTGTGTTAACAACACTTGCCATAGCTCCACATATAATCCCAAACATCACAGGCCAAGATGCATCAACAGAACCCAAAAACATAGAACCAAAAGCTGCAAAACATGTTAATACTGGACCAGAATATGATAGTATCTTGTTCAACTTCAAAACTCTCTTACTCAACTTCAAGTAATTTTCTATATCCTTGTTTTTCAAAACCATAGCAATCTTTTTCATTTCCTCCTCCAACCTTAGACTCCATCCGTTATTATCTTTCCCTTGTAAATCTCTGTGATGTTTCTGCTTCTTCATTCGCGGCCACCACACTGCCGGTTTCACAGTTCGAGGAAATTTCTCGAGCATCGAACCCAACAAAGGAAGAGGAAAAGCTTTATCCAATGCTAAAACTTTCTCCATAGCTTCATTGACATCATCTTCACTTGCATTTCCAAGAGCAAGCTTTGTTTTAAATTCTCCTTGAAGCTGCTTAAAGAACCTAACAGCATTTCTCTGCTCTTCTGCAAGCTGTGATGGCTGAACTTTGTTCATGAACAGAAGCAAACCAGTTGCAGCCATGTAAAGAATTGTGGAAGAAACTTTCAATGCGAGAAGAGAGGCTTCAGCTCCGGTCGAAGCAACGGCTGCAAGACCAACCATTGATGAAGCAGAAAGAGTCATCATGTTAACTGATGACAGTAAAAGGCTGTTCCAATTGTCGCGCTGGATTCCGATATTCTTGTGCATCTCTAATCTATCTGAGACAATCTCCATAATCAAATGAAGCTTAACAACCTCATTTGAATTTCTGTTGATTTTGGAGTTGTATGGATCATTATTTCTAGTGTAATTATTTAGATAATTCAATTCTGCTACCAAAGATTTGCTAGGAAACTTTGGAATGGAGAATTTTGTTACCTGAATCTTGTGCACCTTGTTTCTTGCAAAAATTGTTCTTGTTTGAGAGTAAGAAAAACGAGAAACTTTGTTTGCAATCAAAGATGTTTCCATGTGCTATATTATCAAATGTGTGTCAATATTTAATTATATTGTGCTATGATCTTATGGCATATTGCACATACATATATATAGATATAAGAAGATAAATGAAATGAGATTATATAAATTTTTTTATATTCTGATTTTATAGAATATTGTCGCTTACTTTTTGTCGATTTCTATGCAGAAGTTCTAGATATGCTGACTTTGAACAGAATTAACGAGTAAATTAACTACCCTGTACACCAACTACAATTTTTAAAAAAAATACTACTTAATAGTTTACTAAGAGTCAAGACTATACTAAAAATATGTATTAAAATAAAGTTAGCACCTGCAAAATGAATTTTAAAAACAGCTTTTTCCACAAACAACAACGAGTAGAAGTAATATATCACATCACATGGCTAAGTCGTGATGCGATTATTTCTTAATATTTACATGACCATGCTATGAATTTTGTTGTTAAAATATATTACTATTACTGAGTTTATTTAATGGTTACTCTACTCCATCCAAATCCTTTTTTTTCTACATTTATGGTCAATAACGTGGTGAATTAAATACTTTTACATTGACTTTTTAAAATTGATTTGAATCTTATATATATATATATATATATATATATATATATATATATATATATATATATATATATATATATATATATATATATATATATATATATATATATATATATATATATATATATATATATATATATATATATATATATATATATATTACGTTAATTTATTATTTGTTCATATTAAATTTTTTAATATTATTTATTAATATAATTTGTTCATATTAAATTTTTTAATATTATTTATTAATATAATTTAATCTATTTATTTTTATTATTTTATGTGTTTCGATCATGATTGATTAATATTATATTTTAATATATTATATGTCATGTATTTTATCAAATTTATTATTATTTATTATTTTTATAATGTTAACAAAAATTATATTTTGTGATTTAAATATTTAAAAATCAATATAAATTAAACTATAAAATTGAATTTATAAAATTTATTTTTAGATTGAATGGCCTGACACTTACTATGCCACAAGGACCAAATATCTATGTGAATTAATTGGAATTCTCATTGAGAGGTGTATTCATATTTAATGTGAAACGTTTTAAATATGATAACTTATACATTGACCATTTAGAGTAACCATAATAAAAATGTCACCTAATTTTATGACAAGGAAATTTCACTTTCTATGTTTTTGTTATAAATATTTATTTAGAGAGTTCTATTTAAATAATGTTTATACATGCAGAACAAAGTACAAAACACGAGTTTCAAATGAAATTATATAGAATTTTAAGCATGTTTAATATAAGAATTTTAAGTATGTTTAATATAAGAAAATTATATAAGTCTCTAAATAAGTGAATATGGTGGTTTTGCTATTGGTGGTAATTGTCTTGTGAACATTTTTTCAAATTGCGGATGATATGTTATTAATTGGGAAAGGGTCTTAGAAACATGTTTGAGCTATTTTGAACTAGTTTCGAAAATGGGCATAAATTATCACAAAAGTAGTAAAATTATTGGAATCAATTGTAGTTGCAATTTCATGGAAGTCGCCTCTTACGTTCTTTCTTGTAAAGTGGAAGATAGTAATTTTTTTTTTGGAATTTCGATTGGCTCCAATCTGAGAAAGTATTCAACACAGATTCCTTTATTGAATAAAATGAAGAAGCGTTTGTCGGGTGGAAGAATTGTTTCCTTAATCTTGGTGGTAGAATCACTCTCTTGAAATCCGTCCTTAGTTCTTTAGCTATGTTCTCCTTGTCTTTTTACAAAATGTCGGCTAAGATGGTTAAGGAATTTGTTAGTATTCAAGGAAACTTCTTGTGGGAAGTATGGAGGATAAGAGGAAAATTTATTGGGTGAGTTGGAAGAAAGTGTGTCTTCCGTTTGATAAGGGAGGGTTAGGCTTAAAAAATTTGGCGGAGTTTAACTTATCTCTTCTAAATAAATGGAGATGGAGAATTCTTCAAGGTCATGAATTCCTTTGGCTTAATTTGTTAAAAGCTCATTATGGAGATGTTTCAATGTTGGTTTTTTGTGGAGGAGAAAGTAACAAAACTTCGTCATCTTACTTTATTTGGTGGAAGGATATCATCAAGATTGGATCTCTTTCTCAAAAAGATCTTATTGTGGTGAATTATCGTTTCAAAATAGGGAAAGATTTTACAACTCCTTTTTGGGAATCTAGATGGATGGGGGAGATGAGCTTATGGAGTGAATCTGATCTTATATGAGGAATCTAGATTGAAAAGAGTTTAGGTTGCTTGTATGGGAGGAAGGAAGAACGATGAGTGGTGTTGGGGGGATTAGGGTTTAAATAGGGCGGTGTATGAGAATATGAGTATGCAGCCGAATTTGATGTCCTTTCAAGAGAGGTGCACGACTCATGTCATGGGTTTGGCGGGCAAGGATGTAATGGAGTGGGAATTGGCTCTGGATGGTATGTTTTCGGTATCTAGTTGTTACGACTTTTATGCTAGCTTTCAAATTCCTTTTGGTCCTCCTAATAGGTATGACAGTGTTTTGGGCATGGTGTGGAAGATGAAGGTGCCATTTAAGATTAAAGCCTTCGGTTGGAGATTTTTTGTTAATAGACTTCCAACAAAGGATCTTTTGTTGTTTAGAGGGGTGATATTTCCCATCGAGGCGTTAAAGTGTGCTTTATGTGGTGTAGTTTTGGAGAATAGAGATCACACTTTTTTCAAGTGTATGGTGGTGAAAGTTATTTGGAGGGAAATAGTCTTATGGATAGGCATGTCGATGGAGAAGGAGGAAGAGTGTTTAGCGAATTTTATGGAATGATACATATTTTGTAAAAACAAGAAGGTCAAAGAGGGTAAATTAGGAGTTGTTTGGTTAGCAACTTCTTGGACTATTTGGTTATTGCGGAATGGTATTTGTTTCTGAAATGACGAGTGGAATATCAAAATTTTGATTTGGAGGTGGACTTTTATAGGAGATATTACTCATTATAATTGTAGTTTTTATGAGTTTATCAAAGATCCTTTGATATTCTTAACTTAAGCTCAATTGGTTTGTAATTTCTCTCTTTTGTCGGGTTTCCCGTTTGATGTTTAAAAGATTGGAGAACCCTTAGTTCTTTATTATATATTATTCCTTGCTCACACAAAAAAAACCTTAAATTTCGTCAGAAAATAATAATACATATTGTGATACGGTGGGAAGAGAACTGACTGTTTTGGAATGCTGGTTCGCGTTTTGCGTTTGTTTTTGCAAAATGTCGTGGTAAGCAAGAGTCGCCACCGTCTTTTATTTTATCCAACAAGGAAAGGAAAAAAAGCACAGAAAAATTCCTTTTTCGAGAAGTTTCTCGGGTTCGGGAGGTAGATTATAGAAAGGGAAGGTGTTAGCACCCTTTCTATTCGTGGTTATCCACGGGCTCTTAGGTACTTGCTCATTGTGTTTTCAAAATTGCTTTTCTTTCTGTTTGTGGATTTGAAAAGAGTTTTTGTTTGAAAGGTGTAAGTGTGAAAAGTTTTTGTTTTGTTTTGAAGAGAGAGCAAGTACTTAAGAACCATCTACCTACTCGAAAAGGGAATTAAACTGTGCTAATGTCCTTTATACAATGCTAGCCCACTATTGATGAGTAGGTAGCATCGTCGTTTGGAGTTTTCGGGTCAATTCGATTAAGGGACGTGTGGCCACTAAAGCAATGTTAGGACGCCTTAGCGGTAACCCTAATGTCTTAGATCATTTTATATGAGGCAACCGTTTCGAGGCAACTTATGATCTTTGGACAAGAGGGCGACCTCTAAAACTTCTTATACTCAATGACCATATTCGAAGGCAACCAAGTGAGGTGTACCCTAAGAGTGGCATGTGCGAGTGTGTTAGTTCGGTTATATTATCTTTGTACATATTATGGGTGAGTTATGTTGATTTTAAGTTCATACATTGGATCTTGTCATGCATTCCCTATTATCAAACATCTAACAGTAGATAGTTGCGGAATTTAAATTTGCGGAAATTAAATCTAAACTATTACAAGGCGTCGGGTATTTACATTGCCAAAAACAAACCCTTTAATTTAAATTGCGGAAAGTAGAATAAAGCGATAAATAATTAAAGTCCTAATTAAAATCTATTACATACCGGAAGCAATTACAATATTAGATAAAACGATACGCGTGCGAGAAATCAAATCGGGCGAGTTTTTAGGGTTTTGACCCTTTTTTGAAAGAAAACATGTTTTTGTTATTTTTTTTTAATTAAAAGAAATTAAACCTAAGCTAATTATTAGTTAATTAATAAAAAAATATTTTTGGATTCTTTTATATTTAAGGAAATAAAATAAATTTGGTCAAAATTAATAAAAACCTAATTCTACATTAATTTTAATTATTTTGCAAAAGATATTAAAATTACACCTAATTAATACTAAGTTAATTAATTAATACTTATTTACAAAAATAAAGTCAAATTTAATTTTAATAAATAAAAATAATATTTTTGTGATTTTTGATTTTATTAAGAAAAGAATTTAATTGGTTAATGAAATTATAAAAATAAATTAACAAAAACAATTAAATAAAAGAAATATAAAGAAAAAGAAATAACCAAAAAGGGGGTGTTGGGCATAATTTGAATGTCAAAATAGCATTTTCAAGGCCCAACAGGCACTGGCCTGGGCTGACTTTTTCAATTCTCCATGGCACGTTTGATTAGAGTGTAGGATGGTCATTCAATCTTTGGCCCTTGGATTTGGCCTGAAGGCCATCTGGTGCCTGGATCTTTGAGGAGTATGGTGTGCTACGCCTTGGGAACCACATGATATTACCTGAAGAAAAATGAAACAAATATATTGGGGGACCTGGGATTCGAACCCAGGTCCCATTGGACTATGAACAAACGCACTAACCACCACGCCACCTTGTTGCTTTTGTTAGTATAACAGATGGCAATTATTATATTGGAAAACAAAACAAATGCCTGGAAAATAAAAAAAGATAGCGCAAGATTTAAATCATCCAATAGGGAGAAGACACGTGGTCGTCTTCTTCGTTGAAAAAACCTGGATATTTACCTGCGGATTTTATCCGCAGCTAAATTCCTAGGTTCGTCCTAAAATTAACCCTAGGCTATAGAAATGCAATCCAAAGCCATGGTTCGCTTCGTCTCTCCTTCTTGAGCATCTCTATACCAATTATTTGTCCTAATTTTTCCTGCATAACAAACGCCTAAAAACAAGGAATGGAAACCCTAGGTTCGGGTGTTACGTTACATGCCATAAAAACGAAATCAAATATTGCAGAATGCTTAGAAATCACACAAGAGTCATGAATATACCAATGTTTTATCAAAAAGATGCAAGAATCCAAAGTTACGATTCCATGTACAGGGCGGAGTTTCAAGTGACTTACAATGCGTTTGGCGGTGTTTCAAGGCTTGGTTTTGATTCCAATAGCTTCAGTGGACTCCTGGCAATTGAACCACGTTGAGATTTTGGATTGAATTGGCCTCCAATATCAATTTCAGATTCAAGCTTTTCAAGCTTTTTTTTCAAGTTTGGTTTTGTGTATTTTGCAGCCTCTAGGTCGTATTCTTGTGTGCTTCATGTTGTATATGTAACAAGGATTGTATTAGGTTAAATCTTTGGGCTTGAATCCATGTGAATTGATGATTTGAGATTTGATATGATTCCTCCATTAAAGGCTTCCAATTTCTTTCCAAATCCAAGATTGTATGCATGATATGGCTTGGCACGAATTTGATTGTGTTCATGATGTTAATTGAAAGTTGTATCAATAAAAAAGATCACAAGTTATTAATATTGAGATTTTATTTTGATTTAAATTGATTAAAAATGAATTAAATCAATAAAAATCAAATAAAATAGAAAAATTAAAAATTGGTCATGAAATTGAAGATAGGACACGTGTGTGGTGTGACAAGATCAAATCAAGTGGAAAAAAGTGGGCCCTTTTGTAAAAATTTGAAGTTTTGGGGATAGTTGACTTTTGGCAATTTTGGAAAAATGCCCAACTTCAACAATGCATAACTTCTTCAATTTTGAATTTTTGGAGGTGTTCTTGGACTTTTTAGAAACCTTGAGATGTCCTCTAACCAACTCTTTTTGTCTCATCTCATTTTGATATTCCATTCTCAATTTATAAGCTTTGGCAAAAAAGTGTTTTTGTTGACTTTCAAAAATGACCTATAACGTCCAAATTTGTAACTTTTTGTGAGTGAATTTCTTTATGTTGGGGTGTGAATATGTATTGTAGGAAATTTCATCCTCTTAAAAATGAGCTTTGGATGGGTCATTTCTCATAAAGTATGAGAAAGTTATGCTTGGTCAAAGTTGAGTTGACTTTTCCTACAAAACCCTAATTTAGCAACTTTTGAATCTTGATGAATCTTGAGCAATCCTTGATGAATCATGCTTAACCCTTGATAAAATGATGAATTATCCTTCAAAATGAGAATGTTGACAAAAAATCTTGAGGTTTGACTGTTTGTAGGTCACAGTTGACTTTTGCCCTAGCACAGTCGATTTTTGGGCCTCTTGAGCAATTGACTGACCAAACTTTCTCTGCAAGGCTTGAAATTTGACATAGATGAACTTGAGAACATATTAGGACATTGGGTAGCACTTGATGTCATTTGGATGCAAGGACCTTGATGCAACACAAAACCCTAATTTGAGGTTGACTGCCTTAGGAGGTGATTTGACTGTCCAACTCTTGAGCTATCTTGAGCAACTTGGGAGTTATTCTTGAAATGTCTTGGGAAATATGGGAGGGAAAATTTTGGGGTACAACAGTTGCCCCTGTTCAATCTTCTTAAACCTGAGGATATAGATCGGCTTTCGGGCCTTTCGTGATCCGAAGGTGGAATATGATTGAACACTAGAGTGCCCAGAAATTTGCACTCGCATGAAGTGGTATCAGCATTGTGATGTCGGGAATGGGCTTAAAGATGCCATTTGGAGATTGCTGGTAGGTGGTTTTGTCTTCTTTGACGGGTTGTCTCTTTTGACGAAGGAAAACATCAAGATCTAGGAACTGACTAGTATTCAACGTAGTATACCGTTGAGATTATAGCACTCGTCCACACTTTGACAGAGGAAAACATCAAGATCTAGGAACTGACTAGTATTCAACGTAGTATACCGTTGAGGTTATAGCACTCGTCCACACTTTGACGTAGGGAAACATCTTCATCAAGATCTAGGAATTGTCTGGTCTTCAACGTAGTATACCGTTGAGATCGTAGAACTCGTCCACACTTTGACGGAGGAAAATATCAAGATCTAGGAACTGACTAGTATTCAACGTAGTATACCGTTGAGGTTATAGCACTCGTCCACACTTTGACGTAGGGAAACATCTTCATCAAGATCTAGGAACTGTCTGGTCTTCAACGTAGTATACCGTTGAGATTGTAGAACTCGTCCATACTTTGACGGAGGAAAACATCAAGATCTAGGAACTGACTAGTATTCAACGTAGTATACCGTTGAAGTTATAGCACTCGTCCACATTATGACATAGGGAAACATATTCATCAAGATCTAGGAACAGTCTGGTCTTCAACGTAGTATACCATTGAGATTGTAGAACTCGTCCACACTTTGACAGAGGAAAACATCAAGATCTAGGAACTGACTAGTATTCAACGTAGTATACTGTTGAGGTTATATCACTCGTCCACACTATGACGTAGGGAAACTGTCGAGATTGAGAACCTTATCTGACATTCAACCGAGGATAATTCAATTGAGATTTAAGAACTGGTCAGGTCTTCGACGTAACTGAGAACTTTAACTGTATCTTTCCTGAAAGGTAAAGGTCAGTCATATGCAATGCATGATATGGATCAGGCAATGATGTTCTCAAAATAAATGAGATTATATTTGTATGATGCTTATATGCATGTATCATGATGTATGGGAATATAATGTTTTAGCTGGGGAAAATAAATCCCGGAGCTGCTGGATAATAGATTTGAGTTCTTCGTTTCCGCTGGGGATGATGAACGAAGATGATTGTGAGAATAAACCTGCAGGAGAAAAGAACTCCGTTGGGGAATAAACTGATGAAGAGATTACTCCGGGGTGAATTAATCTATGGGGGAGAGATGTTCTGCTGAGGATTTTAACGATAAACTCCGTTGGGGATTCCGTTGATAAACTCCGCTGGGGATTTCAATGATAAACTCCGTTGGGGATGGATTACCGTTGCTGGTGATATTGAATCTATTGAGGATTGAAGTCCTGCTTGTAAAAGGAAGGAACTTTGTTGGGGATGATTTTTCGGTTGCAACTTGCTGTGGATAACCCTGTTAAACTCTTGTGGGGATAATCCTTCTGAGTTATGCTGGGAATGATTCCTTGAACTTGGCTGGGGAGATTTATTTTGTACTCCGCTGGGGATAAACTTCCAGAGTCTACTGGGATGATGCTTCAACTCCATTGGAGAAGCTTTTCAGACTGCGCTGGGGAATATTGGCTCCACTGGGGGTATCTTGTATGCTGTCGGGGAACATTCTTATACTCCGTGGAGGAATTTTAAGAATGTTGGGGATTCTCTTATACTTGATGGAGAATATTCTTATACTCTGCTGAGGAATATAAGATCTTCTGGGGATACCCAGCCTTTTTAGGGCTGATGGTAGACCAACTCTTCTTGGGGAGAGTATTGCTGATTCGTTCATGGTTACAAGTCTCAGCTGAGAGAGCTATCATTACTGTCTTATTCTTCGGGGAATGAAGGTATCTTGGTCATATTCTTCAGTTGAACCTACCTTGGTACCTGGTGGACAGAGCAACTTGTACAGTTCGGACGATTCTTATTTACCCTTGTTTCTACTATTACCAGTAATTCATCTTTCATTTCGCATGTAAATATTTATGATCAGCAATTAATGTAAAATGCATATATCAAAAATGAACATTGGACGTTCTTTGCAAAACAAAACAGATAAAGGAAAAACAGTTTGAAATTTCTTTGGAAACAAATTTTTATTAACTTTGAAGCTTGGCCTGTAAATAGGCATTTTTGTACAAGAGGCTGACGTCCTAGTAAGAGAACACCGTCGAATAATAGAATTTACACAATTCGTGAAAAACTAAACAAAACAGCTATGTGAATGAACCCACTGGATTCCAACTCTTCTATTTCCTTTATATCTTAGAGCATCTCATCACTTTGCTGCTAGTTGAAGATGAATCAGATTGATTAGTGTCGTCCGAGCTTGATAGTCGATACCGAAGTCTGGAAGTAAGGTGATCCAATGAGACATAGTGTTACGCTTTGATCCCTAACTTTTGCCTGGACCGCCCTTTCGGGTTTTCAGTCCACCGGGATACCCATTTTTACCCAAGCCGCCTTTTCAGGTTTTCAACTTGCCAGGTGTACAGATTTTTTTTTTCATTTTCATCCCTTATTTTTGCCCGAACCCTTTTGGTTCGTCGGGAAGCCCTTATTTTTGCCTAGGCCAGTGAACCTAGCGGGTCTTTGATTATGCATAGTATCTTTTCACTATGTCTGCATTGACGGGGTGAGGAAGGTCATCACCATCCATGGTGGTTAGAATCATAGCTCCTCCTGAGAAAATGTTCTTAACCACAAATGGCCCCTCGTAAGTAGGGGTCCATTTGCCCCTGGGGTCACCTTGAGGTAGAATAATGCGCTTGATTACCAGGTCTCCAACTTGATACTCTTGTCGTCTAACTTTCTTGTTAAACGCCTTGATCATCCGTTTTTGATACGTCTGACCATGACAAATAGCAGTAAGTCTCTTTTCATCGATTAGGTTCAGCTGATCAAGCCGGGTCTGAATCCAGTCATGTTCACTCAAACCTGCATCCTTCATGATCCGAAGAGAGGGTATCTGAACTTCAATAGGCAAGACTGCCTCCATGCCATATACCAAGGAATAAGGTGTTGCCCCTGTTGACGTCCGTGCTGAGGTACGGTACCCATGAAGAGCGAATGGTAACATCTCGTGCCAATCTTTGTAAGTCACTGTCATCTTCCGCACAATCTTCTTAATGTTCTTATTAGCCGCTTCGACAACCCCATTCATCTTCGGCCGGTAGGGAGGAGAGTTATGATGATGTATCTTAAATTGCTCGCAGAGCTTAGTGATCATCTTGTTGTTGAGATTGGTACCATTGTCCGTAATGATCTTCTCTGGTACACCGTATCTACAGATCAGATTGTGCCGAATGAACCGTGCCACGACGTTCTTGGTTACAGTAGCAAAGGAAGCTGCTTCAACCTACTTCGTAAAGTAATCAATTGCTACCAAGATGAAACGATGCCCATTATATGCCGTAGGTCTGATCTCACCGATCATATCAATGCCCCACATTGCAAAAGGCCAAGGAGCTGTCAAGACGTTCAGAGGAACTGGAGGTATGTGCACCTTATCAGCATAGACTTGACACTTATGACATGTCCGAGAATACTGATAACAGTTAGCTTCCATTGTGGACCATTAATATCCCGCCCGTAGGATTTTCTTTGCCATGGTATGTCCACTGGAATGGGTTCCGGAGGTACCTTCATGTAACTCTGCCATGATCCTTTCTGCTTCATTCTTATCCACACAACGCAGTAAGGTTGAATCATGGTTACGCTTGTAAAGGATGCCATTGCTAATGAAAAACTTTTCTGCAAACCTCCTTAGAAACTTCTTGTCATTAACAGATGCCCCCTCAGGGTATTCTTGAGCTTCAAGATACCTCTTTACTTCATGAAACCAGGGTTTTTCTGTTACTTCTTCAGTCTCAATATCACAACAATGTGCAGGTTCGTCCAATCTTTCAATGATAATCCGGGGAGCCTCGTTGTCCTAATTGACTTTGAACATAGAAGACATCGTAGCCAGCGCGTCCGCCAACTGGTTCTCCTCTCTAGGGAAGTGTTCAAAGGTTATCTCCTCAAAATGGGGAAGCAATGTCAATACAAATTCCTTGTAAGGAATAAGATTCGGGTGTTTTGTATCCCACTCGCCTTTGATCTGACTGATCACGAGAGTGGAATCTCCGAAGACACTTAGAAACTTAATCCTTAGGTCAATTGCTGCTTGAAGACCCATGATGCACGCTTCATACTCCGCCATATTGTTGGTGCAGTTGAAACATAGTCGGGCGGTAAATGGAGTATGAGAGCCTTTAGGAGATATGATCACGGCGCCAACGCCATTACCCAAAGCGTTTGAAGCTCTATCGAAGTACATAGACCATCGGGATCCTTCCTCAGGTCCTTCATCCGGTCCAGGTGTCTCACAATCAGTTACCAACATGATATTCTCGTCCGGAAATTCAAAGTTCATAGACTGGTAATCATCCACTGCCTGATGTGCCAAATGGTCTGCCAATACACTTCCTTTGATTGCCTTTTGGGTCGTGTACTGGATGTCATACTCAGTCAAGATCATCTGCCATCTCGCTATTCTTCCGGACAAGGCAGGCTTTTCGAAGAGATACTTGATTGGATCCATCTTTGATATCAACAGAGTAGTATGAGTCAGCATATACTGTCTCAGCCGGCGAGCAGCCCATGCCAAAGCGCAGCAAGTTTTCTCGAGCAGTGAGTATCGGGTCTCACAGTCGGTAAACTTTTTGCTAAGGTAATAAATAGCATGCTCTTTTTGGCCAGACTCGTCATGCTGCCCCAGCACACACCCCATTGAGTTGTCGAGTACTGCCAAGTATAAGATCAGAGGTCTCCCTTCAACTGGTGGCATCAGGATAGGTGGCTCTTGGAGATACTCTTTGATCCTTTCGAAAGCGGCCTGACATTAATCATTCCAAAGTACTACTTGATCTTTCTTTAGCAGCTTGAAGATTGGCTCACAAGTAGAAGTTAGGTGCGAGATGAATCGGGCAATATAATTCAGTCATCCCAGAAAGCCTCTGACTTCTTTCTCTGTTCTAGGAGCTGGCATCTCCTGTATAGCTTTTACTTTTGCAGAATCCACTTGAATACCTTTGTCGCTTACGACGAAACCCAGTAGTTTACCAGACCTCACTCCGAAGGTGCACTTGTTTGGGTTTAACCTCAGCTTGTATAATTTCAACCTATCAAACAGTTTCTGCAGATGGTCAAGGTGTTCTTCCTTAGTATGGGATCTTGCAATCATATCGTCGACGTATACTTCAATCTCATGATGGATCATGTTATGAAACAAAGCAACCATGCAACGCTGATATGTTGCCCCAACATTCTTCAACCCAAAAGGCATGACCTTGTAGCAAAAGGTACCCCACTGAGTAACAAAAGTTGTCTTCTCCATGTCTTCGAGAGCCATTTTAATCTGGTTATAGCCGAAGAAGCCATCCATGAAGGAGAAGACCTTGTGCTGAGCGGTGTTGTCAACCAGAACGTCAATATGAGGTAGAGGGAAATCATCCTTAGGGCTCGCCCTGTTCAAATCCATGTAGTCAACACACATTCAGACCTTACCATCTTTCTTCGGCACTGGAACCACATTGGCCACCCACTGAGGGTAAGAAGTAACTGCTAGAAAACCGGCGTCAAACTGTTTCATAACTTCAACCTTGATTTTCTCAGACATCTCTGGGCGCATACGGCGAACCTTCTGTTTCACTGGAGGATAGTCTTCCTTGGTAGGCAGGCGATGAACCACAATATCTGTATCCAGACCAGGCATATCTTCGTAAGACCAGGCAAAGATCTCAACATAGCCATGCAGCATTTGAATCAAACGTTGTTTCACACTAGCTTCTAGATTTGCACCGATCTTGACCTCTTTCTTATCTGTCTCGATACCCAGATTTACTGTTTCCACTGGCTCTTCATGTGGCTGAATGACCCTCTCTTCTTGAAGTAACAGTCTTGCAAGTTCACCAGGCACTTCACAATCATCTTCACCTTCGTCTTCGGCTAAGTTGATCGGATTTTCGAAGTCATAACCGACAGTAGCAGAGTCGTTACCAGTAGGATCCAGAGTGGATGTGGACCTGTATATGTGAGTGTGTGTAAAATAGCTGTTTTGCAATATATAATAAAGAAAAACAAGGAGCACAAAAATTGAAATGCAAGAACGTCAAATGCTTTTATTAATGATATATGAAAATGACACACATAAAGCTCTCACAAATGAAGCCACTGTGCCCCGGGTAAGACACCGGGCCATAAAGTTTAAAACATTGTCTGTTACAAATTCAAAAACAAAAAGTTTCATTACTGGGTGATAACGGAAACGGGCATAGAATCCTTCGTTGTCCAGTTGCTTAATCCACCGTTGGCAGTCAGGTAGATCCAACTGTCGATATCAAACTCTTCATCATCATCATCCCTGATAGAATTTACCCCTGCCTCTTGTTTAGGCTTCTCTAGTGCTCCGAACTCAATCTCCTTCGCATCGATTAAGTCTTGTACCTTATTCTTCAAAATCCAGCAATCATTTGTATTATGCCCCGGGCTATCAGAGTGGAAAGCACAACGTGCATTAGGGTTATACCTTAGTGATGTTGTATTTGGATTCTTTGGGGCTTCCTTTAGAATCACCAGATTGGTCTTCAGCAACTGTGGCAGAATCTGAGACAAGGTCATGCTGAGACGGGTGAATTGCCTTCGAGGTCTCTCGTCTTTTTGTTGGTTGCTGTGCTGAGGAGCACTAGCAGGTTTTGAAATAACAATCACATTCATAACTTGATGGCATTCAGGTCTATTCTGGTTTCTTGAACTATAGACATCACTGGACTCTTTCTTGAATGGCTTCTTCTCGGTGCTTGACGAAGCACCCTTATGTATCTTACCAGCCTTAATACCAGCTTCTATCCTTTCACCGGTCAAAATAAGCTCTGTAAACCCAGACGAAGAGCTTCCAATTAGATGGTTGAAAAATGGACCAGACAGGGTCCCCAGAAACATGTCAACAAGTTCCCGATCAGCTAAGGGTGGTTGTAATCTTCCGGTGAGGTCTCTCCACTTCTGAGCATAATCTTTGAATCCTTCACCCGTTCCCATTGACATACCCTGGAGTTGGGTACGCGTAGGAGCGAGGTCAGAGTTGTATTGATACTTCCTATAGAATGCAGTAGCCAAATCTTCCCAACTACGGATACTGGCTCCGTCCAACTGATAGAACCACTCAAGCTGAGTCCCTGAGAGACTGTCTTGAAAGAAATGGATCCATAGGTTCTTATCAGCTGTGTACGGCTGAATCTTCCTCACATATGACCGGAGGTGCAGCTTCGGACAAGAAACTCCGTCATACTTAGCAAAGGCCGGTGCCTTGAATTTGTGGGGAATGACTACCCCAGATGATAGACCTAGATCACCAAAGTCCAGACCAGGCACTTTTTGAACTTCCATAGCACTCAACCGGTCTTCCAATTGTTTGTATCTATCCTCAGCAGGAGGATATTGTTCTTCATCGAAGTCCGTCTCTTTGTCGGATACCACAGGGCTAGGAGCCCTCCTTTCCTCTTGATTATCTTTCCTTCCAGATGAGGTGGTCAGATCAACTTCATTCTGTAGCCTATTCCCAAACCTGTGCCCTGTGTTGAACAGGATGGTCCTCTTCTTCTTCTTCTTCTTCTCTTTCAGAATCAGGGTCTTCAGGTCTTGTTGACCCTTAGCTATACTCATGAACAACTCTTGAAATTGGGCATTCTGGGCCTGGAGGGCCTTGATAGCTTGCTCAGTTGAAGGTTCAGCAGACATGATGATTGCTGAAATAAACAGCGAAGAAGATAAGAGACCTGTAATGGGTACCTGTTTATGAAGTGCATGGGATGAAATGCGTATGATTATGATTTCAAAGACAATCGAGAGATTCAAATTTGTAAACGAGAAAGGAAACACACTTTATTAGATAACTTTGTAATTCAAATTGTTCAACAAATTGCCCTTAAGGCGTTACAAGAATGGAAATACTGAAAAGTAAATAAAACTGAAATGGAAATAAACAAAGGCCCATCAAGGCTCCCATGGTCTCTTCTTCTCGGTGCAGACATAATCATTCAGGATCCGCTCGTTCTCCAACTGTCTAGTCAGCTTCTGGATCTTTTGTTCTTGCTCGTTGAACTTCTCTCGGTAAGAATCCCGTTCATCCCTCAGCTGCATCCAAGATCTCTTCAGGGCCCCAATGTCAGTGGGCATATAAGGATGGAGGATGGTTGGAAGAACCCCTTCTTCATTAGCAACTTCAAGAGTGACAGGCCGGACGGCTTCATATGGCATACCCAGCTTTTGGGCACAGATACGGACCCATCTGAGATATGGCTCCATCGGAAGTGAAGTCTTTGGGCCCAGCTCATGTGGATCAGATTGGTGAACTCTATCCCAAGCCCTTATGAATCTGCGATGCTGCTCGTCGCTATCCCCTTGAAAGTCAAAGATGATATGAGGCATTAGCATCTCATGAGGTCCTTCTCTTCTGGCTCTTCCAACTTGACGGAGAGCTAAGCATGGGTTGTAAGAAATTCCTCCATGGGTTCCTATCAATGGAACATTAGGATACTCTCCACAGTGATCAATGATAGTCACCTCATCCATACCCTTGAGAGTCCAGATAATGTCATTATGAGAGAGAGACATCACCCTATAAGCCCACCCCATTCCTTCTTTGTTCTTCAGCACTGACTTAGGGAGGTGAGAAATAAACCACCTCAACAATAAAGGAGCACATCATATTAAGGTTCCCCGCTTTCGGGCAGTACGAGCATAAAGTTGATGAAGAATGTCACCCAAGAGAGTGGGTACAGGATTCTGAGAGATGAAGATCTTTATCGTGTTCACATCAACAAAAGTGTCAGGATTCGGAAACAATACCAAGCCATAAATCAGAAGAGCCAGAATATCCTCGAAGGCCTTGAAGTCTAGACCATCCCAGAAATAGTTATCCTTGCCAACCAAGAACTTAGTCAGAAAGCCTTTTGCTCCACTCCTAGTCTCCCAATTAGCCATTACCTCCTCTTTGGTCAAATGAAGGGCTGCAGCAATCTCTTCGGGCCTAAGGGTCTTCTCCCAACCAGTAAACGGGGTCTTCTCCAGAACAAAGATACCGAGCAGCTCAGAAAACTCCTCTAGGGTGGGAACCAACTGATAATCCTGGAAAGTAAAGCAGTGGTACAGCGGATCATAGAACTGGACCAGAACACACATCATCTGCTCGTCCAATTTGGAGGTGACCAAACTGAGAAGAGAACCATGCCTCTTGATGAAGGAAGTAGTGTCAGGCATCTTGGCAACCAACTCTTTAAGCAAGGTAGGAACTTGGACAAAGTTGATCCGGATGGTATTATTACGCATGGGCATCATGATGACCTACAAAACAGAACAAAGATGAATCCCTCCTGTCTTTGAAATAGGTTAGTCCAATGCAAGATGTATGCAATGTTATGATGTCATGATGTCATGATAGTAGGCACACCACAAGTATCCATAAATAGCAAACATGGTAAAGGCACACAAGTCACACAAAAGAGCCCTTAGATTTCAGGTTGGCAAGGAGCTTAGGTACTACCCTCTTTCAGTTCAGTTGGTTTAAACCTGTCCTAAAAATAGTAACCGGGTTCTAGAGGATCTCGATATCACTGACTACCCTCAATCGGTCATAATTCCAGTTTAGCAACCTTTTCTTGCGGCCGGAATCATCGCGAGAGTTTAGTCTCAATGAGTGTAGCATACTGCTACTGTTCTATGGCCAAGTTGGTCAATTTAAGGTTCTAAGGTCAGTTGGTGCTTAATGACCCCTTAGAAGACCCATATTCTCCTCGTTCCAACACAAGGGATATCGGTACAGACTAAAGTGCCACACCAACGTAGCTACTACTTCAACCGTGTCGGTCTATGCCGGACAGTTCCCTCACAGTTTATTGCTACTTACCTAAAGGGTATCCCCAGATCCGGGTTAGGATCTATAGAACTCCGATACGAACCCACAAAATTAAAGCATACAAAGCATACAATTGAAAACACAATGATCTAATCCTAAGGTACACCTCACTTTAATATTCCCCAGCAGAGTCGCCAGTTCTGTGATACAGTGGGAAGAGAACTGACTGTTTTGGAATACTGGTTCACGTTTTGCGTTTGTTTTCGCAAAATGTCGCGGTAAGCAAGAGTCGCCACCGTCTTTTATTTTATCCAACAAGGAAAGGAAAAAAAGCACAGAAAAATTCCTTTTTCGAGATGTTTCTCGGGTTCGGGAGGTAGATTATAGAAAGGGAAGGTGTTAGCACCCTTTCTATTCGTGGTTATCCACGGGCTCTTAGGTACTTGCTCATTATGTTTTCAAAATTGCTTTTCTTTGTGTTTGTGGGTTTGAAAAGAGTTTTTGTTTGAAAGGTGTAAGTGCGAAAAGTTTTGTTTTGTTTTGAAGAGAGAGAAAGTACTTAAGAACCATCTACCTACTCGAAAAGGGAATTAAACTGTGCTAATGTCCTTTAGACAATGCTAGCCCACTATTGATGAGTAGGTAGCATCGTCGTTTGGAGTTTTCGGGTCAATTCGATTAAGGGATGTGTGGTTACTAAAGCAATGTTAGGACGCCTTAGCGGTAACCCTAATGTCTTAGATCATTTTATCTGAGGCAACCGGTTCGAGGCATCTTATGATCTTTGGATAAGAGGGCAACCTCTAAAACTTCCTATACTCAATGACCATATTTGAAGGCAACCAAGTGAGGTATATCCTAAGAGTGGCATGTGCGAGTGTGTTAGTTCAGTTATATTATCTTTGTACATGTTATGGGTGAGCTATGTTGATTTTAAGTTCATACATTGGATCTTGTCATGCATTCCCTATTATCAAACATCTAACAGTGTATAGTTGCGGAATTTAAATTTGCGGAAATTAAATCTAAACTATTACAAGGCGTCGGGTATTTACATCGCCAAAAACAAACCCTTTAATTTAAATTGCGGAAAGTAGAATAAAGCGATAAATAATTAAAGTTCTAATTAAAAGCTATTACATACCGGAAGCAATTACAATATTGGATAAAACGATACGCGTGCGAGAATCAAATCGGGCGAGTTTTTAGGGTTTTGACCCTTTTTTGAAAGAAAGCATGTTTTTTTAATTAAAAGAAATTAAACCTAAGCTAATTATTAGTTAATTAATAAAAAATATTTTTGGATTCTTTTATATTTAAGGAAATAAAATAAATTTGGTCAAAATTAATAAAAACCTAATTCTACATTAATTTTAATTATTTTGCAAAAGATATTAAAATTACACCTAATTAATACTAAGTTAATTAATTAATACTTATTTACAAAAATAAAGTCAAATTTAATTTTAATAAATAAAAATAATATTTTTGTGATTTTTGATTTTATTAAGAAAAGAATTTAATTAGTTAATGAAATTATAAAAATAAATTAACAAAAACAATTAAATAAAAGAAATATAAAGAAAAAGAAATAACCAAAAAGGGGGTACTGGGCTTGATTTGAATGTGAAAATAGCATTTTCAAGGCCCAACAGGCGCTGGCGTGGGCTGACTTTTTCAATTCTCCATGGCACGTTTGACTAGAGTGTAGGATGGTCATTCAATCTTTGGCCCTTGGATTTGGCCTGAAGGCCATCTGGCACCTGGATCTTTGAGGAGTATGGTGTGCTATGCCTTGGGAACCACATGCAATTACCTGAAGAAAAATGAAACAAATATATTTGGGGACCTGGGATTCGAACCCAGGTCCCATTGGACTATGAACAAACGCACTAACCACCACACCACCTTGTTGCTTTTGTTAGTATAACAGATGGCAATTATTATATTGGAAAACAAAACAAATGCCTGGAAAATAAAAAAACATAGCGCGAGATTTAAATCATCCAATAGGGAGAAGACACATGGTCGTCTTCTTCGTTGAAAAAACCTGGATATTTACCTGCGGATTTTATCTGCAGCTAAATTCCTAGGTTCGTCCTAAAATTAACCCTAGGCTATAGAAATGCAATCCAAAGTCATGGTTCGCTTCGTCTCTCCTTCCTGAGCATCTCTATACCAATTATTTGTCCCAATTTTTCCTGCATAGCAAACGCCTAAAAACAAGGAATGGAAACCCTAGGTTCGGGTGTTACGTTACAAGCCATAAAAACGAAATCAAATATTGCAGAATGCTTAGAAATCACACAAGAGTCATGAATATACCAATGTTTTTTCAAAAAGATGCAAGAATCCAAGGTTACGATTCCATGTACAGGACGAAGTTTAAAGAGACTTACAGTGCGTTTGGCGGTGTTTCAAGGTTTGGTTTTGATTCCAATAGCTTCAGTGGACTCCTGGCAATTGAACCACATTGAGATTTTGGATTGAATTGGCCTCCAATATCGATTTCAGATTCAAGCTTTTCAAGCTTTTTTTTCAAGTTTGGTTTTGTGTATTCTGCAGCCTCTAGGTCGTATTCTTGTGTGCTTCATGTTGTATATGTAACAAGGATTGTATTAGGTTAAATCTTTGGGCTTGAATCCATGTGAATTGATGATTTGAGATTTGATATGATTCATCCATTAAAGGCTTCCAATTTCTTTCCAAATCCAAGATTTTATGCATGATATGGCTTGGCATGAATTTTATTGTGTTCATGATGTTAATTTAAAGTTGTATCAATCAAAAAGATCACAAGTTATTAATATTGAGATTTTATTTTGATTTAAATTGATTAAAAATGAATTAAATCAATAAAAATTAAATAAAATAGAAAAATTAATAATTGGTCATGAAATTGTAGATAGGAAACGTGTGTGGTGTGACTAGATCAAATCAAGTGGAAAAAAGTGGGCCCTTTTGGCAAAATTTGAAGTTTTGGGGATAGTTGACTTTTGGCAATTTTTGAAAAATGCCCAACTTCAACAATGCATAACTTCTTCAATTTTGAATTTTTGGAGGTTTTCTTGGACTTTTTAGAAACCTTGAGATGTCCTATAACCAACCCTTTTTGTCTCATCTCATTTTGAAATTGCATGCTCAAGTTATAAGCTTTGGCAAAAAAGGTGTTTTTGTTGACTTTCAAAAATGACCTATAATGTCCAAATTTGTAAATTTTTGTGAGTGCATTTCTTGATCTTGGGGTGTGAAGATGGATTGTAGTAAATTGCATCCTCTTAAAAATGAGCTTTGGATGGGTCATTTATCATAAAGTATGAGAAAGTTATGCTTGGTCAAAGTTGAGTTGACTTTTCCTACAAAACCCTAATTTAGCAACTTTTTAATCTTGATGAATCTTGAGCAATCCTTGATGAATCATGATCAACCCTTGATCAAATTATGAATTATCCTTCAAAATGAGAATGTTGACAAAAAATATTGAGGTTTGACTGTTTGTAGGTCACAGTTGACTTTTGCCCTAGCACAGTCGATTTTTGGGCCTCTTGAGCAATTGACTGACCAAACTTTCTCTGCAAGGCTTGAAATTTGACATGGATGAACTTGAGAACATATTAGTAAATTGGGGAGCACTTGAGGTCATTTGGATGCAAGGACCTTGATGCAACACAAAACCCTAATTTGAGGTTGACTGCCTTAGGAGGTGATTTGACTGTCCAACTCTTGAGTTATCTTGAGCAACTTGGGAGTTATTCTTGAAATGTCTTGGGAAATATGGGAGGGAAAATTTTCGGGTACAACACATATCAAAAGTTTAACATTGCTACTTTGCAACCTCTTACTCTAAATGGTCAAAGATTTCTTTTCTTACCACTCACCTTTAACATTTTTGAACTCGTAAATTAAGCCAAATATTTATTTCATGTTCACATCAAATACACATTTGTTGCCTATTTAATCATACAAAATTTGTGTTGTTTTATTTATGAACCTCCAATGTTTGAAAACTGATGACTTTATTTAGAAATTTGTCATAACACATTAACTGGTAATGGTCTTAAGAAAGAAAATTTTACTCGCAATAATTTTACAAATACTCATTATCTTATGGTATCATTTATGTTGGTGTACAAGGTTGAATAAGAAAAGAGAGAAATAGAAAGAAAAAAGAGAGACAAAGATGGTTGTAATAAATTTGTTGAGAAAAAAACTCTATTAACAATTGCGTTACTAAAATCCTAGTTATAAACTCGATTAAATACACAAAATAAACCGACATGTATGTCCTAACAAAAGTATGCTTAATATTTAAGCTAACAACTAAGAATACCTTCTAGAAAATATCAAACTATTGCTTCTAACTAAGCAGACTCAGAAGCTTATAGCTTCCGACAAACAATCTCAGAAGCTCTACTACTTCTGAGCAACACTATTTCTGAGTAATAGTCTTAGAAGCTTTTGACTCTAACAACAACTTATGGATATGAATTAATTCTAACACCATCCCTTAATTCATATTCAGCTAATTAAAATTCTACAACACCAATTCCATCCCTCAAATTGATAATGTGTTCAATCTTGACAACTTTAGTTAGAACATCTGTAAGTCACTTCTGAGTGCTACAGTGTGCAACTTCTAGCACTCCATTATGGACTTGACTTCTCAGAAAATGGAACTTCGTGTCAATGTGCTTACTTCTCCCATGCAACACTAGGTTCTTGGCAAGACTTATAGCTGAATTATTGTCAATCATCAATCTCACAGGCTTGCTCAGCTTAACCTTCAGATCATGCAATAAGTTCATAAGCCAAACATCTTGACACGCAACCAAAGCACCTATAGTATATTCAACTTCACAAGTTAACAACTCAACCACATGTTCCTTCTTGGAGCACTAAGAAATGAGACTTCTCAGATACTTGAAAAAGTATCCAAAAGTACTTCTTATGTCAACTCTGTCTCCACACCAATCAGAGTCTGAATAACATATCAGCTCTACATCAGTTTTAACACCAAAAGGGAACAACACTCCATACCTAAGATTCCCTTTAATGTACTTCAGAATCCTGACAGCACCTTGATAATGTAACCACTTTGGTTTGTTCATAAACCTACTCACCATTCTAACTGCATAACAAATGTCAGATATGGTGTTACACAGATACCTCAATGAGCCAACCAACATTTTAAAAATTGTAGCATCTACATTATCACCCTCAACAGCAGAATCCAGGTTGTGATTCGTCTCAGCAGGTGTGATTCTAATCTTGCAATTTGTTAGCTCAAACATCTTCAGAAACTCAAGTTCATACTTCAGCTGATGCAAAATTATACCCTTCTCAGAGTACAAAATCTTCATTCCTAGAAAATATACCATGTTCCCAGATCAGTCATATCAAACTCATTCATCAGCACCTTCTTGAACTTGACTATCTCTTCTGGATATCTCTCTGTTAGTAATATGTCATCAACATAGAGACACACCAGAATCATATTGCTTCCAGAAGTCTACTGCACATAAACGCCATACTTCATCTCACACTTTCTAAATCTTTGCAGCTTGAAAATTGAATCAATTTTCAGATTCCAAGTTGTAGGAGCTTGTTTCAGTCCATACAACACTTTATGTAACCTGTACACCATTCCTTCTTGATTATTTTTCGCAAATCCAGGAGGTTGTGACACGTATACCTCTTCCTATAATAGACTGTTCAAAAACGCAGATTTCACATCCAGATGCATCAGATGCCAATTTCTATTTACATCTATAGCAATCACCAATCTAATTGTTTTATGTCTAGCTATAGGAGTAAACACTTCAAAGTAATCTAGTCTAGATTTCTGTAAAATTTCTCTAGCTACTAACCTTGCTTTGTATTTGCCAATTGATCCATTTTCCTTCAACTTTATCTTGAAAACCCATTTGATGTTGATGACTTTCTTCTCCTTCAGAAGCTTAGTCAACTCCCAAGTCTTGATTCTTTCTATAGCCTAAAGTTCTTCTTTCATGGTCGTTAGCCACACTTTCCTCTTAAGAGCTTCTTCAACACTAACTGGTTCAGAGTCTACCAACATGGCACACTGAACGACTTCTCCCTCAAAGTCTACTTCAGTATCTTGCAACATGTTAAACTCTGCGAATCTCCTTGATATTTATCTAATTCTTTATGGCCTCTGGACTTATTAAGTACTTCCTCTTGATTATGGAACTATGTCAACTTCTAGACTACCTTTAGAAGTTTGACAACCTCCAGAAGCTCCACCTTCAGAAACATGACTACCAAGATCTTGACCACCAGATTCTAGATCATCATTGGGAACTAGATCAGAATCAGATTCACCTTCAGAATCAGAATCATCTTCTGATTCAGACTCGTCTTCAGAGTCTCCTTCAGACTCTAACTCGTCTTCAGAATCTTCAGATTATGAACTATCTTCAGAAGTTACCTCGGGTGTTAACACTACACCAGAGTTGGATTAAGACTTGCTCCAATCTCATGCTTCTGACTCCTTCACAATGACATCTCTTTCGACTTCGATTTTATTAGTTATTGGATAATAAAGCTTGTATGCATCTGTACTGTGGTACCCAATCAATAACATTATTTTGCTTCTATCATCCAACTTCTTTCTCTTAGCATCTGGAACATGTTTATAACAAACTTAACAAAATACCTTGAAATGACTCACACTTTGCTTATCTCTTGTCTATGCCTATAAAGAAATAGTTTCCATTAGCTTCTTTGTTGGACACCTATTGAGCATATATGTTGAAGGTGCAACATCTTCTCCCCACAAGGTGTGACGCAACTTCTTCACTTTCAGCATGCTCCTTGTCATATCAAGCAAAGTTATATTACTTATTTTAGAAAGACCATTGTGCTGAGGAGTGTATGGAGCAGTAACCTCATGCTCAATTACATTCTCTTCACATAACTTGTAGAACTTTGTAGAGTTATACTCACATGCACCATAAGTTCTGAGAACTTTCAACTTCTGACCACTCTGTTTCTCAGCCTTCACTTTGAAATTTTATAAATCGGTAAACACTTCATGCTTAAACTCGATGAGTTCTACCCATGTCATCCTTGTACACTCATCCACAAATGACACAAAATACTTTTTTTTCTCCAAGTGAAGGTATTGGAAATGGTCCACATACATCATAATGCACTACTCCCAGAGCATGTTTTACTCTTGGGGCCACTGTAAGAACAATATTTGGTTCTATAATATTATCTATGAGTTTTCATGATGACAAATGAGTATGATTGTATGAACAATTTTGTTGTACTAATGTTTGTTATTGTTGAGTACTTAACAAATAGGTTCTGCTTCTGATAGATAGCATGGCCAAGACATTAGAAGAGAATTGATTCCGCTTCTATGCTACACAAGTTCTGTTGAACAATAGCAAGACACTCTAGAAGGCTCTGAAGTGTAAGCTCTGATGTTGTTCTAAAGAAACCAGTCAGAAGATCTGAAGACTCGAGTTTCTACTAAAGTCCATATGCTAAAGACTCAAGCTTCTAAAGACAACATGTTCTAAGGAAACAGTTAAAAGATCTGAAGACAGAAGTTGTCACTTAAGTTCAGATGCTAAAGACTCACATTTCTAAAAAACAGTGTGTTTCAAAGAAACAAAGTTAGAAGATCTGAAGACAAAGTTTCTACTGAAGTCCAGATGCTAAAAACTTAGTTTCTAAAATACAACTTGTTTTAAATAAGACAAAGTTAAAACATCTTAAGAGAATTGTTGTACCCCAAAATTTTCCCTCCCATTTTCTTTAAGGCATTCTTCCAATATTCTCAAATACTTAAGGATTCTCAAGAGTTAACCAGACAAACTCACCTCCTAAGCAATGGGTCCACAACTAGTATTTCATCTTAAACAACGGAAAATGGGTTTCAAGGTTCTCAAATTAATTTCATGGTTCATCATAGGTCCTCAATAATTCTTATGTCAAGTTTCAAGTCTTGCATCACATGTTTTCTCAGTCAATGACTCAGATGATTGAAAATCAACTATATTGGACAAAAAGTTAACTATGGTAAACATACAGTCAAACTTCAAGATTTTTTGTCAACATCAACATTTTGAGGTGATATTCATCATTTGATAAAGGGTTGACCATGATTCCTCAAGGAAAGCCCCCAAATCATCAAAGGTTAAAAATTGCCAAAATTAGGATTTTGACTGAAGATTACTGATCATTGACTGTTGACCTAGTGCATGACCTAATAGTTTGAAGCATGATCTCAAGAGCCCAAATACAACATCTTGACCTAATTACATGGCTCAAGACATTTCCAAAGATGCAAGTGATTGATAGTTGAAAATTTGAATCAATTGATGAAAAGTCAACAGTCACTAAAAAGTCAAACTTTGACTTTTTGCTCAACATTGGAATTCAAAAGTCAAGAATCATCGAGATATTCAAAAATATCAAACTTGATCATCAATAATCAAAAGTCAACAAAAGTCACATTTGGAAAATTTTCTCACTTAGAAAAATTCTAAGTGTTTTTGTTCTTAACAAAAGTCCTAACTTCATAGCCATTTTTCACTAAGATCCAAGTTGATTCAAAGAAAAATTTCAACATGAAAGTTGTAGGGATTGATGAATTCTACAACTTTGTCAATGTGGGTTGATTTCCAAAAAGTGCTTAGATTAAGAGATATAAGCTCATGAAGCTAGGATGTTTTTTATCCAACACTTCGAAATTGTTTTACAAGTTTTGATCAGTTTTTTGTCCTAACTTCCTGGCCAATTTTCACCAAGTTACCATTTGATTTAGCCAAAAATCACAACATGAAAGATATGGACAATGTTTCTAGCTTTCCAAAATGTCCAAGAACATAATTTTATCATGCTTAAGCTAGAGGTTTCGAAGAGATGAAGTTGGGTATCTAAGGTTGCATTATAGGTCATTCTTATGACAAGTTCATAACCAAATCTTCAAGCCATGCTGCATAATCCCACTTTGCAGGCCTCTAACCTCCAAAATTATACATAATCAGAAGATTACACACATGTTTGAGCCATGATCCAAGTGATTCAAGCATTGTCCAATGCATCATTCCATTTTTGGGAAAAAGATCACACTTCCATTCCCATAAAGCATGCTTTATGCAATTGTCAACCCTCCTTGAGCCAGTACATTATTTCCTATGCATACACTCGACTTAAAATATTAGATAATATTTCTTAAAGTATCCAACAACTCTATGAGACAAGGTACAATTCCTTGGAACCATGACTTTTCAAAGTTAGTTCAAAATTAAGCAACCAATCCATAACTTGTTATCTTGCAAACCTGGTTACTTCGGCTCCTCAAACCCTTTGCCTATAAATATAAGGGTCTTTAGCAAGCCATATCGCGAGTTCACAAGCCCTCTATCCCTCTCAAACTCTCCCAAGTCAGAATTGGCCAAAACCTCCATTTTTGAGCTTTTTGAAACCTAATCTTCAAATCTCTCAAACCTTACAACTTTTGTCCAAACTAATCATCCAAACACTTCATATACATCATGTATAGTTGATCCAATCCCATGTTTCATCACTGTTACAACATCTTCATCATCCACCATTTTCAAATTCCAATTGTGCAAATTGACTTGGTTGGAGTGATTCATCCACTCTCAGCACCAAGTGAGCATCTAAACAACTTTCTCAGGGTCCAAGCAAGCTCACTAAATCATCATTTCACCTATGGAAGTCGTGTAGAGAGCATTCAGGTTTTATATCAAGAGGTAAGTTTTCCAAACTTTGATATCTTGATTTAAGCATCATTTGCAAATACATTCTGTTGTACCCCAAAATTTGCCCTCCCATATTTCTAAACACATTTCAAGTGAGGTCCTCAAATTGCTCAAGGAAGTCCAAGGGTTGACCAGACAAACTCTCTCCCAAAGGCACTCTACCTCAAATTAGGGTTTCATTTTGCACCAAGATACTTGAGTCAAAAGGATCCCAAATAATCACCATTGTCCTAATATGTTCTCAAGATCATCCATGTCAAGTTTCAATCCTTGCAGAGGAAGTTTGCTCAGTCAATTGCTCAAAGGCCTGAAAATCGATTATGCTAGGGCAAAAGTCAACTGTGGTCCACATACAGTCAAACTTCAAGATTTTTGGTCAACATCCTCATTTTGAAGTATTATTCATCATTTGATCAAGGTTTGGTCATGATTCCTCAAGGATTGCTCACAATTCATCAAAACCCAAAAGTTGCTAAATTAGGGTTTTGTAGGAAAAGTCAACTCAACTTTGACCAAGCATAACTTTCTCATACTTTATCAAAAATGACCCATCCAAAGCTCATTTTGAAGATGATTCCATTCCATACAAATCATATTCATCTCCCAAGTTCAAAATATGCACTCACAAGAAGATATGAATTTGGACATTATAGGTCATTTTGAAAAGTCAACAAAAACACCTTTTGGGTCAAAGCTTCATACATGAACTTGGAAGATTATATTGAGATAAGACCAAAAGGGTTGCTTAGAGGACATCTCAAGCTTTCTAAAAAGTCCAAGAACACATATCTAGGGTCAAAATTGAAAGAGTTATGCATTGGCAAAGTTGACCCTTTTTGCAAAATTACCAAAAGTCAAATGTGTCAAAAATTGCATTTTTTGCTAAATGGGCCTAACTTTTTATGATTGCACTGAGTTTGTAATGTGACTCACGACCCATGAGCCCTTACACTTGTCATTATTTTATTTTTGTTATTTATTTTTATTTTATTTCAATTAAATCAAATAAAATCAAAATAAAATAATGAAAAAAATCAAAAACTAATCAAATCTTGAGATTTTGTGCATGTTTAGGTCTATTATACAGCTGGAAGTGAGATCAAATCGTGCAAGGCTCATATGGATACAAAAAGATTGCATTTTGCTTGATTTGGAAAGATTTGCACAAAGGATCAAATCATGAATCAATAATCATAATTGAGAGAGATTTGATACAAGTTTGTAACCCTAATTCATTATAGGGTACATAAGGAACAATTGCAGACCAAAAACAAGAGGGGAGAGGCGTGCAAAACAGAAAGCAAAGTTGCAAAAATTCAAGAAAAGTTGTAAATCAATTTTCAGGATTCAGGCTATCTCAAGCCATTCTAAGCATCCCAATCGCTTGTTGGATATCCCTGGATCACATTGCAACCATTAGCAAGCTTCCTCAAGCCTTGAAACACGTTGTAAGTTTCACCCGACTTCCATATTTTCTTGAAATCAAATACGGTAATTATGGCATATTTAGCATGTTTGATTGGTACATTCATGATCCTTGAGTTATTTGCAAGCTATTGATTATATCCAATTGCGTTTTTACTGACTATACACCAAGATGCCATAGTTAGGGTTCTTGCTTCATTTTTAGGGTTTTTCTGTACAGGAACAATTGGCCATGGATAATGGTACCATGATGCTCGTGAGGTTGCAACGAGTTGATCGGTACCATTGGTTGTGATTTATCATGCTTGCACAAGAATTTTGGAGAAGAACAGGTTTGTACCTACACTCAGATGACCGTAGGTAAAAGTCAAGAAACTTTTAGCAATGGTGGGAGGAAGAAGAAGGATAACGTGGCACTCCATGACTCGTCCATTTGAATTTCGCGTGTTTCAAAACGTGGCTTTTTGGTTTTATCATATAACATTCTTTTGTTATTTTTTATACAACTAATACAACCAGCTCAGCTGGCAAGCGTGTAGTGGATGAATGCTGAAGAACCTGGGTTTGATCCCCAGGTCCCCATATTGTTTCATATTATTTTGCTTTGCATGATCAGGTGCACAAGTGTCCCATAAGTCCACCATACGTCCTCAGTGTCCAACCATCAGATCATCAACCTGCCAGATCTAAGGCCTTCTCCCATGAGGGTCCACCATGGGTATAAGTCAAGCAAGCGCAAGAGATTGGAAAAGTCAAAGAGACCAGGAGTTATTGGGCCAAGAATTTCCAATCACACCCCCCCCCCTTTTGCTGAAACAACACCAGGCCCATTCTTATTCTTTCTTTTTATTTTCTTTTATTTAATTTAATTTGTTTAATTTATTTTCTAACACAAAATTAATTCCTTTTTTTCACAAAAAAATCATAAAATCAAATTTCACAAATTTAGAATTTATTTTATTTTATCAAATTTAATTTAATATTAGTTTAAATTTAATTTAGGTTAATTCTAACTTATTTTATATATTTAAAATCAATTAGAAAAATTAGGGTTTGTTCATGATTTAATTTTTATTTTCTTTCATAAAATATAAAAATACAAAAATAGGTTAATTTAATTATTTTTCTTAATTTAAATTAATTAGTAATTAGTTTTTTTATTTATTCAATTAAACTTTATTTCCTTAAAATAATCAAAAAACCATAAAAAAATGATTTTTCTTTTAATTAGGCTTAGTTGGGGTCAAAACCCTAAATCTTTCTTTCTCGATTCATCGCGCGCGTTTACTATTTTTGCAATATTAATGTAACTGCTTACGGTATATAATAGTTTAATTAGGATTTTCTTTTATTTTATCATTTTACGGGTTTTTGGCTATGTAATTAATCCCTCCCTCGAAACCTTGTAATAGCGTAGGTTTTACTTTCCCACATTTTAATTCTCGCAAATATTAACTGTTAGATGTATGTTAATAGGATTGTATGACAAGATTGCATGACAATTTAAAATGGCTAGAAAACCCTAATGTGCAAAGATAATAATTGAAATCAAATCACTCGCACATGCGCACTCTTAGGGTATACTCTCACTTGGGTTTCCTTCGGTAAACGGTCATTAAGTATAGGGTGTCTTAGTGGTTTCCCTCCTGTCTAAACAAAGATCAAAAGTCCCGTTCGAAAATGTTGCCTCGGTAACATCGCCTCGGAAATGTTGCCTCGAATATGATCTTAAGACTTTAGGGTTATTACTAAGACGTCCTAACATTGCTTTAGTGATCATACGTCCCTTTCGAATTGACCCTTACAACTCCAACGACGGTGTTACCTATTTCTCAATAGTGGGATAGCGCTGTCTAAAGAAAACAAGAACAGAAACTATCCTTTTTCGAGTAGGTAGATGCTAGTAGGTACTTGCTCAAAATCGAAACTTTTTCACACCAAACACTTTCTTCAAACAAAGTTTTCAAAACAACTTTGTAACACTCTTGAGGACAGAAATAAGGGTTAAAATAAAGTGTGATGCGGTGGGAGAGAACTGACTGTTTTTCGGAATGCTGGTTTGCGTTTTGCGTTTGTTTTTGCAAAATGTCGCAGTAAGCAAGAGTCGCCACCGTCTTTTATTTTATCCAACAAGGAAAGGAGAAAAGCACAGAAAAATTCCTTTTTCGAGATGTTTCTCGGGTCCGGTGGGTAGATTATAGAAAGGGAAGGTGTTAGCACCCTTTCTATCCGTGGTTATCCACGGGCTCTTAGGTACTTGCTCAAAGTGTTTTCAAAATTGCTTTTCTTTGTGTTTGTGGGTTTGAAAAGAGTTTTTTGTTTGAAAGGTGTAAGTGCGAAAAGTTTTGTTTTGTTTTAAAAGGAGCAAGTATTTAAGAACCATCTACCTACTCGAAAAAAGAATCAAACTATGCTAATATCCTTTAGACAATGATATCCCACTATTGATGAGTAGGTAGCACCTTCGTTGGAGTTTTAAGGGTCAATTCGATTAAGGGACGTGTAGTCACTATAGCAACGTTAGGACGCCGTAGCGGTAACCCTAATGTCTTAGATCATTTTATCCGAGGCAACCGTTTCGAGGCATCTATGATCTTTGGACAAGAGGGAAACCTCTAAAGTGACCTATACTCAATGACCACGTTCGAAGGCAACCAAGCGAGGTGTACCCTAAGAGTGCGCATGTGCGAGTGTGTCGTTTCGGTTAATTTTATCTTTGTACATGTCAATGGTTATCTATGTTGATTTTAGGTTAAAGATTTGATCTTGTCATGCATTCCCTATTATCAAACATCTAACAGTTTATAAAATGCGGAAATTAAATTGCGGAAATTAAATCTAACTATTACAAGGCGTCGGGTATTTACATCGCCAAAAACAACCCTTGAAATTAAAATGCGGAAAGTAAAATAAAGCGATAAAATAAGTTAAAGTCCTATTAAAACTATTACATTCTGGGAAACAATTACATCAATATCATAAATGGATCACATGCGGGAAAATTAAATCAGGCGCATTTTTTAGGGTTTTGACCCTTTTTGAAAGAAAAGATTTTTTGTTATTTTTTGAATTAAAAGGAAATAAACTAAGTTAATTAAATAAATAAATTAATTAATTAAGAAAAAGATATTTTTGGATATTTGGATATTTAAAGAAATAAAATAAATTAATCAATGTTAGTAAAAACCCTAATTATCTAAATTAATTTTAATTATTGCAAAAATATTAAAAGTTATACCTAATTAAAACTAAATTAATTAAGTTAGTACTTATTTACAAAAATAAAAAAATGATGAATTTAATTTTAATAAATAAAATATATTTTTGGTTTTTTTTTATTTTATGAGGAAAAAATTTAATTGGTTAGTGATGATAAAAATAATTAATAAAACAAATAAATAAATAAAATGAAAAGAAAGAAAAATAAATACTCAAGGGGGTTTCTGGGCCCAAAAGGAGGTGAGATAGCAATTTTCCAGGCCCATAGTGCAAGCTTGCGCTGACTTTTAAGATCCAATGGGCGTCCATTGACTTGAGAATATGGTGGACTTGCAATCTTGGCCACCAGATCTGGCCTAGGGGCATCTGGCAGGCATCTGGATGAAGGACCATGGTATGCTACGCGTTTGAATTCACACCCAATAATCTGTTGAAAAATAATACAAAGTAATATGGTGGACCTGGGATTCGAACCCAGGTCCTGCAAGCCTTTGAAAAACACGTCTACCATTGTGCCACTGCTTTCCATTTGTTAGTGTATTAGGAATTAATAATAATAAAATAAAGACAAATCACTGGATCAGAAAAAAAAATAAAAAGCGCGCAACGTTTGAAACAACCAATGGGAGGGAGACGCGTCAGCGTCTTCTTTGTTGGACCTGGTTATTTACCTACGGATTTTTCTCCACAGCTAAATTCGTAGCTCATTCCTAAAACTATTTCTAGGCCACGAAAATCAATTCCAAGCACATGGTTGTGCTCGTCTTCTTCCACTGATTACGTCCATGTCCATTATTAGCATCAATTTTACCTGCAATTAAAATGCCCAAAAACAAGAACCAAGAACCCTAGAATCGGCTAGGGGGTTACAGGCTATAAAAATATAATCAAATTATGCAGAAAGTTTAGAAATTACTCAAGGATCATGAACATGTCAATGATTTGTCAAGAAAATGCCAGAATGAGAGGTTGCGATTTCAAATGCAGGGCGGTGTTTCGAAGGACTTACAGCGCGATTGAGAGGGTCTGGGAGTTTGCTTTCGATTGCTATTGACTCAGTGGATGTCCAGCAAGAGGATAGCGTTGAGGTTTTGTGTTGAAAGCACCTCTAGGATGGATTTCAGTTTCAAGCTTTTTTGCAATATTTTTCAAGTTTGGTTTCTGTGATTTGGCCATCTCTAACCTCTTTTTCTCGTGCCTTTGGTTTGTATAAGTAATATGGATTGAATTAGGTCAACTTTATTGGGCTGAATCCTTATGCATTGATGTTTGAAGATGTGATTTGATTCACCATTAAAAAGCTTCCAAATTTGCCAAAAATCCAACTTTTTATTCATGATATGGTGAGATACAAGTTTGATCATGTCCATGATGACAATTAAGGCCTGTATCAATCAAAAAGATCCTAAGTTATCAATATTTAGATTTTATTTGATTTAAATTGATTTAAAATGAATTAATTCAATAAAAAATCAAATAAAATAGAAAAAATAAAAAATGGACACATGGATGAAGCTAGGACACATGTGTAGTGTGACAAGATCAAATCAAGTGTAAAAGAATGGGCCCATGTGACAAAATTTGAAGTTTTGGGGATAGTTGACTTTTGGCAATTTTGGAAAAATGCCCAACTTCAACAATGCGTAACTTCTTCAATTTGGAACTTTTGGAGGTGTTATTTGACTTTTTATAAAGCTTGAGATCTCTTATAACCAACCCTTTTTGTCTCATCTCATTTTGGTATTCCATGCTCAAGTTATAAGCTTTGAAAAAAAAGGTGTTTTTATTGACTTTCAAAAATGACCTATAATGTCCAAATTTGTAACCTTTTGTGAGTGCATTTATTGATCTTGGTGTGTGAAGATGGATTGTATGAAATTGCATCCTCTTCAAAATGAGCTTTGGATGGGTCATTTCTAATAAAGTATGAGAAAGTTATGCTTGGTCAAAGTTGGGTTGACTTTTCCTACAAAATCCTAATTTAGCAACTTTTGAATCTTGATGAATTTTGAGCAATCCTTGATGAATCATGATCAACACTTGATAAAATGATGAAATAAACTTCAAAATGAGAATGTTGACAAAAAATCTTGAAGTTTGACTATTTGTAGGTCACAGTTGACTTTTGCCCTAGCACAGTCGATTTTTGGACCTCTTGAGCAATTGACTAACCAAACTTCCTCTGCAAGGCTTGAAATTTGACATGGATTAACTAGAGAACATATTATGAAATTGGGGAGCACTTGAGGTAATTTGGATGTAAAGACCTTGATGCAACACAAAACCCTAATTTGAGGTTCACTGCCTTAGGAGGTAGCTTGACTGTCCAACTCTTGAGCAATCTTGGGCCACTTGGAGATTTTTCTTGCAATGTCTTGAGAAATATGGGAGGGAAAATGTTGGGGTACAACAGCTGCCCATGTTCAATCTTCTTAAACCTGAGGATATAGATTAGCTTTCGGGCCTTTCGTGATCCGAAGGTGGAAGATGATTGAACACTAGAGTGCCCAGAAATTTGCACTCGCATGAAGTGGTATCAGTCTGGTGATGTCGGGAATGGGCTTACAGATGCCATTTGGAGACTGTTGATAGGTGATCTGAACTCCGACTGGAATAGGAATCAGGGAGATCTTCGCGGCGATCTGAATGAACCAGAGGAGGTCTTGGATTAACTTTGACTGGATCGATATCAGAAAAATCTTTAGAAATCAATTTAATTGGACCAGACAAGGTCTTAGAATGGCTTCAACTGGATCGGCATCAGAAAAATCTTTAGGAATCAATTTAACTGGACCAGAGAAGTTCTCGGCGCATTTGACTAGATCCGCATCAGAAAAAATTTTAGGAATCGATTTAACTGGACCAGACAAGGTCTTGGAATAACTTCAACTGGATCGACATCAGAAAAATCTTTAGGAATTGATTTAACTGGGCCAGAGGAGGTCTTGGCGCCTTTGGCTGGATCGACATCAGAAAAATCTTTAGGAATCGATTTAACTGGACCAGACAAGGTCTTGGAATAACTTCAACTGGGTCGGCATCAGAAAAATCTTTAGGAATCGATTTAACTGAACCAGAGGAGGTCTTGGCGCCTTTGGCTGGATCGGCATCAGAGAAATCTTTAGGAATCGATTTAAATAGACTAGACAAGGTCTTGGGTTAACTTCAACTGGATCGGCATCAGAAAAATCTTTAGGAATCGATTTGACTGGACCAGGGGAGGTCTTCCATATAGTCAAGGATTTAACTGCATCTTTCCTGAAAGACAAAGGTCAGTCATATGCAATGCATGAAATGGATCAAGCAATGATGTTCTCAACATAAATGAGATTGTACTATATGATGCTTATATGCATGTATCATGATGTATGGAAATGTGATGTTTTAGCTGGGGAAAATAAATCCCGGAGCTGCTGGAGAAAGGAGTTGAATTCTTCGCTTCCGCTGGGGATGGTGAACGAAGGTGAATGCGAGAATAAACCTGCAGGAGAAGATAACTTCGTTTGGGAATAACTGATGAGGAGAATACTTTGTGGGGAAGAGATGCTCTGCTGAAGATTCCACTGATAAACTCTACTGGGGATGGATTACCGTTGCTGGTGATACTAAATCTGTTGAGGATTGAATTCCTGTTTGTGAAAGGAAAGAACTTCGCTGGGGATGATCTTTCAGTTGCAACTTGCTGGGGATAAACCTGTTAGACTTTTGTGGGGATAAGTCTCTGAGTTCTGTTGGGAATGATCCTTTGAACTTGGCTGGGGAGATTTATTTTGTACTCCGCTGGGGGTAAATTTCCAGACTCTACTGGGGATGATGCCTCAACTCTGTTGGGGAAGCTTTTTCAGACCATGCTGGGGAAATATTGACTCCACTGAGGGGAATATCCTGTATTCTGTCGGGGAACAATCTTATACTCTGTTGGGGAATACTAAGACTGCCGGGGATATTAAGCCTCTTTAGTGCCGATGGTAGATAAACTCTGCTTGGGGAGCGCATTACTGATTTGTTCATAGTTGCAAGTCTCAGCTGGGGAGAGTTGCCATTACTGTATTACTCTGCGAGGAGTTAAGATATCTTAGCCATATTCTTCAGCTGAATCTACCTTTGTACCTGGTGGACAGAGCAACTATACAGCTTGGACAATTCTTATTTGCCCCTGTTTCTGATATTACTAGTAATCGTCCTTGTTTCGCATGTAAATTTTTATGAGCGGCAATTAATGTCAAATGCATATATCAAAAATGAACATTGGACGTTCTTTGCGAATCAAAACAGATAAAGGTAAAACAGTTTGAAATTTCTTTGAAAATGAATTGGTATTGATCTTGAAATTTTGGCCTGTAAATAGACATTTTTGTACAAGAGGCTGACGTCATAGTAAGAGAACACCGCCGAATAATAGAATTTACACAATTTGTGAAAAACTAAACAAAACAGCTATGTGAATGATACCACTGGGTTTCAACTCTGTTATTGCCTTTATGTCCTTGAGCATCTCATCACTTTGCTGCTTGGTTGAAGATGAATCAGATTGATTAATGCCGTCTGAGCTTGATAGTCGATACCGAAGTCTGGATGCAAGGTGATCCAATGAGACATAGTGTTACGCTTTGATCCCTAACTTTTTCCTGGACCTCCCTTTCGGGTTTTCAGTCCACCAGGATACCCTTTTTTTCCCAAGCCGCCCTTTCAGGTTTTCGACTTGCCGGGTGTACAGATTTTTCATTTTCATCCCTCATTTTTGCCAGAACCCTTTTGGTTCACCGGGACGCCCTTATTTTTGCCTAGGCCAGTCAACCTAGCGGGTCTTTGATCATGCGTAGTATATTTTCACTATGTCTGCATTGACGGGGTGAGGAAGGTCGTCACCATCCATTGTGGTTAGAATCATCGCTCCTCCTGAGAAAATGTTCTTAACCACAAATGGCCCTTCGTAAGTAGGGGTCCATTTTCCCCTGGGATCACCTTGAGGTAGAATAATGCGCTTGATTACCAGATCCCCAACTTGATACTCTTTTCGTCTAACTTTTTTGTTAAATGCCTTGATCCGTTTTTGGTACGTCTGAACATGACAAATAGCAGTAAGTCTCTTTTCGCCGATTAGGTTCAGCTGATCAAGCCGAGTCTGAATCCAGTCATCTTCACTCAAACCTGCATCCTTCATGATCCAAAGAGAGGGTATCTTAACTTCAATGGGCAAGAGTGCCTCCATGCCATAAACCAAGGAATAGGGTGTTGCCCATGTTGATGTTCGTGCTGAGGTACGGTACCCATGAAGAGCAAACGGTAACATCTCGTGCCAGTCTTTGTATGTCACTGTCATGTTCTGCACAATCTTCTTAATGTTCTTATTAGCCGCTTCTACAGCTCCATTCATCTTCGGATGGTAAGGAGAAGATTTGTGATGCTGTATCTTGAATTGCTCGCAGAGCTCGGTGATCATCTTGTTGTTGAGATTGGTACCATCGTCCGTAATGATCCTCTCTGGTACACCGTATCGGCAGATCAGATTATGCCGAATGAACCGTGCCACGACATTCTTGGTTACAGTAGCAAAGGAAGTTGCTTCAACCCACTTCGTAAAGTAATCAATTGCTACCAGGATGAAACGATGCCCGTTAGATGCCGTAGGTCTGATCTCGCCGATCATGTCAATGCCCCCACATTGAAAAAGGCCAAGGTGCCGTCAAGACGTTCAGAGGAACTGGATGTATGTGCACCTTATCAACATAGACTTAGCACTTGTGACATGTCCGAGAATGCTGATAACAGTCGGCTTCCATTGTGGACCAATAATATCCTGCCCGAAGGATCTTATTTTCCATGGTGTGTCCACTAGAATGAGTTCTGAAAGTACCTTCATGTAACTCTGCCATGATCCTTTCTGCTTCATTCTTATCCACACAACGCAGTAAGGTTGAATCATGGTTACGCTTGTAAAGGATGCCATTGCTAATGAAGAACTTCGCCGCGAACCTCCTCAGAAACTTCTTGTCATTAACAGATGCACCCTCAGGGTATTCCTGAGCTTCAAGATACCTCTTCACCTCATGAAACCAGGGTTTATCTTCTACCTCTTCAGTCTCAATGTTACAATAATGTGCAGGTTCATCCAATCTTTCAATGATAATCCGGGGAGCTTCGTTGTCCCAATTGACTTTGAACATAGAAGACATCGTAGACAGCGCGTCCGCCAACTGATTCTCCTCTCTAGGGAAGTGTTCAAAGGTCATCTCCTCAAAATGTGGAAGCAACGTCAATACATACTCCTTGTAAGGAATCATATTTGGGTGTTCCTTATCCCACTCGCCTTTGATCTGACTGATCACGAGAGAGGAATCTCTGAAGACACTTAGAAACTTAATTCTTAGGTCAATTTTTGCTCGAAGACCCATGATGCACGCTTCATACTCCTCCATGTTGTTGGTGCAGTTGAAACATAGTCGGGCGGTGAACGGAGTATGAGATCCTTTAGGAGATATGATCACGGCACCAATGCCATTACCCAAAGCGTTCGAAGCTCCATCAAAGTACATAGACCATCGGGATCCTTCCTCAGGTCCTTCATCCGGTCCAGGTGTCTCACAATCAGTTACCAATATGATATTCTCGTCCGGGAATTCAAAGTTCATAGACTGGTGTGATACGGTGGGAGAACTGACTGTTTTTGGAATGCTGGTTCGCGTTTTGCGTTTGTTTTTGCAAAATGTCGCGGTAAGCAAGAGTCGCCACCGTCTTTTATTTTATCCAACAAGGAAAGGAAAAAAGCACATAAAAATTCCTTTTCCGAGATGTTTCTCGGGTCCGGGGGGTAGATTATAGAAAGGGAAGGTGTTATCACCCTTTCTATCTGTGGTTATCTACGGGCTCTTAGGTACTTGCTCAAAGTGTTTTCAAAAATTGCTTTTCTTTGTGTTTGTGGGTTTGAAAGAAGTTTTTTGTTTGAAAGGTGTAAGTGCGAAAAGTTTTATTTTGTTTTGAGTGAGCAAGTACTTAAGAACCATCTACCTACTCGAAAAATAAATCAATCTGTGCTAATGTCCTTTAGACAATGCTATCCCACTATTGATGAGTAGGTAGCGTCGTCGTTGGAGTTTTAAGGGTCAATTCGATTAAGGGACGTATGGTCACTAAAGCAATGTTAGGACGCCTTAACGGTAACCCTAATGTCTTAGATCATTTTTTCGAGGCAACCGTTTCGAGGCAACTATGATCTTTGGACAAGAGGGCGACCTCTAAAACTTCCTATACTCAATGACCACGTTCGAAGGCAACCAAGTGAGGTGTACCGTAAGAGTGCGGATGTGTTGTTTCGGTTAATTTTATCTTTGTACATGTCATGGGTGAGCTATGTTGATTTTAGGTTCAAACATTTGATCTTGTCATGCATTCCCTATTTATCAAACATCTAACAGTTTATAAGTTGCGGAAATTAAATTGTGGAAATTAAAACTAACTATTACAAAGCGTCGGGTATTTACATCGCCAAAAGCAACCCTTGAATTCAAAATGCGGAAAATAAATAAAGCGATAAAATAATTAAAGTCCTAATTAAAGTTATTACATTCCGGAAGCAGATACAATATTGGATAAAAATGGATCGCGTACGAGAAAATTAAATTGAATGCGAGTTTTTTAGGGTTTTGACACTTTTTTGAAAGTAAGTGATTTTTTTGGTTTATTTTTGAATTAAATGGAATTAAACTAAGTTAGTTAAATAAATTAATTAATTAAAAAAAAGATATTTTTGGATTTTTGGATATTTAAAGAAAATAAAATAAATTAATCAATGTTAGTAAAAACCCTAATTATCTAAATTAATTTTAATTATTGCAAAAATATTAAAGTCATTTCCTAATTAACTAAATTAATTGAATTAATATTTATTTACAAAAAATAAAATGTTGAATTTAATTTTAATAAATAAAATATATTTTTTGGTTTTTTGATTTTATGAGAAAAAAAAGTTTAATTGGTTAGTTAAAAAAAATAATGAAACAAAACAATTAATTAAAAGAAATAAACAAAGAGAAAATAAAGAGAGTTAGAAATAATGGGCCTGATCAGGGGGGTTTGTTTAGCACTTTCAAAGGCCCATTTGTAAGCAAGCCTGGTTGAATTTCTAATTCTCTACGCGCACGTTGACTTGAGAGCATGATGGACCTTCAACCTGAGTCATCAGATTTGGCCTGGGGCCATTTGGCAGGCATCTGAGTGAGGGTGTATGGTGAACCACGCATTGGAGTTTGTATTGGAATACCTGTGAGAAAAATATAACAAATATGTTGGGGACCTGGGATTCGAACCCAGGTCTCATTGGATTTTGAACGTTTGCCTTGCCACCCAACCATTGCACATCATTTGTTATTATAATAGATAACAATTATTATATGGAGAAAATAATTAATATGCCAGAATTATAAAAAACACGCGCGAGATTTGAACTAACCAACCAGGGGAAGACGCGTCATCGTCTTCCTTGTTTCCCTTGTAATATTTCCTGCGGATTCATATCCGCAGCTGAATCCCTAGGTCAAACCTAAAAACCATTATAGGCCACGAAAATCATTTCCAAACACATGGTTGTGCTGTCTCCTTGCACTGATCACGTCTATGCCCATCAATGGCATTGATTTTACCTGGAAAAGAAAAGCCCAAAAATACAAACCAAGAACCCTAGATTCGGGCATGGCGCTACAGGTCATATAAACACAATTAGTTAATGCAGAAAGCTTCTAAATGGAACGATAAGCATGAATATGTAAAGATTTTACCAAAAAAGTGCAAGAATATGAGGATACGATTTCAAGTGCATAGAGGTTTTCAGAGAGACTTACAGCGCGATTCAGAAGGTATGAGAGCTTGCTTTTGATTGCTTTTGACTCAGTGGATGTCCAGCAAATGATTGGCGTTGAGCTTTGCCTTTGAATTTGCCTCTAGGAGTGATTTCAGTTTCAAGCTTTTTTGACAATTTTCCAAGTTTGGTTCTTGTGATTTTGCAGCCTCTAGCCTCTCAAACTCGTGCCTTTGCATTGTATATGTAATATGGAGTGAATTAGGTCAAGTTTTGGGTCTTGAATCTTTGTGCATTGATGTTTTAGGATTTGATTTGATCCTCCATTGAAAACCTTCCAACTTTGTCCAAAATCCAATATTTTGTTCATGATATGGCTTGATACGGATTTGATCATGTCCATGATGACAATTAAGACCTATAACAATCAAAAAGATCCTAAGTGATCAATATTTGGATTTTATTTGATTTAAATTGATTTAAAATGAATTAATTCAATAAAAAATCAAATAAAATAGAAAAATTAATAAATGGACACAAGGCTGAAGCTAGGACACATGTGTAGTGTGAAAAGATCAAATCAAGTGGAAAATAATGGGCCCATTTGGCAAAATTTGAAGTTTTCGGCATAGTTGACTTTTGGCAATTTTGCAAAAATGCCCAACTTCAACATTTCATAACTTCTTCAATTTTGAACTTTTGGAAGGGTTCTTGGACTTTTTAGAAATATTAAGATGTCCTATAACCAACCCTTTTGGTCTCATATCATTTTTATATTCCATGCTCAAGTTATAAGCTTTGGATAAAAATGTGCTTTTGTTGACTTTCAAAAATGACCTATAATGTCCAAATTTGTAACTTTTTGTGAGTGCATTTCTTGATCTTGGGGTGTGAAGATGGATAGTAGGAAATTGCATCCTCTTCAAAATGAGCTTTGGATGGGTGATTTCTAATAAAGTATGAGAAAGTTATGCTTGGTCAAAGTTGAGTTGACTTTTGCTACAAAACCCTAATTTAGCAACTTTTGAGTCTTGATGAATTTTGAGCAATCCTTGATGAATCATGATCAACCCTTGATCAAATGATGAAATATCCTTCAAAATGAGAATGTTGACAAAAAATCTTGAAGTTTGACTATTTATAGGTCACAGTTGACTTTTGCCCTAACATAGTCGAATTTTGGACCTCTTGAGCAATTGACTGACCAAACTTCCTCTGCAAGGCTTGAAATTTGACATGGATGAACTTGAGAACATATTAAGACATTGGGGAGCACTTTAGGTCATTTGGATGCAAGGACCTTGATGCAACACAAAACCCTAATTTGAGGTTGACTGCCTTAGGAGATGACTTGACTGTCCAACTCTTGAGCAATCTTGAGCCACTTGGTGATTTTTCTTGCAATGTCTTGAGAAATATGGGAGGGAAAATTTTGGGGTACAACAGCTTCCCCTGTTCAATTGTCTTAAACCTGAGGATAATGATTGGCTTTCGAGCCTTTCGTGATCCAAAGGTGGAAGATGATTGAACACTAGAGTGCCCAGAAATTTGCACTCGCATGAAGTGGTATCAGCCTTGTGATGTCGGGAATGGGCTTACAGATGCCATTTTGAGATTGTTGGTAGGTGGTCTGAACTTCAACTGGAATACAAATCAGGGAGATCTTATCGGTGATCTGACTGAACCAGAGGAGGTCTTGGATTAACTTTGACTGGATCGGCATCAGAAAAATCTTTAGGAATCAATTTAATTAGACCAGGCAAGGTCTTGGAGTAACTTCAACTGGATCGACATCAGAAAAATCTTTAGGAATTGTCTTAACTGGACCAGAGGAGGTCTTGGCGCCTTTGACTGGATCAGCATCAGAAAAATCTTTAGGAATCGATTTAACTGGACCAAACAAGGTCTTGAAATAACTTCAACTAGATCGGCATCAGAAAAATCTTTAGGAATCGATTTAACTGGACCAGAGAAGGCCTTTGACTGGATTGGCATCAGAAAAATCTTTAGGAATCGATTTAACTGGACCAGACAAGGTCTTGAAATAACTTCAACTGGATCAGCATCAGAAAAATCTTTAGGAATCGATTTAACTGGACCAGAGGAGGTCTTGGAATAACTTCAACTGGATCGGCATCAGAAAAATCTTTAGGAATCGATTTGATTGGACCAGAGAAGGCCTTTGACTGGATGGGCATCAGAAAAATCTTTAGGAATCGATTTAACTGGACCAGACAAGGTCTTGGAATAACTTCAACTGGATCGGCATCAGAAAAATCTTTAGGAATCGATTTAACTGGACCAGAGAAGGTCTTGGAATAACTTTGACTTGATCGGCATCAGAAAAATCTTTAGGAATCGATTTAACTGGACCAGAGAAGGTCTTGGAATAACTTTGACTGGATCGGCATCAGAAAAATCTTTAGGACTCGATTTAACTGGACCAGACAAGGTCTTGGGATAGCTGAGAACTTTAACTGTATCTTTCCTGAAAGGTAAAGGTCAGTTATATGCAATGCATGATATATATCAAGCAATGATGCTCTCAACATAAATGAGATTGTATTGTATGATGCGTATATGCATGTATCATGATGTATAGAAATGTAATGTTTTAGCTGGGGAAAATAAATCCCGGATAGCTGCTGGAGACAAGAGTTGAGTTCTTCGCTTCCTCTGGGGATGGTGAACGAAGGTGATTGCAAGAATAAACATGCAGAAGAAGAGAACTTCGTTGGGGAATAAACTGATGAGGAGATTACTATGTGGGGTAGAGATGCTCTGCTGAGGACTCCGCTGATAAATTCTACTGGGGATAGATTACCGTTGCTGGTGATACTGAGTCTGTTGAGGATTGAATTCCTGCTTGTGAAAGGAAAGAACTTCGCTGGGGGTGATCTTTCAGTTGTGACTTGCTGGGGACAACCCTGTTAGACTTTTATGGGGATAATCCTCTGAGTTCTGTTGGGAATGATCCTTTGAACTTGGCTGGGGAGATTTATTTTTGTACTCCGCTGGGGATAAACTTCCAGAGTCTACTGGGGATGATGCTTCAACTCCGTTGGGGAAGCTTTTTCAGACCATGCTGAGGAAATATTGGCTCCATTGGGGATATCCTGTATTCTACCGGGGAACATTCTAATACTCCGTTGGGGAATATTAAGACTGCCGGGGATATCGAGCCCTTTTTAGTGCTGATGGTAGATCAACTCTGCTTGGGGAGAGTATTACTGATTCGTTCATAGTTGTAAGTCTCAGATGGGGGAGAGCTACCATTACTGTCTTACTCTGCGGGGAGTGAAAGTATCTTGGCCATATTCTTCAGATGAATTTACCGTCGTACCTGGTGTACAAAGCAACTATACAGTTTGGACACCTCTTATTGCCCCTGTTTCTACGGGAGAAGGTGTCTGCGGAGGCCCTATGGACCGAGTATTATCCCTACCTATGAGGTGCTTGGTATCTTTCGATCAAAATGACAAGTCTTCTTCTGGTAGGCCAGTGACGAGATGACGAGACATAGTCGTACGCTTTGATCCCTACTTTTTGCCTGGACCGCCCTTTCGGGTTTTCAGTCCACTGGGATACCCTTTTTTGCCCAAGCCGCCTTTTCAGGTTTTCGACTTGTCGGGTGTACAGATTTTTCATTCTTTATCCTTAATTTTTGCCCGAACCCTTTTGGTTCGTCGGGATGCCCTTATTTTTTCCTAGGTCAGTTAACTTAGCGGGTCTTTGATTATGCGTAGTACTTTTTTGACTATGTCCACGCTCTCAGAGATGTAGGGAGGTGTCATTGTCGGTAGTGTTGTGTTGCCATACTACCAGAAGATCTTTGTTTGATCATGCAAGATTTGTTGCTGGAATTCATGTCCAATGCCCCAATTGATTCAGATGGAGATTTTCCCCTGGCTATTTGGCATTTTGAGAGATTCCTTGAATCTTGACTTGACTGCCCCAGATGATGGACAATGATCATGCCGTGCCCCTTGATTAGAAGTGTTTTTCCACTTGAGGTGTTCCTTTTTATTGATAAGGTTTTTTGTTCACTAGATATTCGTCGTGCGAATTTCTCTGCTGTTGAACAAATAGTCATATGCAAACAATATTATTTTAAGAATGCAAAGCTTATGTCTGTCTTGAAGTTTTTGAAAATGCATTTTTTCAGTAAGATAGGAAAATTTTGTAAAATGTGACGTCAACTCAGGATTTACAGCAAGCCCTACAGGAGTCAGGATATCTTTTGTAACAGTATGCTTTCGGACTAACCCATGCTTCAGCTAGGACTTTTTAAGGGTTATAACGTGGCCTGGTTCACGGTTTAAGAAACAAAGAATAAAGGCTCAAATTTTATTTGTACCCACCCGTTCTTCGTGATGTTCTTCGATCCTAAACTCAGCTAATCGTGCATTAGATCTTGTTTGAGTCTTTGCTCTGATATACCAGTGATGGTTCGGATACTGACAATTTATTTTGAACAAGCAGTCATTTTGTTGAGAGTTTGCAGGATCTCTTCCTTTTTGATTTTATTATCCCAATTTTTTTTGCATGAACTGTTTCTTTTTATGTTTACAGTCAGCGGGATGCCCCAGTTTTTCTTAAGTCTCCTTCACAGGTTTTGACTTATTGGGCTTTTATTTCGAGAGATAATGACTCCCTGTCCTTACGATTATATGGAACCAACACCGTCTTTTGTTTCGGAAGGACTTCTTAGATGCCATTCATTGTGCACCTGGATCAACTGAGAAAACTACCCTGCCCCAGGTTATAATTAAGGGTTTTAATTTGTGAAAAGAAAAACTCCAACTTCTTTGGCTCAAAGGGGTTGACTAGGGATTATCTTCCTTATAACTCCACTGTTTAGGATTTGAAACAATGACTGTACCTCGTCAGTGGGGTCTGTTCAAAAGCATACTGTAGAGATTTTGATATCATTTTCGTCATCCTCCCTCAAAAGGCTTAGAATTTTTTAGTCGAGAGTTGAACATCACAAAAATGAAAGCAATTTGAATATAGTGAATACGAATGGACTGATTCAAAACAGACATATGCAATGCATTGATAAAGTAAAAAAGTTTGACATGAATAAATGTTTGAACAATCAAAAGAAAATTACAACTTGAAAATTCTAATGAACAAAAAGTCTTCTCGTCTCAGTACTTGTCACTTCAAATGGAGAACCTTGGGGGGATGGCAAAAGAATTCAATCTAACCGTCTTGTGTGAGTTCCAATGCTCCTTCATCAATCAGGTCTTGAATTTTGTTGCTCAACGCCCAACAGATGTTAGTATCATGCCCCAGGCTGTTGGAGTGATATGCACACCTTGCATCAGGATTGTACCTTAGGGAGGCTATGTTGGGATTCTTAGGAGGGTCCCTTATCGTCACCAGATTCAATCTCAACAGGTGTTGTAAAGCCTGAGACAGCGACATGTTGAGCTTGGTAAACTGCCTCTTGGGTGTATCCAGCTTACTCTGATTAACCTGTTGTTTATGGCAAGGTTGTTGTTGGACCTGTGAGGTAGTAGCAACTTGGATAGGTCTATTCTTCATCAAACCAAACCTTTGACTTCTCGGAAGTTGATTAATGACTTGGTCCCCGACCTTGATTGTTTGCTTCATGTTGTTGTATCTGTCTTGATGAAGCTGGTTGATAATGGTTCTCAGCTCTTCTTGTTCCCGAGCTAAGCCTTGGATAAGATCCATCTACCCCAACATCTGGGTTTTCATGGCACTGAACTTAGCTTGCAGTTGTTCCAGCCGTTCATCCTTATTGTCTTCAGGACTTTTCTTGACCAAGTTCCCAACGAGGAGTGTTTTCAACTCTTCCTGCCCCTTGGATAGGTTTAGGAATACGTCCCTGTACTGAGCTTCTCGAGTTTGAAGATCTTGGTTGTCTGGTTGGAAAGCCATTACTAAAATAAACAGCGAGAACATGAGAGACCTGTACTGGGAGACCTGTTATGCAATGATATGTATGTATGCAATGTTTTCAAGGATCCCGCGGGGTAAACAAGAAACTTGTTAGAATTTGAATTTTGCAGCTTTGATTGAAGAAACTTCATGTTGTTAAGAATCCTTCTTCAAGAGTCAAGCTCACCATAAAGAGTGGGTCGTAGCCCCTGACTCAAGTTATCGTGTTTTGATTTCTAGACAACCTTGGCTAGAGGAAAATAAATCCCCTTCGCCCCTTGCTAGACATTTGATTTACCATAACCTGCATCACAAACCCTTGAGATCCTTGAAATGGTTAAGGAAATGTTAAGGCATGATGTTATGATGTGTATGTTATGCGTTTAAGCAAAAATGTGAGGTGCCGTAAGTAAACCCTGCAATAAATCCAAATTATTGGATAAGGACTGTAAACAAAACCTGCAAGGAACTCATGTTGTCAGATAACAAGAATGTGCAAGTAGTTCAAGTTCTAAAGGCACACAAGTCACAAAATAGCCCTTAAATTTCAGGCTGGCATGGAGTTTAGGTATTACCCTCTTTCAGTTTAGTTGGTTCAACCTGTCCTAAAAATAGTAACCGGGTTCTAGAGGATCTCAATATCACTGACTACCCTGGATCGGTCATAATTCCAGTTTAGCAACCTTTTCTTGCGGCCGGAATCATCGCGAGAGTTTAGTCTCAATGAGTGTAGCATACTGCTTCTGTTCTATGGCCAAGTTGGTCAATTTAAAGGTTCTAAGGTCAGTTGGTGCTTAATGACCCCTTAGCAGACCCATATTCTCCTCGTTGCACCACAAGGGATATCGGTACATACTAAAGTGCCACACCAACGTAGCTACTGCTTCAACCGTATCGGTCTACGCCGTACAGTTCCCTCACAGTTTATTGCTACTTACCTAAAGGGTATCCCCAAATCCGGGTTAGGATCTATAGTAACTCCGATACAAGCCCACAAATATAAAGCATACAAGTCAAGCAATTGAAAACAATATGAACTATTCCTAAGGTACACCCCACTTATTAATCATCCCCAGCAGAGTCGCCAGTTCTGTGATACGGTGGGAGAGAACTGACTGTTTTTGGAATGCTGGTTCGCATTTTGCGTTTGTTTTTGCAAAATGTCGTGGTAAGCAAGAGCCGCCACCGTCTTTTATTTTATCCAACAAGGAAAGGAAAAAAGCACAGAAAAATTCCTTTTTCGAGATGTTTCTCGGGTCCGGGGGGTAGATTATAGAAAGGGAAGGTGTTAGCACCCTTTCTATCTGTGGTTATCCACTGGCTCTTAGGTACTTGCTCAAAGTGTTTTCAAAAATTGCTTTTCTTTGTGTTTATGGGTTTGAAAGAAGTTTTTTGTTTGAAAGGTGTAAGTGCGAAAAGTTTTATTTTGTTTTGAGTGAGAAAGTACTTAAGAACCATCTACCTACTCGAAAAAGAAATCAATATGTGCTAATGTCCTTTAGACAATGCTATCCCACTATTGATGAGTAGGTAGCGTCGTCGTTGGAGTTTTAAGGGTCAATTCGATTAAGGGACGTGTGGTCACTAAAGCAATGTTAGGACGCCTTAGCGGTAACCCTAATGTCTTAGATCATTTTTTCGAGGCAACCGTTTCGAGGCAACTATGATCTTTGGACAAGAGGGTGACCTCTAAAACTTCTTATACTCAATGACCACGTTCAAAGGCAACCAAGTGAGGTGTACCCTAAGAGTGCGCATGTGCGAGTGTGATGTTTCGGTTAATTTTATCTTTGTACATGTCATGGGTGAGCTATGTTGATTTTAGGTTCAAACATTTGATCTTGTCATGCATTCCCTATTTATCAAACATCTAACAGTTTATAAGTTGCGGAAATTAAAACTAACTATTACAAGGCGTCAGGTATTTACATCGCCAAAAGCAACCCTTGAATTTAAAATGCGGAAAATAAATAAAGCGATAAAATAATTAAAGTCCTAATTAAAGCTATTACATTCCGGAAGCAGATACAATATTGGATAAAAATGGATCGCGTACGAGAAAATTAAATCGAATGCGAGTTTTTTAGGGTTTTGACACTTTTTTGAAAGAAAGTGATTTTTTTGGTTTATTTTTGAATTAAATGGAATTAAACTAAGTTAGTTAAATAAATAAATTAATTAATTAAAAAAAAGATATTTTTGGATTTTTGGATATTTAAAGAAAATAAAATAAATTAATCAATGTTAGTAAAAACCCTAATTATCTAAATTAATTTTAATTATTGCAAAAATGTTAAAGTCATTTCCTAATTAACTAAATTAATTGAATTAATATTTATTTACAAAAATAAAAAGCTGAATTTAATTTTAATAAATAAAATATATTTTTTGGTTTTTTGATTTTATGAGAAAAAAAAGTTTAATTGGTTAGTTAAAAAAAATAATGTAACAAAACAATTAATTAAAAGAAATAAACAAAGAGAAAATAAAGAGAGTTAGAAATAATGGGCCTGATCAGGGGGGTTTGTTTAGCACTTTCAAAGGCCCATTTGTAAGCAAGCCTGGTTGACTTTCTGATTCTCTACGCGCACGTTGACTTGAGAGCATGATGGACCTTCAACCTGAGTCACCAGATTTGGCCTGGGTCCATCTGGCAGGCATCTGAGTGAGGGTGTATGGTGAACCACGCATTGGAGTTTGTATTGGAATACCTGTGAGAAAAATATAACAAATATGTTGGGGACCTGGGATTCGAACCCAGGTCTCATTGGATTTTGAACGTTCGCCTTGCCACCCAACCACTGCACTTCATTTGTTATTATAATAGATAACAATTATTATATGGAGAAAATAATTAATATGCCAGAATTATAAAAAACACACGCGAGATTTGAACCAACCAACCAGGGAAAGACGCGTCATCGTCTTCCTCGTTTCCCCTGTAATATTTCCTGAGGATTCCTATCCGCAGCTGAATCCCTAGGTCAAACCTAAAAACCATTCTAGGCCACGAAAATCATTTCCAAACACATGGTTGTGCTCGTCTCCTTGCACTGATCACGTTTATGCCCATCAATGGCATTGATTTTACCTGGAAAAGAAAAGCCCAAAAATACAAACCAAGAACCCTAGATTCGGGCATGGCGCTACAGGTCATATAAACACAATTGGTTAATGCAGAAAGCTTCTAAATGGAACGATAAACATGAATATGTAAAGATTTTGCCAAAAAAGTGCAAGAATATGAGGATACGATTTCAAGTGCAGAGCGGTTTTCAGAGAGACTTACAGCGTGATTCAGAAGGTATGAGAGCTTTCTTTTGATTGCTTTAGACCCAGTGGATGTCCAACAAATGATTGGCGTTGAGCTTTGCCTTTGAATTCGCCTCTAGGAGTGATTTCAGTTTCAAGCTTTTTTGACAATTTTCCAAGTTTGGTTCTTGTGATTTTGCAGCCTCTAGCCTCTCAAACTCATGCCTTTGCATTTTATATGTAATATGGAGTGAATTAGGTCAAGTTTTGGGTCTTGAATCTTTGTGCATTGATGTTTTAGGATTTGATTTGATCCTCCATTGAAAACCTTCCAACTTTGTCCAAAATCCAATATTTTGTTCATGATATGGCTTGATACGGATTTGATCATGTCCATGATGACAATTAAGACCTATAACAATCAAAAAGATCCTAAGTGATCAATATTTGGATTTTATTTGATTTAAATTGATTTAAAATGAATTAATTCAATAAAAAATCAAATAAAATAGAAAAATTAATAAATGGGCACAAGGCTAAAGCTAGGACACGTGTGTAGTGTGACAAGATCAAATCAAGTGGAAAAGAATGGGCCCATTTGGCAAAATTTGATGTTTTGGGGATAGTTGACTTTTGGCAATTTTGCAAAAATGCCCAACTTCAACAATGCATAACTTCTTAAATTTTGAACTTTTGGAAGGGTCCTTGGACTTTTTAGAAAGCTTGAGATGTACTATAACCAACCCTTTTGGTCTCAAGGCATTTTGATATTCCATGCTCAAGTTATAAGATTTGAAAAAAAAGGTGCTTTTGTTGACTTTCAAAAATTACCTATAATGTCCAAATTTGTAACTTTTTGTGAGTGCATTTCTTGATCTTGGTGTGTGAATATGGATTGTAGGAAATTGCATCCTCTTCAAAATTAGATTTGTATGGGTCATTTCTCATAAAGTATGAGAAAGTTATGCTTGGTCAAAGTTGAGTTGACTTTTGCTACAAAACCCTAATTTAGCAACTTTTGAGTCTTGATGAATTTTTAGCAATCCTTGATGAATCATGATCAACCCTTGATCAAATGATGAAATATCCTTCAAAATGAGAATGTTGACAAAAAATCTTGAACTTTGACTGTTTATAGGTCACAGTTGACTTTTGCCCTAACACAGTCGATTTTTGGACCTCTTGAGCAATTGACTGACCAAACTTCCTCTGCAAGGCTTGAAATTTGACATGGATGAACTTGAGAACATATTAAGACATTGGGGAGCACTTGAGGTCATTTGGATGCAAGGACCTTGATGCAACACAAAACCCTAATTTGAGGTTGACTGCCTTAGGAGATGACTTGACTGTCCAACTCTTGAGCAATCTTGAGCCACTTGGTGATTTTTCTTGCAATGTCTTGAGAAATATGGGAGGGAAAATTTTGGGGTTCAACAATTGGTAATCATCCACTGCTTGATGTGCCAAATGGTCCGCCAACACACTTCCTTAATTTCCTTTTGGGTCGTGTACTGGATGTCATACTCAGTCAAGATCATCTGCCATCTTGCTATTCTTCTGGACAAGGCAGGCTTCTAGAAGATATATTTGATTGGATCCATCTTTGATATCAGCAGAGTAGTGTGAGTCAACATATACTGTCTCAGCCGGCGAGCAGCCCATGCCAAAGCGCATCAAGTTTTCTTGAGCAGTGAGTATCGGGTCTCACAGTCGGTACACTTTTTGCTAAGGTAATAAATAACATGCTCTTTTTGGCCAGACTCGTCATGCTGACCCAGCACACACCCCATTGAGTTGTCGAGTACTGTCAAGTATAAGATCAAAGGTCTCCCTTCAACTAGAGGCATCAGAATAGGTGGCTCTTGGAGATACTCTTTGATCCTTTCGAAAGCGTCATGGCATTCATCGTTCCAATGTATTACTTGATCTTTCTTTAGAAGCTTAAAGATTGGCTCACAAGTAGCAGTCAGGTGCGAGATGAATCGGGCAATGTAGTTCAGACGTCCCAAAAAGCCTCTGACTTCTTTCTCTGTTCTGGGAGCTGGCATTTCCTGTATAGCTTTCACTTTTGCAGGGTCCACTTGAATACCTTTGTCGCATACAAAGAAACCCAGTAGCTTACCAGACCTCACCCCGAAGGTGCACTTGTTCGGGTTTAACCTCAGCTTGTACAACTTCAACCTGTCAAACAGCTTCTGCAGATGGTCAATGTGTTCTTCCTCAGTCTGGGACCTTGCAATCATATCGTCGACGTATACTTCAATCTCATGATGGATCATGTCATGAAACAAAGCAACCATGGCACGCTGATATGTTGCCCCATCATTCTTCAGTCCAAAAGGCATGACCTTGTAGCAAAAAGTACCCTACTGAGTAATAAAAGTTGTCTTTGGGAGCCATTTTTATCTGATTTTAACCGGAGAAACCATCTATAAAGGAGAAGACCTTATGCTGAGAGGTGTTGTCAACCAGAACGTCGATGTGAGGTAGAGGGAAGTCATCCTTGAGGCTGGCCCTGTTTAGATCCCTATAGTCAACACACATTCGAACCTTACCATCCTTCTTCGGCACAGGAACCACATTGGCCACCCACTGAGGGTAAGAAGTAACTGCTAGAAAACTGGCATCAAATTGTTTCATAACTTCAGCCTTGATTTTCTCGGACATCTCTGGGCGCATTCGACGGAACTTCTGTTTTACTGGAGGAAAGTCTTCCTTGGTAGGCAGGCGATGAACCACAATATCAGTATCCAAACCAGGAATATCTTCGTAAGACCAGGCAAAGATCTCAACATAGTCACGCAGCATCTGAATCAACCGTTGCTTCACACTAAGCTCTAGATTTGCATGGATCTTAACTTCCTTCTTGTCTGTCTCTGTACCCAAATTCACGGATTCCACCGGCTCTTCGTGCGGCTGTATGGCCCTCTCTTCCTGAAGTAGCAGTCTCACAAGTTCACCAGGCACTTCGCAATCATCTTCACCTTCGTCTTCGGCTAAGTTGATCGAATTTTCGAAGTCATAACTGGCAGTAGCAGAGTCGTTACCAGTGAGATCCAGAGTGGATGTGGACCTGTATATGTAAGTGTGTGTAAAATAGTTGTTTTGCAATATATAATAAAGAAAAACAAGGAGCACAAATTTTGAAATGCAAGAACGTCCAATGCTTTTATTAATGATATATGAAAATGACACACATAAAGCCCTCACAAATGAAGCCACGGTGCCCCGGGTAAGACACCGGGCCGTAAAGTTTAAAACATTGTCTGTTACATATTCAAAACAAACAGTTTCATTACTGGGTAACAAAATAAATGGGGATGAAGTCCTTTGATATCCAGTTGCATTGTCCACCGTCGGTCGTAGGATAGATCCAGTTGTCGAACTCGGACTCTTCCACATCATCTTCAATGGCATTCACTCCCGAGTTACTGATGAACACGGGAGGTCTTCCGATCCGTGCATTCCGAACAGCCCTTTGAGCTTCTGCAGTGAAACCCAAACCAAACTTGTTAGTCTTTTGTGTAAAATCAGGGAGTCGTCCCCAATTTGCACACCCACCTTTCACAATAACAGTCTGGGCATCCTTGAGGGAAGCCATCTTCATAAGAGAATCTTCAACAACAGTCTCAGCTGACGCCAGTGTCTGGGGAACCTCTTCAAAATGCTGAAATGGGGTCTCAATGAACTCCTCATCCATCTCTACGTGTCAGAAAGAGTTGAGGTGGCTAACCATGTACTCTTCCTCTCCTTGTACTATCACAATCTTCCCTTTGACCGGGTATTTCAGTTTCTGGTGGAGCGTTGAGGTTACGGCCCCAACTTTGTGGATCCATGGACGACCCAACAAACAAGAATAAGATGGCCGAATATCCATCACATAGAACGTAGAGTTGAAAACCTGAGAACCAACCTTGATCGGGATATCAACTTCTCCATGCACCATCCTCTTAGACCCATCAAAGGCCTTGACGACAATGTTGCTTGGCTTCAGCTCCAACCCTTCACAATCCAACCGGTCTAGAGCTTTCTTAGGCAAAACATTCAATGAGGAACCAGTATCCACTAATACATGAGCAAGAGTAGTGCCCCTGCATTCAATGGAGACATGTAGGGCATCGTTGTGATTCTTCCCTTTAGCAGTCAAGTCGGTGTCAGAGAAACCTAACCCATTATCAGCAGTCAAATTGGCCATGCAATCTGTAAACTGATCAGCTGATGTCTCTTGTGGTACGTGGGCAGTCTTCAAGAAGGTAATCAGAGCCTTTGCATGGGCTTCTGAGCATAGCAACAGTGATAACATAGAAATCTTGGACGGGGTTTTCCCCAACTGTTCAAATACATTGTAGTCACTCTTTTTGATGATTTTCAGAATCTCTTCCATCTCTTGTTTAGAAGCTTCAACAGTAATTGTCTTTGGCGCCTCCGTCTGGGCAGGCTCACTGGTGGTCCCTTTGCCCCGAGTGTCAGATGACTCGGCGACAGGGGTAAGGATAGGAACTTGAACAGGAATAGTAGCAGGTACACTGGCAGGTGTAATAACAACAGGTTTTTGGGCAGTTGGTGGAGAGATGTCAGGTGAGAAAAGTCTTCCGCTGCGGGTGACTTTAGCAGGTGTGATCGATGGGAATAGAACTGACTGTTTTTTAAGCTGGTTCGCGAAATGTCGCGGTAAGCAAGAGTCGCCACCGTCTTTTATGTTCTCCAACATGGAAAGGACAAAAGCACAGCAAAATTCCTTCTTTGAGAATGTTTCTCGGTTCGGGAGGTAGATTTATAGAAAGGGAAGGTGTTAGCACCCTTTCTATCCATGGTTATCCATGGGCTCTTAGGTACTTGCTCTTATGTTTTCAAAATTGTTTTCTTTTCAAGTGTGAGTGGGTTTTGAAAAAGTTTCGTTTGAAAAATTTCTAAGTAACTCTTGTATCAGTCCTCAAGAGTGTATGAAAAATTTGTTTGAAAACTTTTAGAAGGTGTGAGTGCAAAAAGTTGTTTTGTTTGTTTGAAAAGAGCAAGTACTTAAGAGAAATCTACCTACTCTAAGGAATTAAGCTGTGTAAGAGTCCTTTAGATAGTGCTATCCCACCATTGAGAGGTAGGTAGCACCATCGTTAGAGGTGTTCGGGTCAATTCGATTATCGGGACAGTGTGGTCACCGAAGCAATGGTAGGACACCTTAGAAGTAACCCTAATGTCCTAGATCCTTTGTATCCGAGGCAACCGTTTCGAGGCAACTGGATCTTTTAGACAGAAGGGCAACCTCTAAGACACCCTATACTTGATGACCACGTACGAGGCAACCAGTGAGGCGTACCCTAGAAGTGGCATGTGCTTGTGTGTTGTTTTTTTTTCCAGTTAATTGTCTTTGTACATGTTATTTGTGAGCTACGGATTAATTTTATTTTTCATACATTCTTTCATGCATTTTTAACAGTTAGGAGTGTGGAAAATAAATTGCAGAAATGTAAATCTAGCTATTACAAGGCGCGGGTCTATACATCGCCAAAAACAAAAACCCGTTTTGAAAATAAATTGCGAGAATTTTAAAAGAAAGCGATAAAGTTCTAATTATTACACTTCCTGAGAAGATACAAAAATATAAAATATTGAATTAAAATAGACTGCGCGTGAAAGAATTGAATCGGGACGTCATGAGGGTTTTGACCCTTTTTTAAGAAAGAATTGAATTTTTGTCCTTTTTTTGTAATTAATGAAATTAAAACTAATAACTAATTAATTAATTAATTAAGAAAATGATATTTTTGTATTTTTGTGTTTTTAATGAAAATAAAGAGAAAATAAATAGAAATTAAAAGTTAGCAAAAACCTAATTCTAAATTGTTTTTATTTATTGTAAAAAAAAGCATTAAAATTAATTAATTAAGCTAATTTAATTTAATTTACATTTATTTACAAAATAAGTTAATAAATAATAAAATGTTTTTTTGGTTTTTTTGAATTTTATGGAAAAAAATGTTAATTTGTTAATTAAATGATAAGAATAACAATTAGAAAAATAGTTAAATAAAATAAAAGAGAAAATAGAAAACAAAAGGAAAAAAAAGGAATGGACCAGGGGGTATTGGGCCAGATTTGGGGGTGTATTTGGAATCTGAGGCCCAAGCAAACACTCAGCCACGTTGACCTTTTGCCATTTCCTACAGCATGCTTTGACTTGGGGTAGAGTGGACAGCGCCTCATGGCCTTTGGATCTGGGTTTGAGGCCACTTGGCGCCCTTCTGGATGAGGTGTATGGTGAGTTGCTTTATATTGCCTGCATAAGATCATATTGGAAAAAATATTAACAAGCCTTTGGGGGACCTGGGAATCGAACCCAGGTCCCAATGATGCATAGCCACGTCCCTCTCCACTGAGCCAAGCGCTGTATCTTGTTATTATAGTGGGTAAAGAAAATAATATGGAAAAACAAAATGCATATGCTAAAAAAGAAAAACGCGCGTATTATATTTGAATCAACCAGCCATAGATAAACACGTAATCATCTTCTTCTTCGTGCCTGCAAAAAAACAAATGGTTATCGGGGGTTTTAAACCCCCACAAAATGAAACTGTCAAAATAGCGAATAGGAATGGGTGCAAGATAAATTGAGCGCGAGGGTAGTTTTGAGTTCGTCTTGTCCTTCTGAGTTCAACCATAGGTCTTTCCAAGCCTAATTTTTCCTATATGAGAAACCCCTAATTCAAAAGCTTGAAAACCCTAAACCTTATCCATGGTGATTTGAGATCCAGGGCTCCATAATGCAATTGCCTCATACCATTAGCTTCAGAAGAGTGTTAGCAATGTAAATCACATAAAAAATTTCATCAATGATGCAGGAATAATGAACTATGATTGTGAGACAAATATGCAAACCGTATGACTGTGTGGCGCGTTTTCTTGAGCTTTGAGGCTTGCTTTTAATTGAAATGTGTTCCTGGCAATGCTGGCAATGTGTTAGAGTCCTTAAATCGCTTTGAAAAGGCCTGGAGTATCAAGATCAGTTTTGACTTTTTTGCTTGATTTTTGAATATGGTTGGGGTCCCTCTGCAGCAGCTTGTGCGTGTAATGTATTAGGTCCCCGTTTTGCATATGTATGGGAAGGCATTTAAGTGATATGATGAGCCAATGATCCATTGTATTCAAGTTTTTGGATTCTTGTTTAACCACCATTAAAGACTTTCCAAGCTTGGTTCAAAATTTGAATTTTATGCATAAATGACCCTAGCACGAAATTGGTAGGTTGTTCATAACACATAAAAGTCATTCAAATCAAAAGATGTTATTTAATTAATTTTTTTGATTTTATTTGAATTTTATGGATTTAAAATGAATTAAATCAAATAAAATTAAATAAAAATAGAAAAATTAATGTTTAATCTTGAAATTGATCATGGGACACGTGGTTGGCATGACATGGCTGAATCAAGTGGAAAAAGTGGGCCCTTTTGTCAAAAATTGAAGTTTTAAGGATAGTTGACTTTTGCCATTTCATGAAAATTTCCCAACTTCTCCAATGCATATCTTGCTCAATTTTGATCATATGAACATGTTCTTGGATATTTTGGAAAGGTCTCGAAGTCCTCTAACCAATGCCTTTGGTCCCATTTCATTTTGCTTTACCAATATCAAGTTATGGTCTTTGACTTAAAGTGCCTTTTTGTTGACTTTTGAAAATGACCTATAATGTTGAAATTGATAACTTTTTGTGAGAGCATTTCTTGGACTTGGGATGTGAAGATGAGTTGTAGGAAATGTCCTCCCCTTCAAGATGAGCATTGGATGGTATTTTTCTGATGAACCATGAAAAAGTTATGCCTTGGTCAAGTTACAGTTGACTTTTCAACTGTCCAAAAATATAAACTTTTGCATCTTGATGATTTTTGAGCCATGCTTGTGGAATCATGATCAATACTTGATCAAATGATGATTGTGGCTTCAAAGTAAGATGTTGACCAAAAATTTTGACTTTTGACTGCCAAATGACCATTTTGCCCCTGCAGTTGATTGTGAAGCAATTAGGGTTTTTGACTGTGCAACTTGACCTTGTGAGCCTTGAAACTTGGCATGTGGATGCTTGACAATGTATATGGGCATATGTGACTTGATTGAGCCCTTGAAAACCTCAACTTCCTTGAAGAAACCAAAACCCTAATTTGACTGGCTTAGGAGGGTGTTTGAACTGTGCAACCCTTGAGTAGACTTGAGCAAATTGAGATGATGCTTGTCAAAACTTTGAAGAATATGGGAGGGCAAATTTTGGGGTACAACAGTTGCCCCTGTTCAATCTTCTTAGACCTGAGGATGTAGATTGGCTTGCGTGCCTTTCGTGATCCGAAGGTGGAAGATGATTGAACACTTGAGTGCCCAGAAATTTGCACTCACATAGTAGAATATCAGCAGTGTGATGGCGGGAATGGGCTTATAGATGCCATTTGGAGAGATGATGGATAGGAGGATGGGCTTATAGATGCCATCTGGAAGTGTGACAGAACCTTGTCGGGAATGGGCTTATAGATGCCATTTGGAGACTGTCCGTAGGTGGATGGGCTTATAGATGCCATCTGGAGGTGGTCTGTTGAATTGTAATTTTTGTAAGTTGAAAGAGGGAACCTGTGTAGGGTTGCCTGATGATGAGCTCGTGTAAAACTGTATCTTGGAAAGAAGGACACCTGTGTAGGGTTGACTGATGATGAGCTCGTGTAAAACTGCATCTAGAGCTGAGAAGGAAACCTGTGTAGGGTTTACTGATGACGAGTCCGTGTAAAACTACATCTGGAGTTTGAGAAGGGAACCTGTGTGGGGTTACTTTGATGATGAGCCCGTGTAAAACTGCATCCTGGAAGAAGTAAAACCTGGGTAGGGTTTCTGATGACGAGTCCGTGTAAAACTGCATCTTTGGAAAGAGAGAACCTGTGTAGGGTTTCTTTGACGACGAGCCCGTGTAAAACTACGTCTGGGGAGAGAGAACCTGTATAGGGTTTCTTTGGGATAAGTTCGTGTAAAACTTCTGGAGGAACCGAGGTAAGGTTACTTCGGGATAAGTCCATGTAAGACTTCTGGAGGAACCGGGGTAAGGTTACTGCAGGATAAGTTCGTGTAAAACTTCTGGATGAACCGGGGTAAGGTTACTTCGGGATAAGTCCGTGTAAAACTTCTGGATGAACCGGGGTAAGATTACTGCAGGATAAGTTCGTGTAAAACTTCTGGATGAATCGGGGTAAGGTCATCTTGAAAAAAGTCCTTGTAAGACTTCTTTTGAAAGAAAAGGAACTGGTGTAGGGTTACTTTAATGATAAGTCCGTATAAGACTTCGTCTGAAGATTGAGAAGGAACCGGTGTAGGGTTGCCTGATGATGAGTTCGTGTAAAACTACATCTGAGGTTGAGAAGGAACCGGTGTAGGGTTGCCTGTTGATGAGCCCGTGTAAGACTTCTTCTGAAAGAAATGGAACCGGTGTAGGGTTGCCTGAGGATGATCAAGTAGATAATTGTCCTGTTTGGTTTCAGATATTAATCCATGATCAGTCGTCCACAGAATTTTCCTGGCTTGTTACCGGTGTTGATCTGGAACTGTAAAGGTAGATGGTAATCATCTTTTGATTGACTTTTTTCTGAAAAGGCAAAGTATTAGTCGTATGCAATGTCATGATGCATGAACTGCATGATTTTAAGATGTTCTCAAAAATAAATGAGATTTGTGTTGTATGATGCGTATGCATGCTATAATGTATGAAGATGTGATGTTTATGAATGTATTCTCGTTTGGGAAAATAAATCTTTGACGAATGCCGGGAGTTTGTTGAATCCTGGACTGATGTTGAAGAGTAGAGTTCTTCGTTTCCGCTGGGGATGATGATTGCAAGAATAAACCGGTAGGAGAAGATGACTCTGTTGGGGAATAATCCTGGTGAAGATATTACCCTGCGGGGAGTCACTCTGTAGGAAGAGATACTTCGTTGAGATTTTGATGAGAACTCCGCTGGGGATTCCATTGATAAGTTATGTTGGAGAATTTGATGAACTCCGCTGGGGGATAGGAAGAACTTCGTCGAGGACGATCTTTCCGTGGTAATTAGCTGAGGATAACCCAGTTATAAGCTCTGGTGGGGAATAACCTTTGAATAGAGCCGGGGAGATGCGTTCGTACTTCGCAGGTGATAAGCTTCCAGAATCTACTGGGGAGAAGCTTCCAGAATCTACTGGGGAGATTGATTCAACTTTCTTGGGGAAACTTTTGAACTGTACTGGGGAGTAGCTCCACTAGGGCGTCTGGTATTCCGCCGGGGAACAATCTTAGATCAAGACTGTTGGGGATGCTTGCTTAGGAACATCTGTATACTCCGCTGGGGAATATTGAGATTTTCTGGGGATACCCAACTTCCTTAAGGCTGATAGTAGACTAACTCTGCTTGGGGAGAGCGTTGTTGACTTGCTGGAGATACTGTGCCTTGTCAGGGCTGACGGGAGACCAACTCTGCTCGGGGGAGAGTATTATTGAACCTTGTCTTACTCCCGGGGAGTGGAGGCCTCTTGGTTATGTTCTTCAGCCGAACCTACCTTGGTACCTTGGTTGACAGAGCAACTAGATCGCTTGGACGACTCATTATTGCCCCTGTTTCTGATGTGGGAGAAGAAGATACCTTGTGGAGGTGCTTGATAACTGCCGATTGAAAAATCTTCTTCTGGTAGGCAAGTGACGAGATGATGGGACATAGTCGTACGCTTTTGATCCCTAACTTCTGCCTGGACCACCCTTTCGGGTTTTCAGTCCATCGGGATACCCATTTTTGCCCAAGCCGCCTTTTCAGGTTTTCGACTTGCCGGGTGTACAAATTTTTCTATTTCATCCCTTATTTTTGCCCGAACCCTTTTGGTTCGCCGGGAAGCCCTTATTTTTGCCTAGGTGTGTCAACCTAGCGGGTCTTTGATTATGCGCAGTATTTTTTCGACTATGTCCGTGCTCTCAGGATGCAGGGAGTTGTCACTGTCAGTAGTGCAGTGTTACCATGCCACCAGAAGATCTTTGTTTGATCGTCCAATGCCCCAAGTGATCCAGATGGAGATTTGCCCCAAGCTGGTTGGCCTTTTGAGAGATTCTTCGAATCTTGACCTAACTGCCCCAGATGTTGGACAATGATCATGCCATGCCCCTTGATTGGGAATGCTTTTGTTCATCAGATATTCTTCGTGCGAACTTCTATGCTTGTTCAAACAAATAGTCATATGCAATCAATGTTATATTAAGAATGCAAAGCTTATGTCTGTCTTGAAGTTTTTTGAAAATGCATTTTTTCAGTAAAACAAGCAAATTATGTAACATGTGATGTCAACTCAAGATTTTATAGCGAGCCTTAAGGAGTCAGGATACCTTTGTAACAGTATGCTTTCGAATTAACCCATACTTCAGCTAGGACTTTTGAGGGTTATAACGTGGCCTGGTTCACGGTTTAAGAAACAAAAGATAAAGGCTCAAATTTATATGTACCCACCCGCTCTTCGTGATGTTCTTTAAACCTAAACTCAGCTGATCGTGCGTTAGACCTTGTTTGAGTCTTTGCTATGATGTTCCGGTGATGGTTTGAATGTTGACGGTTTATTTTGAATAGGCAGTCATTTCTTTTTGTTGAGGGTTTGTGGGACCTCTTTCTTTTTTGATTTCATTGTCCCTGTTTTTTGCCTGAACTGTTTCTTTCATGATCACAGTCAGCGGGATGCCCCAGTTTTGTAAGTTTCCTTCATAGGTTTTGACTTAATGGGCTTTTATTTTTGGGAGATAATGACTGCCTGTCTTTATGATTATTCGGAGCCATCACTGTCTTTTATTTTGTAAGGATTCCTTTGGTGCCATTCGTTGTGCACTTGGATCAACTGAGAAGACTACCCTGCCCCAGGTTATGATTAAGGGTTTTAATTTTCGAAAAAAAACTCCTACTTCTTTGGCTCAAAGGGGTTGACGAGGGATTATCTTCCTTATAACTCCAGTGTTTAGGGATTGAAACAATGCTTGTACCTCATCAGCGGGGTCTGTTCAAAAGCATAATGTAGATTGTGGTATTGTTTTCGTCATCCTCCCTCAAGAGGCTTAGAATTTTCAATCGAGAGTTGAACATCAAGAAAAAATAAAAGCAATTTTGAATATAGAGAACACAATTATTTCAAAATAGACACGTGTAATGCATTAATGAAATAGTAGAGTTTGACATAATAATTGTTTGAATAAGCATAGAAAAATACAATATCAGAATTTAAATGAACAAGAGTCTCTCAATCCTAGCCATGTTTTGGCAAGGGAGCAGTGATCACATCGGGAGTCTCAGCAGGCTCGAATTCGATCTCCTTGGTGTCAATCATGTTCTGAATCTTGTATTTCAGCGCCCAACAATCCTCAGTATCGTGCCCCAGGCTTCCGGAATGATAAGCACACCTCGCATCTGGGTTGTAGTTTGGAGAAGAGGTCTTGGGATTTGCAAGAGGGTTGATCAACGCAATCAGATTCATTTTCAACATGTGCTGCAATGCCTGTGACAATGGCATGTTGAGGTTGGTGAATTGTCTTTTAGGCTCGTCTGGCCTTTGCTGATTTCCCTTTGGCGGTTGTCGGCGTGACGCAGAACCTGAGATCATGACTGCCCCTACGTGTTGGTCACGACGATCCTTCTGACTGTACGCAGCATTGGACTCTTTCTTGAATGGTTTCTTCTTAGCGTTCGAGGAGTCACCCTTTTGTATCTTCCCGGACTTGATACCAGCTTCTATTCTCTCACCACTTAAGATCAGATCTGTGAACCCAGCAGAAGAATTCCCAATCAGATGGTTGAAGAAAGGACCAGACAGGGTCCCCAAGAACATGTCGACGAGTTCACGGTCAATCAAAGGTGGCTGCACCCTTCCAGCCAGGTCTCTCCACCTTTGCGCATACTCCTTAAAACCTTCACTCGTCCCAAGTGACATACCCTGGAGTTGGGTACGCGTGGGAGTGAGGTCGGAATTATACTGATACTGCTTGTAAAACGCAGTAGCCAAGTCCTCCCAGTTACGAATACTGGTCCCATCCAGTTGATAGAACCATTCGAGTTGAGTCCCTGAAAGACTTTCCTGGAAGAAATGGATCCATAGATTCTTGTCAACAATGTAAGGTTGGATCTTCCTTACATAGGATCTGAGATGCAGCTTAGGACAGGAAGCCCCGTCGTATTTCGCAAAGGCAGTCGCCTTGAACTTGTGAGGGATCACCACCCCAAAAGATAAACCTAGATCTCCAAAATCCAACCCAGGTACACGTTGAATCTCCATAGCATTTAACCGGTCCTCCAGCTGCTTGTACCTGTCCTCAGCAAGAGGGTACTGTTCATCATTGAAATATGTCTCGTTGTCGGAGACCACGGGACTAGGAACCTCTCTCCCTTGTGGGCTGTCTTTCCCAGCAGATGGGGTGGTCAGCTCAGCCTCGTTTTGTGATCCATTCCCGGATTTGCGTCTAGGGTTGAACAAAACAGTCCTTTTCTTCTTCTTCTTCAAAAGCAAAGTCTTCAATTCCTGTTGTCCCTGGGCTAAGCTCATGACCAGCTCCTGGAACTGGGCGTTCTGGGCCTGGAGGGCCTTGATAGCTTGTTCATTGGATGATTCAGGATTCATGATGATGGCTGAAATAAACAGCGAAGAAGATTAAGCGACCTGTAGAACAGAGTACCTGTAATGCAATGATATGTATGTATGCATGCGATGTTTTCAAGGATCTCGTGGGGTAAACAGAGAAACTTGTTAGAATTTGAATTTGGGTAGCTTGATTGAAGGAACTTCATGTTGCTGAGAGTCCTTCTTCAAGAGTCAAGGCTCACCATATCGAGTGGGTCGTAGCCCCTGACTCAAGTCATTAACCTTGGCTAGAGGAAAATAAATCCCCTTTGCCCCTTGCTAGACAGTTGGTTCATCATGACCTGCATCACAGGCCCTTGAGATCCTTGAAATGGGTTAGTCCTTATGCAGGATGTATGCAATGGTATGATGTTATGCCATGCATGGAGTGATGTAATTAGGCCCTGTAATGAGTCTCAATTAAGGATTGTAAACAAAACCTGCAAGAAACTCGTGTTGTTAGATAACAAGCATGCAAGTAGTCAAGTTTGAAGGCACACAAGTCACACATATAGCCTTAAGTTTAGGCCAACATGGAGTGTGGGGTACTACCCTCTTGAAGTTGGTGGGCTCAAAACCTGTCCTATCAAAAGTAACCGAGTTCTAAGGAGCTCAATATCATTGGGTTATTTTCTATGTTCATTGTTTTGATTTAGCCACTGAACTGGCGATCAAAATATTCCAAGAAAACAACCCTCAATGAGTGTAGTATCGAGTATCTACCAACTTCGGACTGCACCAAAGTCGGTCATCTCACTACCCCTAAAGAGGCCAGGATGGTCAAGTAAGGTTCCTAAGGTCAGTTGATGCTTCACGACACCATGCGGCGGCCCCGTACTCTCCTTGACTTGACTCAAGGGTTACCGGTACTCACCAAAGTGCCACATCAACGTAGCAAACTGCTTCAACTGTGTCGGTATACCACGCACAGTTCCCTCACAGTTTGTGGCTACTTTCTAAAAGGTATCCCCCAGATCCGGGTTAGGATCTATGAAACTCCCAAAACAGGCCCACAATATTAAAGCAAACAAAGCAAGCAATTGAAAACACAAGAGTGGTCTAATTCCTAAGGTACACCTCACTTTTATTTATCCCTAGCAGAGTCGCTAGTTCTGTGATCGGTGGGAATGGAACTGACTGTTTTTTAAGCTGGTTCACGAAATGTCGCGGTAAGCAAGAGTCGCCACCGTCTTTTATGTTCTCCAACATGGAAAGGACAAAAGCACAGCAAAATTCCTTCTTTGAGAATGTTTCTCGGTTCGGGAGGTAGATTTATAGAAAGGGAAGGTGTTAGCCCCCTTTCTATCCATGGTTATCCATGCGCTCTTAGGTACTTGCTCTTATGTTTTCAAAATTGTTTGCTTTTCAAGTGTGAGTGGGTTTTGAAAAAGTTTCGTTTGAAAAATTTCTAAGTAACTCTTGTATCAGTCCTCAAGAGTGTATGAAAAATTTGTTTGAAAACTTTTAGAAGGTGTGAGTGCAAAAAGCTGTTTTATTTGTTTGAAAAGAGCAAGTACTTAAGAGAAATCTACCTACTCTAAGGAATTAAGTTGTGTAAGAGTCCTTTAGATAGTGCTATCCCACCATTGAGAGGTAGGTAGCACCATCGTTGGAGGTGTTCGGGTCAATTCGATTATCGGGACAGTGTGGTCACCGAAGCAATGGTAGGACACCTTAGAAGTAACCCTAATGTCCTAGATCCTTTGTATCTGAGGCAACTATTTCGAGGTAACTGGATCTTTTAGACAGAAGGGCGACCTCTAAGACACCCTATACTTGATGACCACGTACGAGGCAACCAGTGAGGCGTACCCTAGAAGTGGCATATGCTTGTGTGTTGTTTTTTTTCTAGTTAATTGTCTTTGTACATGTTATTTGTGAGCTACGAATTAATTTTATTTTTCATACATTCTTTCATGCATTTTTAACAGTTAGGAGTGCGGAAAATAAATTGCAGAAATGTAAATCTAGCTATTACAAGGCGCGGGTCTATACATCGTCAAAAACAAAAACCCGTTTTGAAAATAAAGTGCGAGAATTTTAAAAGAAAGCGATAAAGTTCTAATTATTACACTTCCTGAGCAGATACAAAAATATAAAATATTGAATTAAAATAGACTGCACGCGAAAGAATTGAATCGGGACGTCATGAGGGTTTTGACCCTTTTTTAAGAAAGAATTGAATTTTTGTCCTTTTTTTGTAATTAATGAAATTAAAACTAATAACTAATTAATTAATTAATTAAGAAAATGATATTTTTGCATTTTTGTGTTTTTAATGAAAATAAATAGAAATTAAAAGTTAGCAAAAACCTAATTCTAAATTGTTTTTATTTATTGTAAAAAAAAGCATTAAAATTAATTAATTAAGCTAATTTAATTTAATTTACATTTATTTACAAAATAAGTTAATAAATAATAAAATGTTTTTTTGGTTTTTTTGAATTTTATGGAAAAAAATGTTAATTTGTTAATTAAATGATACGAATAACAATTAGAAAAATAGTTAAATAAAATAAAAGAGAAAATAGAAAACAAAAGAAAAAAAAAAAGGAATGGACCAGGGGGTATTGGGCCAGATTTGGGGGTGTATTTGGAATCTGAGGCCCAAGCAAACACTCAGCCACATTGACCTTTTGCCATTTCCTACAGCATGCTTTGACTTGGGGTAGAGTGGACAGCGCCTCATGGCCTTTGGATCTGGGTTTGAGGCCACTTGGCGCCCTTCTGGATGAGGTGTATGGTGAGTTGCTTTATATTGTCTGCATAGGATCATATTGGAAAAAATATTAACAAGCCTTTGGGGGACCTGGGAATCGAACCCAGGTCCCAATGATGCATAGCCACGTCCCTCTCCACTGAGCCAAGCGCTGTATCTTGTTATTATAGTGGGTAAAGAAAATAATATGGAAAAACAAAACGCATATGCTAAAAAAGAAAAACGCGCGTATTATATTTGAATCAACCAGCCATAGATAAACACGTAATCATCTTCTTCTTCGTGCCTGCAAAAAAACAAATGGTTAGCGGGGGTTTTAAACCCCCACAAAATGAAACTGTCAAAAATAGCGAATAGGAATGGGTGCAAGATAAATTGAGCGCGAGGGTAGTTTTGAGTTCGTCTTGTCCTTCTGAGTTCAACCATAGGTCTTTCCAAGCCTAATTTTTCCTATATGAGAAACCCCTAATTCAAAAGCTTGAAAACCCTAAACCTTATCCATGGTGATTTAATATTCAGGGCTCCATAATGCAATTGCCTTATACCATTAGCTTCAGAAGAGTGTTAGCAATGTAAATCACACAAAATTTTCATCAATGATGCAGGAATAATGAACTATGATTGTGAGACAAATATGCAAACCGTATGATTGTGTGGCGCATTTTCTTGAGCTTTGAGGCTTGCTTTTAATTGAAATGTGTTCCTGGTAATGCTGGCAATGTGTTAGAGTCCTTAAATCGCTTTGAAAAGGCCTGGAGTATCAAGATCAGTTTTGACTTTTTTGCTTGATTTTTGAATATGGTTGGGGTCCCTCTGCAGCAGCTTGTGCGTGTAATGTATTAGGTACCCGTTTTGCATATGTATGGGAAGGCATTTAAGTGATATGATGAGCCAATGATCCATTGTATTCAAGTTTTTGGATTCTTGTTTAACCACCATTAAAGACTTTCCAAGCTTGGTTCAAAATTTGAATTTTATGCATAAATGACCCTAGCACGAAATTGGTAGGTTGTTCATGACACATAAAAGTCATTCAAATCAAAAGATGTTATTTAATTAATTTTTTTGATTTTATTTGAATTTTATGGATTTAAAATGAATTAAATCAAATAAAAATAGAAAAATTAATGTTTAATCTTGAAATTGATCATGGGACACGTAGTTGGCATGACAAGGCTGAATCAAGTGGAAAAAGTGGGCCCTTTTGTCAAAAATTGAAGTTTTAAGGATAGTTGACTTTTGCCATTTCATGAAAATTTCCCAACTTCTCCAATGCATATCTTGCTCAATTTTGATCATATGAACATGTTCTTGGACATTTTGGAAAGGTCTTGAAGTCATCTAACCAATGCCTTTGGTCCCATGTCATTTTGTTTTACCAATCTCAAGTTATGGTCTTTGACTTAAAGTGCCTTTTTGTTGACTTTTGAAAATGACCTATAATGTTGAAATTGATAACATTTTGTGAGAGCATTTCTTGGACTTGGGATGTGAAGATGAGTTGTAGGAAATGTCCTCACCTTCAAGATGAGCATTGGATGGTATTTTTCTGATGAACCATGAAAAAGTTATGCCTTGGTCAAGTTACAGTTGACTTTTCAGCTGTCCAAAAATAGAAACTTTTGCATCTTGATGATTTTTGAGCCATGCTTGTGGAATCATGACCAATACTTGATCAAATGATGATTGTGGCTTCAAAGTAAGATGTTGACCAAAAATTTTGACTTTTGACTTCCAAATGACCATTTTGCCCCTGCAGTTGATTGTGAAGCAATTAGGGTTTTTGACTGTGCAACTTGACCTTGTGAGCCTTGAAACTTGGCATGTGGATTCTTGACAATGTATATGGGCATATGTGACTTGATTGAGCCCTTGAAAACCTCAACTTCCTTGAAGGAATCAAAACCCTAATTTGACTGGCTTAGGAGGGTGTGTGAACTGTGCAACCCTTGAGTAGACTTGAGCAAATTGAGATGATGCTTGTCAAAACTTTGAAGAATATGGGAGGGCAAATTTTGGGGTACAACAGCAGGTCCAACAATATTGCTGACGTCAGTATCAACATCCAACTCTTGCTTAACTCCATGAAAATAAACATCAGCCCCGTAGTGCCAAGGGACGGCTTTATCAGAGGTATATGGGATGGGCCCCAGAACAGTGATGATCACAGGTGCGATTCTTGGAACAGATGTAATTCTAACAGGCTTCCTCGAGGGAGCCTTGGAAGAATTGTCGAAAATGGTGATAATGGAAACTTCTTCAGTATGAACTAGAGGAACAACAATCTTCTCAAACAGAATTTCTTTACTATTCATCAGGCGTTGGACACCTTATTTCAAAAGTGGGCAACCGGTAGGTAGGACAGAACACATACGGCAACCTTCGTCACAACTCGAAAATAAACCGGCCAGCAAAAGGTTCTTCTTCACAGTCATCAAAGGGGTAACAATGTCATTCACAGAAACCACAAACGGGTATTCATCTATAACATTCACTCCATGCTTGGGCATAGGAGCAGTCACAACATTAGGCCTTTCGGGTGCCTCGAACTCAATCTCCTTTGCATCAATTAAGTCCTGTATCTTATTCTTCAAAGTCCAACAATCATCTGTATTATACCCCGGGCTATCAGAGTGATAAGCACATCAGGCATTAGGGTTATACTTAGGTGATGTTATATTTGGATTCTTCGGGGCTTCCCTTGGAATCACCAGATTGGTCTTCAGCAATTGTGGCAGAATCTGAGATAAGGTCATGCTGAGACGGGTGAATTGCCTTCGAGGTCTCTCGTCCTTCTGTTGATTGTTGTACTGAGGAGCACCAGCAGGTTTTGAAATAACAACTGCATTAACAGCTTGACGGAGTTCAGGTGTATTCTGGTTTCTTGAACTGTAGACAGCGCTGGACTCTTTCTTAAAGGGCTTCTTCTTGGTGCTTGATGAGGCACCCTTCTGTATCTTACCAGCCTTAATACCAGCCTCAATCCTTTCACCGGTCATTATCAGCTCTGTAAACCCAGACGAAGAGCTTCCAATCAGGTGGTTGAAAAATGGACTAGACAAGGTCCCCAGAAACATATCCACAAGCTCCCGATCAGCCAAGGGTGGTTGCACTCTTCCGGCGAGGTCCCTCCACTTCTGAGCACAATCTTTGAATCCTTCACCTGTTCCCATTGACATACCTTGGAGTTGGGTACGCGAAGGAGCGAGGTCGGAATTGTACTGGTACTGCCTGTAGAAAGCAGTAGCCAAATCTTCCCAACTGCGAATATTGGCTCCGTCTAACTGATAAAACCACTCAAGCTGAGTCCCTGAGAGACTGTCTTGGAAGAAGTGGATCCATAGGTTCTTATCAGCGGTGTACGGCTGAATCTTCCTTACATATGAGCGGAGGTGCAACTTCGGACAAGAAACTCTGTCATACTTAGCAAAGGCTGGTGCCTTGAACTTGTGGGGAATCACTACCCCAGATGATAGACCTAGATCACCAAAGTCCAGACCAGGCACTTTCTGAACTTCCATCGCACTCAACCGGTCTTCCAGTTGTTTGTATCTGTCCTCGGTCGGAGGATACTGGTCTTCGTCGAAGTCCATCTCGTTGTCGGAGACCACAGGGCTAGGAGCCCTCCTTTCTTCCTGACCATCTTTCCCTCCAGATGAGGTGGTCAAATCAACTTCATCCTGTAGCCTGTTTCAAAACCTAGGACCAGTGTTGAACAGGATTGTCCTCTTCTTCTTCTTCTTCTTCTCTTTCAGAATCAGGGTCTTCAGATCTTGCTGACCCTTAGCTAGATTCATGAACAGCTCTTGGAATTGGGCATTCTGGGCCTGTAGGGCCTTGATGGCTTGCTCAGTTGAAGGTTCAGCAGACATGATGAGTGCTTAAATAAACAGCAAAGAAGATAAGAGACCTGTAATGGGTACCTGTTTATGAAGTGCATGGGATGAAATGCGTATGACATGATTTCAAAGACAATTGGGAGATTCAAATTTGTAAACCAGAAAGGAAACACACTTTATTAGATAAACTTTTGGAATTCAAGTTGTTCAACTGATGCCCTTAAGGCGTTACAAGAATGGAAATACTAAAAAGGAAATAAAAACTGGAAAGGAAATCATCAAAGGGCAGTCAGTGCTCCCATGGTCTCTTCTTGTCGGTATGGACATAGTCATTAAGGATCTGCTCGTTCTCCAGCTGCCTAGTCAACTTCTGGATCTTCTGCTCTTGCTCGTTGAACTTTTCTCGGTAGGAATCCCATTCTTCTCTTAGTTGCATCCAAGACCTTTTCAGTGCCCCAATATCGGTGGGCATATAAGGATGGAGGATGGTTGGAAGAACCCCTTCTTCATTAGAAACTTCAACAATGATAGGCCGGACGGCTTCATATGGCATACCCAGCTTTTAGGCACGGATACGGACCCATCTGAGATGTGGCTCCATTGGAAGAGAAGTCTTTGGGCCCAGCTCATGTGGATCAGATTGGTGAACTCTATCCCAAGCCCTTATGAATCTGCGGCGTTGCTCGTCGCTATCCCCTTGAAAATCAAAGATGATACTAGGCATTAGCAGCTCATGAGGTCCTTCTCTTCTGGCTCTCCCGAACTGACGTAGAGCTAAGCATGGGTGGTAAGAAACTCCTCCACAGGTTCCTATCAGTGGAACATTGGGGTACTCCCCACAGCGATCAATGATAGCCACCTCGTCTATACCCTTGAGAGTCCAGATAATGTCATTATGAGAGAGAGACATAACCCTATAAGCCCAGCCCATGCCTTCTTTGTTCTTCAGCACCGACTTGGGGAGGTGCGAAATAAACCACCTCGCCAATAAGGGAGCACATCACATCAAGGTTCCCCGCTTTCGGGTAATACGAGCATAGAGCTGATGAAGAATGTCACCCAAGAGAGTGGGTACCGGATTCTGAGAGATTAAGATCTTTATCGCATTCACATCAACAAAGGAGTCAGAGTTCGGAAACAATACCAAGCCATATATCAGAAGAGCCAGAATATCCTCGAATGCCTTGAAGTCTAGACTATCCCAGAAGTAATTAGCTTTGCCAACCAAAAACTTAGTCAGAAAGCCCTTTGCTCCACTTCTAGTCTCCCAATTAGCCATTACCTCCTCTTTTGTCAAATGAAGGGTTGCAGCAATCTCTTCTGGCCTAAGGATCTTTTCCCAACATGTAAACGGGGTCTGCTCTAGAACAGAGATACCGAGCAGCTCATAGAACTCTTCTAGGGTGGGAACCAGCTGGTAGTCCTGGAAAGTAAAGCAATGGTAAAGCGGATCATAGAATTGGACCAAGACACTCATCATCTGCTCGTCCAATTTGGAGGTGACCAAACTGAGAAGATAACCATGTCTCCTGAGGAAGGAAGTAGTATCAGGCATCTTTGCAACCAAATCTTTGAGCAAGGTGGGAACCTGAACAAAATTGATCCGGATGGTATTCCTACGCATAGGCATCATGATGACCTACAAAACAAAGCAAAGATGAATCCCTCCTGTCTTTGAAATAGGTTAGTCTTATGCAATATGTATACAATGTTATGATGTCATGATGTCATGATAGAAAGCACACCACAAGTATCCACAAACAGCAAACATGGTAAAGGCACACAAGTCACACAGAGAGCCCTTAGATTTCAGGCTGGAAAAGAGCTTAGGTACTACCCTCTTTTAGTTCAGTTGGTTTAAACCTGTCCTAAAAATAGTAATCGGGTTCTAGAGGATCTCAATATCACTGACTACCCTCAATCGGTCATAATTCCAGTTTAGCAACCTTTTCTTGCGGCCGAAATCATCGCGAGAGTTTAGTCTCAATGAGTGTAGCGTACTGCTACTGTTCTATGGCCAAGTTGGTCAATTTAAAGGTTCTAAGGTCAGTTGGTGCTTAATGACCCCTTAGATGACCCATATTCTCCTCGTTCCAACACAAGGGATATCGGTACAATCTAAATTGCCACACTAACGTAGCTACTTCTTCAACCGTATCGGTCTACGCCGTACAGTTCCCTCACAGTTTATTGCTACTTACCTAAAGGGTATCCCCAGATTCGGGTTAGGATCTATAGTAACTCCGATACAAGCCCACAAATATAAATCATACAAAGAAAGAAATCAAAAACACAATGATCTAATCCTAAGGTACACCCCACTTATAAGTATCCCCAGCAGAGTCGCCAGTTCTGTGATGCGGTGGGAGAGAACTAACTGTTTTTCGGAATGCTGGTTTGCGTTTTGCGTTTGTTTTCGCAAAATGTTGCGGTAAGCAAGATTCGCCACCGTCTTTTATTTTATCCAATAAGGAAAGGAAAAAAGCACAGAAAAATTCCTTTTTCGAGATGTTTCTCGGGTCCGGGGGTAGATTATAGAAAGGGAAGGTGTTAGCACCCTTTCTATCCGTGGTTATCCACGGGCTCTTAGGTACTTGCTCAAAGTGTTTTCAAAATTGCTTTTCTTTTTGTTTGTGGGTTTGAAAATAGTTTTTTGTTTGAAAGGTGTAAGTGCGAAAAGTTTTGTTTTGTTTTAAAAGGAGCAAGTATTTAAGAACCATCTACCTACTCGAAAAAGGAATCAAACTATGCTAATGTCCTTTAGACAATGCTATCCCACTATTGATGAGTAGGTAGCACCGTCGTTGGAGTTTTAAGGGTCAATTCGATTAAGGGACGTGTAGTCACTAAAGCAACGTTAGGACGCCATAGCGGTAACCCTAATGTCTTAGATCATTTTATCCGAGGCAACCGTTTTGAGGCAACTATGATCTTTGGACAAGAGGGTGACCTCTAAAGTGACCTATACTCAATGACCACGTTCGAAGGCAACCAAGCGAGGTGTACCCTAAGAGTGCGCATGTGCGAGTGTGTCGTTTCGGTTAATTTTATCTTTGTACATGTCAATGGTTATCTATGTTGATTTTAGGTTAAAGATTTGATCTTGTCATGCATTCCCTATTATCAAACATCTAACAGTTTATAAGTTGCGGAAATTAAATCTAACTATTACAAGGCGTCGGGTATTTACATCGCCAAAAACAACCCTTGAAATTAAAATGCGGAAAGTAAAATAAAGCGATAAAATAAGTTAAAGTCCTATTAAAACTATTACATTCCGGGAAACAATTACATCAATATCATAAATGGATCGCATGCGGGAAAATTAAATCGGGCGCATTTTTTAGGGTTTTGACCCTTTTTGAAAGAAAAGATTTTTTTGTTATTTTTTGAATTAAAAGGAAATAAACTAAGTTAATTAAATAAATTAATTAATTAAGAAAAAGATATTTTTGGATTTTTGGATTTTTGGATTTTTGGATATTTAAAGAAATAAAATAAATTAATCAATGTTAGTAAAAACCCTAATTATCTAAATTAATTTTAATTATTGCAAAAATATTAAAAGTTATACCTAATTAAAACTAAATTAATTAAGTTAGTATTTATTTACAAAAATTAAAAAAAATGCTGAATTTAATTTTAATAAATAAAATATATTTTTGGTTTTTTTTTATTTTATGAGGAAAAAGTTTAATTGGTTAGTGATAATAAAAATAATTAATAAAACAAATAAATAAATAAAATGAAAAGAAAGAAAAATAAATACTCAAGGGGGTTTCTGGGCCCAAAAGGAGGTGAGATAGCAATTTTCCAGGCCCATAGTGCAAGCTTGCGCTGACTTTTCTGATCCAGTGGGCGTCCATTGACTTGAGAATATGGTGGACTTGCAATCTTGGCCACCAGATCTGGCCTAGGGCCATCTGGCAGGCATCTGGATGAAGGACCATGATATGCTACGCGTTTGAATTCACACCCAATAATCTGTTGAAAAATAATACAAAGTAATATGGTGGACCTGGGATTCGAATCCAGGTCTTGCAAGCCTTTGAACAACACGTCTACCACTGCGCCACTGCTTTCCATTTGTTAGTGTATTAGGAATTAAAAATAATAAAATAAAGACAAATCACTGGATCAGAAGAAAAAAACGCGCAACGTTTGAAACAACCAATGGGAGGGAGACGCGTCAGCGTCTTCTTCGTTGGACCTGGTTATTTACCTGCGGATTTTTATGTGCATCTAAATTCGTAGCTCATTCCTAAAACTATTTCTAGGCCACGGAAATCAATTCCAAGCACATGGTTGTGCTCGTCTTCTTCCACTGATTACATCCATGTCCATTATTAGCATCAATTTTTCCTGCAATTAAAATGCCCAAAAACAAGAACCAAGAACCCTAGAATCGGCTAGGGGGTTACAGGCTATAAAAATACAATCAAATAATGCAGAAAGTTTAGAAATTACTCAAGGATCATGAACATGTCAATGATTTGTCAAGAAAATGCCAGAATGAGAGGTTGCGATTTAAAATGCAGGGCGGTGTTTCGAAGGACTTACAACGCGATTGAGAGGGTCTGGGAGCTTGCTTTCGATTGCTATTGACTCAGTGGATGTCCAGTAAGAGGATAGCATTGAGGTTTTGTGTTGAAAGCACCTCTAGGATGGATTTCAGTTTCAAGCTTTTTTGCAATTTTTTTCAAGTTTGGTTTCTGTGATTTGGCCGCCTCTAACCTCTTTTTCTTGTGCCTTTGGTTTGTATAAGTAATATGGAATGAATTAGGTCAAGTTTTTTGGGCTGAATCCTTATGCATTGATGTTTGAAGATGTGATTTGATTCACCATTAAAAAGCTTCCAAATTTGCCAAAAATCCAACTTTTTGTTCATGATATGGTGAGATACGAGTTTTATCATGTCCATGATGACAATTAAGGCCTGTATCAATCAAAAAGATCCTAAGTTATCAATATTTAGATTTTATTTGATTTAAATTGATTTAAAATGAATTAATTCAATAAAAAATCAAATAAAATAGAAAAATTAATAAATGGACACATGGATGAAGCTAGGACACGTGTGTAGTGTGACAAGATCAAATCAAGTGGAAAAGAATGGGCCCATGTGACAAAATTTGAAGTTTTGGGGATAGTTGACTTTTGGCAATTTTGGAAAAATGCCCAACTTCAACAATGCATAACTTCTTCAATTTTGAACTTTTGGAGGTGTTATTTGACTTTTTAGAAATCTTGAGATGTATTCTAACCAACCCTTTTGGTCTCATCTCATTTTGATATTCCATGCTCAAGTTATAAGCTTTGGAAAAAAAGTGTTTTTGTTGACTTTCAAAAAGGACCTATAATGTCCAAATTTGTAACTTTTTGTGAGTGCATTTCTTGATCTTGGGGTGTGAAGATGGATTGTAGGAAATTTCATCCTTTTCAAAATGAGATTTGGATGGGTCATTTCTCATAAAGTATGAGAATGTTATGCTTGGTCAAAGTTGGGTTGACTTTTCTTACAAAACCCTAATTTAGCAACTTTTGAATCTTGATGAATTTTGAGCAATCCTTGATGAATCATGATCAACCCTTAATCAAATGATTAAATATCCTTCAAAATGATAATGTTGACAAAAAATCTTGAAGTTTGACTATTTGTAGGTCACAGTTGACTTTTGCCCTAGCACAGTCGATTTTTGGACCTCTTGAGTAATTGATTGACCAAACTTCCTCTGCAAGGCTTGAAATTTGACATGGATGAACTAGAGAACATATTAGGACTTTGGGGAGCACTTTATATCATTTGGATGTAAATACCTTGATGCAACACAAAAACCTAATTTGAGGTTGACTGCCTTAGGAGGTAGCTTGACTGTCCAACTCTTGAGCAATCTTGGGCCACTTGGAGATTTTTCTTGCAATGTTTTGAGAAATATGGGAGGGAAAATTTTGGGGTACAACACAAAGTAAAACAAAACTTTTCAAAACAAGCACACACAAGCAATTTTTAATATGAGCAAGTACCTAAGAGCCCATGGAAAACCATAGATAGAAAGGGTGCTAACATCTTCCCTTTCTATAATCTACCCCCCGTACTCAAAATCTCGAAAAAGGATTTTTTTTTGTGCTTTTGTCCTTTCCAGTTGGATAAAATAAAAGTCGATGGCGACTCTTGCTTACCGCGACATTTTGCGAACACAAACGCAAAATGCAAACCAGCATTTTCCAAAACAGTCGGTTCTGCCACCGTATCACAGAACTGGCGACTCTGCTGGGGAATAATAAGTGGGTTATACCTTAGGATATAGTTCATCATAAAATTGCTTCTCTTGTTTGTTTTGGTTGCTTTACTTTTAAGGGTTTTTGTTTGGGAGTTACTATAGATCCTAACCCGGATCTAGGGACACCTTTTAGGTAAGTAACAATAAACTGTGAGGGAACTGTACAACATAGACCGATACGGTTGAAGCAGTAGCTACGTTAATGTGGCACATTGGTTGGTATCGGTATCCCTTGTGGAGAAACGAGGAGAATACGGGGCCACTATGTGTGTCGTTAAGCATCAACTGACCTTAGAACCTTTAATCGACCAACTTGGCCATTAGAAAGTAGTGAGATAGCCGACCTCGGTGTAAAGCTGAGAACTGGTTGATACTCGATGCTACACTCATTGAGACCATACTCTCGAGATAGTTCTGGCTGTAAGAAAAGATTGCGTGAGCTGAAACCATGACTGATGGAGGATGGTCAGTGATATTGAGAACCTCTAGAATCCGGTTACTTTTGCTAGGAAAGGTTGAAACCAACTGAACTTCAAGAGGGTAATACCTTTGACCCCATGCAAGCCTTAAACTTACGGGCTTTTTTGTGACTTATTTGCCTTTGCCATTCCTGTTGTATGTTATACCTGTGTTTCTTTTATCATGACATCATGCATCATAACATAGCATGCATACTTCATTATACTAACCATTTCAAAGACCGAGGGGATTTATCTTTGTTCTATTTTGCAGATTATGGCTTCCTTGCACAGAAACACCATCCGAGTTAACTTTCTGCAGATATCGGCTCAACTTAAAGAGTTAGCCTCAAGAGTTTTTGAGACTTCTTTGTTCATTAAGAGACATGGTCAGCTTATTAGCCTGGTTACCTCAAAGTTTGATGAGCAGATGATGAGTGTGCTTTTTTAGTTCTTCGATCCTGTGCATCATTGCTTCACGTTTCCAGATTACCAGCTGGTTCCCACTTTGGAAGAGTTTTCTCACTTATTGGGCATATCCATCCTTGAGCAGATGCCCTTCACAGGTATGGAAGAGACTCCTAGTCAATAATACATTGCTTCAGCTCTGCATCTAAAACGGGTTGATGTAGTATCCAATTGGGAAACACGAAGCGGGGTCGAAGGTTTTCTAGCCAAATTTATGATAGATCAGGCTCAGCTATTCTGGGATAATTTGGACTTTCAGGCTTTTGAAGACATCTTGGCTCTCCTTATCTACGGTTTGGTTCTCTTCCCGAATTCGGATACCTTTGTAGATGTGAACACGGTCAAGATTTTCCTTTCTCGCAATCTTGTGCCTACTCTACTGGGTGATATCTTGCATGCCCTCTACACTCGTATTGTGCGAAGAAGAAGGACTCTCATGTGTTGCATGTCGTTGTTGTCGAGGTGGTTTATTTCGCACCTCCCTACGTCTGTGCTGAAGAACGAGGAAGGTTTGGGATGGTCTTACAGAATAATGTCACTTGCCCATACCGATATTCTTTGGAGCTCCCGGGCTATGGAAGACACTACCGTTATTGATCATTATGGGGGGTACCCTAATGTCCCATTGCTTGGAATCAGAGGGGGTATAACCTACAATCCTTGTCTAGCTTTGCGACAATTTGGTCGTTCTCAGAGAGACGGTCCCCATGAGCTACTTCTTATGGATATTGTATTTGACTACAAGGAAGACGTTGACGAGCACCGCCGGAGATTTATACGAGCTTGGGGTATGGTGAACAGATATGACCCCCAATAGCTAGGACCAAGGACTTCCCTTCCTATGCATCCTTACCTCCAATGGGTCCGAGCTCGTGCCCAGAAGCTTGGGATGCCTTATGAAGCTGTATTGCCAGTGATTGTGGAGCCCACTAATGAAGAAGGTGTTCCTTACACAGTTCTTTATCCTTACATGCCCACTGATCTTGGGGCATTGTAGAGGTCTTGGATTCAGCTGAAGGAGGAAAGGGATGCCTACCGGGAGAAGTACCATGAGCAAGAAAGGAAGATTTTAAAGCTCACCACGCAGCTCGAGGAGGAAAGAACGATCAATGACTACATCAGCACAAAGATGAAGCGTCCATGGGATTTTTGCTTTTGCTTTTCTAGTTTAGATTTGTTTTCCATTTATTCCTTTGTAACGCCTTAAAGGCATTGTTGAACCTTTTTACAAGTTAATCTAATAAAGTTTGTTTATTTTTGGTTTGCAAATTTAAATCTCCCAAAGTCTTTGAAATCATTACATACGCATCCCATTATCATGCACACCATTATAGGTACCATTACAGGTTTCTCATCTTCTTCGCTGTTTATTTCAGCATGAAATGTCTTCCGATCAAGCCATCAAAGATCTTCAGGCACAAAACGCCCAATTCCAAGAGATGTTCTTGAGCTTGGCTAAAGGGCAAAAGGATCTAAAAGCTCTTATTCTGAAAGAGAAGAAGAAGAAGAAGAAGAAGAAAAAGGTCGTTCTTCTGAATATGGGAAAAAGGTTTGGGGATAGGTTGAAACAGCAAGTTGATCTGACCTCTTCATCCAAGGAAGGGGAGAACCAAGAAGAAGAAAAGGGCCCCAGTCCTGCAAGCTCTGATGATGATACAGATTATGAGGAGGAGCAATATCCTCCTGCTGAGGATCGATACAAGCAGTTAGAAGACCGTCTGAGTGCTATGGAGATTCAGAAGATCCCTGGTTTGGATTTCGGAGAACTGGGACTGGTATCTGGAGTGGTGATCCCTCATAAGTTCAAAGCTCCTAATTTTGCCAAGTACGATGAAGTATCTTGTCCAAAACTCCATCTCTGCTCGTACATCAGAAAAATCCAACCTCACACTGCTGATAGAAATTTGTGGGTGCATTTCTTTCAAGATAGTCTGTCAAGGACTCAGCTTGAATGGTTTTACCAATTGGAAGGAGCCAACGTCCAAAACTGAGAAGACCTTGCTGCTGCTTTTTACAGGCAGTATCAATATAACGCCGAGCTTGCTCCCACTCGTACTCAGCTCCAGGGTATGTCTATGGGTTCAAGTGAAGGTTTTAAGAACTATGCTCAAAAGTGGAGAGACCTAGTTGGAAGAGTCCAACCCCTTTTGTCTGATAGGGAGTTGGTTGACATGTTTCTAGGGACGCTATCCGGTCCATTTTTCAATCATCTGATTGGCAGTTTGTCATCTGGGTTTACTGAGTTGATCTTGACTGGAGAGAGAGTAGAAGCTGGTATCCAAAGTGGTAATATACATAAGGACACTTCATCAAGTGCAGTAAAGAAGCCTTTCACCAGTAAGAAAGAAGCTAGTGCGGTCTATGGCTTGAGGGGCCAAAGCAGACCTGAACACCGTCAAGCAGTAAATGCGGTAGTGATATCAAGACCCACAGTTGCTCCACAATGCAACAATCAGCAAAGGGTGGAAAGACCACAGAGGCAGTACACTCGGCTCAATATGACCTTGTCTCAAATTCTACCACAGTTAGTGAAGAACAATCTGGTAACTCTGAGGGAGGCCCCGAAGAATCCCAACACCACATCTCCTCACTATAACCCAAATGCCCGCTGCGCCTATCACTCCGAAAGTCCAGGTCATGATACAAACAATTGATGGGCCTTGAAAAACAAGGTGCAATACTTGATCGAAGCCAAAGAGATTGAGTTTGACGCTCTGGAAAAGCCCAATGTCATAATTGCACCCATGCCCAAGCATGACTCGGGAATCAATGCTATTGAGGTTGTCTCCGCCACAGAAGATGCTGATGATGAGAACCCGGATATCGACAACTGGATCTACCCTACGACCAATGGTGGATTCAACAACTGGACGGCGAAGGACTTCATACATGTTTCTTTTATTCCACAGTAATTGACTTTTGTTTTAAGAGTTGTAATAAACAGTTTGAAACTTTACGGCCTGGTGCCTTTCCCAAGGCACCTTGGCCTTGCTTGTGAGGGCTTATTATTTGTCATTTTCATATATCATTAATAAAGCATTGGACATTTCTTGCATTACAAATTTTGCGCTCCTTGTTTTTCTTTTTCTGTCTCTCGCTTTATCAAAAACAGCTATTCTCTTACACACACTCACATATCATAATGCAGATCCATATCCACTATGGATCCCATTGATAACGGCTCTTCTACTGCCAGTTATGACTTCAAAAATCCGATCAACCAAGCTGAGGACGAAGGTGAGGATGATTGTGAGGTACCCAGAGAACTTGCTAGACTGTTACTACAGGAATAAAGGGCCATAAAGCCCCATGAAGAGCCAGTTGAATCAGTGAATTTGGGTACCGAGGAAGACAGGAAAGAGGTCAAGATAGGTGCGAATCTGGAGCCTAGTGTCAAACAACGGTTGATACAGATGCTACGCGACTATGTTGAGATCTTTGCATGGTCCTACGAAGATATGCTTGGTTTGGACACTGATATTGTGGTGCACCACCTGCCAACCAAAGAAGACTGTCCTCCGGTAAAGCAGAAGGTTCGTCGTATGTGCTCTGAGATGTCTGAGAAAATCAAAGTTGAGGTCATGAAACAGTTCAACGCGGGATTTTTAGTTGTCACTTCTTACCCGCAGTGGTTTGCCAACGTTGTTCCAGTACCTAAGAAAGATGGTAAGGTACGGAAGTGTGTGGACTATAGAGATCTGACAGGGCAAGCCCCAAGGATGATTTCCCCCTTCCTCACATCGATGTTCTGGTCGACAACACCGCGCAACATAAGATCTTCTCCTTCATGGATGGTTTTTCTGGTTACAATCAGATCAAGATGGCTCCCGAAGACATGGAGAAGACGACTTTCGTTATGCAGTGGGGCACCTTTTTCTATAAGGTCATGCCGTTCGGATTGAAGAATGCTGGGGCAACGTATCAGCGTGCCATGGTCGCTTTGTTCCACGACATGATTCACCATGAGATTAAGGTTTACGTTAATGACATGATAGCAAGGTCCCAGACTAAGGAAAAACACCTTGACCATCTCCAGAAACTGTTCGATAGGTTGAAGATGTATAAGCTGAGGTTGAACCCGAACAAGTGCACCTTCGAAGTAAGGTCTAGTAAGCTGCTGGGTTTCGTCATTAGTGATAAAGGTATTCAGGTGGACCCTGTCAAGGTAAAAGCCATACAAGAGATGTCGGCTCCCCGCACAGAAAAGGAAGTCAGAGGCTTTTTGGGACGTCTGAACTACATCGCCCGGTTCATCTCACACCTGACCGCTACTTGTGAGCCAATCTTCAAGCTGCTGAAGAAAGATCAAGTGGTAAAATGGAATGACGAATGTCAGACCGCTTTCGAAAGGATCAAGGAATACCTCCAAGAGCCACCTATTCTGATGCCTCCAGTTGAAGGAAGACCTTTGATCTTATACTTGACAGTGCTGGATAATTCAATGGGGTGCGTGCTGAGGCAGCATGACGAGTCTGGCCGAAAAGAGCATGTTATTTACTACCTTAGCAAAAAGTTTACCGACTGTGAGACCCGATACTCACTGCTCGAGAAAACTTGTTGCACTTTGGCATGGGCTTCTCTCCAGCTGAGACAGTATATGCTGACTCACACTACCCTATTGATATCAAAGATGGATCCAATCAAGTATATCTTCGAAAAGCCTGCCCTTTCCGGAAGAATAGCGAGATGGCAGATGATCCTAACCTAGTATGACATCCAATACACAACCCAAAAAGCAATCAAAGGGAGTGTATTGGCAGATCATTTGGCGCATCAGGCAGTGGATGACTACCAGTCCATGAATTTCGAGTTCCCAGATGAGAACATCATGTTGGTGACCGACTAAGAAGAACCTGGACCGGACGAAGGACCTAAGGAAGGATCCTGATGGTCTATGTATTTTGATGGAGCCTCAAACGCATTGGGTAATGGAATCGGTGCTGTAATTATATCTCCTGAGGGCTGTCATACTCCATTCACCGCTCGATCATGTTTTAATTGCACCAACAATATGGCAGAGTATGAAGCGTGTATCCTGGGTCTTCCAGCTGCTATTGACCTGAGGATTAAGTTCTTGAGTGTATTCTGAGATTCTGCTCTAGTGATCAGTCAGATCAAAGGCGAGTGGGATACGAAGCACCCAAATCTTATTCCTTACAAAGAGTATGTACTGACATTACTCCCGCACTTCGAGGAGATAACCTTTGAACACTTCCCGAGAGAGGAGAACCAGTTAGCAGACGCACTAGCTACCATGTCTTCTATGTTCAAGGTACGGTGGGACAATGAAGCTCCCCAAATTACCATTGAGAGGTTGGACGAACCCGCACATTGCTGCGACATCGAGACTGAAGAGGTAGCAGATAAACCCTGGTTTCACGAAGTAAAAAGGTATCTTGAGACTCAAGAGTACCCTGAGGTGCATCTATTAATGATAAGAAGTTCTTAAGAAGGTTCACTGCAAAGTTCTTCATCATTAATGGTATCCTGTACAAGCGTAACCATGATTCAACCTTACTGCGATGTGTGGACAAAAGTGAGGTAGAAAGGATCATGGAAGATTTACATGAAGGTACCTTCGGGACTCATTCCAGTGGACATACCATGGCAAAGAAGATCCTACGGGCTGGATATTATTGGTCTACTATGGAGGCCGATTGTTATCAGCATTCTCGAACTTGTCATAAATGCCAAGTCTATGCGGATAAGGTGCATGTACCTTCGGTTCCTCTGAATATTTTGACAGCTCCTTGGCCTTTTGTAATGTGGGGCATCGACATGGTAGATGAGATCAAACCTACTGCATCCAACGGGCATCGTTTCATCCTTGTAGCTATTGATTACTTTACAAAGTGGGTTGAGGAAGCTTCTTTTGCTACGGCAACCAAGAACGTCATGGCGCGGTTTATCTGGCACAATATGATTTGTCGATATGGTGTACCAGAGAGAATCATCACTGACAATGGTACAAATCTCAACAATACGATGATCACCGAGCTCTGCAAACAGTTTAAGATACAACATCATAACTCTTCTCCCTACCGGCCGAAGATGAATGGGGTTGTTGAAGCGGCTAACAAGAATATCAAGAAGATTGTGCAGAAGATGACAGTGACATACAAAGACTGGCACAAGATGTTACCATTCACTCTTCATGGGTACCGTACCTCAGCGCGGACTTCGACAGGGGAAACACCCTACTCTCTGGTGTATGGCATGGAGGCAGTCCTACCCATCGAAGTCCAAATACCTTCTCTCCGGATTATGAAGGATGCAGGTTTGAGCGAAGATGATTGGATCCAGACCCGACTTGATCAGCTCAATTTAATTAATGAAAAAAGGCTTACCGCTATTTGTCATGGTCAGACGTATCAAAAGCGAATGATCAAGGCTTTTAACAAGAAAGTTAGACGTCAAGAATATCAAGTCGGGGATCTGGTGATCAAACGCATCATACTGCCGCAAGGTGATCCCAGGGGCAAATGGACCCCCATATACGAAGGGCCATTTATGGTTAAGAACATCTTCTCGGGAGGAGCTATGATTCTAACCACCATGGGTGGTGACGACCTTCCTCACCCTGTCAATGCAGACATAGTGAAAAGATACTACGCATAATCAAAGACCCGCTAGGTCGACTGGCCTAGGCAAAAATAAGGACTTCCCGACGAACCAAAAGGGTTCGGGCAAAAGTAAGGGATGAAAATGAAAAAAATCTGTACACCCGGCAAGTCGAAAACCTGAAAAGGCGGCTTGGGCAAAAAAGGGTATCCCGATGGACTGAAAACCCGAAAGGGTGGTCCAGGCAAAAATTAGGGATCAAAGCGTAACACTATGCCTCATTGGATCATCTTACAACCAGACTTCAGTATCAACTATCAAGCTCGGACGGCGCCAATCAATCTGATTTACCTTCGACCAAGTAGCAAAGTGATGAGACGCTCGAAGATATAAAGGCAATATCAGAGTTGGAACCCAGTGGGATTGTTTCATATAGTTGTTTCTCTTTCTTTTTCACAAATTGTATAATTTCTATCCTTCGGCAGCATTCTCTTACTAGGACATCAACCTCTTGTACAAAACGCCTATTACAGGCTAACTTCAAAATCAATACAATTCATTTTACCAGAAATTTCAACTTGTTTTTTTTCTTTTTCTGTTTTGTTTTGCAAGAACTTCCAATGATTCATTCTTGATATATGTATTTGAAAATAATTGTTGCTCATAAATGTTTACATAAGAAACAAAAGACAACTATTTGTAATTCCAGGAATAAGGGAAAACAAGAAATGTCCAAACCTTCTAGTTGCTCTACCCACCAGGTACAGGGACATAGCCAACTTGAGAATATGACTAAAGGTACATACACTCCCCGCAGAGTAGGAAGTATCCAAAGACAGTGGTATTAGCTCTCCTCAGTCGAGGTTCATATCGCAAATGAGTCGGCAAAATTCTTCCCAAGCAGAGTTTATCTATCACCAACAATAGAAGATTACCATCTGCTGAGTTTATTTCTCCGACAGGAAGAAACTCAATCCCCGATAGAGTTCATTATCACCAGCAACGGTAATTCATCCCCAGCGGAGTTGTTTCTCCAAATCAGCATATCGTCCAACAAAGTGTTTCTCTTCCCCACAGAGTCATTCTCCCACAGAATTATTCTCAAACAGAGCCTCTCCCGGCGGAATATTCTCGAGCAGAATGGACGCAAGTCCCCAGCTAATCATCTTCTGTCACTATCCCTAGCGAGAACGAAGAACTCAACTCTTTGTACTCTCCAACAGCAGTCCAAGATTTATTCTCCCCGGCTAGAGAGTATCACAATGGCATTGCATATCCATACATCGTGGCATGCACATACGCATCATGCAACACAATCTCATTTATTTTGAGAACATCATTACTCAATACATTTCATACATCACGACATTACATACGACTAACTCTTTACCTTTCAGGGAAAGATACAATCAAGTTCTCACAAGTTTTCTCTGGTTCAGTCAAATCGCTACCAAGATTTCTATTCCAGATTCAAGCTATGAAGCCCGGAAACCGACCAGATAATATCTTGATTTCTCCAAAATACTATGAAGCCTGGAATCGACCAGATAGTGGTATATCTCAAATTCAAGCTATGAAGCCCGAAAATCGACCGGATAGTATCTTGATTTCACCAAAATACTACGAAGCTTGGAATCAACCAGATAGTGGTATATCTTAAATACAAGCTATGAAGCCTGGAAATCGACCAGAAAATAACTTAACCCTCAGCAAGTTATTGTGAAGCCTGGAAATCGACCAGATAGCAATACAAGATACCATGAAGCCTAGAATCGACCAGATAATGGTATAAGACACTGTGAAGACTGGATCATGACCGGATAGCGACAAAGGATATTGAAGCCTGGGACACGACCAGATAACAGTATAAGGTATTGCGAAGCTTTGAATTCAACCAAATAGCAGTTTACTCGGCCAAATACTATGAAGCCCGGAAATCAACCAGATATTAGTATGCCTTAAATTCAAGTTGAAGCCCAGATGCGACCAGATAACCACTTGATTCCTTCTGAAGCCTGGAACATGACCAGATAGCGACAAAGGATACTGAAGCCTGGGACACGACCAGATAACAGTATAAGGTACTGCGAAGCTTGGAATTCGACCAAATAGTAGTTTACTCGGCCAAATACCATGAATCCCGGAAATCGACTGGATATTAGTATGTCTTAAATTCAAGTTGAAGCCCGGATGCGACCGAATAACCACTTGATTCCTTCTGAAGCCTGGAACACGACCAGATAATAATTGAGAAATTGCAAAGCCTGGAGAACAACCAGATAGCAACTTTAATCTATCTCCCCAGTAAGTCACTCTAAAGCCTGGAGCACGACCAGATAGCAGTCGGTCTTATTTTCCTCAACAAAACACTGTAAAGCCTGGAGAACGACCAGATAGCAGTTCATTTTCACCTCCTCGACTAATAGATGATTCCCCAGTAGAATAACGAACGACTGAAGCTCCTAAAATTCTATTTCTCCCAAGACAGAGAACAACATTCTGCAGCGTAGTCCTCCTCAACAACAGGTGTACGGGATTTCGCAAAGGAATCTCTTATGCGATCGACACTTCTTCAGATGGCATCTTTAAGCCCATCTTCCATCATTGACTTCTAAATGGCATCTATAAGCCCATTCCTGATATCACAAGACAAGTACTACTTAATGCGAGTGCAAATTTTTGGGCACCCTAGTGTTCAATCATCTTCCACCTTCGGATCACGAAAGGCAGAAAAGCCAATCTACATCCTCGGGTCTAAGAAGATTGAATAGGGGCAGCTGTTGTACCCCAAAATTTTCCCTCCCATATTTATCAACACATTTCAAGTCAGGTACTCAAATTGCTCAAGGAAGTCCAAGGGTTGACCAGACAAACTCTCTCCTAAAGGCAGTCTACCTCAAATTAGGGTTTCATTTTGCATCAAGATACTTGAGTCCAAAGGATCCCAAATGCTCACCATTGTCCTTATATGTTCTCAAGATCATCCATGTCAAGTTTCAAGCCTTGCAGAGGAAGTTTGCTCAGTCAATTGCTCAGAGGCCTGAAAATCGACTGTGCTAGGGCAAAAGTCAGTTGTGGCCCACATACAGTCAAACTTCAAGATTTTTTGTCAACATCCTCATTTTGAAGTATTATTCATCATTTTATCAAGGGTTGGTCATGATTCCTCAAGGATTTCTCACAATTCATCAAAACCCAAAAGTTGCTAAATTAGGGTTTTGTAGTAAAAGTCAACTCAACTTTGACCAAGCATAACTTTCTCATACTTTATCAAAAATGACCCATCAAAAGCTCATTTTGAAGAGGATGCAATTACCTACAAATCATCTTCAGCTCCCAAGTTCAAAATATGCACTCACAAGAAGATAAGAATTTGGACATTATAGGTCATTTTGAAAAGTCAACAAAAACACCTTTTGGGTCAAAGCTTCATACATGAACATGGAAGATTAATTGAGATGTTGCTTAGAGGAAATCTCAAGCTTTCTAAAAATTCCAAGAACACATCTCTAGGGTCAAAATTGAAAGAGTTATGCATTGGCAAAGTTGACCCTTTTTGCAAAATTGCCAAAAGTCAAATGTGTCCAAAATTGCATTTTTTTGCTAAATGGACCCAACTTTTTAGGCTTGCAATGAGTTTGTAATATGACCCACGACCCATGAGCCCTTCCACTTGTCATTATTTTATTTTTGTTATTTATTTTTATTTTATTTCAATTAAATCAAATAAAATCAAAATAAAATAATGAAAAAAATTAAAAACTAATCAAATCTTGAGATTTTATGCATGTTTAGGTCTATTACACAGCTGGAAGTGAGATCAAATCGTGCAAGGCTCATATGGATACAAAAAGATTGCATTTTGCTTGATTTGGAAAGATTTGCACAAAGGATCAAATCATGAATCAATAATCATAATTGAGAGAGATTTGATACAAGTTTGCAACCCTAATTCATTCTAGGATACATAAGGAACAATTGCAGACCAAAAACAAGAGGGGAGAGGCGTGCAAAACAGAAAGCAAAGTTGCAAAAATTCAAGAAAAGTTGTAAATCAATTTTCAGGATTCAGGCTATCTCAAGCCATTCTAAGAATCCCAATCGCTTGCTGGATATCCCTGGATCACATTGCAACCATTAGCAAGCTTCCTCAAGCCTTGAAACACGCTGTAAGTTTCACACGACTTCCATATTTTCTTGAAATCAAATACGTTAATTCTGGCACATTTAGCATGTTTGATTGGTACATTCATGATCCTTGAGTTATTTGCAAGCTATTGATTATATCCAATTGCGTTTTTACTGACTATACACCAAGATGCCATAGTTAGGGTTCTTGCTTCGTTTTTAGGGTTTTTATGTACAAGAACAATTGGCCATGGATAATGGTACCATGATGCTCGTGAGGTTGCAACGAGTTGATTGGTACCATTGGTTATGATTTATCATGCTTGCACAGAATTTTGGAGAAGAACAGGTTTGTACCTACACTCAGATGACCATAGGTAAAAGTCAAGAAACTTTTAGCAACGGTGGGAGGAAGAAGAAGGATAATGTGGCGCTCCATGACTCGTCCATTTGAATTTCACGCGTTTCAGAATGTGGCTTTTTGGTTTTATCATATAACATTCTTTTGTTATTTTTTATACAACTAATACAACCAGCTCAGCTGGCAAGCGTGCAGTGGATGAATGCTGAAGGACCTGGGTTCGATCCCCAGGTCCCCATATTGTTTCAAATTATTTTTATTTGCATGATCAGGTGCACAGATGTCCCATAAGTCCACCATACGTCCTCAGTGTCCAACCATTAGATCATCAACCTGCCAGATCTAAGGCCTTCTCCCATGAGGGTCCACCATTGGCATAAGTCAAGCAAGCGCAGGAGATTGGAAAAGTCAAAGAGGCCAGGAGTTATTGGGCCAAGAATTTCCAATCCCCCCCCCCCTTTTGCTGAAACAACACCAGGCCCATTCTTATTCTTTCTTTTTATTTTCTTTTATTTAATTTAATTTGTTTAATTTATTTTCTAACACAAAATTAATTCCTTTTTTTCACAAAAAATCATAAAATCAAATTTCACAAATTTAGAATTTATCTTATTTTATCAAATTTAATTTAATATTAGTTTAAATTTAATTTAGGTTAATTCTAACTTTTTTTATATATTTAAAATCAATTAGAAAAATTAGGGTTTGTTCTTGATTTAATTTTTGTTTTCTTTCATAAAATATAAAAATACAAAAATAGGTTAATTTAATTATTTTTTTTAATTTAAATTAATTAGTAATTAGTTTTTTTTATTTATTCAATTAAACTTTATTTCCTTAAAATAATCAAAAAACCACAAAAAAATGATTTTTATTTTAATTAGGCTTAGTTGGGGTCAAAACCCTAAATCTCTCGTTCTCGATTCATCGCACGCGTTTACTATTTTTGCAATATTAATGTAACTGCTTACGGTATGTAATAGTTTAATTAGGATTTTCTTTTATTTATCATTTTACGGGTTTTTGGCTATGTAATTAATCTCTCCCCTGAAGCCTTGTAATAGCGTAGGTTTTACTTTCCCGCATTTTAATTCTCGCAAATATTAACTATTAGATGTATGTTAATAGGATTGTATGACAAGATTGCATGACAATTTAAAATGGCTAGAAAACCCTAATGTGCAAAGATAATAATTGAAATCAAATCACTCGCACATGCGCACTTTTAGGGTATACTCTTACTTCGGTTGCCTTCGGTAAACGGTCATTAAGTATAGGGTGTCTTAGTGGTTGCCCTCCTGTCTAAACAAAGATCAAAAGTCCTATTCAGAAATGTTTCCTCGGAAACGTCGCCTCGGAAATGTTGCCTCGAATATGATCTTAAGACTCTAGGGTTATTACTAAGACGTCCTAACATTGCTTTAGTGATCGTACGTCCATTTCAAATTGACCCTTACAACTCCAATGACGGTGCTACCTATTTCTCAATAGTGGGATAGCGTTGTCTAAAGGAAACAAGAACAGAAACAATCCTTTTTCGAGTAGGTAGATGCTAGTAGGTACTTGCTCAAAATCGAAACTTTTTCACACCAAACACTTTCTTCGAACAAAGTTTTCAAAACAAATTCGTAACACTCTTGAGGACAGAAGCAAGGGTTAAAACGAAGTAAAACAAAACTTTTCAAAACAAGCACACACAAGCAATTTTTAAGATGAGCAAGTACCTAAGAGCCCATGGAAAACCATGGATAGAAAGGGTGCTAACACCTTCCCTTTCTATAATCTACCCCCTGTACTCAAAATCTCGAAAAAGGAATTTTTCTGTGCTTTTGTCCTTTCCAGTTGGATAAAATAAAAGTCGGTGGCGACTCTTGCTTACCGCGATATTTTGCAAACACAAACGCAAAACGCAAACCAGCATTTTCCAAAACATTCGGTTCTGCCACCGTATCACACATTCTAAAGCAAAAATGTAGATATCATGTCTATGAAGCTAACCATGTCCTTAATTTTCATTTTAATTAACTATGTAATGAGAATTTTGGAACTTAAGTTTCTAAAGTTTTAGGGTTTCAGTTTGGGACCAAACAAAATTCATCCTAACCATTAATCTATAGCTTTTGAAAGTTATATGGTTGGATTCATGGTTAAATTTCAAGAAAGTTTGATGTTCACATTTTTTAAAATGATTGAGAAATGGAGCTTTTACAGAATCAAGAATGTTGTTGTTTTGGTCTGGAGCGAGGAAGAAGAAGAAGTGGGAATTTCAAATTTAAAAATTGAGTTTATAATATATTTATTTGTGGATGTTTCATAATCGAATGAAACAGCCACCCCAGTGGCAAGCGTGTGTGTGTGTAGGGCGTTAGTGTGCTAGGGCAGGGGTTCGATCCCTGCCTCTGACATTTTATTTTTCAATATTTTCTTTGTTGATCAGGTCCAACCAAGTTCAAAGCGTCCATGATATAGCCCTCATCAACACCATTAGATCTCATCAAGCCGGATCTGGATGCTTCAAGCGTGCCTTTCCAGCATGAACCATCAAAGGCTGGCCACACTGGATTACAAACAGGCGCCCGAGCTTAGTTGTTTTGGGCCTTTCTATTTATGCTTGTCCATAGCCCCCCCCCCCCCCCCCCCCCCCCCATTTTCTTTTTACAGATGCAAGCCCATTCTAATATTTTTTTATTTCATTTTCTGTTTCAAACAAAAACTCCTTGAGTTGGGCCTGAGTCATTTTTGCTACTTCTCACCCCCTTAATTTCTTATACTACATGCCCATTTTATTTCTTTTTTATTTTAATTAACTTTCTTTTCTAAAATATTTTTTCATTTAATAAAAAAATCATAAAAATGATATAAAAAATTAGATTTAGGTTTTTAATCAACTATTTTATTTTTTTTGACAAATAAAAATTAATTCATTTTAATCACCTTTATTTTATTTAATTAGAATTAGGTTATACTTCAAATATCTTTTCTAAATAAAACTCCAAAAATATTTTCTAAATACGTAGAATTCTTTAGGTTTTTAATTAATTAGTTTAATTTTCATAAATAAAATTAATTAATTACACTTTGTTTTATTTTAAATAAATTGTAAATTGACGAGAATTAGGTATACTTTTTATTTAAAATATTTTTCTAAACAAAAACAATAAATTATTTTCTTAACAGTTAGAAATATTTTTAGGGTTTCTTAAAATATCTTCCCCCTTTTCACCACCTTCGCGCACTTTATTTTTGCATTAATACAATTATGTAACTGTCAAAAGTTTGTAATAGATAATTAGGGTTTATTTTCTTTCCTCCCCCATTCATAAACTTGTACCCCCACCCCCGAAGCGTTGTAATAGCGTAGGACATTTAATTTCCGTAATTGACTGCTTTTCTTATTACTGTTAGTAATTATGGTTTGTAGGACAAGACTAAACGCAAACATTAGAAAACCTAATCTCAAGACAAAAATAACTGAAATCAAAATACTTTGCACACATGCACCTCTACGATAATCTCACTTGTTTCCTCGGATTTAAACACTCGTGTCCCTCGAACATGGGATGCTTTAGAAAAGACCCTCAGTTAAAAGATCGTAGTCCCTCGATGACCCTTCGATGCTGTCCTCGGTAAACGACCTTAGTCCCTTACGACAAATTGCTAAGGCGTCTTACAAGTTGCCTTCTATGACTGTACGATAACCCACGACTGTCTCCCACATCCAATGATAGAGCTCTCTACTAACTAATGTTAGGTTAGCACTATCTAAAGGAGGAGGAAAAGAAAAAAAAACTTTTTGAGTAGGTAGATCTCTCATAATCGCTTGCTCACAAACTAAAACAATTTCCACACCTCACATTTTCAAAAACAACTACTTTCAAAACGCTTTATAAACACTCTTGAGGACTGATAAAAGGGTTATAATAAAGCAAATTACCTTACATTGGCATTTTTAAAACATCTTTCCAAAATAAACAATTTCATCCAATAAATATTTTCAAAATAAACATTTTGTATACATTCTCAACGATACGAGAATCATTACAAAATTGTCGCACTTAGGCGTTTTCAAAATATTTCCAAACACATGACACATAGCAATTTTTCAAAATAAAGTCAGATAACAATTAAGAGCCCATAGATAACTACAGATGAAAAGGGTGCTAACACCTTCCCTCTTCATAACCTGCCCCCCTTACTCAGAAAATTCTCAAAAAGGTCTTTCATGTTCTTTTCACCCTTTCCTTTATTAGATAAAAGAAAATTCGATGGCGACTCTTGTTGTCCGCAACATTTGCGGTAAAACGCAAAACCCAAAAGTCAGTTCTCCTACCGTATTACAACAATGTTTCTAGCTGAAGTCCAGATGCTGAATACTTTGTGTTTCTAATAACAAGGTTCCAAAGATAAGGATTCTTAAAGAACCAAGTTCTAAAGACTCTACAGACAGAAGGTTTTGGAGATTCCAAAGACTTGAAGTTCTAAAGGTCCAAGGTTATCTATAACAGGTTCTCAAGACCAAGTGCTGAAGACTCTAAAGACGCAGCTCTTAAGACTCTGAAGACTTGAAGCTCTTATGATCCAAATGTTCGTTACAACAGGTTCTCACGACCAAGTGATGAAGACTCTGAAGACGCAGTTCTGAAGACTTGAAGTTCTGAAGACCTTATGTTATATTTCCGCTTCTAACCTCATGCTTGCAGAAGCCTCTGAAGTGCAGAAGGAAAGAATATAACGGTAACATAGTAAAATAGTACACATTACGGAAAGATTTATTCCACTACCTCTCCACTAACTTGAAGTGTGGAATAGATAAGGATGTAGCAGTACTATTTGTAACGGCTATTTTTCAAATAGAAAACGGTTTTATTTTGCTTTGCTATATAAGAAAAAGAATCGTATGTTTAAACTGTTGATGAGCTTGTTATATGTTGGTTGGCTGTTGTTGTACCCCAAAATTTTCCCTCTCACTTATCAATTATTTTATCACAAAAATATCTCTCTTGGTTCAAGATTGCACTAGGATTGATCAACTCAAGACACCTCCTTAAGCACTGATGACCAAAATTAGGGTTTGAGATTGCACAAGGAAAATTGAACTTTCAATGCCTCATATGACTTTCATGGATCATTATGGACCCCCAATATTACTCATGTCAAGTTTCAAGCCTTGGATCACACTTTTGCTCAGTCAATTGAGCAGTTGACCTAAAAATCAACTGTATTGGGGAAAAAGTCAACTATGGCCAATTTACAGTCAAACTTCATAATTTTTTATCCACATCAACATTATAAACTCATATGTATCATTTGATCAAGTTTGGACCATAATTCCTCAAGAAATTTGATCAAATCATCAAAAGGGCAAAATGGTCAAAATTAAGGTTTTGACTGAGAAAGGGCAATTTCTGATTTTTGACCTAGAAAATGGTTAATTGTTTTGAAGCATGATTTCAATAGTTCAATTGCATCATTTTGACCTAATGGCATGACCTAAAACATTGCTCAAGATCAATTGGATTGATAGTGTATTTTTAGTCAACTGATCAAAAGTCAACTGTATACTGAAAAGTCAAACTTTGACTTTTTGGTCAAAATCCAATGTCAAAGATCACAATTCATCAAAACATGTAAAAATATGAAACTTATTCATCAAGAAATCAAAATTCAATATTTCATTTTGAAAAGTCAAAGTTTTCTAACTTAGAAATTTTTCTAAGTGTTTAAAACTTCATGTTTTTTCATAAATTTGAGCCAATGTTTTACCATGATGCAAGATGATTCAAAAGAAACTTTAAACATGAAATTTGTAGATCTCTATGATATCCACAACATTTCTTTACACAAATTATTCTAAAAATGCTTGGATCTCATGTTATTAATTCATAAAGTCATGGTCATGAAATTGAACACTTAGTGAAATTTTGCCCTAGTTTAGGCAGGATTTTGACCTAACTTCATGGCACTTTTTCATATAGTTCCAAGGGGAATTTTCAAAATTAATTCAAAGAGGAGTTGTATATCACATTACAATATTTCCAAAATGTCCTAGAACTCCTTGATATCATTTGTGAGCAAGGAGAATCGAAGGTCAGAAGTTAGGGTTTCAAGTTGTTTTACAAGGCCGAATTTGTGATGCACAATGGACCAAATCACATAGCCATGCTGCATAATCTCACTTTGCAGGCTTCTAACTTGCAATTCACTCCTTAATTAAATGTTTACACAACATATGGAGCCATTGTCCAAGCATTTGAACCATTATCCAAGTTGCATTTCCATTTTTGGAAGAAAGGCACCATTGTTATTCTTGAAAAGTGGCTTTAATCACAAAGTCCACTCTCCTTGAGCATTGAACTTGTTCTTTATGCACACACAAACCCTATAAACCAAAAGCAAGCATGTCCAAAGTACTAACCACTCTATGCAGCCCTGTACTTTTCCTTGGAACAAGATGTTTCAATTTTGCTTCAAAAACAAGAAAGATGCTACAACATTTGATTTTCAAATTCTGACTTGTTATAAGACATAAAACCTCTTGCCTATAAATACATACACTATTTACAAGATACCACACGCATGCTTGACCCCTGAAAACACCAATAACTCAGAGTTGTAACACTTACTTCCATTGTTGCATATTCCTGCAAAAAATCCCAAAATCAAAAACTACTCATGTGTTTCTTGGCCTTTTGCTTCCAAAAGCTTCCAAGCATCATACACAAGCCATCCTTGTCCCTGTTACACGACTGAAACACCATCTTCACCCATATCTAAGTTCAAAAATAGAGCATCACAGTTGGAATTCTCCAGATCATTTCAACCACCCTCAGCTCAAGCCAGCCATTGCATTAGCTTCCTAAAGGTCCAAGGAAGCTAACCTGATCATCACTACTGCTGGAACAAGCTCAAATCCATTTCACTATTTCCAGTTTTGAGTTTTGCAAATGGTTGAGAAATGAGAAAGTTACAAATCCTTTGGCTGGAGGTTGAAGATGAAGTGTAATCAGGGTGCATTTTGTGTTATGTATTTATTCTTTCACACAAGTTAACGGATGTATCACCACCCTAGTGGTTAAAGCGCGCGCCTGTTACCTATGGTTCAACATTTTCTATCTTTTTTTTGCTTCAGCTTGCAGCGCATGGGCTTCTCCCCTTTTGGGCTTTCATTTTTACTACACCATCCCCTCTGACTGCTTTTACACCCTTGGCCCATTGTTTATTTAATATTTCATTTTTTCTCATTTATTTTTATTTTATTTCATATTATTTTTGTTATTATTATTATTTATTATTATTAATGTTATTATTATTTTTATTAATAAAAACCCAAAAAAATATTTTTATTTATTATTCATACTTATAGATTTTATTTTCTCTATAAAACAAAAAGACAAAACATTTTCTTAAACAAATTAATTTCTTTTCTTAAATAATTAATTTTTAGACTTAGGTTAAATTATTATATTATTTTATTTTCTTAATTAAAATTAATTTAGAACTTAGGTTTCTTTTTTTAATTAATTTTCATACTATTTTTAATTTAAAACCTTTTCATAAAAAACCCTAAAAAAATCCTTTTAAAGTTAATTTCTTTTCTTAATTAGTTTAAGTTTATTTTATTTATTTTTCATTAATTATTTTTCTTAATTAGGTTTAGGTTATAAACCCTTTCATAAAAAATCAAACAAAAGTCATTTCTTTTTCCATTTATATTCTTGCATTTTATTTATTCAATTATTGTACATTTATTCAATATGGTTGTAATAGTTTATTAGGTTTAATTTTCTTGCAATCCCCATTTTTAAATTTGTACACCCCCTCCCCTAATGATGTAATAGCGTAGTAATTTTAAATTTCGCAATTTATCGCTTTATATAAATGCTAGTAATTAGGGTTTGTATGGAAAGATAAAATCAACAAGTAGCAAACCGTAATTCAAGACTAAACCAAGCATGAAAATCAATACACTTGCATACAAGCACCCCTAGGGTAAATCCACTTGGTTGCCTTACAAAAATGACCATATTACACATGTAAGGTATCTTAGCAAAGACAAGCAAAATACAAGATCATAGTCCCTCGATGACGCTATCAAAAGTTGCCTTTCAAAATGATCTTAGTCCCTAAAGAAAAATGCTAAGATACCTTGAAATATTGCTAATCATGGTTATACGATGACCCACGCCCGTCCCGTTTACATCTAAAGATAGGGTTACTTACCAAATCAATGGTAAGATAACAATGTCAAAGGAAAAAGTAAATGAACATGAAAGACTTTTCAGTAGGTAGAACGTTCCTAGTTACTTGCTCCATTTCAAAACAAAAGCATCCTTGCTATTTTCACAACAAACACCAACACTTTCAAAACCTCTTTCAAAACTTGAAAACATTTGCAAAAGATCAAACACTTTATATACATTCTTACAAACGAGAATCATTACAAAGTTTTCCTAAACAAATGGCCTCTTTTAAAAAATACTTTCAAAAAACCACACAAAGCACCTTTTCAAACAAAAGAAAGTGATCTAGCAAGTAACTAAGAGCCCATAGAAAACCATGGATGAAAAGGGTGCTAATACCTTCCCTTTTCAAAATCTACCCCCCCGAACTCAAGAAATAATATCAAAGGTCTTTCATGTGCTTTTTCACCTTTCCTTTTGGATAAAAGAAAAGTCGGTGGCGACTCTTGCTAACCGCAACATCTGCGAACAAAAAATGCAAACCAGTATTAAACAGTCAGTTCTGCCACTGTATCACAACTATTTTCTCAAGACTGCAAGTTGCAAGTCACAAGTTATTGATGTTCAATGTTACAAAGGAAAGCTGCCATTATCATAACACAACCAAAAAGCTATCAACCACTACAACAATATGAAGAATTCTACAAGATGTTACTCCATCTACCAATCATATACATCTTGGAAGAATCATGAAAAAGCAAGGATTTGTTGCTCGTATCTTACTAAATAAAGAAAGAAGATAAAGATGAAGAATTCTTCAAGATATCATTCAAATCATTAATCATATCCATCTTGATATAATTATGAAGAAGCAAGGAGTTGTTTCTCATAGCTTGCTCAACGATGAAGATGAAGACAAGAAGGCTACAAGATGCTGCACTTAATTTAGATTTTATTCATCCTTGTAGAAATATGTAAAACACAAGAGTTGTTGCTAAGATTGTGTTATTGCTTAAGATCTTCATTTAAATTGTTTGTACACAAGAGTTGTTTCTCAGAATTGCGTCAAACAATATGTACTTAAATTAGGAGTAATCTGCTTGATAAGAAGCACTCATGTAATCTCTAGAAAAACACTTATGTTTAGAATTGGTTGGTTCCTCAAGTGATCAAGTGAAGATCAGAAGGCTTGACAAGACTTTGGTTGCAGCCATCATAGATGAAATCCTAGTAGTGGATTATATTGGGTCAATGGTAGTCATATCTCAAAGGGGACTGAGTGAAGGTCAGCCTTCTGAGATCACTGATGGATATCATTGGAAGGAAACCCCGATAGGAGATTCTGGAGAATTGGATTTTGTTGGGTCAATAAATGTTATATCCGGTTTGGATCCCTGAATGCATCATTAGATGTTAGTCACCGGTAGTTTCCCGTGAGATTGTAAACAAATTGATTATAGTGGATTAAGTCCTTGAGATCAAGGCAAAATCACCTCTGAAGGGTGGACTGGACTAGCTTGGGGATTTTTTCAAATGAACCAGGATATATCCCGTGTTATTTACTTTTGCTTATGCTTTATAATTTGTGTTTTCTGAACTTAATTAGAAGCATTACTTAGAAGTAACAATCATAAGCATTGTTCAACGGATAATGCTTAAAAGCGAAAGTTAACAAGAAAGGAAAACTCAATTCAAACCCCCCCTTTCTTGTGTTTTCTTCACACCTTCAATTGGTATCAGAGCCTGGTTCTGTTATTGACGGGTATTCAAACACCTAACAGTGTCAGATAAAGATCTAGATGCTTTGTGAAGAAATATTCTAAGGTGATAATTATTCAATTTTCAACTACTATCTAAATCCAGAAAATTGAAGAACAAGCTAACAGGAAAAGATTCATCATATAAGAAGTTATATCTATTGAATGCTTTTGACTAAGTTCCATTGAGAAGTATGATATGTTTTCAAGAAACAGATTAGTCCACCATTGACTTTCTCATAAGATCTCATTAGGAATATTTTCAAAATAAGAAAGACTGTTATTGTATGATATAAAATAACCTCATGATAAATTTGTCTATTCAAGCAGACAGAAGATCTTATGCAGAAGATCCAATCATTGGTTCTGTCGAAAGAGACTTTGTAGAAGACAAGACATTGCTGAGGAAAGAACGCTCATTGATTCATCTAAAGTATGATCAAAGACTAACTCTAAACAAGTTAGCTCAACATTGCAAGAACAAGATTGTTAATCAGAAACGTCAAAGTTTTGATTAGAACATATTTTGTAATTTGTTCAAAGAAACAAAATTTTCAGAAGACGTTAGGCAATGATAGTTAACTGTCTCTATCACATAACTTCTCAGAAGTCCATGAAATATTGACCTTCTAAATATAAGCTTTTATTCAAAGGAATTTTGACAAACATATGGATGTTCTGATAATAAAAGATCATAATATCTTTGCTCTGAGGACTCTCTCAAAAGTCAGAAATGTGATTCTAAACAGAAGAATGACGAGACCGTTTGAAGAGAAGACTTTGATTCTAATTCTCAGATTAGACATTAAAATTTAGAAGAAGGTTACTCTTCTCAAACCAGAAAACTGAGAATACTCAAAGAAATCAGAGGAATCAATATGAAGATAATTCAGAACCTCTGAAAGACCGCTCTGAAGAAAGTATAAGACAAACGAAGTAAGTCAGAAGTTGTATTTAAGAGAAAGCTAAATTTTAAGACAGATAGAAAATCTTCAAAGGCACATGCAGAAAAAGAAGAATAAGCCTCACATCAGGATTCTCCTCATCAAGCAAGATATCAGAACATCGGGTAAAACATCATGCATATAACCACAATCAATAGTAGTAGTAGTAGAAGCACCAACAAGCATGATAAACAATTATGCTCCACCTAAATAGTAGCATACAATAAACAACAATAATAGACTACTTTCCTTTTAGTAGTAGTACAATCCTATTAGTATGCTAATCAACATGTCAAGACATGTGAGATAACATCAGGACAAACCAAATACACTAACACTTTACTCCTCCCTCTTTAGCCAAAAGTTGACAAAAATAGAGTAAATGTAAGCACACATTGCACACAAGCAATAACACATATGGAAACACACACTAGTAATGTAAACAAACAGATGGAAACAAAAACAGAAGCAAACAGGAAGAAAAAAACTGATGGAAGAAAACCAATGTAAGGAAATTATTGCGTATCCAAATAGCAAAAATAAATTTTCATCTTTAAAACCAGCTATCTAGACTAACCACATGAATCAATAAAATTGATCCAATCTTCATCACCATCTGGGACAAAGTCATGCAACTAAACACGACTTTTCTTGCAGGTCTTCATCTTTTTCACAGACTTTTTCCATGTCACAGATGCTCTAGCAGATGTTCTAACAAATATTTCCACCACAGACTCAAACTTCTTTGGATTAGAACTCTTAGCCTTCTTTCATGACTTAGCTTCTAGCAAATTGACCATTTCAACACCATTATTTTTGAATGAATGACTCAAGTTGTAACTTGAGAGGAGGAAGAGACAGTAAATTTTTGGTTTTAACAAGAAGGAGGACCTTGCTTGTAACGCCTGACCAGTCAAGGAGAAATTTTTTGGAAGAAGTATAATCATTCTCATTATCAATGCACCACTTATTATAGGAGAGACACACTTTCTTGTTCTTCTTTTTCTCTTTCCAAGCTTTGATAGCTGGAGATTCTCACACCATTTGAACTGACTTTGATTTGGTCAGAGATAACCTCATCCCAACCTATTAATGCTCTCATTCATTAGTGTTAGTTATCTATTTATATGATTGGAATTAATTTTAGTAAAACAAATATGGAAGTAATGTGTTAAATAGGATGAGTTGCTCAGAAAACAGGTTGAATAAGAAGTCATATTTTATGAAGAAATATCTTGAGTAGAGATGTGTCATCAAATTAAGCAACATGTTAGACAATATATCTTATGTAGAGTCATTCGACATCACGATTGTGTTAGGATGGGTTGTTGGATCAGTTTAAGATTTAATAGATGCAAAATATTCTGGGAATATTAAGATATCCTATGTGGTGCTGATTTTAAGGTCTAGAAGATTCAAGTTGAATTTAATAAGAAAATTGACTTTCTAATTATGGAGACAAATTAGGAAGGTTATGATTGAAGACCTATTTTTATGCAGAAGTTTCTGCAAATTTGTATCAACTGATATGCTGCAATCTGAAGCCCAAAATCTAGTTGGATAAAGGGTTATAAATAGAAGGTTGTTAACCTAAAAGGAGTGAGAGTCGTGAATGTAAAGATGGAATCTATCAAGGCTTCGTTTGTGTGCCACTCTCTAGGAGAGTTGGTCTGTGTTATTTGTGATCATCTCAACTATCATGTTGATAGAAGAGTAGGACTGTTTCTTGAGTTGTAAGGTTATATCATTCATTCATAAGCTTGTAAGCATTGAATTTTTGTGTGTCAGCCTCTCTTAAGCTTTTAAGCATAGAGTCGATTATTGTTCTTGGATGAAGCTTTGAAGCAAGTCCAAGTATGTTTATTAGTCAAGAGTCTTGGATGAACTTTGTGATTGTCAGATATCACTAAGGTGATTTAGGAAGTGAGATGGCGATTTCTCATATTTAGGGAGGACCTAAGTAGAACTTTCATTGGGTCGGGATTAGACGAGAAGTTGTAAACATGGGAGTTTAGATTTGAACTAATACTGCTGATAGTGGATTTTCTTCATGGCTTGGTAGCTCCCAGAGTATGTGTTGTTTTACACCAAACCGGGTCATCATATCTCTGTGCCATTGTCATTCTGCATTGTTTAGTTTTTGTTTCTTGATTGATTGACATGTCATATAAGATGTTGGAACATCTGTCATGACTATGTTCTGATATGAATTATATTAGTGTGCTTTATTAAGTCCAAGTGTTGTTACACAGAGACCTTTGTCTCAATATATGTTAAGACATTGTTATCTGTATACCAGAATTTTAATTGGTATCAGAGCAGACATCGTGTTCTATTTTGGGTGAGATCTAGAGAAGATACTTTCTGGTGCATTGGACTTGAAGGAACAAAGTGTTGGTTGTAGCTGGTGTTATGAATGTGGTGTTAATTATGAGGTGATTTTCTTCTATATGTGCATCTACTGTGTGAACCTGAGGTGTTCAGGTTGATTTGTATTTCGTGATCTTCTTTTGAGAAGGAGGATGATTTTGATATGACAGAGGGAGTTATGTCTAATCATTATCTGCTGGATGATTTTGGGGATGATTTCTGGCATGATATATGTCGTAACCGGTAAATAATATACGAGTCGCCACCACTATTTTTTGTCCTAAGGACGGGAAAGAACGGATAACCATAATTGTGTATAGATTCTAAGTTCGCAGTTGGTTAGAAGAAGAGAAGGTGTTAGGCACCCTTCATCTCCATTATTCTCAAGGGGCGTCTTATTTTAGGTTTAGAGGTGAATCGGGAATTTTTATTTAAAAGTTCATGTTTCCATATGTTTGAGAAAATGTTTAGTTTTTTTAGTTATGGGACTTGCCGTGGTTTTAATCGCGTGGCTACGTGTCTTCTTGTGAAGAATCAGAGTCCAAATTCGTAGTTCATATATTTGGTTGGTGTTTTTAATAGGATTACTTAGAATTGCTTTTGAATTATCCTTGAACCTTGTCTGATTTTGAAAATTGAGTGATCGTAGACGCAGTTTGCAGTTAAGTTTGAAGGCAATGCTATTTAATCCTATTTTGAAAATGTTCTTGAGATTTTTGTTAAGTTAGAAAAAAAGGATTTTTGATTGGTTAACTATTTTAATTAGGTGTGATTGGTTGAAGAAGAGTTGATCTTCTTTATAATTCAACCGCGTTGGGCGAATAAATTAATTGGATTGATAAAGAGTTGATCTTTATCAGAATTAAATCGCATTGAGCGAAATAATTGATTTGAGTCGATAAGGGGTTGGTCCATATTAGAGTTAAATCGTGCTAGGCGAATTAATTGATTTTTGTTGATAAGAAGTAGATCCTTATTTGAATTAAATCGCGCTAGGCGAAGTAATTGTTTTGATTGAAAAATAAGGTTTGATTTATGTACATGGAATTGTTTTAGGTATTCTTATAACTAGTAAAGAACTACACTAATTAATCTAAACTAATTAAGTTAACACTAATTAAATTATTTTAAATTAATTGAATTAACCAAAGTTAATTAATCTCATAAAAATTAAACTAATTAAACTAATTAAACAAAATATAACATAGAGTATAATTATAAAATATGATGCTAACTTAGTAAAAAGAGGTATGAATTTAATACAAGGCTAGAATCAAAGGCCATGGTCCAAATGAGTTAAGTTAACCCTAATTCTATCTTATTACTACGAAAAATGAGAATAAGAGAATTAAAATAAAAAACAAAAGGACATCAGGCGGCCCCGTTTGTTCTCATGTTCAGATAAAGAAATTAGAACATGAAACAATACCAACATTTTGACTTTTAGTAACTACCAATAAAATATAAACATTTAGAAAATTAATAAAATAAAAAACAAATAGATAGAATATAGTAAAGGAACTTGAACAAAAAATAGAAGCATAATGAGTTTCTTTCCTTCACACACGATCTTCTTCTCTCTATTTCTTTTCTTCAACTTTTCCCCAAGAAAGTGTTCATAAAAAGCTGAAATTGAAACAAAAACAAACACTAACATCATCATTCAAATAAAAACAGAAGCATGGGTTACCGATCAGAGATGTTGCTCGCACGGTGGTGGATGAAACCATGGTGATGATTCATGATTGTGTTGTTAGTGATTGTTATTGTTTTACTTGGAAAATTATACTGATTCTTGAATAAAAGGTTGGTGATAATAGTAACAGTGAGAATATAAATTGCTAGATAAAAAATAATAATTAGTAACAATAACAATATAAATTATTAGATGATAAAAAATAATAATTAGTAACAATAACAATATAAATTGTAAGATAACAATAACAATATAAGTTGTTAGACAACAATAACAATATAAATTATTAGACGAAAAATAATACCATCATATAGTCATCATATGGTTAAAAATAAAACAAATTAAAATTAAAAAGAACTGAAAATAAAAAGGAGACCTCATATTTAATCATTGATAAAGAAATTGCAAATTGTATTGACAAATAAGTTTTGAAACAAAGTTTGAAAAAAGTGTGAGAATGATAAAGTAGAAGATTGAAATTGTGAATGTTGTGAATTGTGTGTGATTGTCTGTTCAAGACAAAAACAAGATTAAGTGTTTGTTCAAGACAAAACCCTAAAATAAACCAACAAAAGATATTGTGTAGAAAGAATGTTTGTGAAAGAGAGAGATAGAGAATTGTTGATGATTAAAGTTGTGAAAATGTGGTCCTATTTATAGATGAAAAAATTAGGTTAAAACATCAAAAAAAGAAATAAACCAAATCAAATAATATCAATATGGAGACCCAAATTATCCGATTCTATCTTGGTTAATAAGATTAAGAATTTGGACCTATTTGTGACTCTATACATGACACGATTTGAAAAGGATTTGATCCGAAAAGGATTTTATTTGTTTTTAGATTTTTTAAATTTTGTGATTTTTAGTAATAATGCAAAGATAAAAATAAATAGACAAAATTCCAAAAGATAAGAAAGGTTGGATTCAAACTCCTAACCTTATACTTGCAAGTCTTACTCCTTACCAATTATGCCAATTCATTTATTCGAAATAAACTGACTTTATAAAATATATGAAGGACGCTCAAATATTTCTTATTTAAAAAATACAAATAATTTTAAAATAAACTATTATATATTTTTTTAAATAAGGAAAAATAAATCAATGTTGAAATATTAGTATAAATAAACCAAAATTTTAATAAAACTCAAGTTTAAAACAATTTGACTGTTAGAAAATAGGACGGGCAAATTTGGGGTATGGCAATATCATGTAAGATGTTTCCGACATCTTTCCTGGAGGATGTGATTTGTTCCGCTGCATATGTATATGATATGTGTTCTTTAAGTTGTTCAAGGAAGATCTTTTCTTGGAATAGCTTGAGATTAATGATGCAAGATGGTGCCAGTGTTTATAAAAGTACAAGACCAGCTGGGAGTAAGACAAAGAGAAGATAAAGTAATCATGATGAAGACACTCTAGAAACACAAGAGCAATTTATTTTTTCCTTTGAAGTGCTTGTTTTCAAATTTCTGATGAAGGCAATCCTAGAGCTTAATTTGTTTTGCTAGGATGTGCTTTTTTTCAAGGAAAGGTTGATAGAGGTGTCTTCTAATGCTGAAGATGTATGAGCAGTCTGTTTTATATTCTCTGGATATAGAGGACAAGGGAAATGTTCAAGGACAATATCACTGACATCTGGAAGACTCTTCTGTTCTAAGTAGCCAGAACTTTGTGGCAGGTTCTAATATGAAGTTAGAAGGCCTTGAAGAAATGTAAAAAATAATATCTTGACATCCTCTTATTGAGAATTTATTTTTCTCAATATGTTTGGGTGGTGTTTCTAATAAACAGGATGAAGGTTATTTAATAAAACTTGATATTATTATCATGTCTATGAGAGCATGGAACTCTTGTTCTGTTGTAGTGGTAAAGACATCCAAGGGGTTGTATGCAATAGAGAGGTATCAACCTGAGTTAATTTAATATTCTTCAGGAAGATTCACAAGTGGTTATGGTGTGTATCATTCAATTGGTTGAGTGTTGTCTACATTTTTGGAAGTTCCATCTAGACTCCTTAGGATGAGCTTTCCAATTTTGATTCTTGAAGAATTGGAAGAAGAAGTTTGTCTGTGGATGGATACAAGTGTGGTTCCCTTGCGTTTCCTGCAAAAGTTATGTTAGGAGTACTATGGGTGGTGTCTACAAATCCATAGTAAATGATTAAATCCATTATGTCTAAACTGATGTTGGAACATCATTTCAGTTGGTTGCTTCTCCAGCTAAGGAAGTTTGTTTTAAGCTCATGATGGTGTCAAGAGAATATCTTTCATGACTGTCTGTGGTGTGCAAAAGAAGAATGTCAGGTCAAATGTTCTACCACTTGGGAAGAGGTAGTCCTATCAACTGTTTGGACCTCTAAGAGAAACTGTGATGCAGGTGTGCATGTGACTGATGGTAAATACATTGACGGGAGTTGTGTATTTTCCTAACGTATTTATGCAAGTCTGCAATCTGAGTACTATAATTCATAAAGTGTGTGAGAGTTTATTTCTCTTTGTGGTTCTCTGTGTGCTAGCTGTTGAAGTTAGTGTGTTTGACCATGGTGGAGTGTTAAATCCAGCCAGTGACCAAGTCTAGTATGATTTGGAAAATGAATATCACTCATAACTGCTTGAATTCACGCGTGCATGTCAGACCAAATGCTCTACCATGTGTGAAAGGGTAGTATCATCTGTTGTTCTTGCATGAAGAAATGTTCCTCTAATGAAGGTGTGCATATAACTGAAGGCAAATATCCTGATGAGAGCGATGTATTTGTCTAATATGTTGATGCAAGTCTGTAAGCCGAATAATATGGTTAAGATAGTATGACAGTTTAATTCTCTCAAGTGGCATTATAATTTGTTGTGAACTCTTTGCTACTACAACTGTGAGATCCTTGTGAAGGACCTATTTACAATGTTGATGTCCTATGTGATGTTGAAACATCATGCTTGTTGAAGATGCTTGGGATTATGGATGTGAAGTTTGATGCTCAACTTTGTTGTGACAAGATGCATGTTTGGAAATGTGAATTAGAATGAGAATATTCTAATCTTGACTACAGTAGTATGTTTGATGAATGCATGACTACTATCCAGTAATTGCAAGTAAGGGAAAAGGAATGGTATTAGATAGTGTGATCTGATCAGGAAGCTTATGATGAAGTGGGTTTCTTATGATGCAATTTACTCTAGAAAAGAGTGTGTCACTCTGGAGAGTGTGAAGCAAGCAAACTGATTGTTTTTTGTCAAAGTGAAGAAGTCAGAGGACTTGGATATTCTCTCAAGGAGCTAAAGTTTTAAGTTTAGGTTTATTTTCACAAGGGTTTGAATGTGTTTAGCAGGAGCATTGTTTATCTATGACAGAGGGAGTTAAGTATTTTTCTATGGATTGTTGTTGCAATGGTACAGGTCTTGTGAAGCTTGCGTGTTGTTCAAGCTTGTGAAGATTGTATACCTCTTGTGACGATGTGATGACAGGAAATATGTCATGACATTGGGCTACTTGATATAGTTATTTATGCTCTTGAAAGGGGATCTTTGGTTCTAGCCATGTGAAATTGGGCGACTGATTCAAAAGTACACATGTCTCTCTAGAAAACATTATTTGTATCTGGGAGAATTTATTTTTCTCTGCAGATTGAGGAGGGACTCAATGGTTGTTTTGGTTGATGAATGAGATATGTCACACATGATGTCTTGATATTTTGATTTATGTTGGCCAAAAGGAGTATACATAGAGTCCAGTGGAAGACATTGTGATTATGCTTTAAAACATATGGAGAATTATGTGAAAGCATTTTGAGCTAAAGGTGTCTTAAATCAAAAGTAGACAATGTTTGGCTGAATGTCAAGACTTTATACAGGAATGTTTTCCTAATGAGAAACAAGGAAACATTATGGACGGTGTTATCAAGAGGTAGTGTAGAAAGTGTGTTTGACTATGCATGTTCATGTATTGGGACTATCTTTTCAGAAGAATCAATCCAGGGATAATAAATACGTTCAAAACTGATTTGGAAGGTGCACATTTATTATGGTGGAGTTATCTTCCTCAAATAATGTTTATTTTTGACCAAGACCATTGTCACAATCAAGGATCGCTAATTTCTAAGTATATTCTCAACTATTTATAGAGATTACTCCTTCCCTCGTTCACCTTGTGAGTGTTTGGTGGTTGCATAATCCTTATGGCTTTTGTCCGGGTATGAGTGAGCTCTGGTTGGGTATGATTTTGTGAAGGCTTTCTTTGGCTAGAAAGGGGGATACAGATTTTTTTCAATTGTTTAATCTAGAGTTTGTTCTTCTAGATGTTCTACAAATATGTCGGATAAAATGTTTGATCTTGTGTCTGTTAGTTCTGTCTTGTAACTTGTGATCTAAGTTATGAACACAATTATTACCTGTGTTCTGAGTTACCTGGGATGGTGGGTTTTTTTCTCTTAAGTTTCCTCTTATGCCACAAGTTAGTGTTTTGTTTCTTCTTAAGGGTTCTCTTATGCCATCAGTGGCAAGAAAAGGTTCCTAGGTTAAAGGAGAGTGTCAAATATCTTCTTCCTCATGTGCACCAAATGACTTCAGGACTTTCTACTCCTTTATCCCGATGTTTATATTTTGTGGTGTTGAGTTTGATGTGATGCAATGGAGCTTATTTAGAATGCTATGAAGAAGATGTCTAACATGATGTTCTGACATCAATCAGAATGAGAATATTGTTGTTGGGATATGTGTTGGTTTTAGTAGCTTATGAAGAATAGCTTTGATGTGTGTTATTTTTGTTTCTGGTTGCAATAATCTGAGTTGTATTGTGTTTATTTGTTTTATCCAAAATTTGCCAAAGGGGAGATTGTCAGTTCTCTATTTGTATGATTGACATTAATTTTAGTAAAACAAATATGGAAACAATGTGTTAAATAGGATGGGTTTCTGATAAAAACAGGTTGAACAAGAAGTCCTATTTTATGAGGAAATATGTTGATTTGAGATGTTTCATCAACTGAAGCAACATGTCAGACAAGATGTTCTATGCAGAGTCATTCAACATCACAATTGTGTTGGGTTGGGTTATTGGATCGGTTTAAGATTTAACAGATGTAAAATATTCTGAGAATATTATGTTATACTATGTGACGCTGATTCTAGAGTCTGGAAAATTCAAGTAGAAATCAAGAAGAATATTGACTTTTTAATTATGGAGACAAATTAGGAAGGTTATGATTAAAGACCTATTTTTAAGCAGAAGTTTCTAGAGATTTATATCAACTGATATGCTGTGATTTGAAGCTCAAAATCCAGTTGGGTAAAGGGTTATAAATAGAAGGTTATTAACCTAAAAGGAGTGAGAGTCGTGAATGTAAAGATGGAATCTATTAGGGCTTCGTTTGTGTGCCACTCTCTAGGAGAGTTGGTCTGTGTTATTTGTGAGCTTCTCGACTATCATGTTGATAGAAGAGTAGGATTGTTCCTTGAGTTGTAAGGTTTTGTCATTCATTCATAAGCTTGTAAGCATTGAATTTTTGTGTGTCAATCTCTCTTAAGATTTTAAGCATAGAGTCGATTATTGTTCTTGGATGAAGCTTTGAAGCAAGTCCAAGTATGTTTGTTAGTCAAGAGTCTTGACTGAACTTTGTGATTGTCAGATATCATTGAGGTGATTTAGGAAGTGAGATGGTGATTTCTCATATTTAGGGAGGACCTGAGTAGAAATTTCATTGGGTAGGGATTAGGAGAGAAGTTGTAAACAGGGGTGTTTAACTTTGAATTAATACTGTTGATAGTGTACTTTCTTCATGGCTTGGTAGCCCCCAAAGTAGGTGTTGTTTTACACTGAACTAGGTCATCATATCTTTGTGTCGTTATCATTCTACATTGTTTGGTTTTTGTTTCTTGATTGATTGACATGTCATATAAGATGTTGGAACATATGTCATGACTCTGTTCTGATATGAATTGTATTAGTGTGCTTTATTAAGTCCAAGTGTTGTTACGCAGAGATCTTTGTGTCAACATGTATTAGGACATTGTTATCTGTATACCATAATTTCTATCAGCAATGCAACTTTCCTAAAATATCCCTCAAATTCTTAATATGATTCGCATCCAAGTCCAAATAAAATATCTCCCATTGGTTTCTAAGAAGTTCCAAGCTTAAGAGTAGCACTTTTTCCTGTAACACGATCCTTGACAAAAAGATGGCTAGTATTAATAAGCTTTGTCCTACTACGCAAACTCACATCCTTGAATATATAGACTGACACTAACTTGCCACAGTATAATGTCATGACATCCTGTTGGACATTGTAATATTTTAGCAACCAAATCAATTGAGAGCAATAACTTCCTTTAGCGTTATACTTAGCCTTAGATAAAGACTTGGATACAGAAATAGACTTATTGTTGATTCAAGAGACAAGATTGTTTCCCAAGAAGAAATGTCCTCCATTAACAATATCTTAATCAAACTTGATCTTGAAAATCCATTTTTGGGCAAAAGCTCTACTCCGAAATTCACCAGGATTAGATATTTCATCTCTGAATCTATTGGTGATCACAAACTCCAAAAAAAAGAACTCTAAATAATAAACTCCAAATAATGAACTCCCTTGAATAAGTTTTCTAAATTATAGAGAAAACTTGTTGGCTTGAGAGATCTCTAATTCAGTGACTGCTAGATCTTTAGAGTCTTCCTCTCTTTCTAAAGTTTCAATCTGCTGAGATGATGTTCCAACATCTGCTTGGACATCAGTCCCCTTCTCAAATATTAAACCTTTATCTTTGGTTATGGAGTGAACATCCATAAGTTTTGTTATCAGCAGAGTAACCCAGAAACATCCCATGTTCTCTTTAAAAGAGTTTATAAAGGCCTTTAGTTGACTTCAAATTTTTTATTTCTCTTTGCTAAAGAATATCCAGGTCAATTTAGAAAAATCATCAACCACCACATAGACATTCCTCTATCAACCAAGACTCTCACTTTGCATTGGCCTCATTAGATCCATAAAAGTAAGTTCTACAACTTTGTCAAAAGTCTGATGTTGCAACTTCTGGTGTGACATCTTGACTTCATCCTCCTAGGGCATAAGGCAAGTAGTTTCTGGTGGTACCCACAAAAATCAATTAACTTTGGACCTAACATCTTCATCAGAACTACATTCTTCTCATTAGTGACCAAAACATTCTCCCTTGATGGGATTTACCTTCAGAACTTGATCACATAACTAACTTATGATTATCATATTAGTTGTCAGAATTTTAATAAAGGGAACATCATTAAGACTAGGGAATCTTGTATAATCCAGTTATCCAACACCCTAAATATTATATTTGGAACCATCACCAAAAGTAACAAAAACTGGTAGAATGAAACTTAACAATACCAGAAACTTCTTTACTCCAATCATATGACTGAAAAACCAATGTCAAAATGCCAATCTTCTTTGATGGAGTTCCAAGAGAGGTATGATCAATAAGCAATTAACACCTTCTTTGAGATATAACCATTACTTGTATATTCTTAGGCTGAGTTGGACCTTGGGAGAGCCAACAATTTGAAACAAAACAAAATGCCTTATATGACCAACAATACCACATAAGTGACATCTTCAGTGCAATTAAATGTCTTTAGCTTGAGAATTATGATGTCTTGCACGATGTTGAGACATTTTGTTTGACACCATTAACTCAGCCTACCTTTTGATGGGAACAAGTTTGTCACTTAAGATTTTCTTTGCTTGTTAGAGCCTTGATAATCAAACCCTATCCCTTTTAGGCTTCCAGTCATCTTCCCAATTTGAAGAAACTCATCCACCGTATCAGAACCATTGTTTAACATCCTCACAGACTTGATCATGATATCAAGTTTAGAGGTCAATAAAGTCACCTCATCCTACAGGTTATAGATGATGGACAAACATCCTTCCTTTTTATTATGTAGTTGAGAAATAATTACCTTCTATTTTTCTCTTTGTTGACAGACTTCTTCACTTTTGATGCATAATTCTTTGTAAGAAGCAGCCATCACCTTCTTGTCTTGATCAAGATCACTTCCCTCATCAGAACAAGAAATAGAAAGTCCCTTCAGATGGTTCTTGAGATAGGTAGGGTATTCTGCTCTAAAAAGTTCAAAGCCTTCACATCCAATTTACTGAATGCTTGACATTGATTGACCTTTACTTCTGATCTAGCTTTTCTTTGATCACATAGATCTAGCTGAAGTTAAGATTAATGTTCTTGACATTTGGCCTTGACCTTCTATACACTCTCCTTAGAACCTGGTTGAATTGCCTTCCAATAACACTTAAACATTAGATAACCCTTCATCAAATTCCAGGGCACATTGCTCCTCTTTATCAACAGAGTTGGAGACAAAAGCTATGCTCTTATTCTTCTATTCAGATCTTTCATTTTAGTCAACTCAAAACTTTTGAGAGACACAAAAAACTATTTTGTTGTTGATATCCTGAGCTTCTTCAATGGATGATACCTTTATGTCAAATCTCTTGGGTAGAGACCTGGGTATCTTCTTCCTGACCAGCCTTTCTCCTGAATTCTTTGATGTGACTTCATGAGCAGTCTTGAGAAATTTCCAAACACCTTTGACCATAACACATGTGTTCATCAGATTAAAGATGACACTCAACACTTTAGAGTTACCAAAATTCAACTCATATAATTCCTTAGACCAATCCTCTTCTGGCCTCAACTTACATTCCCCTCCTTTATCTTTAACAACATGATTCTCCCAACCTAACAAATTTCCAAGTTTAGATGTCCATTGATTTCAAGAATGCTACCATTCAAGCCTTCCAAAAGATAAATAGTACCAGAAAAATCTCCCTGAAGCTCACCCAATAAACAGACTAGGGTGTCTGCTCTGATGCCAATTGAAATTCTGACTCTCAAAACATGATAATACTTATGTCCCAACATCAGAATACAATATCAAGACAGATATTATGACATCTAGTGACAGACAGAACAAATATATCAAAATTGTAACCTATGCAGAAATAAATTGTAGAATGATAACTAACACAACTGATTGTTAACCCAGTTTGGTGCAACGTCATCTTCTCTGGAGGCTACCAAGTCAGGAAGGAAATTCACTATGATGGTATTAGTTCAAAGTCTAAACAATCTCACTTTATAACTTATCGCCTAATCCCTACCTTGTGCAACTTCTATCTAGACACCTCTAGATATGAGATTCCCCTCTCACTTCCCACAATCACTTCAGTGATAAATACAACCACAAACCAGTGACTAGAATCAAAATAAAAAAATTACAGTTTCAATAAACAAATACGCAACTCTTTGCTTAAAAGCTCATGAGTGAGAATAATACTTAGTTTTGCTTAAAAGCTTTTAACTAAGAACAATAATTTGATACACAATCAACTCTTTGCTTAAGATCACATGAGTGATTGCCAAGTAACAATCAATAATCTGTATACCACAATGTATCAAAAGATACAAGGGAGACTTACAAAAAAAACACAAGAGACTCTCAAAACCTAAGACTCTAAACTTCCCCTAATTTTACAAAATTGTGAAAGGCAAATTAGATTAGGTTTAGGTTTCTCTTTATATACTCCTCAGCAGCCCATGTGCTTCAAAATCTTCACCCAAATATTTCTCGATCCACAAGCTGACGGTTGCACCAATTATGTAAAAAAAAATCTTCTTAAATCTTGGAACAAATCATTAAGTTTCCTAAATGGTCTCAATATCCAATTTTAGAAACATATGTACAATTAGAGATCAAATCAGTTCTTCCAGATTAAATCTTCTTGACCTGCACAAATATCTGTGGTTTATCCAAAAGGAATCTCACAGAGTCAAATCAAATCGTCAAGAATTAAAACAGCCTATCCTAATGTTCTAGTATAACATATCACAACATCTGTCAAAAATACTAATAATAGACCCGATTGTACCAGTTGGTCAAGATATCATGACTTCTTGCTCAACATCTGCTATAAATCAAGTTTTACCAAAATTTAGACCAATCATAAAATTATAGAACTAACTAATATATATATATATATATATATATATATATATATATATATATATATATATATATATATATATATATATATATATATATATATATATATATATATATATATATATATATATATATATATATATATATATATATATATATATATATATATATATATATATATATATATATATATATATATATATATATATATATATATATATATATATATATATATATATATATATATATATATATATATATATATATATATATATATATATATATATATATATATATATATATATATATATATATATATATATATATATATATATATATATATATATATATATATATATATATATATATATATATATATATATATATATATATATATATATATATATATATATATATATATATATATATATAATTTAGTTTTATTTATTTATTTTTTACTATTTTATGTGTTTTTAATTCTTACTTTGTAATGTTAATTTTAATAAATTACATGTTATATATTATATTATTTTTATAATGGAAAATTTTTTTTTTTTATAACATAGATATAAATCCAACTAAATTAAACCGAATTTTATTGAAAGGTGTATTCGTATTTAATGTAGAAACTTTTTAAATATTATTACTTATTTGAGAATTTAGAGTAACCATAATAGAGTTCTATCTATATATATTAATACATGAGTACAAAACATGAGTTTCAAATAATGAAATTTTATAGAATTTAAGCATGTTTAATATAAGAACATTACATATACACCGTCTGTACTACATCTATAATTTTGTCAGAAAATAATAATTCATGTCAAAAGTTTAACATTGCTACTTTGCTACTTCTTACTCAAAATGGTCAAAGGTTACTTTTCTGACCACTCACGTTTAACATTTTTGAACTTATAAATAAAGCCAAATATTTCTTTCACGTTCACATCAAATATAGTACATCTGTTACCTATTTCATCATGGAAAAACTTGTGCTGTTTTATTTATGAACCTCCAATGTTTGAGAAATGATGACTTTTTTCAGAAATTTGTCATAGCACATTAACTGGTAAATGGTCTTGAAGAAAGAAAAAGTACTGCAGTAATTTTCCAAAGACTTATTATCTCATAGTCTCATTTACAAAGTCTCCATAAACAATTGTGAAAGTTGTCTTTTTCAATCACTGCTTTATCTTAAATATTCGACGAAAATTACTCGGATATATAAAATAAGAACAAAACAAACTTCTCAAGGAGTACTATTATGCAGAAGCATCTACTTAATTTCAATACAAATTGGAATCTCCTTTCCTTCAGGGTTTAGTCAATGCCATAGATCGTGCTCGAAGGTTCATGAATATTCCCCTGAAATAAAATAGACATCCAATGAATGATCTCATTTAATTTGTTTACCGGAAGAATGACAATTGAGCATGTTTATCTGCAACAACTATTTGCAAAGCACACAAACCACCAACCAAACACATTTATGAAGTTAAGGAAAGTTGAGAGAAAGACAAGAGGGAAAAAAAAAGGCGTACCAGCAAATTCCTATTAAATTGTTGAAAACAACACGGAAATGAAGAGGTATGAATTTGTAATTTATCAACCCAACAGCAGATCCGAACTGTAGTTCAATTCATTCAAGATCTTAAAGTCAAAAACGATAAAGTAAATTCTGTTTGAAACTAATGTTGTAATACAAGATTACCATCCATGAAGCATATTGCACCGATGGATAACCCTTCTTCACACTAGCTTTCACATGCACCCAAGGTTGGCCTGCAGTCCACATTTTTATTATAAGCATAACTACCAATAAGGCATGCCATTTTGCACATAAAAGTGCGAATCGGATAAACATGAGACCAATCGTATTCAAAATGAGATTAATCTTGATGCATTGTTTGTGCAAAACATTTTACACTGCCAAATAATCAGAGTCCATCTTTTATATGGCTTTTAATATACATAGATTAAAATTAATTTTTTCAAAGACCAGTAATTTAAGTCGAGTCAAGTCGAGTTGACCCGATTATGGAGGTCTCATATTGACTACAGAACTTACTTAAATAAAATTGAGTTTCTCACAACTCAGATATGCAAGTTTATGTCCACACATCATTTTAGGATACCAATGTCGTTGGGTTGAGTACCCTATTTTTGACAGTACTGATGACAATTATTTTATTTTTGTCCATATTTTCCATGTGTATTGACTTCGTCTATGTCCATGGTCCTTCAGTATATAAATGAAAAAGTATGATGTTGAAAAATGACAAACCTTCAATAACTAATCCGTAGTAAATCATGAAAATCAAATTGTTCAAAGGAGAAGATATCAATTCGTCAATCAGAACCTGAAAAAAGAAAATCAAACAAAGAAGACTTCTTTAAAAATGGCAAGCTATTTCTCATGATAGTTGCAGTTAATAAAAACAAAAGGTTTTGCAATATCACCTTCTTTGCCACAGTTTTTGAATCTTTCTTTCCTTTGAAAATCTTTTCCAGTATTATATCAAAGTAATGTCCAAAGGGTCCAAAATAAGCGGCTCCAATAAACTGCATGCAATTAAATATTTATATGATTCCTATAATGCATATAGGTAGTATAAAACCACAAAAGACACTAGACAAAGATTGAAAAACAAAATTGAAAAAAGGTAACTTACCACTTTGAGAAAAAGTCGTTTCAATTGAAGTTTCCGAATCCCAGTAAGCTTCTGAGACACTATGTCATTGATCCCCATCAACACCCCTGCAGTAATTGACTATATAACCTCCCATTGAAACATAGGAAAATTAGGGAAAAGTTGATAAATAAACTGAATCAAACAAAACCAAACAACAATAAGAAAGAAGATGATGAACCTTAGTTCTCAAAGGATGTTCCTGAAGCTGTTTGACGTAATTGTTGAGTCCATTCTTTGCTACAGATCCCATCTTCCTCGCTTGGTTTGACCGAAATAGTGTGTACTGGCATTGCGTCGGTGCTTGTTTAGTTCAAGCAAATAACAATGGTAATTACAATTATTTAAATGTGTGGTATAATATGTTGAAAGTTATTCTTTCTTGATGAAATAGTTTGTTCGACAGAGACAAGGGAGTGTTGAAGTAGATGTGTCAAAAATGCTACACACAGATTTGATTTGTTTTAGATTTAGATAAATTTGATTTAGATCTAAAATAGATAGATTTGATTTAGTAACAAAATAAATATTTTGGCCTTTTATAGTTTTAAGTTTTGGCTTATGAGCAAGCTAACCTAAATCTATAAATAGAGAGAGCAACCCTAATTTTTTAATTTAAGTCAATTCATTATAATCACAAAATTTGCAGTTGTAAGTGATTAATAAAGTTTTCCACAGTTTGTGGACAGAGAGAAATTCTGCAGAAAATAATTGTCTTCTTTCTTTTCTTTTCTCATAATTCATTGTCATTGTGTGGTGATATCAATCTTGTTCATCAAGATTGATAGAAATTCATCATAGATATTTGGTGGATTTCCAACATCTGGTATCCAGAGCTCGATTAATCGATTCAAGGGAAGTATCGATCAATAGTGATTGAGAAAGAAGAAAAATTTACGATGGCGAGTTATGGGAATGGAAATTATCCAGCAACTCTACCAATTTTGAAAATAGACAACTATGAGAATTTGTACAAACAGATGAATGTTTTATTCAGGTGTCAAGGTCTTTGGGATCTTGTAAAGGATGGATTAGAAGCGTTTGGAGAAAATGTTTCAGAAGAAGAAAAGAAGAAACACACAGAATCTGAGAAGCTGAGTTAGAAAGCACTCTTTATAATTCATCAATGTCTGAGTCTAGAAAATTTTGAAAAAGTGAGTGATTCAGAATCTGCAAAAGCAGCTTGGGAGGTTCTTGAGAAGTCTTTTGGTGGTGCAGAAAAGGTGAGAGAAGTGAGGTTACAAACTCACAAGAAAACGTATGAATTGCTTCAGATGGAAGATAGTGAGAGCATATCTGATTTTTTCACTAGGGTTACAAAACTAGTGAATCAAATCAAGGTATGTGGAGAAACATTAACAACAAGAGCTGTTGTTTCGAAGATCTTGAGATCTTTGGCTCCTAAGTTCGACCACGTGGTGGTGGCTATAGAAGAGGGAAAAGTCTTTTCGAAATTGACAAAGGAAGAGCTTCAAGAGACGCTTGAATCTCATGAACAAAGAATGACTGAAAGAGTTACAGGCAAGTCGAAGAGTGATGTGGCTTTGCAGGCACATTCAGCAAAAGAAACCAAAGGCAAAGGGAAGTGGTTCGACAGAGATAGAAGCGGCTACAACAAATCGACTGGTAGAGGAAACCAGAACGAAGGAAACGTGTCGAATAAGAGAAGACCATAGCAAGACAACCAAAGAGGTGGTGTTGCAAATAGATGAAGAGGTGGTGGTTGAAAACCTGATAAGAGTCACATTCAATGTTATAATTGTCATAAGTATGGTCACTATTCGAGTGATTTTCTAGAAAAGCGAAATAATCAAGAAAGTGATGCAAAGTTTGCAAAACATGAAGAAGAAGAGATGATGTTGATGGTCACAACAAGAGATGAAGATATATTCAAGGACCAATGGTACTTGGATCCAGGATGCTCATCACATATGTCTGGAAGGAATGATTGGTTTGTCAACATAAAAGCCTCAATGAAAAATATGGTAAAATTCGCAAATGACAATACCCTAACAACTGAAGGTATTAGTGATGTTATGATTATGAGGAAAGATGAAAAGAGGCCAGTAATTTCTAATGTGTTGTACATACCAAATATGAAGAGCAATTTGCTCAGTATAAGACAGTTGGTCGAAAAGAATTATAAAGTGTCAATTAAATATAAGATGATGAGAGTAGTCGACGTAAATGGAAGATTAATCTTGAAGGCTCCTATGTCTCAGAATAGAACCTTCAAGATCAAACTAAATATGATGGAGCACAAGTGTCTTTCGACTGCAGCTAGCAGAGATGAATGGATATCGCATTATCGACTAGGTCATCTCAAATTCAGAGACATCAGAGATTTAAAGAGAAGAAATATGGTTTCAGGATTGCCAGAAATTGACATTCCAAATGAGGTATGTAAGGAATGTGTGCAGGAGAAGCAACACAAGAATAGCTTCAGCAAGGATGCAGGAAGCATGTCGAAGGTTATTCTTGAAGTCATATACTCTGATGTATATGGACCAATCTAGGTGGATTCAATGGGAGGTACCAAATACTTTGTTACATTCATAGATGATTTCAGTCGAAAGTTGTGGACTTACCTGATCAAGAAGAAAAGTGAAGTGATCGAGGTATTTGTCAAGTTTAAGTCTATGGTCGAAAGACAAAGTGGTCAAAAACTCAAAGTTTTGAGAATTGATGATGGTGGAGAGTATGTGTCGAAAGACTTCGACAGGTTATGTGAAAATGAAGGGATTGTGCATGAGGTGGTGCCACCCTATACTCCACAGCATAATAGAACTGTAGAAAGGAAGAATCGAACCATCATGAATATGGTGAGAAGTATGTTGAAAGGCAAGAATTTACCTAAAGAGTTTTGGGGTGAAGTTGTATCGACTGCAATATACATTTTGAACTTATGTCCTACGAAGAATCTAGAAGGAATTACTCTATAAGAATGTTGGTCTGGTATGAAGCCTAGCTTGAGTCATCTGAAGGTATTTAAATCTATTGCATATAGACATGTGTTAGTTCAGTTGAGAAGAAAACTTGATGACAAGTCGAGTCAAATGATTCTAGTTGGATATCATTCGACAGGAGGTTACAAGTTGTTCGGCCCGGTGAACAAGCAGATTCTAATCAGCAGGGACATGATCATAGATGAGCTTAAAGAATGAGATTGGACTGAAAATGTCAAGAAAGATTTAGTTGGAATCCTACTTGAAGAACCAGAAACTCAAGTCGAAAGAGAAGTTCGACAAGAGGAATCAACAATTATAAATCAACCAAGTACAAGCAGACCTCAAAGAACAAAATGCATGCCTGTAAGATTGCAAGATTGTGTGATTACATCAAATGATGTGATGGATAATGAAGGTGAGTTGGTACATTATGCTTTCTATGCAGATGTCGAACCTGTCAATGCAGCTGAAGCATTGAAGGATTCGAAGTGGGTGAAAGTAATGAACGAAGAAGTGAAGTCTATCGAAGACAACAACACTTGATCACTTGTAAAATTGCCTCAAGGAAAGAAGGCAATTGATGTCAAGTGGGTATAAAAATTGAAAAGGAATTCCAAAGGGAAAGTAACTCGACACAAAGCAAGGCTTGTGGCGAAAGGATTTCTACAGAAAGAAGGAATAGACTTTGATGAAGTTTTTGCACCTGTTGTTAGGATCAAAACAATCAGGTCAGTTATTGGTCTAGTAGAAATAAACAGATGGCACATATGTCAGATGGACATGAAGTTTTCATTCTTAAATGGACCCTTAGATGGAGAAGTTTATGTTAAACAACCAGTTGGGTTTGTGAAACATGACGAAGAGAGAAAGGTGTACATGCTGCATAAATCCTTGTATGGATTGATACAAGCCCAAGAGCTTGGAATAAGAAAATTCATAGTTTCCTAAGGGAGAAGTAATTTATGAAGTGCACAACTGAACATGGAGTATATGTAAGAAGAAGCAATAGTAAATTGCTTATACTATGTCTCTATGTTGATGATTTGTTGATAACAAGTAGCTGCAAAAGTGAGATCAAAGACTTCAAAGGTGATCTCTGCAAGGAATTCTAAATGTCTGATCTGGGTGAGATTTCATATTTCCTTGGTATTGAATTATACAAGAGCCGCAGAGGTTTGATAATGCATCAAAGAAGATATACAGAAGAAATTCTTAAGAGATTTTAGATGGAAGAATGCAACTCAACTTCGACACCTGCAGAAACAAGACTGCAAGTGTCGAAAGATGCAGATGAAGATGATGTCGACCCAACCCAATACAGAAGACTTATTGGGTTATTGAGATACCTTTGTCATACAAGGCCTGACTTAGCATATAGTGTATGTATGGTAAGCAGATTCATGTAGAAGCCAAAGGTATCACATCTAACAGCGGTGAAGAGGATACTAAGGTATCTCAAAGGAACTCTCGACTATGGCATTTTGTTTCTTACAGGTGATAAAGGAAAAGAATGCAAGTTAGTGGGATACACTGATTCAAGTTGGTGTAGTGATGATGAAGATCGAAAATCAACAACATGATATATGTTTATGTTAGGTGGTGCACCAGTTGCTTGGAGTTCAAGAAAGGAACCAGTAGTGGCATTATCATCATGCGAAGCAGAATACATAGTTGCATCTCTTTGTGCATGTCAAGCAACTTGGATGGTGAACTTGGTCAAAGAGATGACATGGAAAGATCATAGAGCAATTACCATGAAGATCGAGAGCATGCCATCTATCAATCTGGCGAAGAACCCGATAGCACATGGTGGAAGCAAGCACATCGAAATGAGGCTCCACTATCTCCAAGAGCAGGTAGCAGATGAGAAGATGAATTTAGAATACTGTAGAACTGAGAATCAGATTGCAGACATCATGACATATGTTGTGTAGGTCGAAGTATTTCGAAGACTAAGAGCTATGATGAATGTAGATAGCTTGGACACAATGAATTAGGCGGTGTGTTGAAAGTAATTCATTGTGTCGAAGCAGTTTGCTCGACAGAGACAAGGGAGTGTCGAAGTAGGTGTGTCAAAAATGCTACACACAAATTTGATTTGTTTTAGATTTAGATAGATTTGATTTAGATCTAAAATAGATAGATTTGATTTAGTACCAAAATAGGTATTTTGGGATTTTATAGTTTTTGGTTTTGGCTTAGGAGAAAGCCAACCTAAATCTATAAATAGAGGGAGTAACTCCTAATTTTGTAATTTAAGTCAATTTATTGTAATCACAGAATTTGCAGTTGCAAGTGATTAATAAGGTTTTCCATAATTTGTGGGCAGAGAGAAACTCTACAGAAAATAATTGTCTTCTTTCTTTTATTTTCTTTTCTTTTCTCATAATCCATTGTCATTGTGTAGTGATATCAATCTTGTTCATCAAGATTGGTATAAATTCATCATAGATATTTGGTGGATTTCCAACATAGTCATGATATATATTAAACTATGATTTAAATTGATAGACTAGATAGCTACAACTGCTACATTGTATGTATGCACATACAGTCTATCATATAGAATCACTCTTATAATTTTCTTTACAAAATAAAACTTCTCAAATAATCGAGTTGACAACATGGCAACAAATTTTATAGTTGGCACAATTTTTTTAATAGGTGGCACAATTGTTGTGTAATTTTTATTAAGAGGTGGCACCATTTGTTTCATAGGTGGCACAATTTGTATGATGTGTACACTGTAAATTTTCTTATTTTATTTTATATGTTTTTTTTTAAAATATTTTTATTTAGTGTAAATCAATTTTACGTTGTCAATCAATGAATATTATATATTTTACTAAATTACTTTTGTATTTTAAAATTATTTACATGACATGGTAGATTGTTGATTTTTATTAGACAATTTGTTTTATACTTTCAGTGCATATCCATTAAACTCTTTTATTTAACTTAAATTAATAAGATTAATTATATACACCGACAATATAATTTTTTTATAGAATAAATGTATCACAACCATTTTTATATAATGCTTTAAATATGGTTAAAATAAAGTCAAATAATTATAAAAATCTGACAGTTATAATTAACTAACATTATAAATCTGTTTTACATCGTCGATATATAGCAATTAAATTTTAAATTAATTAAAAAATGAATAAATATTAAAAACAATATAGAGGAATGCCATGTAATGATAATAATATTAATTATAATTGTAATAATAATAATAATAATAATAATGATAATAATAATAATAATAATAATAATAATAATAATAATAAAAAATATCTATTATAAATATATAAAAATTAAAATATCTAATAATTACACTTTAATCCATCTGATTAAAAACTTAATTTAGTCTAATTCTAAGGACAAAACAAACTTATTACACACTACTTGCTTAATATTGATTTGATAATTAATGATGCTTATATGAAACACCAAGAAATTTTATTGTATTTTTTATATTATTTAATTATTTAATCAACCACTACACATAAGGAGTAGGCTACACGGTTATATTGAAATTGTATCAACACTTTAACCGTTGAGTTCACCATCTGCATTAGTAACTGCAAAGACCTGAACCATTAAATACCCTTTTTGAAAATAAACAAATCCCAACTTCCAATCATCTCACCCTTTAAACTTTCGATGTCTTTCAATAGCACCCATAAATATACGAAGGAAAATCTCTTTAAACCCTAAACTATTCTTCCTCCAAACTGTAATCAGGTTCGCTTTTTTTCTTTCTCTTTTGAGTATGTTGCTGTATTCGTATTTTTGCATCATAGTATCATCCATTTGTGATATTTCACTTGAGTTTTATTATAGTGTCATATTTGAGTATGCCAATTCTCTGCTTTTTTTCTTTTGAGTATCATGTCGTAGTCGTATTCGTATGTCATATTTGAGCTCATGTGTTTTTACAGTCCATGTGTTTTATCATTCAAGAGACTCTGATTATTTGATATTCGTGTTGTTGTTACAACTTATAAATCAATCTATGACCCACCCTATTGAAGTTGTCAAGGATATCAACGAGTCAAAGGATTTAAGGAATATTATTGTTAGGTGTAAACATATCTGGTCTGTGACAAGTGCTTAAAAAAAGAACACATTGAGATGGTTTTGGTTGATTCAAAGATACGATAATTGGGTCATGTTCGGAATTTGTCTTTGCAGTGTGTTTTTATGTAATATAAGGTTTTTATATTTTTTTTTTGTAGCGAGATATGATTCAAGTCATTGTGCCGCCTTTTTTGGTTTCAAAATTCATAGTAGAACTCACTGATGGAAGTTCTTACATAATGTAGAATTTCAAAGTGCCAAACAATGATTTCTCTTTTAAGTCGACTAATTATAGTTGCAAGTTGGTATTATATGGGTTAACTTTGGTTAAGAAGACAGAACTCTCTGACATTCCTTTGAGTTACCTAAACATACTCCTTGACATTACAGTCTAGACTGGCCCGACGGCTTGATTGGCCCAGTCTAGAGAGCTCCACGGGTCGAGCCCACCCGTCCATAACCCGGATCGCCCGCATGGTTATACCTCATGTCGGGAAACGACAACCATTTCCCTCTCGAAACAGCACTGACCCAGGATGACCGACGAGTATCCGCTCAGCCGGCCCGATATCAACATCGTGTAGGCCACCAGGAATCAACCAGAGAGATTCCCGCAACTAACCCCCTCCTCGGGACCAACGGCTAGTTACAAGCACATCTGCCTGGTTTGACCAAGTCCGGGAAGTTACCTAATTTCACAGACCCACATATCTAGGCGTGAAATCAGGAACCAATGGCCACATGCCAGGGGCATTATATAAACCCTCACACCTGTGAGGGACAGGTATCACATATTCACTCCTCACTACCTGATATTTCTTCTTGTACCTCCCTATTCCCGCTCTTACTTGATCGTTGGAGTGCCTTGTAGGTATAACCCCCTTTTCTCCTCAACACACTGCCAGACTGAAGATCACCCTTCGGCCACTCTCCAGGTTTTGATCAACCATCAAGATCAAGTAGCACAGTCTGTGCGAAACTGCTATCCCCATCTTTCTTCCCTTGGAACCTAAGATCAAAGCAACTTTTCTTCCAAGATCCATATCTCTTATGATGGCCGACCATGATGATCTTTACATGCCCGGAAAGACCATTCTTTCCCCCACTCGCAAGACTGATAGAAGCCAGAAACACCCTTACCTTGAGGACAACTTGGGCCTCTGTGACGGACAAACTGTGTCCCCTGATTCCGTTGATGCCCGACATAGTGATGGCCAACTCTTAGACAAAGGACATTCCAAGAATCCTACTGAGGAACTTCCGGAAATCTTGCAACCAGTTCCTATCCCTCTCAACACCGACCCGGCCATGGCAGCACTGCTCGCTGCCATAAATCAGACTAACGCCCTCATCCTTCAACAAAATCAAAGGATAGGGCCTGGGAGAACAAACGCTCAAGATCTCCTCCTAGGAGGGCCCGAAGATGAAACTCCCCCAGTACATCACCACCCAGGCGTGGTCCATCGTCCAGAAAGGAGAGGCGCAATGTTTATTTCTTCAAGAAACACAATCGCACACCTCCCCCCAAGGATCAAGACCCCCCTTCATTCCAGAAGAGGAAGGACAACAGGAAAATCGATCGAGCTCGACTGCCCTCTCTCGATCCGAAGTAGAAATGAAGGAGACCCTCCCCCCGGACAAGACCATGACGACTGACGGGGGAGAAACTATCACTCTCCTTCTTCATCTCCCGTCAATAGTGAAGATGACGAGCCCCGTGGCCCGTTATCAAGGGAGATCACCGAAGCTCCGCTCCTTGTCGGCCTGGAGAAGCTACCCACTCTAGGGACCTATGACAACACGACAGACCCTATCGAACACATAGAGAACATCGATGCCCTCCTCGACTACAGAGGGGTCAGGAGCGCCATCAAATGCAGACTCTTCCCAACCACTCTCAAGAAGGGGGCGATAGCATGGTACAATATCTTTCCCGAAGAATCCATCACTTCGTGGAAACAACTCAGGAGAATGTTTTCTAGGCATTTCACTGCCTCCCACCAACATCCTAAATTAGAAGCTTCACTCGAAGCGATCATACAGGGCAGAGACGAGTCTCTACGTGCATATATCAAACGCTTTAACAAAGAAGCGGTCCAGGTCCGACAACAGACAACATGAAGAAATACCAACTTGAGTGCAGGCTACATCCCCGTAACGACTTTGCCAAGGCTGTGGGCATAGAAACACCAGCCACACTTGATTCCCTTCTCCTAAAGGCCCAGGCGTACCTACAGTACAAAGAGAAGGAAGCGGCCAACAACGCCCGGGAATCCAGGCACAGAGAGAGTGCCAAACCCTCAAAGAATGATGAACCCTCGACATCCTGTCGGGGGGATAAGAAACGGGAGGATAGGTCCCGTAATCCTAAAGACTACAAGGGGCCGGCCGGTCGTTTCCATGACTACACCCCCCCTGACAACCTCAAGGGAGCGTATTCTTTCTGAATGCGCTAATTCTGAATTCAAGCAAGCTAGGGTGCGCTTCCTTTGATAAACACCGTAAAAACCTAGAACCGACAAGAGCAAGTATTGCAGGTTCCACAAGAGTCACGACCATAACATAGAGGATTGCATTCACCTCAAGGATGCAATCAAAATACTAATCAGAGACGGGCACCTCAAGCATTATAAGAAAAAGGAAACCGCTCGTGATGAAGCACCAGAGATCAAGAATGTCGAAGAAGGGAAGAAGTCCCCCGACCTCGATACCATTCTGGTCGCCTTGAGCATCTCACGGTCGGAAGACTTCTACTTTCTGGACATGGAGAACGTCCCCCTGTACTTCTCCACTCACAATTCATGGGAATCCTTCCCCGCAGCCATGGTCATTTCCAGCGGAGGGTTCAATAGGCATACAGTTGGATCAGTGAAGAGAATATTAGACCAACTCATCGAGGCCAAATCTGAGATGGACGCCACTCTCAACAAGTTCCGAGGAGGATCTCACCCTCTCGCATTCTATAGAGAAGAGTTACCGGGAGGAGCCCCGAATTCGAGCATCCCACTACTCATGAGAGCTCAGATAGCTAACTTTGACGTACATTGCATTTTGGTCGACCAGGGGTGTTCGGTGGACATCATGTACGCCCAACTGTTCAACATTTTGCAGCTAAATGAGAGCCACCTAACCCCCTACGTGGGCTCTGATCTTCATGGTTTCAGCAGGGCCAGCACGAATCCATGGGGGTACGTGGAGCTGATCGTTACTTTTGGGAGGGGGATAACGACCAGAGCCATCAAGACCCAATTATTGGTGGTGGACTACCCATCCCTCTACCAATGCATCTTCGAGAGACTCACTCTCTCCGAGCTTATCGCTTCCCCCTCCACCGTTCATCTCAAGATGAAATACTACACCACTGAGGGTTTAGTTTCCACTCTTCACAGGGAAATCCAAGCAGCCAGGAGGTGCTTCGAAGCTTATGAAGAGGGCCTTAGCTCCATCAACGCCCAACCTCGAATGACACTAGCGCCATACTGCCATCCAGCTCCGAGGAATCAAGATCATTGCTGAAGGTTGACACTATTGACCTTGACAGTCGCTTCTCCATGGAAGACTTGGTCAAACAGAGGAGGAGAGGGAAGGAGCCAATGGTCGAGACAAAGAATCAACCTTCTCCGCTGGTCACAACGAACTCTCAAGTCACGCATGACCCATCCCAAACGGTGACTTCGAGCTGGTTCCTCTCGGAGAAGACCCCACCAAGGGAGTAAAGATCGAAGCGGACCTCCCCGACTTGGCAAAGAGGAAACTCAAGGCTTGCCTAAGGGAAAATGTCGATCTTTTCGCCCTGAGTGCGATCGAGATGTCTGGTTTAGACCCCGAGGTCACATGCCATCACCTGACCATTCATCCTACCATCAAGGCGGTCGCGCAGCGCAGAAGGAAGCAGTCGACTGAGAAATCAAAGGCTGCGGAATTAGCTGTAAAATACCTCCTAGAGGCACACTTTATTTCTGAAGCCTAGTACACAACCTGGCTCTCTAATGTAGACCTCGTTAAAAAATATAACGGAAAATAGCGTATGTGGATTGACTATATTGATCTAAATCGGGCTTGCCCGAAAGATGCCTATCCCCTCCCCAATATTGACAAACTGGTCGACAACTTAGCCGACTTTAAACTACTATCATTCATGGATGCATATTCTTGTTAGAAACAGATCCCCATGGCAAAAATGGACAAAAAATATACGACTTTCATGAGCGAGTCAGGAAACTATTACTACAACGTAATGCCCTTCGACCTAAAGAACGCGGGCGATACTTACCAGCGCATGATGAACAAAGTCTTTCACGATGAGATAGGCGACATTCTCGAAGTCTATATGGACGACGTGATCATCAAGTCCACCGAAGAGCTCGACCATTCCGCCCATCTGAAAGAGGTGTTCGAGCAAGCTCGAAAATGTCAAATGCGATTCAATCCAGAAAAATGCACCTTCAGCGAATAGGTTGGAAAGTTCCTCGGATTCTATCTAATGGAATGAGGCATTGAGGCAAACCCTGAAAAATGTCAGGAATTCTCTGAATTTCCAATTCCCACCTCGAAAAAATCCATCCAAATCTTGAACGGCATGCTCACTTCCCTCTCCCGGTTCGTGGCGAAATCTGCCCAACACGCACTTCCCTTGTTCAAGATACTGCACAAGGAAGCCACCTTCGAATGGAAACCCGAGTGCGAACAATCCCTCGTCCATTTGAAAAGAGCACTCTCACAGCCGCCCGTCCTGACTCGGACCGGGAAGGATGAAGTCCTCTACCTTTATCTGGCTGTTGCCTCTGAAGCAATAAGCACGGCCCAGAAGCGAGGTACCAACAAATCGAAAAAGTAGCTATGGCCCTCGTTACAGCAGCGAGGAGACTAAGACTCTACTTCCTGGCCCACACCATAATGGTCTGAACAGATCAACCAATTAAACAACTTCTCAGAAGACCAGACATGGCCAGCAGAATGTTGAAAATGGTCCCTGGAACTCTCTGAATTCGATATCCAATACGAGAGCAGGAAAGCCCTTAAGGCTCAGGCCTTGGCCGACTTCATAGCCGAAATAGCGTTGCCCGCAAGCCCCGACGGATCGCGTCGTTGCACAATCTTCGTCAATGGTGCCTCCAGTTTGACCGGAAGCGGTGCGGACATTATATTGGGAAAAAAGGAGGGGATCCTATTCGAAGTCTCCCCCGCTCTATCTTTTCCTACCTCCAACAATAAAGCCGAATATGAGACATTCCTCGCAGGTTTGCGATTGGACGAAGATCTAGGAGCCGAGGAAGTAAAAATCTTCACCGACTCCCAGTTGGTCGCTTCCCAAGTCTGAGGTGAATATCAGGTAAAAAATGACAAACTCGCCGAATATTAGGCCCTGGACCAGGAGGCAAAGGGGAAGTTCAAGTCGGTGGATGTGCATCACGTCCCCCGCGAGCACAATGCCCGTGCAGACGTCTTGTCCAAATTAGCCAGCACTAAGAGAAAGGGAGGAAACAAATCCATAATACAGGAGATAATGCCTCGACCAAGCACCCAACATCCATCTTCCACCCTAGGAGTATTCGCTATCGGAGATAGTGATTGCTAGATGACCCCCATACACGATTACCTCACTAGAGGAAAAATCCCCGGTGATCCAAAAGAAACGACCATCGTCAGGAGGAGGGCCTGCTCATACGTACTAGTTGAGGGCAGACTTTACCAAAGTGGATTTTCCATTCCACTCTTCAAGTATATCGATCGAAGCAGAACACGTATTGCTCAAAATCTACGAGGGCATCGGCAGTTAGCATCTGGGCGGGAGATCCCTCATAAGGAAAGCCTTGCCGGCAGGATACCATTGGCCCACCATGCAGCACAATGCAAGAGAACATGTGAAGAAATGTGACAAATGCCAATGACATTGAGATATGCATTTAGCTCCTCCTAGCAAGCTTAAATCCCTCTCCTCTCCACGGCCCTTCGCCTGGTGGGGACTAGACCTCCTCGGCCCATTCATGGTCGATACTAATCAGAACAAATATCTAATAGTAGCGGTTGACTGCTTCACCAAGTGGATAGAAGCCGAAGCCTTGGCCAAGATCACCGCCCAAAACGTCCTTCGCTTCTACAAAAGAAACATTTTGGCTCGTTTTGGCATCCCACAAGCGATAGTCACCGACAACGGGACCCAATTCACGGACCACACCTTTCATGAATTCATCACCAAACTTGGCACGACCCAACATTTCACCTCGGTCGAGCACCCCCAGACAAACGGCCAAGCCGAGGCTGCCAATAGGGTAATACTCAGAGGCCTCGAGCGAAGGTTGGACAAAACCAAGAAACGATGGGTCGAAGAGTTACATAATATACTCAGGGCATATCGAACGACCACACACTCATCTACTAGGGAGTCTCCGTTCCGACTAGCATACAGGACGAAAGCAGTTATCTCCGTAGAAATCGAGGAACCTTCCAGGTGAACTGACGCACCTCTCGACGAGGAGATGAATGACATCTCCCTTAGGGAAGAACTAGATTTGGTGGAAGAAACCAGAACAGGGGCGGCGCTACGATAAGCCTCACTCAAACAAAAAATAGCTATGCACTACAACTCGAAAGTCATACGTCGAGAGTTCGAGGTCAGCAGCCTTGTCTTAAAGAGAAATCGCAAATAATCTCGCGAAGGCAAACTCGTAGTGAACTTGGAAGGTCCCTTTGCGTCTACACGAAAATGGGGACGAAAGCGTACTACTTAGAGGACTTACAAGGGAAATAGCTCGTTCGATCATGGAATGCTGAAAAGCTAAAACAATACTACAGTTGAAAACACTGAGCAGTCGGTAATTTGGTCAACAAAAATAGACTCACCTAAGCCCGACCACGCGTGCGCGCCTAGGCACAAGCGTAACACCCAAAGTATTCAGAAGGGGCGAGGCACCGCTCAGTTGACAAGTGCACCATCAGCCCGACATGGATAACTCGACCGAGCTCCATAGTCTTTGTGCCACGACGGTAGAACGCCCGACTCACGACGGGATGTTCACGTCGTCGAACCCGGGCCCCTCGAAACGAGACCTGAGTTCCGGCCCTCGCCCGGTATTCACTCTGGCCGTTTGATCGGTTTTCCTGCACCGACGAACATACAAAATGAGCATATCCCCAATACAAACTCTTTGCAAAATATAAAAGTCCTAAATGGCCTAACTTGTCAATGAACATGCAAATAACACAAGTTAAATATTCAAAGCAAAACGACCAATGGCCGGAAAATATATAAAGTGACCACTTGGGCTAAAATTGTTTGAATATTACATAAACGAACAACAACCCGGGAAATAACAAATATTAAAAAAATGAAACGCAGGCCAAAACAAATTTACAGTCATCCCTCCGCTTCTCCTTCAATAATAGGCGACAATCGAGCAGGACCCCAAGCCGGTTGATCAAGAATATCCCTCAGGTAGTCGGGAACCAAAATCTGACCGTCAGCCATGTAGTAGTTGATCTCCATGCCCGAAGTGTTAAGCTCAACACCGGGATTCAACATACACATCTGATTCACCGTGTTGTCGAAGCTCCCCTCGGAAGCGGCCTGAGCATCGTCCACGGCAAGCTGGAAACGGGCAACCAATTCAGCCCGAGTCTTCTAGTCCTTGGTGTCCTCCGGCTCGTCCTCAGCAGGCACAATATCGGTAGTCAAGACCGCTACCTTCCCCTCGAGACTCTCCCTCTCAAGCATAAGAGCGCTGCACTCCTCAGATAACTTCTTCGACTCTGCCTCGGCCAGCTTTAGGGTTTTGTCTTTATCGACCAAGGCCTTCTCGGTCGCTGCCAACTTGGCCCGAAGATTCTTATTTTATATCTCCTGGGATGAAATCCCCTCAGTGTACGCGACGACCATCTCCAAGATCCGCATCAAACCACCCGCGTCTTGGGCCAGTGTCACCCTCTTTTCCGGACGGCTCGTTCCCTCGAGAAGGAGAGATTCGGCCCTAGGAAGACGAAGAGCCGCACTCTCGAAAAAAGACATCTCCAGCCAGCAAGGAGACATATCATAAGTTCCTTTTCCCATCTCCCCGGTAAGGTCAACGCTCCCCTCAAGTCGAGGCCTCTTCGCCTTCGAGGAAATAGTAGATGGAGACAGCGAAATTGTGGCCGGAGTCGAGGACGATCCACCCGATCCAGGAGCAGGAACTGGCCCCGTGCTAGTCTGTGCATCCTTCTTAGCCTTTTTCACCCGAGCAGCAAGTGTCTTGGCCAGACGTTCCTGAGCAGGATTTATATTTTCTGCAAAACAAACAAAAAAAGAGAAGAGTCAGCAAAATGACGAGTCAAACAAATGACGACCATATACTGGAAAAGAAAATATATATCAAGATATCTAATGGGATCCTCGCTTCCGAGGAGCTCCCTGAAGTTTATGAGACCCAACTCGAACACGGGTTCCCCATTTTTATCCAGCACTAGCCTACCTCCCCGACCGACTCGCTGGACCGGAGGGATTCGAGCTATAAACAAAGTCAGAGTGGCGAAGCTCTCCATGTCCTCGTCCCTAAGCTCCCCCTCTCTCTAGATGTAGGAGCTCAATTCTCGCTCGAAATGCCTGCTGGTCCATTGAAACGGGAACTTGCAGATCAACGTCGCGGTAGGCTCCCCTAGCTCGTTCACACGAGGAGTCCCATCCTCATTAAGCGACGACTTGGTCCTGAAAACACTTAACATTGCCTTCGTCGAGGAGGGTTGTACCAAGATATATTTGTCCTTAAAATAATGGACATATTCCATATAGGCCTTAAATAACTTCACATTTCCTTGTTTGAGGGAGACCCATGCCCACCTTCCTTCGGTCCTACTCCTCTGGATATGAAAACAATAGAAAAACAAAGGAATCGTGGCCCCGATCCTCAGATAGTCGCACACTATCTGGAATGCCCGCACAAACGCGATGCCGTTCAGGTGCTACTGAGAAGGAGCTACCTACCGATGCCAGAAAACGACTACCTCGAAGTCGGTGAAGGGAAGGCGAAAGCCCATCTCTCGAAATATGATATCATACATGTGATCCGTCTCCTATTGTACCTCGAGCATATTCTGCTGTCCTTCCCCGAGATATTCAATGACCATTCTCCCGGGGGCCCCTCCTCGCGAGTGTACACATCATTGAAAACTTCCTCCCTTTGTTCATAGAAATACGACCGCCACTCCCAGGGGTCTTTTGCGACCCATTCCCGAGGATCCTCATCGTCTCGAGGAGGAAATAAGTTGTTGTTAACCATAGGGGATGCCCCCGTGTCTGGCTCCCTCATCTGCTGATTCGCCTGATCTGACACATCCCCAGAGATTTCCAAAATGCTCGACGAGCTGCTGGTCTCGGTCGAAGAACTTCCGGAGGATCCTGTAGACTCACTCAAAATAACGACCTGATCATCGTGAGCCATGGCACGTGAAAAGCAGAGGAAAATAGTGAGCTCGACATCAATGCCAGAACCACCCTTCCACCGCTAAACAAGCGAAAGGGCGCTGGGACACGAGGATTGCATCCCCGACCAGAACCCTCGCTAAGGAACTCTAACAGGCAAGGGATGCTGAAAAAATCCTAAGCCCTAAATGAGCCACGTATAGTGCAATGCCAAATCTCCAAGGAGAGCCCACGACGGCCCCGACGGTCGTGCGCCACGGGAATAACATTCACCTCTGTGAATTTCTAACGATCATGACAGAACCCTAATCCTAACCATATGCATCTCTATAAAGTAAGAAGCAAAAATACGAAAAAGAGCAATAACGGCAGATCGGATACTTACCAGCAGAAGAAGAAGAGGTGAAACTGGATGACAACGAACGAAGAAACTAAGCGAACAATGGTGGTCGACTGTCGAGCTAATACAAGTAGATGAAAGAGAAGGAGAAAAATACTAAATTCCATGTTCCTCTCGTATTTATAGCTGAAGCAGCCCGCACGTACAAAAAACGTGCCTGGGGACTCCTAGGGTCGTCATAATGACACCCTAGCCCTAGGTTATCATTGTGCTGCTTCGTCGTCACACTTATCAAAACATCCTACCTCTCTAAATTCAAAATTTCCAACAGCCAAACGCCTCACCTCCCCGACAAACTCGCCCGTAAGACATGCCTCATCATTCAAGCAAGTGTCAAAGTAATCACTCCCATGCCCATAAGCGATGAATTGGAGGGCTAGTTTTCTGGACTGGACTGACAGCTTGATTGCCCAGTCCAGAGAGCTTCACAGGTCGAGCCCACCCGTCCATAACCCGGATCGCCCGCATGGCTATACCTCTTATCGGGCAACGACAACCATTTGCCCTCTCGAACCAGCACTGACCCAGGATGACCAAAGAGTATCCACTTAGCCTACTCGACATCAACGTCGTGTAGGCCACCAGGAATCGACCAGAGAGATGCCCGCAACTAACCCCCTCCTCAGGACCAACGGCTAGTTACGAGCATATTTGCCCGATTTGACCAAGTTCTGACAATTACCTGATTTCATGGACCCGCATATCTAGGCGTGAAATCAGAAACCAATAGCCACGCGCCATGGGTATTATATAAACCCTCACACCCGTGAGGGCCATATATCACATATTCACTCCTCACTACCTGATATTTCTGCTTGTACCTCCTTGTTCCCGCTCTTACTTGATCGTTAGAGTGCCTTGCAGGTACAACCCCCTTTTCTCCTCAACACGCTACCCGACTGAAGATCACCCTACAGCCACTCTCTAGGTTCTGATCAACCGTCAAGATCAGAAATTCATAATAGAACTCGCTGTTGGAAGTTCTTACATAATGTAGAATTTAAAAGTGCCAAACAATGATTTATCTTTTAAGTTGACTAATCATAGTTGCAAGTTGGTATTATATGGGTCAACTTCGGCTAAGAAGACAGAACTCCCTGACATTCCTTTGAGTTTCCTGAACATACTTGGATTGGATGCCATAGTTGATGGAAAATTACAGTCTAATGTGTTAGTTGGTGAGTTATTAATGTATTTTATTTTAATTGTGTTTTTATTCTCTAAATGTGTAAAGTTATTTACAATTGATGACACATGTTTTTTTGTTAGATATTCTTGGAGAAGTAACAGAGATTGCTCAATCCCAAATCAATGTTGATAACAACAAGAGCAAAGTTTTTTTTTTTACAATAACTGATAATAGGTATGATGCATGTGTCATACTCCAAATTTTTCCTACTAGCTCCTAATATTTTTATTTCTATTTTTTAAATTATTATTCAAATTCATGGGGGTTTAGTTCTTGAAAGGGGGTTTAACGATTTCTTTTTCTAAATCAGAAAAAGGCCCAAAGTCCATCGCTTTTTTGAATAGGATCTTTGTTTTGGTTTTAGCCCATTTTCAAACCATGAAGGAGGTTCACACTATTTAAGAAACTCTTGGGCCTTTCTAAATCCGAAAGGCCCATGTAAAGTTAAGCCCATTTTGTTGAATAAATAGAAGGGAGTATTACTTAAGGGGGTGTAGTAATTAATTTTTACCGACTCACTAAGAGTACCGAGGCCTGCTCCCATTTAGGTTGAAGGGTGTATAAAACAAGCCATTTTGTTTAAAGCCTAACATTTAAATCAGGAAGGCCGATTTAGGGTCCCGTTTTTGTTAAAGCGCAATATTAAAAAAACAGTATGGCCTAATTCATTTTTTGGGTCTATTTTTGGAAAATATGTTTTGTTTTAATTATCACATTATTATTAATAACATTACTATTATTAACATTAATGTTATAATTACTATTATTGATTATACTAATATTAATTATAATTAAAATATTATATTATAAACTTAATTAAAAATGGTTTTTGTTTCATTAATTAAAAGAAAAGTGTTAATGAAGAGGTTTTTTCTTCCACAGTCCATTTCCAAACCCTTTCAAGGCTCAAGTCCAAGTTCAAAAAAAAGAATGTGTGACCTAGTTTCTAAGAGAAAAACAACCATTGTTCAAATTATGAGAAACAATACACTTTTTATTACAAAAACATGCATTGTACAAATCGTCAAGAGCTAGAAATGCATGTGTTGGGACTAAAAAACATTGTTTGAATTAAATAATAAAAACATAAGCAAATCAGTGCATTAACTTTCCAGAAACAATATCGTACCAGAACAGAAACTAGGTTAATGCACATAATCAAAACCTACTGAAATGTTCATACAAGATTAATATTAATATAGAAACTAATCAAGGATATCACAGATTTACAGACAAAATCAAGTTCATAATTAATATAAAATTAAAATCATATACAACATTACAGACACATTAAAATATTTTCTAAATCTATACTAACCTAAAAACACTATAAAACCTAAAGACTAATACAGAAAATACGACCAACAAAAAAAATCGGAGAGGAAAGAATTACAGAGAAGAAAGTTATTAGAAGGAGGAAAATTCATAATAGAAGAAGAACAGAGAAGGCTCGCCGATGTAATCCCCGTTCACTTCCGCTTAGGGTTTCAACATCTAAAACCCTAGATCGATTCGTCGTGCTTCCGCCGCCATTAAACCACCGTCTTAATCATCATCACCGGCTTCCATCTGCGAATCAAAAAGAGAGAGCTTAGAAAGGGAACCGAAACAAATAAATTTAAGGCGCCGGAAGGTAATCTCTAACTTAGCTTGATGATTAATTGATGCTTTACACGCCCCCCCCCCCCCCCAGTTTTACTAACGCACTCAAAAATATACCCCCTTGTCTTATTGGGCATGAATTCAATCTCTGAATTCAAGACCCTAATATGTGCACCTCCCCATTTTTACTAGCCTAGTATTATTTGCACCCTTCTTGCGTTTTATTTAATTTTTTATTATTATTTTTATATTTTATATTTTATATTTTCTTTTTATAATTATAATATTATATTTATTATTGTTATTATTATTATTATTAAATCACATGAATATTATTTTCTAAATTCATCCAAAATATTATTTATTTTCATTGCATAAAAATATTTGTAATCATGCATTTAAATAAAGATGTTTTCTACGATTAACACATAAAAAATATTCAACCAACGACAAATTATTTTTCCTAACTAAATTAATTCAACAATTAATTTTCGAAAAGGATTACGAAGCACATTTTAATTAACTGCGCGCTTTGACTTTTGGCAATTTTGCAAGAAGGGTCAACTTTACCAATGTATAACACTCTCAATTTTAACCCTAGAGAGGTGTTCTTGTACTTTTTAGAAAGCTTAAGATGTCCTCTAAGAAACCTTTTTGGTCTCATCTCAATTGAGTCTTCCATGTTCATGTATGAAGCTTTGACCCAAAAGGTGTTTTTGGTGACTTTTCAAAATGACCTATAATGTCCAAATTCATATCTTCTTGTGAATTAATATTTTGAACTTGGGATATGAATATGGATTGTAGGTAATTTCATCCTCTTCAAAATGAGCTTTGGATGGGTCATTTTTGATAAAGTATGAGAAAGTTATGCTTGGTCAAAGTTGAGTTGATTTTTCCTACAAAACCCTAATTTAGCAACTTTTGGGTTTTGATGAATTGTGAGCAATACTTGAGGAATCATGATCAACCGTTGATAAAATGATGAATAATACTTCAAAATTAGGATGTTGACCAAAAATCTTAAAGTTTGACTGTATGTGGGCCACAATTGACTTTTGCCCTAGCACAGTCGATTTTCAGGCCTTTGAGCAATTGACAGAGCAAACTTCCTCTGCAAGGCTTGGAAGTTGACATGGATGATATTGAGAACATATTAGGACAATGGTGAGCATTTGGGACCCTTTGGATCCAAACATCTTGATGCAAATTGAAACCCTAATTTGAGGTAGACTGCCTTAGGAGAGAGTTTGTCTGGTCAACCCTTGGACCTCCTTGAGCAATTTGAGGACCTCACTTGAAATGTATTGAGAAAATGGGAGGGAAAATTTTGGGGTACAACAGCTGCCCCTGTTCAATCTTATTAAACCTGAGGATGTAGATTGGCTTGTCTGCCCTTCGTGATCTAAAGGTTGAAGATGATTGAACACTAGAGTGCCTAGAAATTTGCACTCGCATGAAGTGGTACTTGTCTTGCGATATCGAGAATGGGCTTATAGATTCCATTTGGAGGTTGATGTCGGAAGATGGGCTTAAATATGCCATCAGAAGAAGTGTCAATCGTATAAGAGATTCCTTTGCGAGCGCCCACATACCTGTTGTTAAGGAGGAATACACTGGGGAATACTGGTCTCTGTCTTGAGAGAAATAGAGTTTTAGGAACTTCAATTGTCCATTACTCTACTGGGGAATCATCTCTTAGTCGAGGAGGTGAAAATGAACTGTTATCTGGTCGTGCTCCAGGCTTCACAGTGATTTTGGTGAGGAAAATAAGACCGACTGCTATCTGGTCGTGCTCCAGGCTTCACAATGACTTACTGGGAGGATGAGATTAAACTTGCTACCTGGTCGTGCTCCAGGCTTTGCAATTTCTCAATTCTTATCTGGTCGTGCTCCAGGTTTCAGAAGGAATCAAGTTGTTATCCAGTCGCATCCGGGATTTCAACTTGAATTTAAGGCATACTAATATCTGGTCGATTTCCGGGCTTCATAGTAATTGGCCAGGTAAACTGCTATTTGGTCATGCTCCAAGCTTCGCAGTACCTTACACTGTTATCTGGTCGTGTCCCAGGATTCAGTGTCTTTTGCCGCTATTTGGTCGTGATCCAGGCTTCACGGTGTCTTATACCATTATCTGTTCGATCTCCAGGCTTCATGGTATCTGGTCGATTTCCAGGCTTCACAATAACTTGCTGAGGGTTAAGCTGTTTTCCGGTCGATTTCCGGGCTTTATAGCTTATATTTATGATATACCACTACCTGGTCGATTCCAGGCTTCGTAGTATTCTGAGATATCAAGATATTATTCGGTCGATTTCCGGGCTTCTTAGCTTGAACTGGAATAGAAATCTTAGTATTGATTTGACTGAACCAGAGAAAACTTGTGAGAACTTGATTGTATCTTTCCCTGAAAGGTAAAGAGTTAGTCGTATGTAATGTCATGATGTATGAAATGTATTGAGTAATGATGTTCCCAAAATAAATGAGATTGTGCTATATGATGCATATGCGTATGCCATGATGTATGGATATGCAATGTTCTTGTGATATTCTCCGGCTGGGGAGAATAAATCCTGCACTGCTATTGGAGAGTACAAGGAATTGAGTTCTTCGTTCTTGTTGGGGATAGTGACCGAAGATGATTAGCTGGAGATTTGCACCTATTCTGCTCGAGAATATTCCGCCGGGAGAGACCTTGTTTGAGAATAACCCTGTGGGAGAACGACTCTGTGGGGAAGAGAGATACTCTATTGGACGATCTGCCGATTTGGAGAAATAAACTCAGCTGGGGATGAATTACCGTTGCCGGTGATAATGAACTCTGTCGGGGGTTGAATTCCTACCCGTGGGAGCAATAAACTCAGCAGATGGTAATCTTCTATTGTTGGTGATAGATGAACTCTGCTTGGGGGAAATTTTGCCGACTCATTCGTGATTATGAACCTCAGCTGGGGAGAGCTAACACCACTCTCTTTGGATACTTCCTACTCTGCGGGGAGTGTATGTACCTTTAGTCATATTCTCAAGCTGGCTCTATCCATGTACCTGGTGGGTAGAGCAACTATAAGGTTTAGGAACCTCTTGTTTGCCCCTGTTCCTGAAATTATGAGTAATTGTCTTTTGTTTCTTATGTAAACATTTATGAGCAACAATTTATTCTCAAACGCATATATCAAAAATGAATCATTGGACGTTCTTGCAAAACAAAACAGAAAAAGGAAAAACAAGTTGAAATTTCTTGTGAACATGAATTATATTGATTTTTGAAGTTGGCCTGTAATAGGCGTTTTGTACAGGAGGCTGACGTCCTAGTAAGGGAACGCCGCCGAAGGATAGAAATTACAATTTGTGAAAAAAGAAACAAAAACAGCTATGTGAAACAATCCCATTGGGTTCCAACTCTGCTATTGCCTTTATATCTTTGAGCGTCTCATCACTTTGCTACTTGGTCGAAGGTAGATCAAATTGATTAGCGCCGTCCGAGCTTGATAGTCGATACCGAAGTTTGGTTGCAAGATGACCCAATGAGACATGGTGTTACACTTTGATCCCTAATTTTTTCCTAGACCGTCCTTTCGGGTTTTTAGTCCATCGGGATACCCTTTTTTGCCCAAGCCGCCTTTTCAGGTTTTCGACTTGCCGGGTGTATAGTTTTTTTTCATTTTCATCCCTTACTTTTTGCCCGAACCATTTTGGTTCGCCGGGAAGCCCTTATTTTTGCCTAGGCCAGTCAACCTAGCGGGTCTTTGATTATGCGTAGTATTTTTTCACTATGTCTGCATTAACGGGGTGAGGAAGGTCGTCACCATCCATGGTAGTTAGAATCATAGCTCCTCCCGAGAAAATGTTCTTAACCACAAATGGCCCTTCGTACGTGGGGGTCCATTTTCCCCTGGGATCATGCGGCAGTATGATGCGCTTGATCACTAGATCCCCTACTTGATATTCTTGACGTCTAACTTTCTTGTTAAAAGCCTTGATCATTCGCTTTTGGTACGTCTGACCATGACAAATAGCAGTAAGTCTCTTTTCACCGATTAAGTTCAGCTGATCAAGCTGGGTCTGGATCCAATCATGTTCGCTCAAACCTGCATCCTTCATAATCCGGAGAGAGGGTATCTGGACCTCAATTGGTAGGACTTCCTCCATGCCTTACACCAAAGAGTAGGGTGTTTCCCCTGTCGATGTCCTTTCCAAGGTACGGTACCCATGAAGAGCAAATGGTAACATCTCATGCCAATCTTTGTATGTCACCGTCATCTTCTGCACAATCTTCTTGATGTTCTTGTTAGCCACTTCAACAACTCCATTCATCTTTGGCCGATAGGGAGAATAGTTGTGATGCTGTATCTTGAACCGTTTGCAGAGCTTGGTTATCATCGTGTTGTTGAGATTTGTACCATTGTCCGTGATGATCCTCTATGGTACACCATATCGACAGATCAGATTGTGTCGGATAAACCGCGCCACGACGTTCTTGGTTACTGTAGCAAAGGAAGCTGCCTCAACCCACTTCGTGAAATAATTAATGGCTACCAGGATGAAACAATGCCCGCTGGACGCAGTAGGTCTGATCTCGCCGATCATTTCGATGCCCCATATTGCAAAAGTCCAAGGAGCTGTCAAAACATTCAGAGGAACTGGAGGTACATGCACTTTATCAGCATAGACTTGGCACTTATGACAGGTTCGAGAATGCTGATAACAATTGGCTTCCATAGTGGACCAATAATATCCTGCCCGTAGGATTTTCTTTGCCATGGTATGTCCACTGGAATGAGTTCCGAAAGTACCTTCATGTAACTCGGCCATGATCCTTTCCGCCTCGCTTTTGTCCACACATCGCAATAAGGTCGAATCATGGTTACGCTTATAAAGGACACCATTACCGATGAAGAACTTCGCAGCGAACCTTCTCAGAAACTTCTTATCATTAACAGATGCAGCCTCGGGGTACTGTTGAGCCTCGAGATACTTCTTCACTTCGTGAAACCAGGGCTTATCTACTACCTCTTCAGTCTCGATGTCATAGCAATGTGCAGGTTCGTCCAACCTCTCAATGGTAATCTGGGGAGTTTCATTGTCCCACCTGACCTTGAACATAGAAGACATGGTAGCTAGCGCGTCCGCTAACTGATTCTCTTCTCTCGGGAAGTGTTCAAAAGTTATCTCCTCGAAATGTGGGAGTAATGTCAGTACGTATTCTTTGTAAGGAATAAGATTTGGGTGTTTCGTATCCCACTCGCCTTTGATCTAACTGATCACTAGAGAAGAATCTCCGAATACACTCAAGAACTTAATCCTCAGGTCAATAAATGCTCGAAGGCCTAGGATACACGCCTCATACTCCGCCATATTGTTGGTGCAGTTAAAACATAATCGGGCGGTGAACGGAGTATAACAGCCCTCAGAAGATATGATCATAGCACCAATGCCGTTACCCAACGCGTTCGAGACTCCATCAAAATACATAGACCATCGGGATCCTTCCTCAGGTCCTTCATCCGGTCTAGGTTCTTCACAGTCGGTCACCAACATGATGTTCTCATCCGAGAACTAGAAATTCATGGATTGGTAGTCATCCACGGCCTGATGCGCCAAATGATCTGGCAATACACTCCCCTTGATTGCTTTTTGGGTTGTGTATTGGATGTCGTACTCAGTTAAGATCATCTGCCATCTTGTTATTCTTTCGGACAGGGCAGGCTTTTTGAAGATATACTTGATTGGATCCATCTTTGATATTAATAGGGTAGTGTGAGTCAGCATATACTGTCTCAGCCGGCGAGCAGCCCATGCCAAAGCGCAACAAGTTTTCTCGAGCAATGAGTATCGGGTCTCACATTCGGTAAACTTTTTGCTAAGGTAGTAAATAACATGCTCTTTTCGGCCAGACTCGTCATGCTGCCTCAGTACGCACCCCATTGAATTATCCAGCACTGTCAAGTATAAGATCAAAGGTCTTCCTTCAACTGGAGGCATCATAATTGGCGGTTCTTCAACAGCTTGAAGATTGGCTCACAAGTAGCAGTCAGATGTGAAATGAATCGGGCGATGTAGTTCAGACGTCCCAAAAAGCCTCTGACTTCCTTTTCTGTGGGGGGAGTCGACATTTCCTGTATGGCTTTTACCTTGGCAGGGTCCACTTGAATACCCTTATCACTGACGACGAAACCGAGAAGCTTACCAGACCTTACCCCAAAGGTGCACTTGTTCGGGTTTAACCTCAGCTTGTACATCTTCAACCTGTCAAATAGTTTCTGGAGATGGTCAAGGTGTTCTTCCTCAGTCTAGGACCTTGCGATCATGTCATCAACGTAAACCTCAATCTCATGGCGAGTCATGTCATGGAACAAAGCGACCATGGCGCACTGATAAGTTACCCCAACATTCTTCAACCCGAAAGGCATTACCTTGTAACAGAAGGTGCCCCACTGTGTAATGAAGGTTGTCTTCTCCATGTCCTCGGGAGCCATCTTGATCTGATTGTAACCAGAAAAACCATCCATGAAGGAGAAGATCTTATGTTGCGCGGTGTTGTCGACCAGAACATCGATGTGAGGGTGTGGGAAGTCATCCTTGGGGCTCGCCCTGTTCAGATCTCTATAGTCCACACACATCCGTACCTTACCATCCTTCTTGGGCACTGGAACAATGTTGGCGACCCACTGCGGGTAAGAAGTGACAACTAGAAATCCGGTGTCAATCTGTTTCATGACCTCAGCTTTGATTTTCTCAGACATCTCAGGGCGCATACGAAGAACCTTCTGTTTTACCGAAGGGCAGTCTTCTTTAGTTGGCAAGCGGTGAACCACGATATCAGTGTCCAAACCGGGCTTATCTTCATAAGACCAAGCGAAGATCTCAACATAGTCGTGTAGCATCTGTATCAACCGTTGTTTGACACTAGGCTCCATATTCGCACCTATCTTAACTTCTTTCCTGTCTTCCTCTGTACCCAAATTCACTGATTCAACTGGCTCTCCATGAGGATGTATGGCCCTCTCTTCCTGTAGTAACAGTCTAGCAAGTTCCCCAGGCACCTCACAATCATCCTCACCTTCGTCCTCGGCTTGGTTGATCGGATTTTCAAAGTCATAATTGGCGGTAACAGATTTGTTATCAATGGGATCCAGAGTGGATATGGATCTACATTATGATACGTGAGTGTGTGTAAGAGAATAGTTGTTTTTGATAAAGCGAAAGAAAAAAAGAAAAACAAGGAGCGCAAAATTTGTAATGCAAGAAATGCCCAATGCTTTATTGATGATATATGAAAATGACAAATAATAAGCCCTCACAAGTAAAGCCAAGGTGCCTCGGGCAAGGCACCGGGCCGTAAAGTTTCAAACTATTTATTACAACTCTTAAAACAAAAGTCAATTACTGTGGAATAAAAGAAACATGTATGAAGTCCTTCCCCGTCCAGTTGTTCAATCCACCATCGGTTGTAGGGTAGATCTAACTGTCGATGTCTGAATCTTCTTCATCATCTTCAATTGCATTTACTCCCTGATTATTGATATGCAGAGGAGGTCTTCCAATCCGTGCGCGCCTAACAGCCCTTTGAGCCCCTGTAGTGAAGCCCAAACCAAATTTGTCAGTTTTGTGTGTGAAATCAGGGAGCCGACCCCAATTTGTACACTAACCTTCTTCAATTACAGCCCTGGCATCCTTGAGAGAAGCCATCTTCATCGGAGGTTTGTCAGTAGCAACTTCAGTTGACGCCAAGGTCTGGGGGACCTCTTCAAATTTCTAACAAGGGGTTTCGATGAACTCCCCATCCATATCCACATAGAGAAAGGAATTGAGATGACTCACCATGTACTCCTCTTCACCTTGTACCGTGACAATCTTCCCCTTTACCGAATATTTCAACATTTGGTGGAGCGTGGAAGTCACTGCCCCACCTTATGAATCCAAGGGCGACCCAGCAAGCAAGAATATAACGGTCGGATATCCATCACGTAGAAAGTAGATGCAAAAGTCTGAGAGCCAACTTTAACAGAGACGTCCACCTCCCCGTGCACTATCCTTTTTTACTCATCGAAAGCCCTGACCACAATATTGCTCGGCTTTAGAATCAAACCTTCACAGTCCAGACGGTCCAATGCTTTCTTTGAAAGAACATTTAATGAGGACCCGATATCCACCAGTACATGGGCCATAGTAGTGCCCTTTCACTCGATCGAGACGTGCAGAGCATCATTATGATTTCTTCCTTTAGCAGTCAGATCTGCATCTGAGAAACCCAACCCATTGTCGGCAGTCAAACTAGCTACGTAGTCTTTGAATTGATCGGCTGAAGTTTCCTGCTGCACATGCGCAGTCTTGAGGAATGAAATTAAAGCCTTTGCATGGGCTTCAGAACACAATAACAAGGACAACATGGATATTTTTGATGGGGTCTGCCCCAGCTGTTCGACTACATTGTAATCGCTCTTCTTGATAATCTTCAGAATTTCTTCTATCTCTTGCTTAGAGGTTTCTACGATGATATTCTTAGGTGCCTCCGTCTAGGCAGGCTCACCTGTGATTTATTTGCCCCGAGTCCCAGATGGCTCGGCGATAGGGGTGATAACTGGAATAGGAACTGGGATAGTAGCTGATAAACTAGCAGATGGAATGACAACAGGTTTGTGGACAGTCGGAGGGGAAATCTCGGGAGAAAAGAGTCTTTCGCTTCTGGTGACCTTGCTAGCCCCGACAATATTGCTGACATCATCACCAACTTCCTCACTTTTTAAGTCTTGTTTAACTCCATGGTAATACACATCAGCCCCATAGTGCCAAGGGGCAGCCTTATCCGAAGTGTATGGGATAGGGCCAGGGACAGTAATTATTAACGGAGCAATTCTTGGGACGGGTGTAATCCTAACAGACTTTCTCGAGGAAACCTGGGAAGGATTTGCGGAAATGTTTATGATGGAAACATCTTCAATTGGAACCAACAGAATCATAGTCTTTTCGAACAAGATCTCTTTGTTATCCATCAGGCGTTGAACACCTGGTTTCAATAAGTGGCAACCAGCAGGCAGAATTGAACACATGTGGCAAGCTTAGCCACAGCCCGGAAATAAATCGGCCAACAATTGATTCTTCTTAATTGTCATTAAAGTAGTAGAAATTTCTTCCACGGAGGTCACAAATAAGTCACCGTCCACAACATTCACTCCATGACCATGTTTGGGCATAGGAGCAGTTATGACATTGGGCTTCTCCGGAGCGTCAAACTCAATCTCTTTGGCTTCGATCAAGTCTTGCACCTTATTCTTCAAGGCCCAACAGTTGTTTGTATCATGACCTGGGCCGTTAGAGTGATAGGCGCAGCGGGCATTCGGGTTATAGTGAGGAGATGTGGTGTTGGGATTCTTCGGGGCCTCCCTCAGAGTTACCAGATTGGTCTTCAATAATTATGGTAGAATTTGAGACAAGGTCATATTGAGCCGAGTGTACTGCCTCTGTGGTCTTTCCACCCTTTGTTGATTGTTGTATTGTGGAGCAACTGTGGGTCTTGATATCACTACCGCATTTATTGCTTGATGGTGTTCAGGTCTGCTTTGGCCCCTTGAACCATAGACTGCACTAGCTTCTTTCTTACCAGTGAAAGGCTTCTTTACTGCATTTGATGAAGTATCCTTATGTATCTTACCACTTCGGATACCAGCTTCTACTCTCTCTCCAGTCAAGATCAACTCAGTAAACCCAGATGACGAACTACCGATCAGATGATTGAAAAATGGACCAGATAGCGTCCCTAGAAACATGTCAACCAACTCCCTGTCAGACAAAGGGGGTTGGACGCTTCCAGCCAAATCTTTCCACTTTTGAGCACAGTCCTTAAAACCTTCACTTGCACCCATAGACATACCCTGAAGCTGAGTACGAATGGGAGCAAGGTCGGCGTTATACTGATACTTCCTGTATAAAGCAGCAGCAAGGTCCTCCCAGTTTCGGACATTGTCTCCTTCCAATTGATAAAACCATTCAAGCTGAGTCCCTGACATACTATCTTGAAAGAAGTGTACCAATAAATTTCTATCAGTAGTGTAGTGTTGGATTTTTTTGACGTACGAGCAGAGATGGAGTTTTGGACAGGATACTCCATCGTACTTGGAAAAAACTGGAGCTTTGAACTTAGGAGGGATCACCACTCTCGACACCAATCCTAGTTCTCTGAAATCTAACCCAGGGATCTTCTGAATCTCCATGGCACTCAGACGGTCTTCTAACTGCTTGTACCTATCCTCGACAGGAGGATATTGCTCCTCATCATAATCTATATCATCATCAGAGATGGCAGGACTGGAACCCTTTTCTTCTTCTTAGTTCTCCCCTTCCTTGGATGAAGAGGTCAAATCAGCTTGCTGTTTAAACCTCTCCCTAAACCTTTTACCCATATTCAGAAGAACGACCTTCTTTTTCTTCTTCTTCTTCTTCTTCTTCTTCTTCTTCTCTTTCAGAATGAGAGTCTTCAGATCCTCTTGCCCTTTAGCCAAGCTCAAGAACATCTCTTGGAATTGGGCGTTTTGTGCCTGAAGATCTTCGATGGCTTGAGCAGAAGACATTTCGTGCTGAAATAAACAGCGAAGAAGATGAGAAACCTGTAATGGTACCTGTAATGGTGTGCATGATAATGGGATGCATATGTAATGATTTCAAAGACTTTGGGAGATTTAAATTTGCAAACCAAAAATAAACAAACTTTATTAGATTAACTTGTAAAAAGGTTCAACAATGCCTTTAAGGCGTTACAAACAAATAAATGGAAAACAAATCTAAACTAGAAAAGCAAAATAAAAAATCCCATGGACGCTTCCTCTTTGTGCTGACGTAGTAATTGATCGTTCTTTCTTCTTTGAGCTGCCTGGTGAGCTTCAAAATCTTCCTTTCTTGCTCATGGTACTTCTCCCGGTAAGTATCCATCTCCTCTTTCAACTAAATCCAAGACCTCTGCAATGCCCCAGGATCAGTGGGCATGTAAGGGTAAAGAACCATGTAAGGAATTCCTTCTTCATTGGTGGGCTCCACAATCACTGGTAATACAGCTTCATAGGGCATCCCAAGCTTCTAAGCACGAGCTCGGACCCATTGGAGGTAAGGCTGCATAAGAAGGGAAGTCCTTGGTCCCAGCTCTTGGGGGTCAGATCTGTTCACCATGCCCCAAGCTCGTATAAACCTCCGGCGATGCTCGTCAACGTCTTCCTTGTAGTCAAATGCAATATCTGCAAGAAGTAGCTCATGGGGACAATCCCTCCGAGCACGACCAAACTGTCGCAAAGCTAGACAAAGATTGTAGGTTATACCCCCTCTGATTCCAAGCAACGGGACATTAGGGTATCCCCCACAACGATCAATGACACCAGTGCTTTCCATAACCCGGGAGCTCCAAAGAATGTCTGTATGGGCAAGTGACATTATTCTGTAGGACCATCCCAAACCTTCTTCGTTCTTTAGCACAGACTCAAGGAGGTGCGAAATAAACCACCTTGACAACAACGGCATGCAACACATAAGAGTCCCTCTTCTTCGCACAATACGAGTGTAGAGGGCTTGCAAGATATCACCCGATAGAGTAGGCACATGATTACGAGAAAGAAAGATCTTAACTGCATTCACATCTATAAAGGAATCCGGATTCGGGAAGAGAACCAAACCGTAGATAAGAAGAGCCAAGATATATTTGAAAGCCTGAAAACCCAAACTATCCCAAAATAGCTGAGCCTGATCTATCAGAAACTTGGCTAAGAAACCTTCGACCCCACTTCGTGTTTCCCAATTGGTTACTACATCAGTCCTTTTTAGACGCAGAGCTGAAGCAATGTCTTCTGGTCTAGGAGTCTCTTCCATATCTATGAAGGGCATCTGCTCAAGGATGGATATTTCCAATAAGTGAGAAAACTCTTCCAAAGTGGGAACTAGCTGATAATCTGGAAAGGTGAAGCAATGATGCACAAGATCGAAGAACTGGAAAAGCACACTCATCATCTGCTCATCAAACTTTGAGGTGACTACGCTAAGAAGCTGACCATGTCTCTTAATGAATGAAGAAGTCTCAGAAACTCTTGAGGCTAACTCTTTGAGTTGAGCAGGTATTTGCACAAAGTTAACTCAGATGGTGTTTTTGTGCACGGAAGCCATAATCTGCAAAACAGAACAAAGATAAAGCCCCTCGGTCTTTGAAATGGTTAGTATAATGAAGTATGCATGCTATGTTATGATGCATGATGTCATGATAAAAACAACAGGTATAGCAGATAACAAACATGGAAAAGGCAAACAAGTCACACAAAATCCCTTAAGTTTAAGCCTTGCATGGGGTTAAAGGTATTACCCTCTTGAAGTTCAGTTGGTTTCAACCTGTCCTAGTAAAAGTAACCGGGTTCTAGAGGTCCTCAATATCACTGACCATCCTCCATCGGTCATGGTTTCAGCTCACGCAATCTTTTCTTGCGGCCGAAACTATCTCGAGAGTATAGTCTCAATGAGTGTATCATCGAGTATCAACCAGTTCTCAGCTTTACACCGAGGCCGGCTATCTCACTACTTCCTAATGACCAAGTTGGTCGATTAAGGGTTCTAAGGTCAGTTGATGCTTAAAGACACACGTAACGGCCCCGTATTCTCCTCGTTTCTCCATAAGAGATACCGGTACCAACCAATATGCCACATCAATGTAGGTACTGCTTCAACCGTATCGATCTACACCGTACAGTTCCCTCACAGTTTATTGCTACTTACCTAAAAGGTGTCCCCAGATCCGGGTTAGGATCTATAGTAACTCCCAAACAAAAACCCTTAAAAGTAAAGCAACCAAAACAAACAAGAGAAGCAAATATGATGAACTTAAATCCTAAGGTATACCCCACTTATTAATCCCCAACAGAGTCGCCAGTTCTGTGATACGGTGGCAGAACCGACTGTTTTGGAAAATGTTGGTTTGCGTTTTGCGCTTGTGTTTGCAAAATGTCGCGGTAAGCAAGAGTCGCCACCGAATTTTATTTTATCCAACTGGAAAGGAAAAAAGCACAGAAAAATTCCTTTTTCGAGATATTCTGAGTACGGGGGGTAGATTATAGAAAGGGAAGGTATTATCACCCTTTCTATCCGTGGTTTTCCATGGGCTCTTAGGTACTTGCTCATCTTTTAAAATTGCTTGTGTGTTTGTGTTTTGAAAAGTTTTTGTTTTACTTCGTTTTAACCCTTGTTTCTGTCTTCAAGAGTGTTACAAAGTGTTTTTGAAAACTTTGTTTGAAAAAAGTGTTTGGTGTGAAATTTTTTGTTTTGAGCAAGTACCTACTAGCATCTACCTACTAGAAAAGGATTGTTTCTGTTCTCGTTTCCTTTAGACAATGCTATCCTGCTATTAAGGAGTAGGTTGCACCGTCGTTGGAGTTGTAAGGGTCAATTCGTAAGGGACGTACGATCACTAAAGCAATGTTAGGACATTTTAGTAATAACCCTAGAGTCTTAATATCATATACGAGGTAACATTTCCGAGGCAACCTTTCCGAGGCAACATTTCCGAACGGCACTTTTGATCTTTGTTAGACAGGAGGGCGACCTCTAAAACACCCTATACTTAATGATCGTTTACCGAAGGCAACCGAAGTGAGAGTATACCCTAGGAGTGCGCATGTGCGAGTGATTTTATTTCAATTATTATCTTTGCACATTAGGGTTTGCTAGCCATTTTAAATTAACATGCAATCTTGTCATATAATCCTATTAACATACATCTAGCAGTTAATATTTGCAAGAATTAAAATGCGGAAAAGTAAAACCTACACTATTACAAGGCTTCGGGGGAGGGATTAATTACATAGCCAAAAAACCCGTAAAACGATAAATAAAAGAAAATCCTAATTAAGCAATTACATACCGTGAGCAGTTACATTAATATTTGCAAAAAAAGTAAACGCGCGCGATGATACGAAACGAGAGAATTAGGGTTTTGACCCCGACTAAACCTAATTGCAATTTTAAAGGAAAAAAACATTTTTTGTGGTTTTTTGTGTTATTTTGAGAAAATAAGCTTTAGTTGAATAAATAAAAACCTAATTACTAATTAATGAAAAATAATTAAGTTTACCTATTTTTGTATTTTTTATTTATTGAGAAAAGAAATAAAAATTAAATCAAGCTAACCCTAATTTTTTCTAATTGATTTTAAATATAAAAAGGTTAGACTTAACCTAAATTAAATTAATATTAAATTAAATTTGATAAAATAATAAAAAAACCTAAATCTAAATTTGTGAAATTTGATTTTATGATTTTTGTGAAAAAAGAAAATAATTTTGGTTAGAAAATAATTTAAACAAATTAAATTAAAAAACAAATTAGAGAAAAGAAAGAGAAAAGGGCCTGGTGTTATGCTAGCAAAAGGGGGGTGAGACTTGCAATTCTGAGCCCAATAACTCCTGGCCTGCTTTGACTTTTTCAATCTTGTGTGCACGCTTGACCTATGCACACAGTGGACCCTCACTGAAGGAGCCTTGGATCTGGCTTGTTGATGGATGGAATGGTTGGATATTAATGATGTATGGTGGATGCCTTGTCATGTAGTGCATTGAATCAGCCTGAAAATATTGAGAAAATAAAATGCATACGCCTGGGATCGAACCCAGGACGTGTGCATCAAAGACTAATGGCCTTACCACCTGCGCTGGCTTTCTTAGTTGTACAAAGAATGACCAACAATTATTATATGATAAAGACAAAAAGTGAATTCTTAAAACGCGTGCAATTTGAATGGGCCATTCACCACCTGCCACGCCATCATCGTTCTCATGGCTTTTGTTGTTTTAGATCAAATACCTTTACCTACGGACACTGGGCGTAGGTACAACCCTTGTCCACTCCAAAATTCTATGCAAGCGTGATAAATCCCAACCAATGGTACCAATCAACTCGTTGCAACCTCACGAGCATCATGGTACCATTATCCATGGCCAATTGTTCCTGTACAGAAAAACCCTAAAAACGAAGCAAGAACCCTAACTATGGCATCTTGGTGTATAGTTAGTAAAAACGCAATTGGATATAATCAATAGCTTGCAAATAACTCAAGGATCATGAATGTACCAATCAAACATGCTAAATGTGCCAGAATTAACATATTTGATTTCAAGAAAATATGGAAGTCGTGTGAAACTTACAGCGTGTTTCAAGGCTTGAGGAAGCTTTCTAATGGTTGCAATGTGATCCAGGGATATCCAGCAAGCGATTGTGATGCTTAGAATGGCTTGAGATAGTCTGAATCCTGAAAATTGATTTATAACTTTTCTTGAATTTTTGCAACTTTTCTTTCTGTTTTGCACGCCTCCAGCCTCTTTGTTTTTGGTCTGCAATCCTTCCTTATGTACCCTATAATGAATTAGGGTTGCAAACTTGTTTCAAATCTTCTCCAATTATGATCATTGATTCATGATTTGATCCTTATGCAAATCTTTCCAAATAAAGAAAAATGCAATCGTTTTGTGTCCAAATGAACCTTTCACGACTTGATCTCACTTCTAGCTGTATAATAGACCCAAACATGCACAAAATCTCAAGATTTGATTAGTTTTTGATATTTTCATTATTTTATTTTGATTTTATTTGATTTAATTGAAATAAAATCAAAATAAATGACAAAAATAAAAGAATGGCAAATGGAAGGGATCATGGGTCGTGGGTCACATTACAAACTCAGTGCAAGCATAAAAAGTTGGGCCCATTTAGCAAAAAATGCAATTTTGGACATATTTGACTTTTGACAATTTTGCAAGAAGGGTCAACTTTACCAATGCATAACTCTCTCAATTTTGACCCTAGAGAGGTGTTCTTAGACTTTTTAGAAAGATTAAGATGTCCTATAAGCAACCTTTTTGGTCTAATCTCAATTGAGTCTTCCATGTTCATTTATGAAGCTTTGACCCAAAAGGTGTTTTTGTTGACTTTTCAAAATGACCTATAATGTCCAAATTCATATCTTCTTGTGATTGCATATTTTGAACTTGGGAGCTGAAGATGGATTATAGGGAATTGCATCCTCTTCAAAATGAGCTTTGGATGGGTCCTTTTTGATAAAGTATGAAAAGTTAAGCTTGGTCAAAGTTGAGTTGACTTTTCCTACAAAACTTTAATTTAGCAACTTTTGGCTTTTGATGAATTGTGAGAAATCCTTGAGGAATCATGATCAACCCTTGATCAAATGATGAATAATACTTTAAAATGAGGATGTTGACCAAAAATCTTGAAGTTTGACTGTATGTGGGCCATAGTTGACTTTTGCCCTAGCATAGTCGATTTTCAGGCCTTTGAGCAATTGACTGAGCAAACTTCCTCTGCAAGGCTTGAAACTTGACATGGATGATCTTGAGAACATATTAGGACAATGGTAAGCATTTGGGACCCTTTGGATCCAAACATCTTGATGCAAACTGAAACCTTAATTTGAGGTAGACTATCTTAGGAGAGAGTTTGTTTGGTAAACCCTTGGACCTCCTTGAGCAATTTGAGGACCTCACTTGAAATGTATTGATAAATATGGGAGGGAAAATTTTGGGGTACAACAACCACAATATCAGTATCAAGCCCCAACATGTCTTCGTATGACCAAGAAAAGATCTCAAGGTAGTCACGTAACATCTAGATTAACCTTTCTTTGACACCATTCTCCAAGTTGACACCTATCTTGACTTCCTTTTTATTTTCCTCAGTACCCAAGTTTACCGCCTCGACCGGATCTTCATGAGGCTGTATTGCTCTTTCCTCTTGCTGTAATAGTATAACAAGTTCTCTCGGTACTTTATAATCTTCCTCATCTTCGTCCTCGGCTGGGTAGATCGGATTTTCAAAGTCATAACTGGCAATAGCAGAACTGTTATTAATGGGGTCCAGGGTGGATGTGGATCTGCAATTCGATATGTGGGTGTGTGTAAGAGAGCATAACTATTTTGACAAAATAAAGTAAAAAGAAAGATAGAGAGCGTAAAATTAGAATGCAAAACGTCCAATGGTTTATTAATGACATATGAAAATGAAGTGTGATAACCCTCACAAATAGACAGTTGTGCCTCAGGTAAGACACAAGGCTTTAGAGTTTAAATTATTCAAAAATTACATATCCTCAAAAACAAAAACAAAAGACAATTACTCCTGGATAAAAGAGATAGGCACAAAGTCTCTAGCCGTCCAATTATTGAGTCCACCATTGATAGTAGGGAAGATCCAATTGTCCAGGTCACTGTCACTGTCAACATCCTCCATAACATTGACTCCATGGTTGCTGATGCGTAGTGGTGGTCCTCTGGCACGAGCATGACAAATAACTTTTTGAGTTCCTGAAGTTAAACCCAAACCAAATTTGTCAGACTTATAGGGGATGTCAGGGAGTTGGCCCGAAATAGTACACCCACCTTCTTCAGTCACAGCCCTGGCGTCCTTCAGAGAAGCCATTTTTAATGGAGGTTTGGTAATCTTTGGAACAACAGTAACAACTTTGGTAACAACGATCATTTGAGGAACCTCTTCAAAATTTTGACAGTGGGTTTTAATGAACTCGCCATCCATCTCAACATATCTGAAAGAATTCAGGTGGCTTACCATATACTCTTCTTCCCCACAAACTGTAACAATATTTCCATTAACCGGATATTTTAACATCTGATGCAAAGTGGAAGTGACAGTGTTGGCCCCATGAATTCAAGGGCGTCCCAGTAAGCAAGAGTAATATGGGCGAATGTCCATTACATAGAAAGACGATTCAAAAGTTTGGGAGCCAACTTTAATTGGAATGTCCACCTCCCCGTGTACCATTCTTTTGGAACCATCAAAATCCCTCACCACAATGTTACTGGGCTTCAATGTAAGTCCTTCAGACATGCAGGGCATCATTATGTTTTCTTCCCTTAGGAGTCAAATCAGCACCGGAGAAACCTAGTCCATTGTCGGCAGCCAGACTGGAAACACAGTTCTCGAATTGGTCAGCAGACGTCTCTTGCAGCATATGAGCAGACTTCAGAAACTTCACCAAAGCCTTGGCATGGGCCTCAGAGCACAACAATAAAGCTAGCATTGAAATCTTAGAGGGGGTCTGCCCCAATCGCTCCACAACATTGTAATCGCTTTTCTGTATGATCTTCAAAATTTCCTCCATTTCTTGTTTGGAGGCCTCAGTAATGGCTTCTTTCGGTGCCTTCTTCCGGGAAGGCTCAATCAATACTTCTTTTCCCCGAGTCTCAGTTGACTTAGTAGTAGGAACAACAACAGGAGCAACAACAGTCTTTGGAGAGATTTCTGGACAGAAAATCCTTCCGCTTCTGGTAACCTTACTGGTCCCAACAATATTGTCAATGTTAGGATCAGTATCTTCATTAACTTCACTCTTGATAGCCAAAAGGTCTTGCTTGACGCCATGGTAATAGATGTCAGCTTCATAATTCCAAGGAACAACCTTGTTGGAGGAATATGGTATTGGTCTTGAAGAGGTAATAATTAAGGGATCGACTTTAGGAGTGGTGGTAATCCTCACAGGACCTTTAGAGGGGATCCTTGCAGGATTATTAGAGATGGTAATAATTGACACATCTTCACACAATTTTTTCCCAAAGGGAACCTTCTCAAAGAGGATCTCTCGATCGTCTATCAAACGCTGAACACTTATCTTCAACAACAAACAACCGTTGGGCAGAGACGCACAAAGGTGGCAACCTTCACCACAACCCAGAAATAAACCGACTCTTAATATATTCTTCTTGACAATTGGAAGAAGTGTAGTTAATTCACCCACAAAATAAATAAACATAACATCATCAACAACATTGATACCCCTGTCATGTTTGGGCATCGACGCAGTTATTACATTGGGGGTCTTAGGGGGGTTAAATTCAATCTCCTTTGCATCAATAAGGTCTTTAACTTTATTCTTCAATTCTCAACAATCATTTGTATCATGCTCCGAACTGTTGGAGTGGTAAGTGTGATACAGTGGCAGAACTGACTGTTTTTGTTACTACTGGTTTTGCGTTTTTTGTTTGCAAATGTACGGTAAGCAAGAGCCGCCACCGTCTTTTATTTCATCCAACAAAGGAAAAGGGAAAAAGAACAAAAAAACCTTTTTCAAGATGTTTCTGAGTACGGGGGGGGGGGGGGGGGGGGGGGTAGATTAGAGAAAGGGAATGTATTAATACCCTTTCTATCCATGGTTTTCCACGGGCTCTTAGGTACTTGCTCATTCTTAAATTGCTTTTGTGTGTTTGTGTGCTTTAAAAAAGTTTTGAAATTGCCTTAGTGCGGCGTTTCACTTTATGGTAACCCTTATATCAGTCCTCAAGGGTGTGATAAAGTGTTTTTTTGAAAACTTTAGTTTGAAAAGTTTGTTTGAAAGTGTAAGGTGTAAAAAGTTGTTGTTTTGAGCAAGTACTTAACAGTTTCTACCAACTCGAAAAAGGCTGTTCGTTTTCTTATTTCCTTTAGACAAAGCTATCCTACTATTAAGGAGTAGGTAGCTCCATCGTTGGAGTTTGAGGGACAATCGAAAGGGATGATTACAATCACTAAAGCAATGGTTAGAAAACCTTAGTAGTTACCCTAGAGTCCTAAAGATATTTTCGAGGCAACATTCGAATGGGTCATTTTTGATCTTTTGATACTAGAGGACAACCACTAAAACTCCCTATACTTCATGACCATTTTTCGAAGGCAACCGAAGTGGGGAAGACACTAGGAGTGAGCATGTGCAAGTTTTTATTTTTCAGTTTATTATCTTTCCACATTTAGGGTTTTCTACTGTTTTAAATTATTGATTTATCTTTCGCATAGAATTCTATTATCAATCATCTAACAGTTTATAATGACGAAAAGTAAAATGCGAGAAATTTAAACCTAGCTATTTACAAGGCTTTGGGGAGGGGGATTACATTAATTAAAAACTTGGGGAAAAAAGTAAATGAAAATAATAATAAACCTAAGTTAAAACTATTACAACTTCGGAGCAATTACATTAATTGAAAAATAAATAAATAAATTCACGTGAGAATAAATTAAACGAGGAATTAAAGTTAAATTCAAAGACATTTAATTAGTGAATAAAATAAAAAAATATGTTTTTTTGGATTTTTTGAGAAAGTAATTAATTTTGCAAATTAACCTAATTTCTAATTAATTTTAATTATAAAAAAAGGAATTTAAGTTATCCTAATTAATTAATGAAATTAACTATTTTATGAAAAAAACCTAATTCTATTTTTTTGTGTTTTTATGATTTTAAGATATAATTAAAATTTTTTTTTTGAAACAATTAAAAAAAATAAAACAATAAAAAAAGTTAAAACAAAAATTATTGAGATGGGCCTGATGTTGGAAGCAATTTGGGGGGTGTGAATTGGAATTTGTGTTAGGTCCAAGATTGGCTAGCCCAATGCAACGCTGGATCCAGTGTGGTTCGCCTTTAGAGGGTTCACCATATGCTGTCTTGCTAGACGTTTGGATCTGAGCCATGTGATGATCCATGGGATGGATCTGTGGGCGCATGGTGGACGCTTGGTTGTGAGATACACTGGAACTATAAGGAAATATCAAGAAAAATACAAAAGCACACGCCTGGGATCAAACCCAGGATGTTTGCCTTACGCGTTCATTCCTTGACCATCTGCGCTGGAGAGCTCATTCGTTAATATAACAAAACAAATAAAACATAAAGCAAACAAAGCATTATGCCCAGTAAAAACCCGCGTGATTCAAACCGTCCAACCAGGCTTGGACACGCCATCATCTTCCTCACTGGGAATGTTGTTTTAGAAAGGAATTTTACCTACAGTCCCATTCGTCACTATAGGCTATAGTGACGGTTTTTGATTGTAGCTATAAACCTGCAAAACTCTAAAATGCAATTCAAGCAGAATAAATCCCAACCAAGGACATGAATCAATCGAAAACAATCCCCTGAGCATGAATGGACCCTTAATTTGGCCGAGTTTTGCCTGTGTATAGAGTTCCCAATTTGGGACCTCAAAACCCTAGCAATAGCGTATCACATATCCTGCATCTAAACACGAATTCAACTATACAGAAAGCTTGCACACATTCATATGAACAATAATATGTGATCAAAACAAGTTTACGGTACATGAATCAATGAATTCGAGTATGATAAAAAGAAAGCAAACTGTGGGTGTGGATGGTACGATTCTGAGCGCTTTGGTACTGGGAAACCATTGGAAGAGCCTTTGGGAGTACCAAGGAATGTATTGCAATCTTCAAATCCTCTTGAGGAGGTCTGCAATAGGGAATCTAAGTTGAGTTTTTTCTTGAATTTTTGGAAGCTTGATATGATTTCTCTTGAGGTAGGCTGCGCATAAAACTTGTGTTCTAGGGTTGCAATGCATTGTTATATGTAGTAGAATCAGATTAGGGCAACATAATTGGAAAGAATCAAAATATTAATGGCATGGTTTTAAGAAGAAATCAAATCTTGAAAAGTTTCCATGTATGAAGATTTTGTGTCCATTTGACCTTGCACGATTTCCTTGACTTTTTGAGAGCATATAAGATCTTCATTCAATACAAAAATCAATCCTAAAACAAATTATATGATTTATTTGGATTTATTTGATTTTATTTGATTTTTAAATGAATAAAAATCAAAATAAATTAAATAAATAAGTGAATAAGGAATGGAGGGTCCAATAGGTCTTGGACCATGTTAGGACTGAGATTCAATCTTGAAAAGATGGGCCCATGTGAAAAAAATGCAATTTTGGGCATTGTTGACTTTGTGCAAATTTCTAAAAATGGACAACTTTGACAATGCATCTCTCTCTCTCTCTCTCTCTCTCTCTCTCTCTCTCTCTCAATTTTGACCCTAAGAGGGTTTTCTTGGACTTTTTAGAAATCTCAGGATGTCCTCTAAGCAACCTCTTTGGTTTCATCTCAATTGGATATTCCATGTTTATGTAAGAAGCTTTGACCCAAAAGGTGTTTTTGTTGACTTTTGAAAATGACCTATAATGTCTAAATTTATATCTTTACATGAGTGCATTTATTGAACTTGAGGGATGAAGGTGAGTTGTAGGGAATTGTATTCTCTTCAAAATGAGCCTTAGATGAGAAATTTCTGATAAATTATGAGAAAGTTATGCCTGGTCAAAGTTTGGTTGACTTTTCCTATAGGAACCCTAATTTAGCAACTTTTAAGTTTTGATGAATTAGGAGAATTCCTTGAGGAATCATGATCAACCCTTGATCAAATGATGTATATAACTTCAAAATGTTGATGTTTACCAAAAATCTTGAAGTTTGACTATATGTGGATCACAATTGACTTTTGACATAGTATAGTTGATTTTCAGGCATTTGATCAGTTGACTGAGCAAACTTCTTGTGCAAGGCATGAAACTTGACATGGGTGATCTTGAGGACATATTAGGGAAATGGAAACCAATTAGGGCCCTTATAACTCAAACATCTTGATGAGGAGTGAAACCCTAATTTGAGGCTCATTGTCTTAGGAGGAGGATTTGTCTGGTCAATCCTTAGTCAACTTGAACAATTGAGGGCCTCTAGGAGTATGTTTTGTGTGAAAATGGGAGGGAAACTTTTGGGGTACAACAGCTGCCCCTGTTCAATCTTCTTAAACCTGAGGATTTAGATTGGCTTGTCTGCCTTTCGTGATCTGAGGGTGGAAGATGATTGAACACTAGAGTGCCCAGAAATTTGCACTCGCATAAAGTGAATGTCGATCGATAATATCGGGAATAGGCTTACAGATGCCATTTGGAAGGCGACGGAGAATCGTCGGAGATGGGCTTAAAGATGCCATCCATAAAATATATCAGTCGCATAAGAGATTCCTTTTGAGAGAATTCCTGTACCTTCCGTTGAGGAGGACTTTGTCGGGGAATGTTGATTTATGTCATGGGAAATAGAGTATAGGAGCTTCGGTTGTCCATTACTCTACTAGGGAATTAACTCTTGACTGATGAGACAAAAGTGAGTTGCTATTTTGTCATATTCCAGGCTTCACTGCGACTTACTGGGGAATATGAAATCGATCGTATCTGGTCGGGTCTAGGTTTTACAGTGTTGTAAACTGTTGTATGTAGATAAATGAGAAGGAACATGGATAGTAGGGTTACTTCGAAATGAACACCTGGATAGTAAGGCTATGAGAAGGAACCTGGATAGTAGGGTTACTTCTAAATGAAATCCTGGATGGTAGGGCTATGAGAAGGAACCTAGATAGTAGGGTTACTTCAAAATGAAAGCCTGGATAGTAGGGCTATGAGAAGGAACCTGGATAGTAGGGTTACTTCGAAATGAAAGCTTGGATAATAGGGCTATGAGAAGGAACTTGGATAGTAGGGTTACTTCGAAATGATAGCCAGGATAGTAGGGCTATGAGAAGGAACCTGGATAGCAGGGTTACTTCGAAATGAAAGCCTGGATAGTAGGGCTATGAGAAGGAACCTGGATAGTAGGGTTACTTCGAAATGAAAGCCTGGATAGTAGGGCTATGAGAAGGAACCTTGATAGTAGGGTTACTTTGAAATGACAGCCTGGATAGTGGGCTATGAGAAGGAACCTGGATAGTAGGTTTACTTCGAAATAAAAGCCTGGATAGTAGGGATATGAGAAGGAACCTGGATAATAGGGTTACTTAGAAATGAAAACCTGGATATTAGGGCTATGAGAAGGAACCTGGATAGTAGGGTTACTTCGAAATGACAGTCTGGATAGTAAGGCTATGAGAAGGAACCTGGATAGTAGGGTTACTTCGAAATGAAATCCTGGGTAGTAGGGCTATGAGAAGGAACGTGAATAGTAGGGTTACTTCGAAATGAAAGCCTGGATGGTAGGGCTATGAGAAAGAACCTGGATAGTAGGGTTACTTCGAAATGAAATCCTGGATAATAGGGCTATGAGAAGGAACCTGGGTAGTAGGGTTACTTCGAAATGAAAGCCTGGATAGTAGGGCTATGAGAAGGAACCTGGATAGTAGGGTTACTTAGAAATGAAAGCCTGGGTAGCAGGGCTATGAGAAGGAACCTGGATAGTAGGGTTACTTCAAATTGAAAGTCTGGGTAGTAGGGCTATAAGAAGGAACCTGGATAGTAGGGTTACTTCAAAATGAAAGCCTGGATGGTAGGGCTATGAGAAGGAACCTGGATAATAGGGTTACTTCGAAATGAAAGTCTGGATAGTAGGGCTATTAGAAGGAACCTGGGTAGTAGGGTTACTTCGAAATGAAAGCCTGGATAGTAGGGATATGAGAAGTAACTTGGATAGTAGGGTTACTTAGAAATGAAAGCCTGGATAGTAGGGCTATGAGAAGGAACCTGGGTAGTAGGGTTACTTTGAAATGAGAGCCTGGGTAGTAGGGCTATCTTATTTGATCACGTAGATTAATTGACCTGTTTTGTTTCGGGAACTGATTTTCCATTAGTTGTCTGCAGATATGACATGTATAGCTTCATGGATTTAATCTTGAATTGTTGGAATTGTTGATGATAACCATCTTTCCTAAAAAGGTACATGATTAGTTATATGCGATGCATGAAATGCATTGTGTGATGATGTTCTCAAAAATGAGATTATGCTGTATGCAATATGTATGAGCACGTCATGATGTATGAATATGAAATGCTATTGTGACATATCCAAGTCTGGGAAAATAAATCCCTGACTGCTGCTGGAGAGTACTGGAAATTGAATTCTTGACTGTTGTAGAAAAAGTGGTTCTTCTACTTCCGCTGGGGATGGTGAACGCAGATGACTATGCCGTAGATTTACTCCTTTCTATTTGTGAATATTCTGCCGGGGAGAGACTCTGCTTGAGAATAAATCTGTAGGGGAATAAATCAGTTTGAGAGAGGAGATGCTTTGCTAGAAGATTTTGCTGATTCAGAGAGATAAACTCCGCTAGGGGATGAACTTCCGTAGCTGGAGGAATAAACTCTATTGGGGATTGAGCTTATGTATTTAGAGAAATAAACTTTGCTTAGGAGACAACTTTATGAACCGCTTGCGATCATAAAATTCTGCTGGGGAAACATAGATGTCAGCTCTCTGAAGGAGCCTTACTGGGGATAATAGCTCCTGTTTGGGGAAGCCAATGTCAAAGCTTTGATTGCCTCTACGCTGTGGGGAGTGTAGATGTCACGAAGTCACATGTAATTGTGACTTCATTTTAAAGCTATCTCTGCCCCTGTACCATACTGAATAGAGTTACTGTCGGGATTGAAATGGTTTTTTAGACTTTGTCGCGTTCCTTAAGTCATGAGCAACTGTCTTTCCGTTTCTTATGCGAATATTTGTGAATAGCCATTATATTCAAATGCATATGTCAAGAATAAATCATTGGACATTTTTGCAAAACAAAACAGAAAAAGGAAAACAAATGATTTTGTAAAAATGACTTGTATTAATTTTTGAAGTTGGCCTATAACAGGCATCTTTGTACAAGGAAGCTAACGCTCTAGTAAGAGAACTCCGCCGTGAAAATGAAAACTATACAATATTGTGTACAAAGAGAAGAAAACAACTATGCGTAATAATCCCATTGAGTTTCAATTCTGCTATTGTCGCTATGTCTTCGAGCGTCTCATCACTTTGCTGCTTGTCCGAAGTTGACTAGATTGATTGGTGCCGTTCGAGCTTGATAGTTGATACTGAGGTCTGGTTGCAATGTGATCCAATGGGACATAGTGATATGCTTTAAATCCCTAACTTTTGCCTAGACCTCCATTTCGGGTTTTCAGTCAACCGGGATACCCTTTTTTGCCCAAGTCGCCTTTTCAGGTTTTCGACTTGCCGGGTGTACAGATTTTTTTGGTTTTCATCCCTAATTTTTGCCCGAACCCTTTTAGTTCTCCGGGAAGCCCTTATTTTTGCCTAGGCCAGTCAACCTAGCATGTCTTATTTATGCGTAGTAGCTTTTCACTATATCCACATTGACAGTGTGAGGAAGGTCGTCACCGTCCATGGTGGTCAGAATCATGGCTCTACCCGAAAAAATGTTTTTGATCACAAATGGCCCTTCGTATGTGGGAGTCCATTTGCCCCTGGGATCACCTTGCCGAAGTATGATGCGCTTGATCACTAGATCTCTGACTTGATATTCTTGGCGTCTGACTTTTTGTTGAAAGCCTTGATCATCCGTTTTTGATACATTTGAATATGACAAACAACAGTAAGTCTCTTTTCATCGATCAAATTCAGTTGATCAAGTCGAGTCTGGATCCAATCGTCTTCATTCAAACCCGCATCCTTCATAATCCTCATAGAATGGATCTGGACCTCAATAGGCAGGACAACCTCCATGCCATATACCAGAGAGTAAGGGGTTGCCCCTGTCGATGTTCGTGCGGAGGTGCAGTACCAATGAAGAGAAAATGGTAACATCTCATGCCAGTCTTTATATGTCACCGTCATCTTCTGTATGATCTTTTTTATGTTCTTGTTGGCAGCCTCCACAACACCATTCATCTTCGGCCGGTAAGGGGAAGAATTATGGTGCTAGATCTTGAACTATTTACAGAGTTCGGTGATCATCATGTTATCGAGATTCATACCATTGTCCATGATGATTCTCTCTAGCACACCGTAACAACAAACCAGGTTATGCTTGATAAATCGCGCCACAACATTCTTGGTAACAATAGCAAAGGAGGCAACCTCAACCCACTTCGGAAAGTAATCAATGGCCACCAGGATGAAGCGATGCCCATTGGAAGCGGTAGGTCTAATATCTCTGATCATGTCAATTCCCCACATTGCAAAAGGCCAAGTAGCCATCAAGACATTCAAGGTAACCGGAGGTACATATACTTTATCAGCATAGATTTGGCACCTGTGGCAAGTTCGGGAGTGCTGATAACAATATGCTTCCATAGTGGACCAATAATATCCTTCCCGTAGGATCTTCTTAGCCATTATATTTCCACTTTAGTGGGTTCCGAAGGTACCTTTGTGTAGATTTTCATAATCTTCTCCGTTTCTCTCTTGTCTGCACACGACAGTAAGGTAGAGTCATGGTTGCGCTTGTGGAGGATTCCATTACTGAGGAAGAATTTCACGATGAACCTTCTTAGAAACTTCTTATCTTTGACAGATGCCCCCTCGTGATACTCTTGAGCCTCAAGATACCATTTTACTTCGTGAAACCAAGGTTTGTCTGCTACCTCTTTAGTATCAATTTCACAGCAGTACGCTGGTTCATCCAACCTCTCAATAGTGATTCGGGGAGCTTCATTGCCCCACCTGACCTTAAACATAGATGACATAGTAGCTAGAGCATCCTCTAATTGATTCTCTTCTCATGGGAAATGTTCAAAGGTGACCTCTTCAAAGTGTGGGAGCAATGTTAGCATGTGCTCTTTGTATGGGATGAGATTCGGGTGCTTCGTGTCCCACTCTCCTTTGATCTGGCTTATCACCAAGGCCGAGTCTCTGAAAACATATAAGAACTTGATCCTCAGGTCGATAGCAGCTTTGATACCCATGATGCATGTTTCATACTCCACCATGTTGTTGGTATAGTTGAAGCATAGTCGGGCAGTGAAAGGAGTATGACAGCCTTCAGGAGATATGATTACAACACCAATGCCATTACCGAGTGCATTTGAAGCTCTATCAAAAACCATGGTCCATCGGGATCCTTCTTCAGGTCCTTGATCCGGTCCAGGTTCTTCATAGTCAGTCACTAGCATAATATTCTCGTCCGGGAACTCAAAATTCATGGAATGATAGTCATCCACGGCCTGATGAGCCAAATGATCAACTAATACACTTCCCTTGATTGCTTTCTGGGTTGTATGTTGGATATCGTATTCGGTTAAGATCATCTTCCATCTTGCTATTCTTCTAGAGAGAGTGGGCTTCTAGAAGATGTACTTGATTGGATCCATCTTAGATATCAACAAAGTAGTGTGGGCCAACATGTACTGTCTTAGTCGGCGAGCAGCCCATGCCAAAGCGCAACAAGTTTTCTCGAGCAGTGAGTATCTTGTCTCATAGTCGATAAACTTTTTGCTAAGGTAGTATGTTGCATGCTCTTTTAGACCAGACTCGTCATGCTTCCCCAACACACACCCTATTGAATTGTCTAACACTGTTAAGTACATTATCAAAGGTCTTCCTTCAATCGGAGGCATCAGAATTGGTGGTTCTTAAAGGTATTACTTGATTCTTTCGAAGGTAGTCTGGAATTCGTCATTTCATTTTACTACTTGATCTTTCTTCAGGAGTTTAAAGATCGGCTCACAAGCAGTAGTCTGATATGAAATAAACCTGGCGATATAATTTAAGCGTCCCAAGAAACCTCTAACTTCCTTCTCAGTACGGGGAGCCGACATCTCTTGTATGGCCTTCACCTTTGCAGGGTCTACCTTAATACCTTTGTCACTAACGATGAACCCCAGAAGTTTACCAGACCTTACCCCGAAGGTGCCCTTGTTCGGATTCAGTCTCAACTTGTACTTTTTCAACCTGTCAAATAGCTTTTGTAGATGATTAAGGTGTTCTTCTTCGGTTTTAGACCTGGCTTTCATGTCCTCCACATAAAACTCTATCTCATGGTGAATCATATCATGGAACAAATCTACCATGGCTCTCTGATAAATTGCCCCAGCATTCTTCAACCCAAAAGGCATCACCTTGTAACAAAAAGTGCCCCATTGTGTGACGAAGGTTGTCTTCTCCATGTCTTCAGGTGCTATCTTGATTTGGTTGTAGCCAGAGAAACCATCCATGAAGGAAAAGACTTTGTGATGTGCGGTGTTGTCAACCAGAACATCGATGTGGGAAAACAGGAAGTTGTCCTTGGGGCTTGCCCTGTTCAGGTCTCTGTAATCCACACACATTCGTACTTTACCATATTTTTTAGGCACTGGCACTACGATGGCAACCCATTGGGGATAAGAGGTGACAGCTAGGAACCCAGTGTTGAACTGCTTCATAACCTCTACTTTGATCTTTTCTGATATTTCAGGGCGCATGCGACGAACCTTCTGCTTTACCAAAGGGCAATATTCTTTAGTTGGTAGTCGGTGGACCACAATATCTGTATCCAGTCCTCGCATGTCTTCATATGACCAGGCGAAGATCTCAAGATAGTCATGCAACATTTGTATCAACCGCTGTTTGACATTAACCCACAGATTTGCGTCGATCTTGAGTTCTTTTCTGTCTACCTCTGCGCCCAAGTTTATTGTCTTAACTGGCTCTTCATGAGTCTGTATGTCCCTCTCTTCCTGCTGTAACAGTCTAGCAAGTTCTCCAGGAACCTCACAATCTTCCTCACCTTCGTCCTCAACTTGGTTGATCGTATTTTCAAAGTTATAACTGGAAATAGCTTAACTGTTATCAATGGGATCTAGGGTGGATATGGATCTGCAGTTTGATATGTGAGTGTATGTAAGAGCATAGCTGTATTGATAAAGTGAAAAGCAGAAAAGAAAAATAGAGAGCGCAAAATTTGTATGCAAGAACGTCCAATGTTTTATTGATGATGTGATACGGTGGGAGAACTGACTGTGGTTTTGCGTTTGTTTTCGCAAATGTTTCGGTTGAGCAAGAGTCGCCACCGACTTTTTATTTTATCCTAAGGAAAGGTTTAAAAAGCACATCAAAAACCTTTGAGATGTTTTCTTGGGTTCGGGGAGTAGATTATAGAAAGGGAAGGTATTAGCACCCTTTCTATCCATGGTTATCCATGGGCTCTTAGTTACTTGCTTAGATCAACTTGCCTTTTGTTTTCAATTATTTGAAATGGTGCTTTGTGTGTGTGGGTTTGAAAATGTTTTGAAAAGAAGCCAATGTGGTGGCAACCTTTGTAATGATCCATGTTGGGATGTATACAAAGGTGTATGTCTTTTGAAAAGGTTTTCATTTGTTTTTGAAAGTTTATTTTTGAAAGTTTTGTGAGGTGTGGTTTTAGAAAATAGGCAAGTATTTTGTTTTTGCAAGTTTGATTCAAGTAACTAAGAGGTTATCTACTCCTAAATTTCTCAAAGATTATTGCTATGTTTTAACCCTTTTAACAAGTTTGTTCCACCATTGTATTTGGTGGACAATCTCATGTTAGGATGTGAAAGGGACGGGCGCGGGTCATCGTTTAGACCATAATTGCAATGGTGCCAAGTATCTTTGGGCAATTTTCTTTAAGGGACTTGATCATTTGTTTAGGCAACTTTTTGAAAGCGTCATCGAGGGACTATGATCATTTGATTGTTTTATTTTGCCCAAAGAGACCTAACATGCAATATGGCCCATTTATTGAAGGCAACAAGTGGAATACCCTAGGGGTGCAAGTGTGATAAGTGTTGTCCATTTTCATGCTTGTTTATCTTGAAATTAGGTCAAACTATTTTTGTTGTTTTTGATTCGCATACAAACCCTAATTCTAACATGGTATAATTAGAAAGCAATAAAGTGCGAAAAATAAATTTACTAAGCTATTACAACACAATATATGGGAAGGGGGGTACAAATGTTCAAATGGAGTTTTTTGACAAGGAGTTTAAACCTAAACTATTACATCAATATTGAATTATTTACAAGATAATTGATTGCACAAATTAAATGGAAATAAAATAAATATGCAAGATGCAAAAAGGTTTTTTATATGTATGAAAAAAAAGTATTTTTGTATGTCAAATAAACAAAATAAAAAGTATTATTTTTTTGGAGTTTTTTTTATGTTTAGGGCAAAACCCTAATTCTATTAAATAAAATGTATTAATTATTTAATATGTATAATATTTATTTATTATATACAAAAATAAAATAAAAATGAAGTATATTTGTCAAAAAGGTATTTTTTATATTAAATATTAATAAAAAATAAAAGTGTATATATTTTGTATTTTTAACCTAAATATACTAATATACATATAAATATTTGTATTATTTACTAAATATATATATTGCATACAAAAATAATAATATTTAATATTTATAAAAAAAGTATATTTTACATAAAATATTTTCAGAAGATAAAATGAAATAAAAATGGAAAATAAAATGTGTTTGCACTATTTTTTAGTATTTTAAGTAAAAGTATATCTATTTATTTATTTATGTACAAATACTTATCTAAATAAATAAATGCCTAATAAATTCAAAAATGGTTCAAAAAATTATTTTTATATTTTTAATATCATGAGGAAAAATAAATAAGTCAGAATAAAAAAAGAAAAGTAAAAAAATCATTAAAATAAGCAAAATGGGCCTAGGGGGTGTGAAAGTAATAACATGGTGTGAAAAGAAATAACAACAAAGGCCAGCCCACGTGGAGCTTCTTCAACCTCCAGCATTTCTGTTTGAACAAAAACACGCGCCTCTTTTCTTCCATTGCAAGGTCCTGATTCTTTGAGTTTTAGCAAAAACTTACAACACCAAAAATGTTAAGCATCCTCTCACGAGTTCACACATATAAAGAACATGATTTAACTCTCAGAAATGAGAGAGAATTTCTTCTCCCCCAATTCTTAACCTAATTTTTGTTCCAAGTTCAGACATCAAATTCTCTAAGCATACATAATATAAATGAAATCTAATCACATGGGCATGTTCAGGGCTATGAATGTGACATGTTTTCTTCACAAACCTAAAGCTAACAATGCCTGGATAGAGAGATTCGAGTTCATGAACTTACCTGTTCAGTTGAAGTTGTATCTGGTGATTGAGGTACTTTCAGTGCAAGGTGATGATTGGTACAGCTTCCTTGATGTCCAGGGATGCTATTCCAAGATTTACTTTGTCTTGAAACCTTTTGAATCGTGCTATAGAACTTCAACTGCAAAACAAGAAAATGAAAATGGTGATGTTGCCTGGGAGTGTTACAGGTCGTGTTTGAGGTTTTTATTAGCTTCAAGGGATGTTAGGGGATGTGTTTGACAAGTTTTTAGCAAGAAAGCATGGAAGGTTTGAGCTATGGAACTCAAAATGCAGGGATGCCCTGTTTTGGGCAGTTCAATGGTGATTTTTGTGAATGAGAGTGTTTGGGACTGTTAGGGTCGTGTTCTAGCTCAGAATGGATGTCTTGAATGTGTTTGATAACTTTTCTTAAGCATTGGTTAACTGATATGAGAGTTGGTAGATGTTATGCTATCTTTCTTACACTTTAAGAAAGCAATGGCCAAGTTGAGTTTCTAGCTTGTACAGGCCCCTCTAATGTGTTGCATAACTCAGTCTTGATCAGTGTGATTAACTCATAAACTTGTGCCAAAGAGATTTCAAATGTACTTGCTTGGATTTGCTTTAGACATAAAGTGTAACTTTTGCAAAAATGGATATAATGCTTTTTCCAATTTGGGATTAAACCTTTAGGCAATGCTTGAACACATAGAACATGGTCTTGGCACAAAGGATTGGCATTAAATTTATGAGTGTAATTGAGATAAAAGACCTGTAATCAAGGGAAGCATGCTGAATTCAAAGTGGCACAAATGTATGAACATGTAACTTGGCCAATTCAAAAGTGAGTTTTTCCCATATTGCAAAATTCGATTCTCCCTAACCATGAGGTTGTTTGATGAGTTCTTGGACATTTTGGAAAGCTTGGAATGTGTACTACAACCCATCTTTGAAGTGAAAATTGAAATGCCAAGTGGAAGTATGTGGAAAATGGTCTTGAAGTTAGGTAAAAACCTTGCCTAAAATAGGTCAAAATTTCTCTAAGTTAAGAATGGTTTGGTACCCTTGTTCCAAAAATTGTAACTTGAGCTACAAGCTTCTTTTGGGAAAACTTTGTGAATAAAAGTTGTAGATTATGCAATAGGCTACAACTTTCATGTTTTGACTTTTGCTTGAATCCAAATGAATCTTGGTGAGAAAGTGGGACAAAGTTAGGAAAAAATTAGGGTTTTTCATAACTTAGAAAAATTCTAAGTTATGAAAAAACTTCATTTCAAACCCTAATTTGCATTTCTTGATTTATTGATGAACAAGTTTCATGATTTGGCATGTTTTGATGAAAAATGAATCTTGACCCTTGATTTTGACCAAAAAGTCAAAGTTTGACTTTTCAGTATACAGTCAAAATTGATCAATTAACTGGGAAATTCAACTGTCAATCTTGTGTATTTGGGATCTTTTGAACTTGTTGAGCATGTCAAGATAATTCCATGGGGTCCTTGAGTCCATATGTGAGCTTGGTTTGCCATTGGCTAGGTCAAACAGTCAAAAATTGCCTTTGTGCAGTCAAAACCCTAAAAATGACCATTTTGCCCTTTTGGTGATCTGATCAAATTTCTTGTGGAATTATGATCCAAACTTGATCAAATGGTCCATGTGAGTTCATAATGTTGATGTGGGTCAATTTTCATGAGATTTGACTGTCAATTGACCACAGTTGACTTCTTCCCCAATACAGCTGATTTCTAGGTCAACTGTCCAATTGACTGGGCAAAATTTGGAATCAAGACTTGAAACTTAGTATGGATAAACTTGGGAGTCCAACATGAAGCATGAAAGTCATCTTAGGAATTTTAGGTCAAAATATCTTTGTGCAAACACAAACCCTAATTTGGGTCAACAGTGCAAGGAGAAGTCTTGAGCAGAGGAAACCTTAACTGGATCTTGATCTTCAAGGGTCTTGTGATGAGAAAATGTTGAGGAAATGGGAGGGCAAATTTTGGGGTACAACAGTTGCCCCTGTTCAATCTTCTTAAACCTGAAGAGTTAGATTGGCAAGTTTGCCTTTCGTGACTCGAGGGTAAAAGGAGATTGGACACTAGAGTGCCAGGAAATTTGCACTCGCATGTTGGAGTATCAGCAATGTGATGTCGGGAATGGGCTTATAGATGCCATTTGGAGAGATGGTGGATAGGGAGATGGGCTTATAGATGCCATCTGGAGATGTGGCAGAACCTTGTCGGGAATGGGCTTATAGATGCCATTTGGAAGTGTTGATCGCATAAGAGATTCCTTAGCGAGAACTTGTGTATTTGAGAAAGACAGATGTTTTCCTGGCTTGTTACAGGTGTTTGATCTTCAATCTCCTCATGCAGATATGCCCTGGCTAGATACAAATGTCGAATCTACAACCGGTTTCTCACAGATGTGCCCTGGCTGGATACAGGAATCGAATCCGGAAATAATCGTCAACAGATATGCCTTGGCTGGATACAGGAATCGAATCTGGAAATCTTCAGACATGCCCTGGCTAGATACAGGAATCGAGTCTGGAAATGTGGTCAACAGATATGCCCTGGCTGGATACAGGAGTCGAATCTGGAATTGGGATAGTTGATAGATATGCCCTGGCTGGATACAGGAATCGAATCTTCGAACTCTTCAGACGTGCCCTGGCTAGATACAGTAATCGAGTCTGGAAACTGTGACAATTGTAGGTAGTTGTCTTTGGGATTGTCTTTTTCCCTGAAAAGGCAAAAACGTCAGTTGTATGCAATGTCATGATGTATGAAATGCACGATGTCATGATGTTCTACATGAGATAGTGTTGTATGCACTTTATCATGTATGTAAGCAAGATGTATGAAATGTGAAATGTTTATGAACGTATTTTCGTCTTAGGAAAATAAATCCTTGACGACCGGCCGGGGAATTAAATCCTGGGCTGACATTGAAGAGTAGAGCTCTTCGTTTCCGCTGGGGAGGATGGTTGCAAGAATACACTGGTAGGAGAAGATGACTCCATTGAGGAATAAACTTGTTGGAGAGATCACTCTGCGGGGAATTGCTCTGTGGAAGAGATACTTTGCTAAAGTTTGACGAGAGCTTCACTGAGGATTTCAATGATGGACTCCGCTGGGGAATGATGATAAACTCCGCTGGGGATACCAAAGATAAACTCCGCTGGGGATTTGTGTTGATAAGTTATGTTGGGGAACTTTGATGAACTCCGCTGGGGATTGAAAGAACTCTGCCGAGGGCGATCTTCCGTGGCAACTAGCTAAGGATAACCCAGTTATAAGCCCTTGTGAGGAATAACTTTGAATAAAGCTCGGGAGAGACGTCCGTACTCTGCAGGGGATAAGCTTCCAGAATCTACTGGGGATAAGCTTCAAGACCTGCTGGGGATATGGATTCCACTTTCCTGGGGAAACTTTTGGAATTGCACTGGGGTATTGATATTCTGCCGGGGAATGTTGCTATCTTGTCTTATTCTGTGGGGAGCTGAGATAACTTGGTCACATCCTTCAGTTAGATCTACCTTGGTACCTTGGCGGACAAAGCAACCAGACTGCATTAGACAACTCTACATTGCCCCTGTTTCTGATGTCACCAGTAATTAGCCTTTTGTTTCATATGCAAGTATTTATGAATTAGCAATTTAATGTCAAATGCATATATCAAAAATGAACATTGGACGTTCTTCGCAAGACAAAACAGAAAAAGGAAAAACAATTGGCAATTTATATGGAAAAGTGAATTTGTATTGATTTTGAAATTTGCCTGTGAATAAGCGTTTTTGTACAAGAGGCTGACATCCTAGTAAGAGAATGCCGCCGAATAACATAGAATTTACAATTTTGAAAAGGAAGCAAAACAGCTATGTGTACAATATTCCCACTGGGTTCCAACTCTGCTATCGCCTTTATGTCTTCAAGCGTCTCATCACTTTGCTGCTTAGTTGAAAATGAAGCTGATTGGTCGATGCCGAAGTTTGAGCCAGATAGTTGATGCCGAATTCTGGATGCAAGGTGATCCAATGAGACATAGTGTTACGCTTTATCCCTAACTTTTGCCTGGACCACCCTTTCGGGTTTTCAGTCCACCGGGATACCCATTTTTGCCCAAGCCGCCTTTTCAGGTTTTCGACTTGCCGGGTGTACAGATTTTTTCATTTCATCCCTTATTTTTGCCCGAACCCTTTTGGTTCGCCGAGAAGCCCTTATTTTTTCCTAGGTATGTCAACCTAGCGGGTCTTTTATTCATGCGTAGTATCTTTTCACTATGTCTGCATTGGTGGGGTGAGGAAGGTCGTTACCATCCATGGTGGTTAGGATCATGGCTCCTCCTGAGAACACATGTTTAACCACAAATGGCCCTTCGTACGTAGGGGTCCATTTGCCCCGGGGATCACTTTGAGGAAGGATGATGCGTTTGATTACCAGGTCCCCAACTTGATACTCTTGTGGTCTGACTTTCTTGTTAAATGCCCTGATCATCCGTTTTTGGTACGTCTGACCATGACAGATAGCGGTGAGTCTTTTTTCGTCAATCAGGTTTAATTGATCAAGTCGAGTCTGGATCCAGTCATCTTCACTCAAGTCTGCATCCTTCATTATCCGGAGAGAGGGTATCTGGACTTCAATCGGCAAGACTGCCTCCATGCCATAGACCAAGGAAAAGGGTGTTGCCCCGGTTGACGTTCTTGATGAGGTACGGTACCCATGAAGAGCGAACGGTAACATCTCGTGCCAATATTTATAGGTCACTGTCATCTTCTGCACAATTTTCTTGATGTTTTTATTAGCTGCTTCTACAACCCCATTCATCTTCGGCCGGTAAGGAGAAGAGTTGTGGTGCTGTATCTTGTATTGCTCGCAGAGCTCAGTGATCATCTTGTTATTAAGATTGGTACCATTGTCTGTAATGATTCTTTCCGGGACGCCGTACCGACAGATCAAGTTATGCCAAATGAAACGTGCCACGACGCTCTTGGTTACCGTTGCGTAGGAAGCTGCCTCAACCCACTTCGTGAAGTAATCAATCGCTACCAAGATGAAGTGATGCCCGTTGGATGCCGTCGGTCGGATCTCACCGATCATATCAATGCCCCACATTGCAAAAGGCCAAGGTGCCGTCAGGACGTTTAGAGGAACTGGAGGGATGTGCACCTTGTCAGCATAGATCTGGCATTTATGACAAGTTCGAGAATGTTGGTAACAATCGGCTTCCATTGTGGACCAGAAATATCCTGCCCGAAGGATTTTCTTTGCCATGGTATGTCCACTGGAATATGTTCCGAATGTACCTTCATGCAGTTCTATCATGATCTTTTCTGCTTCAGCCTTATCCACACAACGCAGTAGAGTTGAATCATGATTCCGTTTGTAGAGAATGTCGTTGCTGAGGAAGAATTTGGCCGCAAACCTTCTTATGAATTTCTTGTCGTTGACAGATGCACCTTCAGGGTATTCCTGATCTTCCAAGTACCTCTTCACTTCATGATACCAGGGTTTCTCGGTTACCTCTTTGGCCTCAAGATCGCAACAGTATGCCGGTTCGTCCAATTTCCAGATAATGATCCGGGGAGCCTCATTGTCCCATTTAACTTTGAACATTGAAGACATCGTAGCTAGAGCGTCCGCTAGCTGATTCTCCTCTCTCGGGAAGTGTTCAAAAGTTATCTCTTCAAAGTAGGGAAGCAAAGTCAACACATAATCCTTGTAAGGAATAAGATTTGGGTGTTTCGTATCCCACTCGCCTTTGATCTAATTGATCACGAGAGCGGAATCTCCGAAGACACTCAGAAATTTGATCCTTAAGTCGATTGCAGCTTGTAGACCCATGATACATGCCTCATATTCTGCCATGTTGTTGGTGCAGTTGAAACACAGCCGGGCGGTGAGTGGAGTATGAGTTCCTTTGGGAGATATGATTACAGCGCCGACGCCGTTACCCAAAGTGTTGGAGGCTCCGTCAAAATGCATAGACCATCGGGATCCTTCCTCAGGTCCTTCATCCGGTCCAGGTACTTCACAGTCAGTTACTACCATGATATCTTCGTCCGGAAAATCAAAGTTCAATGACTGGTAATCGTCCACAGGTTGGTGTGCCAAATGATCTGCCAGTACACTTCCTTTGATTGCTTTCTGAGTTGTATACTGGATATCATATTCTGTCAAGATCATTTGCCATCTCGCTATTCTTCCAGACAGAGCAGGCTTTTCGAATATGTACTTGATGGGATCCATTTTTGAAATCAACAAAGTGGTGTGAGTCAGCATATACTGTCTCAGCCGGCGAGCAGCCCATACCAGAGCGCAACAAGTTTTCTCGAGCAGTGAGTAACGAGACTCACAGTCGGTAAACTTTTTGCTCAGGTAATAAATAACATGCTCTTTTCGGCCAGACTCGTCATGCTGCCCCAGCACACACCCCATTGAATTGTCAAGCACAGTTAAGTATAGTATCATAGGTCTTCCTTCCACTGGTGGCATAAGAATGGGTGGCTCTTGGAGGTACTCCTTTATCTTTTCAAAAGCAGCCTGACATTCATCGTTCCAACGTACTACTTGATCTTTCTTCAGTAATTTGAAGATTGACTCACAGGTAGTAGTTAGGTGTGAGATGAATCGGGTAATGTAATTCAGTCGTCCCAGAAAGCCTCTGATTTCTTTCTATGTCTTTGGAGTTGGCATCTCTTGTATGGCTTTTACCTTGGCAGGGTCCACCTGAATACCTTTATCGCTTACAATGAAACCTAGCAATTTTCCGGACCTCACCCCAAAGGTGCATTTGTTGGGATTCAACCTCAGCTTGTATAACTTTAGTCGGTCAAATAGCTTCCTCAGATGATCAAGGTGCTCCTCCTCAGTTTGGGACCTTGCAATCATGTCATCAACATATACCTCAATCTCATGATGGATCATATCATGAAATAAAGCAACCATGGCACGTTGGTAGGTTGCCCCAGCATTTTTCAACCCGAACGGCATGACCTTGTAGCAGAAGGTGCCCCACTGAGTCACAAAGGTAGTCTTTTCAATATCTTCCGGAGCCATCTTGATCTGATTATACCCTTAAAAACCATCCATGAAGGAGAACACCTTGTGTTGAGCGGTATTGTCAACAAGAACGTCGATGTGAGGTAGAGGAAAATCATCCTTGGGGCTTGCCCTGTTCAAATCCCTGTAGTCGACACACATTCTGACTTTACCGTCCTTCTTCGGCACTGGCACCACATTAGCAACCCACTGAGGGTAAGAGGTCACTGCAAGAAACCCGGCATCGAATTGCTTCATAACCTCAGCCTTGATCTTTTCGGACATCTCTGGACGCATGCGGCAGACCTTTTGCTTTACTGGAGGGTAGTCTTCCTTGGTAGGCAAGTGATGGACTACAATGTCGGCATCCAAACCAGGCATGTCTTCGTAGGACCAAGCAAAGATTTCCATGTAGTCATGTAGCATTTGGATCAATCGTTGCTTCACGCTGAGTTCTAGATTGGCACCAATCTTGACCTCTTTTCTATCTGTCTCAGTACCCAGGTTAACTGTTTCCACCGGCTCTTCATGCGGCTGAATGGCCCTCTCTTCCTGGAGTAGCAGTCTTGCGAGTTCACCAGGCACTTCGCAATCATCTTCACCTTCGTCTTCGGCCAAGTTGATCGGATTCTCGAAGTCATAACTGGTGGTAGCAGAGCTGTTACCAGTGAGATCCAGAGTGGATTGAAACCTGTATAAGTGAGTGTGTGTAAATATAGCTGTTTTGCAATATATAACACAAAGAAAAAGAGCACAAGATTTGAAACGCAACAAACGTCCAATGTTTTGATTGATGATATATGAAAATGTCATACAAAAAGCCCTCACAAATGGTGCTACGATGCCCCGGGTAGGACACCGAGCCAAAAAGTTTCAACATATTGTTTGTTACAAATTGAAAATCAAAAAAGTTAATTACTGCGTGACAAATGTGATAGGTGTAAAATCCTTTGCCGTCCAGTTGCTTGGTCCGTTGCTGGTGGCTGGATAGATCCAACTGTCAAACTCTGCTTCCTCTACGTCCTCCTCGATAGCATTCACCCTTGGGTTGGTGATAAACACTGGAGCCTTTCTGATCTTGTCCTTGCGCACAGCCCTCTGAGCCTCTGCAGTAAAGCCCAGCCCAAACTTGTCATTCTTTTGAGTGAAGTCAGGAAGCTGACCCCAGTTTGCACATTTGCCTTTCTCGATTACAGCCCGGGCATCCTTCAAGGACGCCATCTTCAACGGAAAGTCTTCTTCAACCACTGTTTCAGCTGATGCCAAAGTTGGAGGTACCTCCTCAAAATGCTGAAAGGGGGTTTCAATAAACTCCCCGTCCATCTCGATATACCGGAATGAATTCAAGTGACTAACCATGTATTCCTCCTCACCCTGCACAGTAACAATCTTCCCTTTGATAGGGTATTTGAGCTTTTGGTGTAGAGTGGATGTTACTGCCCCAACCTTGTGAATCCAGGGTCGGCCCAACAGGCAGGAATAAGATGGACGAATATCCATTACATAGAACGTTGAGTCGAAGACTTGGGAACCCACACAAATAGGAATGTCTACCTCACCGTGCACCATCCTCTTAGAACCGTCGAAGGCTCTAACAATGATGTTACTAGGTTTCAATTCCAGGCCCTCACAATCCAAGCGATCCAATGCCTTCTTGGGCAAAACATTCAGGGAAGAACCGGTATCCACCAACACGTGTGCGAGAGTAGTGCCCCTGCATTCTATGGAAACATGCAGGGCATCATTGTGATTTTTCCCTTTGGCGGTGAGGTCAGCATCCGAGAACCCCAAACCATTGTCAGCTGTCAAATTAGCCACACAGTCAGTGAATTGATCTGCAAAGGTCTCTTGCGGCACATGGGCCGTTTTCAGAAATGAAATCAGGGCCTTTGCATGGGCCTCTGAGCATAACAGCAATGATAGCATAGAGATTTTGGAGGGGGTATGCCCCAACTGTTCAACAACATTGAAGTCACTCTTTTTAATGATTTTAAGGATTTCCTCCATCTCTTGTTGGGAGGCTTCGATAGCAGTCTTTTTTGGTGCCTCCGTCCTGGCAGGCAAATCGGTAGCAACTTCTTTGCCCCGAGCATCAGAGGACTCGGCGGCAGTAGTAGAAACAAGAACTTGAATTGGAACATGCACACTTGCGGGTGTGATGATGAGAGGCTTTCGGATAACTGGCGGTGCAATGTCAAGCGAGAAGAGCCTGCCACTGCGAGTAATCTTGGCGGGACCAGTGATGTTACTGATACTGGTACCGGTGCTGAACTCCTGCTTCACTCCAAGCACATACACGTCGGCCCCATAATGCCATGGGACAGCTTTATCAGACTCATAGGGGAGAGGCCCCGGAACAGTAATAGTAATGGGTGCAACAGACATAATTTGGACTGGCTTCCTCGGGGGAGCTTTGGTAGGATTGTAAATTGTGACGACAGATACTTCTTCAGCGGAAACAAATGGAACAGCAGTTTTCTTGAACAGAATTTCTTTGTTATCCATCAGGCTTTGGATGCCCGATTTCAGCAGCGGACAACCGGTAGGGATAACAACACACAGGAGGCAACCCTTGCTACAACCCGGAAATAAACCGGCTAGTAGTAAGTTCCTCTTAACAGTCAAAAGAGGGGTAGCAACATCATTCACCGAAACAACATACAAATCTTCCTCGACGTCATTTACTCTATGCTGGGGCATAGGAGCAGTTACAACATTCGGCCTCTCAGGCGCCTCAAACTGAATTTCCTTCGCATCGATAAGGTCTTGCACCTTATTTCTCAAGGCCCAACAATCATCAGTAGTATGCCCGGGGCTATCAGAATGATAAGCACAACGGGCATTTGGGTTATACTTAGGAGATGCAGTATTCACGACCTTTGGCGCTTCTTTGATGGTCACCAAGTTGGTTGATAACAGCTGTGGTAAAATTTGTGACAAGGTCATACTCAACCGAGTATACTGCCTCTTGGGTCTTTCACCTCTTTGTTGATTGTACTGCTGAGGAGCAGCGACAGGTTTTGAAATGACCAAAGCATTAACGGCTTGGCGACTTTCTGGCTTGACTTGTCTTCTAAGACCATAGACGACACTTGCTTTTTTCTTGAAAGGCCTCTTCTCAGTACTTGCGGAGGCAACTTTTTGTATCTTTCCTGACCTGATGCCAGCTTCAATTCTTTCTCCCGTCAGAATCAAATCCGTAAACCCAGCGGAGGAGTTACCAACCAAATGATTGAAGAATGGACCAAACAAAGTCCCTAGAAACATATCAACCAGCTCACGATCAGTCAAAGGAGGTTGCACCCTGCCAGCCAAATCTCTCCATTTGTATGCATATTCTTTGAACCCTTCGCCCGTTCCTAGAGACATACCCTGAAGTTGGGTACGCGTAGGAGCGAGATCAGAATTGTAGTGATATTGTCTGTAGAATGCGGTTGCCAAATCTTCCCAGTGTCGAATACTAGTTCCATCTAGTTGGTAGAACCACTCAAGCTGTGACCCCGAAAGGCTATCTTGGAAGAAGTGAATCCAAAGGTTCTTATCTGCCGTGTAAGGTTGGATCTTCCTTACGTACGACCTTAGATGCATCTTTGGACAGGAAGCCCCGTCGTATTTGGCAAAGGCAGGCGCCTTAAACTTGTGTGGAATTACTACCCCAGAAGATAACCCCAAATCTCTGAAATCCAGCCCCGGCACATTCTGAATCTCCATGGCGCTCAAGCGGTCCTCTAATTGCTTGTATCTGTCAGCAGCAGGTGGGTATTGTTCGTCATTGTAGTCCGTATCGTTGTCAGAGACTGCAGGACTAGGAGCTCCTCCCCCTTGGGGACTGTCTTTCTCGGCAGAAGAAGTAGCTGGATCAGCTTCATTATGGAGTGTGTTCCCAAACCTGCGTCTGGTGTTGAATAACGCAATCCTCTTTTTCTTCTTCTTCTTCAGGAGTAGAGTCTTCAACTCTTGCTGACCTTGGGCCAGGCTTAGGACCATCTCTTGAAACTGGGCACTTTGGGCTTGAAGGGTCTTGATTGCTTGCTCAGTGGATGAGTCTGGATTCATGATGACTGTTCAAATAAACAGCGAAGAAGATTAAGCAACCTGTGAAATAGGGTACCTGCTATGCATATGGTGCAATGAGATGCGTATGTTTTATGTTTTCAAAGGCAAACAAGATTCAACTTTGTAGACAAAAGGGAAACACACTTCATTAGATTCAAATTTTAAATTGTTCAACAACTTGCCCTTAGGCATTACAGGAATGAAAAATACTGAAAAGGAAATAAAAGCTGTAAAAGGAAATATCCAAAGCCCATCAGTGCTCCCATGGCCTCCTCTTCTCAGTGTGGATGTAGTTATTCAGGACCCGCTCCTCCTCCAATTGCTTAGTCAGCCTCTGGACCTTCCGTTCTTGTTCGTTGAACTTTTCCCGATAAAAATCCCGTTCTTCCTTTAGCTGCGCCCAAGATCTCTTCATTGTGTCAAAATCAGTGGGTATCTGAGGAGGGAGGATAGTTGGAGGAACCCCATCTTCCTCAGGAGATTCAAGAATGATAGGTCTGACAGCTTCGTACGGCATACCTAACTTCTGAGCACGGATACGGATCCATCTGCAATAGGGTTCCATTGGTAGAGAAGTCTTTGGTCCCAACTCATGTGGGTCAGCTTTGTGAATTCTGTCCCAAGCCTTAACGAATCCATGGCGTAGTTTGTCACTGTCTGCCTGAAACTCAAAATGGAAGTGAGGAACCAACATTTCATGAGGCCCTACTCTTCTGGCTCTTCCAAACTGGCGGAGAGCTAAACATGGATTATAAGAGATTCCTCCTTGGATACCAATCAACGGAACATTAGGGTATTCTCCGCAACGATCAATAACAGCTACCTCATCCAAACCTCTGAGAGTCCAAGTGATGTCATTATCAGTGAGAGACATTAACCTATGAGCCCAACCCTTTCCTTCTTCATTCTTCAGCACGAACTTAGGAAGGTGCGAAATAAACTACCTCACTAGCAAAGGAGCACAACACCATGGAGTTCCCCGTTTTCGGGCAGTACGATCATAGAGTTGTTGCAGGATATCACCCAAAAGAGTGGGTATAGGATTCCGAGACATGAAGATCCTTATGGCATAGATACTGATAAAGGTGTCAGGATTAGGAAACAATACCAGGCCATAGATTAAAAGAGCCAGAATGTCTTCGTACGCCTTGAAGTCCAAGTCATTCCAGAAATCATTAGCTTTGCCAACCAGAAATTTGACCAAAAAGCCCTTAACTCCACTTCTAGTTTCCCAGTTAGCCAATACCTCTTCTTTGGTCAAGAGGAGAATTGCAGCAACCTCTTCAGGCCTAGGAGTCTTTTCCCAACCAGTGAATGGAGTTTGCTCCAAAACAGGGATACCAAGCAAATAAGAGAATTCTTCCAGGGTAGGGACCAGCTGGAAGTCTTGAAAGGTGAAACAATGATACAGGGGGTCATAAAACTGGGTCAGAACACTTATCAGTTGTTGGTCCCATTTTGCAGTGATCAAGCCAAGGAGAGAACCATGCCTGTTGATGAAGGAAGAAGTGTTTGGAATCCTACCAACCAAATCCTTGAGCAAAGTTGGTGGTTGAACAAAGTTGAGCCGGATAGTATTCCTACGCACGGGCATCATGATGTCCTACAAAACAGAGCAAAGATGAAACTTTTTTGTCTTTGAAATGGGTTAGTCCTTTATACAGGATGCATGCAATGGTATGATGGCATGATGCTATGATGAAGCACACCACAAGTATGATAAGGCACACAAGTCACACAAGACAACCCTTAGGTTTCAGGCCAGCATGAAGTTTAGGTATTACCCTCTTTTAGTTTCGTTGGTTAAAACCTGTCCTATCAAAAGTAACCGGGTTCTAGAGGATCTCAAATCATTGACTACCCTCAATCGGTCATAACTCCAGCATCGCAATCTTTTCTTGCGGCCAGAACCATCGCGAGAGTTTAGCCTCAATGAGTGTAGCATACTGCTACTGTTCTAATGGCCAAGTTTGGTCAATTTAGGGTTCTAAGGTTGGTTGGTGTTTAATGACTCCTTAGAAGACCCATATTCTCCTCGTTGCAACACAAGGGATATAGGTACAGACCAAGGTGCCACACCAACGTAGCCACTGCTTCACCCATGTCGGTCTACGCCGGACAGGTCCCTCACAGATTATGCTACCTAAAAGGGTATTCCCCAGATCCGGGTTAGGATCTATGAAACTCCGATGCAAAGCCCACAAATATAAAAGCAAACAAGGCAAACAATTGAAAACAAAGGTGATCTAAGCCCTAAGGTTACTCCACTTTTAATTTAATAATCCCCAGCAGAGTCGCCAGTTCTGTGATACGGTGGGAGAACTGACTGTGATTTTGCGTTTGTTTTCGCAAATGTTTTGGTTGAGCAAGAGTCGCCACCGACTTTTTATTTTATCCTAAGGAAAGGTTTAAAAAGCACAGCAAAAACCTTTGAGACGTTTTCTTGGGTTCGGGGAGTAGATTATAGAAAGGGAAGGTATTAGCACCCTTTCTATCCATGGTTATCCATGGGCTCTTAGTTACTTGCTTAGATCAACTTGCCTTTTGTTTTCAATTATTTGAAATGGTGCTTTGTGTGTGTGGGTTTGAAAATGTTTTGAAAAGAAGCCAATGTGGTGGCAACCTTTGTAATGATCCATGTTGGGATGTATACAAAGGTGTATGTCTTTTGAAAAGGTTTTCATTTGTTTTTAAAAGTTTGTTTTTGAAAGTTTTGTGAGGTGTGGTTTTAGAAAATAGGCAAGTATTTTGTTTTTGCAAGTTTGATTCAAGTAACTAAGAGGTTATCTACTCCTAAATTTCTCAAAGATTATTGCTATGTTTAAACCCTTTTAACAAGTTTGTTCCACCATTGTATTTGGTGGACAATCTCATGTTAGGATGTGAAAGGGACGGGCGCGGGTCATCGTTTAGACCATAATTGCAATGGTGCCAAGTATCTTTGGGCAATTTTCTTTAAGGGACTTGATCATTTGTTTAGGCAACTTTTTGAAAGCGTCATCGAGGGACTATGATCATTTGATTGTTTTGTTTTTCCCAAAGAGACCTAACATGCAATATGGCCCATTTATTGAAGGCAACAAGTGGAATACCCTAGGGGTGCAAGTGTGATAAGTGTTGTCCATTTTCATGCTTGTTTATCTTGAAATTAGGTCAAATTATTTTTGTTGTTTTTGATTCGCATACAAACCCTAATTCTAACATGGTATAATTAGAAAGCAATAAAGTGCGAAAAATAAATTTACTAAGCTATTACAACATAATATATGGGAAGGGGGGTACAAATGTTCAAATGGGGTTTTTTGACAAGGAATTTAAACCTAAACTATCACATCAATATTGAATTATTTACAAGATAATTGATTGCACAAATTAAATGGAAATAAAATAAATATGCAAGATGCAAAAAGGTTTTTTATATGTATGAAAAAAAAGTATTTTTGTATGTCAAATAAACAAAATAAAAAGTATTATTTTTTTGGAGTTTTTTTAATGTTTAGGGCAAAACCCTAATTCTATTAAATAAAATGTATTAATTATTTAATATGTATAATATTTATTTATTATATACAAAAATAAAATAAAAATGAAGTATATTTGTCAAAAAGGTATTTTTTATATTAAATATTAATAAAAAATAAAAGTGTATATATTTTGTATTTTTAACCTAAATATACTAATATACATATAAATATTTGTATTATTTACTAAATATATATATTGCATACAAAAATAATAATATTTAATATTTATAAAAAAAGTATATTTTACATAAAATATTTTCAGAAGATAAAATGAAATAAAAATGGAAAATAAAATGTGTTTGCACTATTTTTTAGTATTTTAAGTAAAAGTATATCTATTTATTTATTTATGTACAAATACTTATCTAAATAAATAAATGCCTAATAAATTCAAAAATGGTTCAAAAAATTATTTTTATATTTTTAATATCATGAGGAAAAATAAATAAGTCAGAATAAAAAAAGAAAAGTCAAAAAATCATTAAAATAAGCAAAATGGGCCTAGGGGGGTGTGAAAGTAATAACATGGTGTGAAAAGAAATAACAACAAAGCCCAGCCCACGTGGAGCTTCTTCAACCTCCAGCATTTCTGTTTGAACAAAAACACGCGCCTCTTTTCTTCCATTGCAAGGTCCTGATTCTTTGAGTTTTAGCAAAAACTTACAACACCAAAAATGTTAAGCATCCTCTCACGAGTTCACACATATAAAGAACATGATTTAACTCTCAGAAATGAGAGAGAATTTCTTCTCCCCCAATTCTTAACCTAATTTTTGTTCCAAGTTCAGACATCAAATTCTCTAAGCATACATAATATAAATGAAATCTAATCACATGGGCATGTTCAGGGCTATGAATGTGACATGTTTTCTTCACAAACCTAAAGCTAACAATGCCTGGATAGAGAGATTCGAGTTCATGAACTTACCTGTTCAGTTGAAGTTGTATCTGGTGATTGAGGTACTTTCAGTGCAAGGTGATGATTGGTACAGCTTCCTTGATGTCCAGGGATGCTATTCCAAGATTTACTTTGTCTTGAAACCTTTTGAATCGTGCTATAGAACTTCAACTGCAAAACAAGAAAATGAAAATGGTGATGTTGCCTGGGAGTGTTACAGGTCGTGTTTGAGGTTTTGATTAGCTTCAAGGGATGTTAGGGGATGTGTTTGACAAGTTTTTAGCAAGAAAGCATGGAAGGTTTGAGCTATGGAACTCAAACTGCAGGGATGCCCTGTTTTGGGCAGTTCAATGGTGATTTTTGTGAATGAGAGTGTTTGGGACTGTTAGGGTCGTGTTCTAGCTCAGAATGGATGTCTTGAATGTGTTTGATAACTTTTCTTAAGCATTGGTTAACTGATATGAGAGTTGGTAGATGTTATGCTATCTTTCTTACACTTTAAGCAAGCAATGGCCAAGTTGAGTTTCTAGCTTGTACAGGCCCCTCTAATGTGTTGCATAACTCAGTCTTGATCAGTGTGATTAACTCATAAACTTGTGCCAAAGAGATTTCAAATGTACTTGCTTGGATTTGCTTTAGACATAAAGTGTAACTTTTGCAAAAATGGATATAATGCTTTTTCCAATTTGGGATTAAACCTTTAGGCAATGCTTGAACACATAGAACATGGTCTTGACACAAAGGATTGGCATTAAATTTATGAGTGTAATTGAGATAAAAGACCTGTAATCAAGGGAAGCATGCTGAATTCAAAGTGGCACAAATGTATGAACATGTAACTTAGCCAATTCAAAAGTGAGTTTTTCCCATATTGAAAAATTCGATTCTCCCTAACCATGAGGTTGTTTGATGAGTTCTTGGACATTTTGGAAAGCTTGGAATGTGTACTACAATCCATCTTTGAAGTGCAAATTGAAATTCCAAGTGGAAGTATGTGGAAAATGGTCTTGAAGTTAGGTAAAAACCTTGCCTAAAATAGGTCAAAATTTCTCTAAGTTAAGAATGGTTTGGTACCCTTGTTCCAAAAATTGTAACTTGAGCTACAAGCTTCTTTTGGGAAAACTTTGTGACCAAAGTTGTAGATTATGCAATAGGCTACAACTTTCATGTTTTGACTTTTGCTTGAATCCAAATGAATCTTGGTGAGAAAGTGGGACAAAGTTAGGAAAAAATTAGGGTTTTTCATAACTTAGAAAAATTCCAAGTTATGAAAAAACTTCATTTCAAACCCTAATTTGCATTTCTTGATTTCTTGATGAACAAGTTTCATGATTTGGCATGTTTTGATGAAAAATGAATCTTGACCCTTGATTTTGACCAAAAAGTCAAAGTTTGACTTTTCAGTATACAGTCAAAATTGATCAATTGACTAGGAAATTCAACTGTCAATCTTGTGTATTTGGGATCTTTTGAACTTGTTGAGCATGTCAAGATAATTCCATGGGGTCCTTGAGTCCATATGTGAGCTTGGTTTTCCATTGGCTAGGTCAAACAGTCAAAAATTGCCTTTGTGCAGTCAAAACCCTAAAAATGACCATTTTGCCCTTTTGGTGATCTGATCAAATTTCTTGTGGAATTGTGATCCAAACTTGATCAAATGGTCCATGTGAGTTCATAATGTTGATGTGGGTCAATTTTCATGAGATTTGACTGTCAATTGGCCATAGTTGACTTCTTCCCCAATACAGCTGATTTCTAGGTCAACTGTCCAATTGACTGGGCAAAATTTGGAATCAAGACTTAAAACTTAGTATGGATAAACTTGGGAGTCCAACATGAAGCATGAAAGTCATCTTAGGCATTTTAGGTCAAAATATCTTTGTGCAAACACAAACCCTAATTTGGGTCAACAGTGCAAGGAGAAGTCTTGAGCAGAGGAAACCCTAACTAGATCTTGATCTTCAAGGGTCTTGTGATGAGAAAATGTTGAGGAAATGGGAGGGCAAATTTTGGGGTACAACAGATGACATATGATAATGACATATAATAACCCTCACAAATAAACCATTGTGCCTTGGGTAAGACACGAGGCCATAGAGTTTATATTGTTTATTACAAATCCGAAAAACAAGTAAGACAATTACTACTGAACAAAAGTAATCGGCACAAAATCTTCGGCCGTCCAGTTGCTAGGGCCACCGTTGGTAGTAGGGTAGATCCAGCTGTCAATATCAGAATCCTCGTCATTGTCTTTTATAGCATTGACCCCACGATTGCTGATGCGTAGGGGGGGTCCTCCAGCCCGAGCACGTCGAACAACCCTTTGAGCTCCTGAAGTAAAGCCCAGACCAAATTTGTCAGTTTTGTGAGGAAAGTCAGGGAGCTGTCCCCAAATGGTACACCCAACTTCTTCAACTACCGCTCTGGCTTCCTTGAGAGAAGCCATCTTCAAAGGAGGTCTGGTGATCTTCGACACACTGGTGATAGTCTCGGTTGATGCCATAGTCTGGGGAACCTCTTCAAAAATTTGACAAGGAGTCTCTATGAACTCACCGTCCATCTCCACATACTTGAAAGAGTTTAGATGGATTACCATATACTCCTCTTCACCATGCACGATGGCAATCTTCCCCTTCACTGGATACTTCAACATTTGGTGCAGCGTAGAAGTAACAACTCCAGCTTCATGGATCCAAGGATGGCCCAACAAACAAGAATAAGATGGCCTGGTATCCATCACGTAGAAGGTGGATTCAAAGGTCTGGGTACCCACTTTGACAGGGATGCCCACCTCCCTGTGCACCATTCTTTTTGAACCATCGAAAGCCCTCACCATAATGTTACTCGGCTTTAAGTTCAAACCTTCACAATCTAGCCTATCAAGAGCCTTCTTGGGTAGAACATTCAGTGACGATCCAGTGTCTACTAGCACATGGGCCATAGTGGTGCCCCTGCATTCAATTGAGACATGCAGAGCATCATTATTCTTTCTCCCCTTTAGTGTCAAATCAGCATCTGAAAAACCCAACCCATTATCAGCAGTCAAACTGGCCACACAGTCCTTGAATTGGTCAGTGGAGGTTTCTTGCGGCACATGCGCAGTCTTGAGAAATGTAATCAAAGCCTTTGCATAGGCCTCAGAACACAATAGCAGATCCAACATTGATATCTTCGAAGGGGTCTTCCCCAGATGTTCGACCACATTGTAGTCGCTCTTCTTGATTATTTTTAAAATCTCCTCCATTTCTTGTTTAGAGGATTCCAAAATAACTTTTCTAGGTGCCTCCGTCCGGGCAGGCTCACGTACAACTTTTTTGCCCCGAGTCCCAGATGACTCATCGGCAGGGGAAACAACTGGAGTAAGGATGGGAGTAGTAGAAGAAGTACTAGCAGGAACAACAAATGGAATAACAACAAGCCTAACAACAGTCTTCGGGGAGACCTCGAGAGAGAAAACCCTTCCACTTCGAGTAATTTTGCTGGTCCCGACAATTTTACTGATATCAGAATCAGCCTCTTCAGCTTCTTCGTCTTTAGTGGTTAACAAATCCTGCTTGACGCCATGGTAGTAAACGTCAGCACCATAATTCCAAGGAACAACTTTGTCCGAGGAGTATGGTACAGGGCCAGGAAAAGTGATTATTAATGGAGAAATTCTTGGAGCAGGTGTAATCCTAACAGGTCTTTTGGAGGAGACCTTGGAAGGATTGGCGGAAATGGTTATGATAGCAACATCTTCATGTAGAACAGTTGGAAATAGAGTTTTTTCGAACAAAATCTCTTTGTTATCCATCAGGCATTGAACACCTGCTTTCAACAAATAACAACCAGAAGGAAAAGATAAACACATGTGGCAACCTTCACCGCAGCCCGAAAATAAACTAACTAGCAACAAATTCCTCTTTACAGTCATGAGAGGAGTAGAAACTTCATCAACATAAGTAACAAATAGATCAGTATCAACGGTATTAACACCACGGTTGTGCTTGGGTATGAGAGCAGTTATGACATTAGGCATCTTAGGAGCATCAAACTCAATCTCCTTTGCTTCGATCAGATCTTGTATCTTATTCTTCAGAGCCCAACAGTCATTTGTATCGTGGCCTGGGCTCTCGGAATGGTAAGCACACTGAGCGTTTGGATTGTAACGAGGAGATGTGGTGTTGGGGTTCTTGGGAGCTTCCTTTAAGGTTTCCAGATTAGATTATAATAGATGGGGTAAAACCTCAGACAATGTCATATTGATCAGGGTGAATTGCCTTTGAGGTCTTTCTACCCTTAGCTGATTGTTTCATTGTTGAGTAGCCACATACATAGGTATCATCACAACCCCTACTGCTGGACGGTGCTCGGTTCTATTCTGAATTCTCGGATTTTAAATAGAACTGACCTCCTTCTTACCCATGAATGGCTTCTTCACTGTACTCGAAGAGGTGTCTTTCTGGATCTTGCCACTTCAGATCCCAACTTCCACCCTTTCTCCATTCAATATTAACTCGGTAAAACCAGCTGAGGATCTACCAATAAAATGATTGAAGAACGGACCAAATAGCATACCAAGAAACATGTCCACCAACTCCCTATCAGATAAAGGGGGTTGGACTCTCCCTGCCAAATCTCCCCACTTCTGCGCATAGTCCTTAAAAACTTTGCTTGCACCCATAGACATACTCTAGAGTTGAGTACGGGTAGGAGCAAGGTCAGCGTTATATTGATACTGCTTATAAAAAGCAGCAGCCAGATCTTCCCAGTTGCAGACATTGATTCCCTCTAGCTGATAGAACCACTCAAGCTGAGTCCCAGACATACTGTCTTGAAAGAAATGGACCCACAAGTTCCTATCAACAGTGTGAGGATGGATCTTCCTCACATAGGAACAAAGATGAAGCTTGGGACAAGAAACCCCATCATACTTTGCAAATACTGGAGCTTTGAACTTCAGTGGGATGACAACCCCAGATACCAAACCCAGCTCTTCAAAATCCAGCCCTGGTACCCTTTGGATCTCCATTGCATTCAGACGATCCTCTAACTGCTTGTAGATCTATCCTCAGTGGGAGGATACTGTTCATCATTGTAATCAGATTCATCCTCAGAAACCCTTGGACCAGGGTCTTCCTCCCTTGTCTCATCCTCTTGATTCTCCCCTTCTTTGGATGATGGGGTCAAATCAACCGGTGGCTTCAACTGTCCCTTGAATCTTCTGCCCAGATTCAGGACACCAGCGGTCTTCTTTGTCTTCTTCTTTCTATCTTTCAGAATAAGGGCCTTCAGATCTTCTTGCCCTTTAGCCAAAGCTACGCCATTTGCTGAAATTGGGAATTTTGTGCCTGGAGATCCTTGATACTTTGTTCAGAAGTCATTACTGCTGAAATGAATATCGAAGAAGATGAGAAACCTGTTATGAAACATGTTTATGCAATGTCATGGATGATATGCGTATGCAATGATTTCAAGGATTCTTAAAGGCTCAAATTTGCTTAACCAAAAGAAACACACTTTAATTGTATTAATAAGTTCAATTGTTACAAAGAGTGCTCTTTAGGCATAGAATCAAACAAAATAAAACTTAAAGCAAAATAAAATCAGGTTTCCCATAAGCGCATCCTCTTTGGTGTAATGTAGGCGTTTATATTCCTTTCTTCATGAAGTAGCCTAGTGAGTTCCAGGACTTTCTTCTCGCTGGCGTAGAATTGAGCTTCAAACATATCCCGCTCCTCTTTAAGTTGAACCCAGGATTTTTGTAACTCCTCATGATCAGTTGGCATGTCCAGATGAAGAATAAGATAAGGAGTGTCTCCTTTAGCAACTGGCTCCATAATCATGGGTATGAGTGCGGGGTAAGGCATCATAAGACTTTAATCACGGGCTCATACCCATTTGAGATAAGGCTCAAGAGGGATGGAATTCTTGTGCCCCAGTGTCTTGCTATCAACTCTATGTACCATGCCCCAAGCTCGCATGAACCTTTTACAGTAACCCTGAGCATCATTCTCATAATCGAAGGTGATTCCTTAGATAAGTGTATCATGAGGACCATCCCTTCTTGCATATCCAAACTGTTGCAGTGCAAAACAAGGATTGTAAGTGATTCCTCCCTTAATTCCTAAGAGAGGGACATTAGGGAATTCTCCACATCGATCAATGATGGTAACATTCTCTGAGGATCGAGGACACCAATGAATACTTGAATGTGTAAGAGTCATTAGCCTATGAGACCATCTCAATCCCTGTTCATTCTTCAAGACGAAGCGGGGTAGGTGCGAAATAAACCACCTAGACAAAAGAGGAGTACAACACAGAAGGGTCCCTCTTCTCTTTATAGTGCGAGTATGCAGAGAATGTAGGATATCTCCAAGCAGAGTAGGTACCGGATTGTGTGACAGGAAAACCTTAACTGCATTTACATCCATGAACTGGTCCGGATTAGGGAAAAGTACTAACCCGTAGATGAGAAGGGCTAACACCTCTTAAAAAGCTTGTAAGTCCAGGGTGTTGTACCCCAAAATTTGCCATCTCATATTTCTCAAAACATTTCAAGAAAAATTCACAAGTCCAACCCGACGCGTCATATTCAGGTGTTATTTCGCCAAGATATCTCTGATAACGTATTCTCAAATTCAGGTTCGACTCAAGAGTCAATTCTTTAAAGAAGGTATTCGAATGTGTGAGTTTTCTCGAAGAAATATGGTGAAAAAGTGTGCTAAAAGTGCAGTTTTTACGCGCTAAAAAATTCATAACTTGAAGATCGTGGCTCATTTTGAACCCGTTCCGGTGGCCAAAATTCCGTCTTGACGTCATCTATGCTTTCATCTCTCACGGCTGGAAGCCAATTTCGATCAGAAGGTCTTCAAAAATGTGGATTTATCAAGTATTTTCGTACAGAAAATTTGTGACAGAAGTTTATTTGCGTCATGTTCAAAAAATCATAACTTGGTCGATTTTCATCGTATCGAGCTGGTTCCGGCGCCAAAATTTCAAAAATTGAGTTGGCTACATTTTCACAGAAGGTATTGAGTTCAAACGGTATTCAAAAGACCTTCGTTTTTTGCTCAGAGTGCGTGACGCGCCGAAAATCCTGAATGCTGAATATTATTTTATCTGGGCCGAAACTTCGAAAATTCATAACTCGGTCAATTTTTATCGGATTGGGCTCATATTTTTACACAAGGTCACTGACTCATAGATCTACAACTTTGCTTCAAAAGTCGAGACCGGATTATGCTTCGATCAATACCAGTTTTTTATTGAAGAACGTGTCAGAGTCGACACTGGAGCCCAAAATAAGTTTGTCTGAGTTGAAACTTCAAAAATTCATAACTAATTCACCGTTTATCCGATTGAGCCGATTTTCAGACAGGAGTTAGTTCTTGATATCGGCTACATTTTGTTTTCACATTTCAACTTCAAAAATTGCACTTAAGTCCCTGCGATTTAGCATGGAAATTGACGAACTCAAGTGAACATTGGAGGCCCAATTGCACATTCAAAGCCCATTTTCTTTACCCTAATTTCCATTATATAATCACATTCTTTTCCCACAAACAAGGAGAGAAAAAAACCTTGCCACAACACTGTCGGAATATCAAATTCTTTCAAGAACCCTAAAACCTTGAAATCCTTATTACAAATCACTCTCTCACTACAAACAAGTCATCTCAGTTACAAACCAACATCTCAATACTTCTTCAGTAAGGGTAAGGCTGGCTTGATCTCCATGATCAAAAGGGCATAAAAGCATTCATGTTACTACTTTTCCAGTAAGGGTTCATTAAGGAACGTTGAGGCCAAAACACAAATGGCCAAAAGCCAAAAGCCAAATGGCCAAAACAGAACAGTTTACACATGACACCAAAACATGGCGAGACAGACATCCTGAGAAGGTTAAAGAACGTTGAGGCCAGAGCACAAATGACCAAAAGCCAAAACACAAATGACCAAAACAAAACAGTTTACACATGAGGCCAACAGCTGTTTCACCCCTCCAATCAGGCCCGTATACTCGTGAACTCTCTCTCTATTTGTATTATGTTCCTTTAATTAATTAATCGTTATTATTTTTACTAATCACTAACCAATTAACATTTTTTCCTAATAAAATCAAAAACACAAAAAAATATTTTATTTATTAAAATTAACTTCATTACTTTTATTTTTGTAAATAAATTAATTTAATCAATTTAGCTTTAATTAGATTTAACTTTTAATATTTTTTGCAATATTTAAAATCAATTTAGAATATTAGGTTTTTATTAGCATTAATTCAATTTATTTTATTTCTTTAAAAACTCAAAAAATCGAAAAATATTTTCATTATTTAATTTAATTTAATTGTTCATTTAATTTAATTCCATTTAATTCAAAAATAACCAAAAAAATCACTTTCTTTCAAAAAAGGGTCAAAACCCCAAAAAAACTCGCATCCGATTTAATTTCCCGCACGCGATCCATTTTTCCATATTATTGTACTTGCTTCCGGAATGTAATAACTTTAATTAGAACTTTATTTATTTATTGCTTTATTTTACTTTCCGCAATTTAAATTAAAGGGTTTGTTTTTGGCGATGTAAATACCCGACGCCTTGTAATAGCGTAGATTCACTTTCCGCAATTTATTTTCCGCACAAATATTAACTGTTAATTATGCCTGCAAGACTTGTATGACAAATAAAATCAATCCGTAGCTCACAAATAACATGTACAAGATAATCTTACCTGAATTTGACACACATGCACATGCCACTCTTAGGGTACGCCTCACTTGGTTGCCTCGAACGTGGTCGTCAAGTATAGGGTGTTTTAGAGGTCGCCCTCCTGTCTAAAGATCCAGTTGCCTCGAAACGGTTGCCTCGGATAAAAAGGATCTAGGACATTAGGGTTATCGCTAAGGCGTCCTACTATTGCTTTGGTGACCACATGTCCCATATAATCGAATTGACCCGAATAACTCCAACGACGGTGCTACCTATTTCTCAATAGTGGGATAGTACTGTCTAAAGGACTCTTACACAGCCTAATTCCTTAGAGTAGGTAGATTTCTCCTGGGTACTTGCTCTTTCAAAAAAAACAAACAAAAACAAACTTTTCGCATCTACACTTTCAAAAGGTTTTCAAACAAATATTTCATACACTCTTGAGGACAGATACAAGAGTTACTTAGAAATTTTTCAAACGAAACTTTTTCAAAACCCACACACACTCGAAAAGTAAACAAATTTTGAAAACATAAGAGCAAGTACCTAAGAGCACGTGGATAACCACGGATAGAAAGGGTGCTACCACCTTCCCTTTCTATAAATCTACCTCCCGAACCGAGAAACATTCTCAAAGAAGGAATTTTGCTGTGCTTTTTTCCTTTCCATGTTGGAGAACATAAAAGACGGTGGCGACTCTTGCTTACCGCGACATTTCGTGAACCAGCTAAAAACAAGTCAGTTCTATTTCCACCGATCACAGAACTGGCGACTCTGCTGGGGATAAACTATAAAGTGAGGTGTACCTTAGGATTAGATCACTCTTTTGTTTTCAATCGCTTGTTTTGTTTGCTTTTATATTTGTGGGCTTTGCATCGGAGTTTCATAGATCCTAACCCGGATCTGGGGAATACCCTTTAGGTAGCATAAGCTGTGAGGGACCTGTCCGGCGTAGACCGACACGGGTGAAGCAGTGGCTACATTGGTGTGACACCTTGGTTTGTACCGATATCCCTTGTGTTGCAACGAGGAGAATATGGGTCTTCTGAGGAGTCATTAAGCACCGACCGACCTTAGAACCCTAAATTGACCCAACTTGGCCATAGAACAGTAGCAGTATGCTACACTCATTGAGGCTAAACTCTCGCGATGGTTCTGGCCGCAAGAAAAGATTGCGATGCTGGAGTTATGACCGATTGAGGGTAGTCAGTGATATTGAGATCCTCTAGAACCCGGTTACTTTTGATAGGACAGGTTTTGAGCTCACCAAATTCAAGAGGGTAGTACCTAAACTTCATGCTGGCCTGAAATCTAAGGGCTCTTATGTGTGACTTGTGTGCCTTCAAACTTGAACTATTTGCACATTCTTGTTATCTGACACATGAGTTTCCTTGCAGGTTTGTTTACAGTCCTTAATCTGGACTTATAGCAGGGTTTACTTACATCACTCCATGCATAGCATAACATCATACCATCATACCATTGCATACATCCTGCATAAGGACTAACCCTTTTCAAGGACCTCAAGGGTCTGTGATGCAGGTCATGATGAACCAACTGTCTAGCAAGGGGCAAAGGGGATTTATTTTCCTCTAGCCAAGGTTGATAACTTGAGTCAGGGGCTATGACCCACTCGATATGGTGAGCTTTGACTCTTGAAGAGGGACTCTCAACAACATGAAGTTCCTTCAATCAAGCTACTAAATTCTAACAATTTTTCTTGTTTACCCTGCGAGATCCTTGAAAACATTGCATGCATACATACATATCATTGCATTACAGGTACCCTTGTTACAGGTCACTTACCATCTTCGCTATTTATTTCAGAAATGGCTTCCCAACAAGACAACCAGGATCTTTATACTCAAGAGACTCGGTTCAAGGAAATCCTCCTGAACCTATCCAAGGGGCAGGAAGAGTTGAGGACACTCCTCATGGGGACTTTGGTCAGGAACAATTCTGAGGACGATAAGGACGAACGGCTGAAACATCTGTAAGCTGAGGTGGATACAATGAGAACCCAGATGCTGGGGCAGATGACTCTCATTCAATACTTAGCTCAAAGACAAGAAGAGCTCAGGGTCCTCGTCAACCAACTACTTCGGGATAACCAACTGGGGAAAACATCTAAGGTTGAAGAGCCAGTCATCATTCAACCACCTTTGGGGCAAAAAGACAAAGAAAAAGCTCCTCAGTTTGCTTCAGGGTTACAAGCCCAGCATCAACCTCACCAGCATCAACAGGGTAATCAGCGTAAGCAAAATACGTCTGGAAGACATTTCTCGGAGACTGGTATACCATCATCACTAATACTGAAACGCTTGTTGGAGGTCAAGCTGATTGCTTTAAAGGATCCTCCTAAGAAGCTCGACATAACCTCCCTAAAGTACAATCCTGATGAAAGGTGTGCCTATCATTCTGACAGTCCTGGACATGACACCGACGACTGTTGGAGCTTGAGGAACAAGATTCAGGACTTGATCGACAGAAGGGTGCTGGAGTTCATGCCGGCTGGCAAGATGAAAATCTTCTGCTGAGAATCTCCCATCTGAGATGACTGGTTCAAACTAAGAAACTTTTGTTCATTCGAATGTTCAAGTTGTATTTTTCTCTGATTGTTCAAACATTTTATTCATGTCAAACTTTGTTATTCCATTAATGCATCGCATATGTCTGTTTTGAATCAATATATTCGCATTCGCTATATTCAAACTGCTTTCATTTTTTATGATGATCAAACTCTCAATTAATAATTCTAAGCCTCTTGAGGGAGGATGACGAAAACGATACCACGATCCTTACAGTATGCTTTTGAACAGACCCCACTGATGAGGTACAGGCATTGTTTCAATTCCTAAACACTGGAGTTATAAGGAAGATAATCCCTCGTCAACCCCTTTGAGCCAAAGAAGTAGGAGTTTTTCTTTTCGAAAATTAAAACCCTTAATCATAACCTGGGGCAGGGTAGTTTGCTCAGCTGATCCAAATGCACAAAATGGCATCAAAAGAGTCCTTCCGAAACAAAGACAATGATGGTTCTCTATAATCATAAGGACAGGCAATCATTATCTCTCAGAAATAAAAGCCCAGTAAGTCAAAACCTATGAAGGAGACTTACAAAAACTGGGGCATCCCGCTGACTGTAAATACAAAAAGAAACAGTTCAGGCAAAAATAAGGATAATAAAATCAAAAAGAAAGAGGTCCTGCAAACCCTCGACAAAAAAGAAATGACTGTCTATTCAAAACAAATTGTCAATATCCGAACCATCACCGGAATATCAAAGCAAAGACTCAAACAAGGTCTAACGCACGATTAGCTGAGTTTAGGTTTGAAGAACATCACGAAGAGCGGGTGGGTACAAATAAAATTTGAGCCTTTTCCCTTTGTTTCTTAAACCGTGAACCAGGCCACGTTATAACCCTTGAAAGTCCTAGCTGAAGCATGGGCCAGTTCGAAAGCATACTGTTACAAAAGGTATCCTGACTCCTTAAGGCTTGCGGTAAAATAACGAGTTGACATCACATTTTACAAAACTTGCTTGTTTTACTGAAAAATACATTTTCAAAAACTTCAAGACAGACATGAGCTTTGCATTTTTAATATAACATTGTTTGCATATGACTATTTGTTTGAACAACATAGAAGTTCGCACGACGAATATCGAATGAACAAAAATCTTCTCGAGGATCACATCAAATGGAAAAACACTTCCAATCAAGGGGCACAGCATGATCATGGTCTACCATCTGGGGCAGTCCAGTCAAGATTCAAGGAATCTCTCAAGGATGCCAAATACCAAGGGCAGATCTCCGCCTGAGTCACTTGGGGCATTGAACGTGAATTCCAACGACAAATCTTGCATGATCAAACGAAGATCTTCTGGTGGTATGGTAACACTGCACTACTGACAGTGACAACTTCCTGTATCCTAAGAGCACGGACATAGTCGAAAAAATACTACGCATAATCAAAGACCCGCTAGGTTGACACACCTAGGCAAAAATAAGGGCTTCCCGGCGAACCAAAAAGGTTCGGGCAAAAATAAGGGATGAAAATGAAACATCTGTACACCTGGCAAGTCGAAAACCTGAAAAGGCGGCTTGGGCAAAAACGGGTATCCCGGTGGACTGAAAACCCGAAAGGGCGGTCCAGGCAAAAGTTAGGGATTAAAGCGTACGACTATGTCCTGTCATCTCGTCACTTGCCTACCAAAAGAAGATTTGTCAATCGGAAGGTATCAAACACCTCACATGCCTTCCTCTCCCGCAGAAACTGGGGCAATAAGAACGGTCTGAACGATCTAGTTGCTCTGTCCACCAAGGTACCAAGGTAAGTTCAGCTGAAGAACATGACCAAGATACCTTCACTCCCCAGAGTAAGACAAGAATCAGCCATACTCTCCCCAAGTAGAGTTGGTCTCCCGTCAGTCCTAACAAGGCACAGTATCTCCAGCAAGTCAGCGATACTCCCCCCAAGCAGAGTTAGTCTACTGTCAGCCTTAAGGAAGTTGGGCATCCCCAGAAGATCTCAACATTCCCCAGCGGAGTATACAGATATTCCTCAGCAAGCATCCCCGGCAGTCTTAGTATAAGATTGTTCCCCGGTGGAATACCAGATACCCCAGTGGAGCCATTCCCCAGTACAGTCCAAAAGTTTCCCAGGAGAGTTGAATCATCCTCCCCAGTAGATTCTGGAAGCTTATCCCCAGTAAATTCTGGAAGCTTATCCCCCGCAGAGTACATACGTCTCTCCCCGACCTTATTCAAAGGTTATTCCCCACCAAGAGCTTATAACTGGGTTATCCTCAGCTAATTACCGCGGAAAGATCGTCCTCGGCGAAGTTCTTCCTATCCCCTAGCGAAGTTCATCAAATTACCCAACATAACTTATCAACGGTATCCCCAACGGAGTTATCATCAAAACCTCAGCGAAGTATCTCTTCCCACAGAGTACTTCCCCGCAGAGTAATCTCTTCACCAAGTTTATTCCCCAATGGAGTCATCTTCTCCTACCGGTTTATTCTTGCAATCATCATCCCCAGCGGAACCGAAGAACTCTACTATTCAACATCAGCCCAGGATTCAACAAGCTCCCGGCATTCGTCAAGGATTTATTTTCCCAGACGAAAATACGTTCATAAACATCACATTACCATTGTCATGATACATGAATACACGCATCATATCATGCAATCTCATTTATGTTGAGAACATCATTGCTTGATCCATATCATGCATTACATATGACTGACCTTTATCTTTCAGGAAAGATGCAGTCAAATTCTCAAATCCAGTCAAAGAAGACAAATCCATTTAAATCAAAGATTTTTCTGATGCAAACCCGTCGTTATAGACACCCGTCGTTATAGACATCTGTCATTATAGACAACCCATCGTTGAAGACAACCCATCGTTATAGACACCCGTCGTTATAGACACCCGTCGTTATAGACACCCATCGTTATAGACACCCATCGTTTTAGACACCCGTCGTTATAGACACCCTTCGTTATAGACACCCGTCGTTATAGACACCCGTCGTTATAGACACCTGTCATTATAGACAACCCGTCGTTGAAGACAACCCGTCGTTATAGACACCCGTCGTTATAGACACCCGTCATTATAGACACCCGTCGTTATAGACACCTGTCATTATAGACAACCCGTCGTTGAAGACAACCCATTGTTATAGACACCCGTCGTTATAGACACCCGTCATTATAGACACCCGTCGTTATAGACACCCGTCGTTATAGACACCCGTCGTTATAGACACCCGTCATTATAGACACCCGTCATTATAGACATCCGTCATTATAGGCACCTGTCGTTGAAGACAACCCGTCATTATAGACATCTGTCATTGAAGACAACCTGTCATTGAAAACAACTCGTCATTGAAGACAACTCTTCATTGAAGATAACCCGTCATTGAAGACAACTTGTCCATAAAGACAACCCGTCCATGTAGACAACCCGTTAAAAGAAACAACTCGTCAGAGAAGACAAAACCTCCCCTGGTTCAGTTAAATCGATCCCTAAAGATTTTTCTGAGATAACCTGTCAGTAGAGACAACCCATCAACCTTTTGAAATTCCAGATTCGATACCTGTATCTAGCCAGGGCATATCTGCATGAAGAGTTTGAAGATCAACCCCTGTAACAGGCCAGGAAATTATCTTTCTTTCTCAAATATACAAGTTCCCGCTAAGGAATCTCTTACGCGATCGACACCCCCGGATGGCATCTTTAAGCCCATCTCCACAACTATCCATTACACTTCCAAATGGCATCTATAAGCCCATTTCCGACAAGTTTCTGTCACATCTCCAGATGGCATCTATAAGCCCATCCTCCTATCCACCATCTTCCCAAATGGCATCTGTAAGCCCATTCCCGACATCACATTGCTGATATTCTACTATGCGAGTGCAAATTTCTGGGCACTCTAGTGTTCAATTATCTTCCACCTGCGGATCATGAAAGGCTCGAAAGCCAATCTATATCCTCAGGTCTAAGAAAATTGAACAGGGGCAACTGTTGTACCCCAAAATTTGCCCTCTCATATTTCTCAAAACATTTCAAGAAAAATTCACAAGTCCAACCCGGCGCGTCATATTCAGGTGCTATTTCGCCAAGATATCTCTGATAACGTATTCTCAAATTCAGGTTCGGCTCAAGAGTCAATTCTTTAAAGAAGGTATTCGAATGTGTGAGTTTTCTCGAAGAAATATGGTGAAAAAGTGTGCTAAAAGTGCAGTTTTTATGCGCTAAAAAATTCATAACTTGAAGATCGTGGCTCATTTTGAACCCGTTCCGGTGGCCAAAATTCCGTCTTGATGTCATCTATGCTTTCATCTCTCACGGCTGGAAGCCAATTTCGATCAGAAGGTCTTCAAAAATGTGGATTTATCAAGTATTTACGTACAGAAAATTTGTGACAGAAGTTTATTTGCGTCATGTTCAAAAAATCATAACTTGGTCGATTTTCATTGTATCGAGCTGGTTCCGGCGCCAAAATTTCAAAAATTGAGTTGGCTACATTTTCACAGAAGGTATTGAGTTCAAACAGTATTCAAAAGACCTTCGTTTTTTGCTCAGAGTGCGTGACACACCGAAAATCCTGAATGCTGAATATTATTTTATCTGGGCCGAAACTTCGAAAATTCATAACTCGGTCAATTTTTATCGGATTGGGCTCATATTTTTACCCAAGGTCACTGACTCATAGATCTACAACTTTTCTTCAAAAGTCGAGACCGGATTATGCTCCGATCAATACCATTTTTTTATTGAAGAACGTGTCAGAGTCGACACTGGAGCCCAAAATAAGTTTGTCTAAGTTGAAACTTCAAAAATTCATAACTAATTCACCGTTTATCCGATTGAGCCGATTTTCGGACAGGAGTTAGTTCTCGATATCGGCTACATTTTATTTTCGTATTTCAACTTCAAAAATTGCACTTAAGTCCCTGCGATTTAGCATGGAAAGTGACGAACTCAAGTGAACATTGGAGGCCCAATTGCACATTCAAAGCCCATTTTCTTTACCCTAATTTCCATTATATAATCACATTCTTTTCACACAAACAAGGAGAGAAAAAAACCTTGCCACAATACTGTCAGAATATCAAATTCTTTCAAGAACCCTAAAATCTTGAAATCCTTATTACAAATCCCTCTCTCACTACAAACAAGTCATCTAAGTTACAAACCAACATCTCACTACTTCTTCAGTAAGGGTAAGGCTGGCTTGATCTCCATGATCAAAAGGGCATAAAAGCATTCATGTCACTACTTTTCCAGTAAGGGTTTATTAAGGAACATGGCCAAAAGCCAAAAGCCAAATGGCCAAAACAGAACAGTTTACACATGACACCAATACATGGCGAGGCAGACATCCTGAGAAGGTTAAGGAACGTTGAGGCCAGAGCACAAATGGCCAAAAGCCAAAACACAAATGGCCAAAACAAAACAGTTTACACATGAGGCCAACAGTTGTTTCACCCCTCCAATCAGGCTCGTATACTCCTGAACTCTCTCTATTTGTATTATGTTCCTTTAATTAATTAATCGTTATTATTTTTACTAATCACTAACCAATTAACATTTTTTCCTAATAAAATCAAAAACACAAAAAAATATTTTATTTATTAAAATTAACTTCATCACTTTTATTTTTGTAAATAAATTAATTTAATCAATTTAGCTTTAATTAGATTTAACTTTTAATATTTTTTGCAATATTTAAAATCAATTTAGAATATTAGGTTTTTATTAGCATTAATTCAATTTATTTTATTTCTTTAAAAACTCAAAAAATCCAAAAATATTTTCATTATTTAATTTAATTTAATTGTTCATTTAATTTAATTCCATTTAATTCAAAAATAACCAAAAAATCACTTTCTTTCAAAAAAGGGTCAAAACCCCAAAAAACTCGCATCCGATTTAATTTCCCGCACGCGATCCATTTTTCCATATTATTGTACTTGCTTCCGGAATGTAATAACTTTAATTAGGACTTTATTTATTTATTGCTTTATTTTACTTTCCGCAATTTAAATTAAAGGGTTTGTTTTTGGCGATGTAAATACCCGACGCCTTGTAATAGCGTAGATTCACTTTCCGCAATTTATTTTCCGCACAAATATTAACTGTTAATTATGCCTGCAAGACTTGTATGACAAATAAAATCAATCCGTAGCTCACAAATAACATGTGCAAGATAATCTTAACTGAATTTGACACACATGTACATGCCACTCTTAGGGTACGCCTCACTTGGTTGCCTCGAACGTGGTCGTCAAGTATAGGGTGTTTTAGAGGTCGCCCTCCTGTCTAAAGATCCAGTTGCCTCGAAACAGTTGCCTCGGATAAAAAGGATCTAGGACATTAGGGTTATCGCTAAGGCGTCCTACTATTGCTTAGGTGACCACATGTCCCATATAATCGAATTGACCCGAATAACTCCAACGACAGTGCTACCTATTTCTCAATAGTGGGATAGTACTGTCTAAAGGACTCTTACACAGCCTAATTCCTTAGAGTAGGTAGATTTCTCCTGGGTACTTGCTCTTTCAAAAAAAACAAACAAAAACAAACTTTTCGCATCTACACTTTCAAAAGGTTTTCAAACAAATATTTCATACACTCTTGAGGACAGATACAAGAGTTACTTAGAAATTTTTCAAACGAAACTTTTTCAAAACCCACACACACTCGAAAAGCAAACAAATTTTGAAAACATAAGAGCAAGTACCTAAGAGCCCGTGGATAACCACGGATAGAAAGGGTGCTAACACCTTCCCTTTCTATAAATCTACCTCCCGAACCGAGAAACATTCTCAAAGAAGGAATTTTGCTGTGCTTTTGTCCTTTCCATGTTGGAGAACATAAAAGACGGTGGCGACTCTTGCTTACCGCGACATTTCGCGAACCAGCTAAAAACAAGTCAGTTCTATTTCCACCGATCATACAGGGTATCCAAAAAATGATGAGCTTTCTCAAACAAGAACTTAGCCAAAAAAACCTCGACACCTCTCCTAGTTTCCCAATTTGCTACTACGTCAGACCGTTGTAAGGATAAAGCTTTAGCAATATCTTCAGGTTTAGGGTCTCTTTCCATGCCATTGTAAGGAACCTTTTAAAGGATAAGCACCCCCAGTAACAGAGAAAACTCCTTCATAGTAGGCACTAACTGGTAATCCGAAAAAGTGAAGGAGTGATGTAGAGGGTCAAAGAACTGAAAGAGCACTTTTAACATTTCTTCGTCAGGGTTTGATGTGACCAAGCTGAGAAGTCGACCATTCCTTTAAGTTAAAGGAGAGCTTTCAGGAACCCTTGATACTAACTCCTTAAGCTGAGGAGGTACCTTTACCAGACTGACTTGGATAGTGAACCTGCGGGCGAGGGCCATGTCCTACAAAACAAGACAAAAATAAGCCCTAAGGATCCTTGAAATGGTTAGTATGATATGCTATGTTATGATGTCATGATTATGCTCAGATATAACAGATATAGCAAACACAGGCAAATCACACAGAGACCTTATGTTTAAGGCTTGCATGGATTTTAAGGTAATACCCTCTTGAAGTTGGATTGGTTCAACTTGTCATAAATATAGTAATCGGGTTCTAAGGGATCTCAATATCATTGATCTTTCCCCTAAATTTTGTTCCGATAGACAATTGACTTGCCACCAAACAAAACTCAAGAGTCAAACCTCAATGAGTGTAGCATCGAGTATCAACCGACTTTAGGTTTACACCAAAGACGACTATCTCACTACGTCCTAAAAGCCAAGTTGGTCAATTAAGGTGCTAAGGTCAGTTGACGCTTTATGATACCATGCAGTGGCCCCGTATTCTCCTTGATTACTCAAGGGCTACTGGTACACACCAAAGTATCACATCAACATAGCTACTGTTTCAACCGTGTCGGTATACCCCGCACAACTCCCTCACAGTTTATTGCTACTTACCTAAAAGGAATTCCCCGATCCAGGTTTAGGATCCAAACAACCCAAACAGATACCTTTAAAAGTAAATCAAACGAGACAAGCCAAATAAGCAATTTAAGAATGACCTAGATCCTAAGGTAAATCCTACTTTATTAATTTTCCCCAGCAGAGTCGCTAGTTCTGTGATACGGTGGCCACCGTCTTTTATTTCATCCAACAAAGGAAAAGCAAAAAAGAACAGAAAAAACCTTTTTCGAGATGTTTCTGAGTACGGGGGGGGGGGGGGGGGGGGGTAGATTATAGAAAGGGAAGGTATTAGCACCCTTTCTATCCATGATTTACCATGGGCTCTTAGGTACTTACTCATTCTTAAATTGCTTTTGTGTGTTTGTGTGCTTTAAAAAAGTTTTGAAGTTTACTTAGTGCGGCGTTTCACTTTATGGTAACCCTTGTATCAGTCCTCAAGGGTGTGATAAAGTGTTTTTTTGAAAACTTTAGTTTGAAAAGTTTGTTTGAAAGTGTAGGGTGTAAAAAGTTGTTGTTTTGAGCAAGTACTTAAGAGTTTCTACCTACTCGAAAAAGGTTGTTCATTTTCTTATTTCCTTTAGATAGCGCTATCCTACTATTAAGGAATAGGTAGCTCCATCATTGGAGTTTGAGGGACAATCGAAAGGGGTGATTACGATCACTAAAGCAATGGTTAGAAAACCTTAGTAGTTACACTAGAGTCCTAAATATCTTTCCGAGGCAACATTCAAATGGATCATTTTTTATCTTTTGAGACTAGAGGACAACCACTAAAACTCCCTATACATTATGACTGTTTTCCGAAGGCAACCGAAGTGGGGCAAACCCTAGGAGTGAGAATGTGCAAGTGTTTGTTTTCAGTTTATTATCTTTGCACAATTAGGGTTTTCTACTGTTTTAAATTATTGATTTATCTTTCGCATAGAATCCTATTATCAATCATCTAACAGTTTATAATGACGGAAAGTAAAATGTTAGAAATTTAAACCTAGATATTTACAAGGCTTTGGGGAGGGGGATTACATTAATCAAAAACTTGGGGAAAACAGTAAATGAAAATAATAATAAATCTAAGTTAAAACTATTACAACTTCGGAGCAATTACATTAATTGAATAAATAAATAAATAAATGCGTGCGAGAATAAATTAAACGAGGAATTAAAGTTAAATTCAAAGACATTTAATTAGTGAATAAAAGAAAAAATATTTTTTTGGATTTTTTGAGAAAGTAATTAATTTTGCAAATTAACCTAATTTCTAATTAATTTTAATTATAAAAAATGGAATTTAAGTTATCCTAATTAACCTAATTAAATAATTAAATTAACTATTTTATGAAAAAAACATAATTCTAATTTTTTGTGTTTTTATGATTTTAAGATTTAATTAAAAAAATATTTTTGAAACAATTAAAAAAATAAAACAATAAAAAAAGTTAAAGAAGTTAAAACAAAAATTATTGAGATGGGTCTGATGTTGGAAGCAATTTGGGGGGTGTAAATTGGAATTTGTGTTAAGTCCAAGATTAGCTGGCCCAATGCAACGCTGGATCCAGTGTGGTTCGCCTTTAGAGGGTTCACCATACGCTGTTGTTGTACCCCAAAATTTTCCCTCCCATTTTACTCAACATATGTCATTGAGATCCTCAATTTGCTCAAGGATGCCCAAGAGTCGACCGGACAAACTCTCTCCTAAAAGCAATGAACCTCCAACTAGGGTTTCCATTTTCATCATGATGGGTGAGCTCCAAAGGCCTCATATGCTCTCCATAGTCCTAATATGTTCTCAAGACCATCCATGCCAAGTTTCATGCCTTGCACAAGAAGTTTGCCCAGTAAACTGCTCAGATGTTTGAAAATCAACTATATTAGGTCAAAAGTCAACTGTGGCCCCCATATAGTCAAACTTCAAGATTTTTGGACAACATCGACATTTTGAAGTGATATGCATCATTTGATCAAGTATTGATCATGATTCCCCAAGGAATTCTCCTAATTCATCAAAACTCAAAAGTTGCTAAATTAGGGTTTCTCACGAAAAGTCAAGCAAACTTTGACCAAGCATAACTTTCTCATACTTTATCAGAAACTTTCCATCCAAGGCTCATTTTTAATAGAATCCAATTCCCTACAACTCATATTAAGTCCTCAAGCTCATGAAATGCACTCATGAAAAGATATGAATTCAGACATTATAGGTCATTCCAAAATGTCAACAAAAACACCTTTTGGGTCAAAGCTTCTTACATAAGCATGGAAGATGCAATTAAAATGAAACTGAAAGGGTTGTTTAGGGGACATCCTAATATTTCTAAAAAGTCCAAGAACACCCTCTTAGAGTCAAAATTGAAGGAGATATGCATTGTCAAAGTTGGCCATTTTTAGAGAATTGTCAAAAGTCAACAATGCCCAAAATTGCATTTTTTGGCAAATGGGCCTAACTTTTTGTGCTTGCATCTCACTTCCAACATGGTCCACGACCCAAACACCTTTCCACATGTTATTAGCTTTATTTATTTAATTTATTTTGATTTTAATCATTTAAAAATAAAATTAAATCAAATAAGTAATCAAAATAATGAAAGATTTTATTGCAAATCTTTTTCTCATCAATTGACAATAAACATAAGCTGGCAAATCAAGGCAAACTCGTGGAGAGAGAGTAAGAGTGGATTTGATCCAAAAATAGACAAAAATCAAATAAATGAATGCAAATATTTTCTCACTAAAAGCATGGATATTCTTCCTCTTTTGTTACCCTAATTTGATTTGCTACATATACACAGTAACCCTAAGTCAAACACACACGCAGCCTGCCTTACTCAAACCCTAAAGGTGTTCAAATTTTCTCAAAAAAGGTGCAAGCGTATACCACACGATCCAAGCTATTTTCGTCCAACCTAAGCCCTCTATCATACTCCTGAAGGTGCCAGGAATCTATCACTGTCAATTTCCAGGCTTGCAACCCTCTCAAACACTCAGGCCAAGCATCTTCGGTTTGTGGTAAGGTTGGGATCCAAAACTTTGCAAAAACACAATATAAATTAGCTTTCATTACATATTCATGCTCATATCATTGTTTTGACCCATTCTAACGTGAAGCATGAGAATATGGATGCAGATTTAAGAGGTTGCCATTGTTAGGGCTTTGAAACAGCCATGGCACGAATAAGATGATACATGTACCTTCAGGAAAAACTAAGGCCATATTTGGTTTCCTGGGAAAATTTTAACGGGAATAGGGTCTTTTTATGCCTCTTAATCCTTGTGTTTTGCAGGTTCGAACATTAGGGCTGGTCGGAGAAGACGACCGAAGCAAAGCTCTGGCGTCGTTGACACCAACTGACTCAGGCGTACGCGTGCGTGGCAATTCCTCATGCTATGATTGGTTCACTTTAAATATCAGGGCCCCTCAGCATTCACTTTTATTTCATATTATATTGTTATGTTTTTCTTATATTCATAAATTGATAATCAGTGCAGATGGCAAAGGGATGGATATGTGAAATCAAAGACCTGGGTTCGATCCTAGGCATGCAATTTTGTTATTTTCTTAACCTTCTACACAGGATTCAGTGCATCTCATGCTTAGAGGTCAACCATGCGCCCTCAGATCTCACCCTTGGGATCTGTCTTCAGTCAAATCCAAAGTCCCACATTGGCAAGGTCTTTGGTGCACCCTCATAAGATGGTCTCATTGTATCAGGCACCAGACTCTGGGCCATCATTCTGGGGCCATTACAAATTTGGCAATGCACCCCCCTGGAATGCTAACTGCACCAGGCCCATTTCTTTTTCTTTCTATTCTTTTTTATTTGTTTTTTAATTGGTTATTTTATTTATTTTCACAAAAAAGATCATTTTTTTATTAAATCATAAAAATCAGAAGATGACAAAAAATATTAGGTTTAGTTTTTTTTTGTAAAATATTTGGTTGCATTGATTAATTAGTTAATTAGGTTAACTTAAATACTTTTTTTTGTAATTAAAATTTAATAGAAAGTTAGGTTAACTTAAATATTTTTTTATAATTAAAATTAAATAGAAATTAGGATAATTTGCAAGATTAATTGCTTTTCTCAAAAAATCCAAAAGAATATCTTTCCCTCATTCTCGTCTCAATTCTTCGCGCGTGTTTTTATTTATTTTCAGATTATTGTATCTGCTTTGGGTTTGTAATAGATTAATTAGAATTTTAAATTTCCGCATCTTTATTTTTCAGTCAAATATTTGTGTATCTGTCCAAAAGCCCTGTAATAGCATAGATTTTTCTTTTCCGCTTTTAATTTACGCAATTATTAACTGCCTAGATGTATGAATAATAGGATTGAATGGCAAGACAAATAGCTTTAAAAAACGACAGATAACCCTAATTGTGCAAAGATAATTAACTGAAAAAACACACTTGCACATGCTCACTCCTAGGGTTTTCCCCGTTTGATTGCCTCGGAAATAATGGTCGTGTCCCTCGAATGTAGGGATACTTTAGCAATAACCCGCGATTCAAAATCGTCATAAAAGATCATAGTCCCTACTTGTCCCTCGAGTTGCCTACGAATTGATCTTATGACGATAGTCCCTTCGAAATGCTAAGGTATCCTTACTTGTTACCTTCAGAGACCATTTCGTCCCTTCGAACGTCCCTTAAGAATCCAACTACGGAGCTACCTACTCCTTAATAGTAGGATAGCGCTGTCTAAAGGAAACAAAAATGAACATACTTTTTTTCGAGTAGGTAGAAAACTATTAAGTACTTGCTCAAAACAAAAACTTTTCACACAAACACTTTACAAAAACAGTTTTCAAAACAACTTTATCACACTCTTGAGGACCGATACAAGGGTTATCACGAAGTAAACAAAACTTTTCAAAACAAGCACAGTCGAGCAATTTAAAAATGAGCAAGTACCTAAGAGCCCATGGAAAACCACAGATAGAAAGGGTACTAACACCTTCCCTTTCTATAATCTACCCCCCGTACTCAGAAACATCTCGAAAAATGGTTTTTTCTATTCTTTTTCCTTTTCCTTTATTGGATGAAATAAAAGTCGGTGGCGACTCTTGCTTACCGCAACATCTGTGAATACAAAATGCAAACCAGTATTAAATAGTCGGTTCTGCCACCATATCACAGAACTGGCAACTCTGCTGGGGAAAATTATAAAGTGGGGGCATACCTTAGGATCTAGGTCATTTCTAAAAATTGCTTTCTTGTTTGTTTTGTCTGCTTTATCCTTAAAGGGTTTTGTTTGGGCATTATTAAAGATATTACACCCGGATCTGGGGATACTTTTTTAGGTAAACAGTAATAGATCATGGAGACTATACGGTGTAGACCAATATGGTTTAAGCGATGGCTGTGTTGGTGTAACACTTTGGTTGGTACCGGTATCCTTCGTGTGGAAACGAGGAGAATACGGGGCTGTCGCATGGTGTCGTAAAGCACTAACGGACTTTAGAACCTTAGTTGAACAAACTTGGCCATTAGAAAGTAGTGAGATATCCGGCCTTAGTATAAAGCTGAGGATTGGTTGATACTCGATGCTACACTCATTGAGATTAGACTTTCGCGATATTTCAGCCGCAAGAAAAGATTGCCTGAGCTGAAACAATGCCTTATAAAGGATGATCAGTGATATTGAGAATACTTAGAACCCATTTAATTTTCTAAGACAGGTTTGAAACCAACTAAACTTCAAGAGGGTACTTACCTTTAACCTCATGCAAGCCTTTGAACCTAAGGTCTATTGTGTGCTTTGTTTGTGTGTGATTTACTCTGTCTGAAGATAACATCATGCATCATAACATAGTACCGATTCTCATTACACTAACCATTTCAAGGATCAAGGGAATTTATCTTTGTTTTGTTTTGCAAATTATGGCTTCCGCCCGTAGAAACATTATCTGAATCAGCTTTGTGAGAATACCTTCCCAACTCTATGAACTAGTATCAAGGGTTCCTAAAACATCTTTGTTCACTGAGAGACATGGTCTACTTCTCAACCAGGTTACTTCGAGCTTTGATGAAAAGATGATGGGTGTATTCTTTCAGTTCTTTGATCCCAAGCACCATTGCTTCACCTTTCCAGACTATCAGTTGGTGCCTACCATGGAAGAGTTCTCTCAGTTATTGAATCTACCCGTTCTTGACCAGGTGCCTTTCATAGGTTTATAAGAGGTTCCTAAACCATAAGTCATTGCCTCAGCTTTGCATCTGAAACAGGCCGACGTGGTATCAAATTGGGAAACAAGAAGCGGAGTCAAGGGTTTTCTAGCCAAGTTCCTAATAGACAAGGCCCATCTGTTTTGGGATGATTTGGACTTTCAAGATTTTGAGGAGGTCTTAGCCCTTCTAATTTATGGGTTAGTATTGTCCCCTAATCTAGAATTACTCATAAATGTTAATTCTATCAAGATCTTCCTCTCTCGCAACCCCGTGCCTACCTTTCTCAGAGATATCTTGCACGCTCTCCATACTCGTACCATGAAGAGAAGAGGGGTTCTTATGTGCTGCATGCCATTACTGTCAAGGTGGTTTATTTCTCACCTCTCAAAGTCAATGCTGAAGAATGAAGAAGGTTTGGGTTGGTCGCAAAGGATAATGTCACTTTCTCATGCGGATATTCTCTGGTATTCCCTATTTATGGGAGATATTTCTATTATTGACCGCTGCAGGGATTTCCCTAATGTCCCACTACTTGACATTAGGGGAGGCATAACTTACAATCCTTGTTTGGATCTGCGACAATTTGGTTACACTCGAAGACATGGTCATCATGAGATACTTATTTAGGGCATTGTGTTTAACTATGAGATTGATGTTCAAGGGTATCGCCAAAGGTTCATATGAGCTTGGGGCATGGTAAACAGATCTGACGCCAAGACTTTGGGGCCGAAGAATTCCATTCCTATGGAACCTTATCTCCAATGGGTACGAGCTCGCACTCAGAAACTTATGATTCCCTACATAGTCGTCTTACCAGTGATTGTGGAGCCCATTACTGAAGGGGATATTCCCTACATGGTTCTCCATCCTGATATGCCCACCGATCTTGAAGAACTACAGAGGTCCTGGATTCAGTTGAAGAAGGAGCGTGATACTTATAGGGACCAGTTATATGCCCAGGAGAAGAAGGTTTTAGAGCTCACAAAGAAGTTTCATGAGGAAAGAAGCCTTAATGTCTATCTCGGCACGAAGAGGAAGCATCCATGGGAAACTTGAGTTCTTTTAGTTTTTAGAATTTTCAATTGTAACGCCTAAAAGGAAATTGTATTTTGAATTCTACTAATAAAATCTTTGTTTCATTTTGGTTTGCAAATTTAAATTTCCCAAAGTCCTTGAAATCATTGCATACGCATCCCATCCATAGCATTGCATAAACAGGTAACATTACAGGTTTCTCATCTTCTTCGCTGTTTATTTCAACAAAATGTCTTCTGAACAAAGCATCAAAGATCTTCAAACACAAAATCCCCAATTTCAACAGATGTTCATAACTCTGGCAAAAGGGCAGGAGGATCTGAAGGCCCTCATCCTGAAAGAGAAGAAGAAGAAGAAGCACGCTGGTATCCTTAATATAGGCAGAAGATTCAAAGGGCCGCTAAAGCAACCAGTCGATCTGACCTCCTCGTCCAAAGAAGGGGAGAATCAAGAGAGGGAGACAACGGAGGAGGACCCCAGTCCTGAAGTTTCTGATAATGATACAAACTACAATGATGAGAAGTATCCTCCCACTGAGGATAGATACAAGTAGTTAGAAGATCGGTTGAGCGCTATGGAAGTCCAGATAATACCTGGGTTAGGCTTTGGAAAACTAGGATTGGTGTCGGGAGTGGTCATCCCGCAAAAATTTAAGGCTCCAGTTTTTGCAAAGTACGATGGGGTGTCTTGACCAAAGCTCCATCTCAGTTCCTATTAAGGAAGATCCAGCCCCACACCGCTGATAGAAACTTATGGGTTCACTTCGTTTAAGACAATTTGTCAGGGACTCAGCTTGAATGGTTCTACCAACTGGAGGGAACCAATGTCCGAAAATAGGAGGATTTGGCTGCTGCTTTTTATAAGCAGTATCAATACAACACCGACCTTGCCCCTACTCGTACTCAGCTCCAGATTATGTCCATGGGGGCAAGTGAAGGCTTTAAGGACTATGCGCAGAAGTTGAGAGACTTGGCTGGGAGAGTCCACCCCCCTTTATCTGCCAGGGAGTTAGTTGACATGTTTCTTGGGACGCTGTCTGGTCCATTCTTTAATCATTTGATTGGAAGCTCGTCAGCTGGTTTCACTGAGCTGATATTAACTGGAGAAAGGGTAGAAGCTGGGATCCGGAGCAGCAAAATACAAAAAGACACCTCGTCGAGTTCAGTAAAGAAGCCCTTCACTGGTAAGAAGGTGTTGTACCCCAATTTCCCCCCCTAAGATCCCTTCATCATACCATGTTGATTCATTCACAATAAGATCACACTAGGATTGTTGGTTCCCCTCCCTACATTTAGTTTTGTCCTTTTGAGGGATTACCAAGCACCTTGACCTATGTTCCTTTTGTGATCATGAATATTGTTTTGATTTCTTCATTTAACTAATAAAATGCAATGTTGGTTTGTCTTGCTTATTGTCCATGTAGGTAAAGGCAATGAGATTTAACAAGTTACCCCATGGGTTCATGTGTTTATTTCCATGCCCTAGTCAATAAAGCTTGAGAAGTTCAAACCTCACCATTGGATTTAGTTTGGAAGGATTGGCATGGCAAGTTTGTTTTGGGGTCATCACATTTCAAGGTTATCAAATTTGGTTGAAAAGTACAAAGGGTTGATTGAATAAGTTGTCATGTTTGGACAAGGTCTTGTTCCTATTGGTCACAAGAGCATATTTCTCTCAAATTTCAAGATATGTAAGTGGTTTTGGTGGCTATGAGTTCTCATTATCATCCTCAACAACTTATATTCACAAAACAATAATGTTGGTACAAGAAGTTTGTTCAAGCTTGTCAAAGTTCCTCAAAACATTTTCTTGATCTAGGAGCTAGGGTTTTGAACTTCAAAGGAGTATATCTTGCTCACCTTTTGGTATTTTTGGGTGATTCCAAAGACATAATTCTCTTCAAGGGGTTGTTAACAAATCAATTCAAAAGTTCCAAGGAGTTTTCATGAGGAAGAGACTTGATGAGGAAGCAAGATTACAAGTCCTCTAGATGAATCTCCAATTTTCCATGTGTGACTTCAAATGGTCATAACTTGGTCAGTTTGCATCACCTTGAGTCCATTCTCTTTCCATAATTATCTTGAATATGTGAACTTTATGCCTTATTTTATGTGCAGAGTGAGAAAATGGATGGAAGTTGCCTTAAAGATGCAAAAGATTATAGGTCATTTCATGATTTTTTGCCAACTTCACCAAGTCATAACTTGCTCAAATTTTGGAGATTTTGAATGATTCAAGTTTCAAAATGTCATTCAAGAGATCTACATCATGCCATCTTTTTTAGTAAAGAAAAAATTCTAAGTGGAAGGCCATGTTTGGATGCAAGACATTATAGGTCATTTTTGAAGAAGAATTTGAAATATTTCTAAGTATGGAAAGTCAACCCTTTTTCTTCAACTTTGACTCAATGCAACTTTCAGCTTAAGCATCCATTTAACTCCATTATTTTTCCATTTCAAAGATTGTAACCTCATCTTTCTAAAGCATCAAGAATTATGCCTTAAGACCCCTTGAGCTGAGAATGCCATTGTTTCAAAATGGTAACTTGGAATTGAAGTTTCCTTGCAAGTCAGAATTTGAATTTCATGTTACAACCTCTAAACCTCAAATTAGCACACGTTTTGGGTCTAAACATGATTAGCCAACTTTCCCAAGTGGATTAGCGCATCAAAACGCAAGGATTGGATAAGTTTTGGTGAAGTTTGGATCACACTTCACTTGTGCATCAGGTTTGCACGAATTCCCTCCAAAACGCATCATTCACTCTTACTTTGGATCCCATTCGCTTCTCCTATAAATACATGAACTATCCCATTCATTTCCCCAATCTTGGATAGCCAGAATCACCCTGCCAAACTTGTTTCATAACTCATAATTCAGTAACTTCAAAATCCATTCTCGAGCCTTTTTCAATCCAATTTTTCCATCAATTCACCTTTCTTGATCTTTCTTGAAGTTAACCACATAATTACATTCAAGAATTGTGCCATATACTGCTCCATAGAAGTCCAGTTTCAGAGCTCTGCAACTCAACTTCAATAGGTAGATTCCTCCATCAATTCTTCAAAACTCTGATATCATTGTGTTCCTCTCATTGCCTTGGTTCTAGTTACAACACTTACCTTTTACTGGAAACACGTTTTGACCATGAAAATTCAAATCCCTTTTCAAAACTTTCCTTCCAAATTGCTTGAGCTAAAGTTTATATAAATTTGGCGCGAGGGTGTGGTTGTCTTCGTCTTGAAGAGACGAAGCGAATGGCATAAGTCCGAGCTTCTGATTTTACAGTTTGAGAGACCTGCAATTCGTGATGGCTGGAGGTTGAAGATGACCAACGTGTCATCTTCCAACCAATAAAGGCGTGCCATCTGATTTTTTCAAATTTTGATTTAATTAATGATTCTGTACATTATTCACTAATGACCATGATATGCACAGCGCGCCAAATCCCTTGGATTTGATTACTAACGTGTTTTGACTCTCATCCAATGGTCCACATATTTTACTTTTATTTTCTTTTTCTGATTTTTATATTTTAATTGTTTTAAATTTCAAAAAATCATAGAAAATTCATTTTTTGTCCAAAAAATCTGAAAAAATAATGAAAAATATTTTTGATTATTCTCTTTCTGATTTTTATTTTTTCACAATTTTATTTTGTGTTTTGATATTTTTTATAAATTTTACACTTATTTGATTTGTTTTAAATGTTTAAAAATACTTTTATACATTTTTAAATTCTGAAAAAATTATGGAATGATCCAATGACATTGTGACAAATATTGGTGACCTTATTTTATTTTTGTTTCTGACTTTACTATTGTCGTACCCCAAATTTTCCCTATCTCTTTTATTCTTGTCTGGCTTTGAACTTTGCATTCCATTTGCATCATTTTATTACTCAGTCATTTGCATATCCCACATCTCATGGGATCAGGCGCTTTGGTTTGAAGTATTAGGGATGCGCCCTCTTTTTGTCTAATCTTGTTTTGAGGTTTTCTTATCAGGTAAAAAGGAAGCACATCTGGTTCTCGATTAGCGGATTATGGAATGAATTTTGTCATCACGTTGCAAGGTTGGTTCTCGCTCAAATTTATCAGAGCCTGGATTAGGGTTTATTTCCCTATGTGTGCTGGTCAAGAGGCTAGGGTTTCGAGTTTTTGTGAAGATTTTTCTGTCGCCTGCCTCGAGGGTGGCTCAAAGCTCAGTGTATTAGGCCTTTCTCACAAGGATTCTCAGGGTTTAAGTTTGCACAAGTGAATTGGGATCTTCCAGTACCAAAATTAAAAGGAAACTGTCAAAAAGGGAGAAAACAAATAAGAATATTATTTTGACAAAATTGGAGAAATACAAGTGCTCTTCGTTTCAGCTCTTTCGATTGGCCTTTAGGCCTCTTTCGATCAGCATCCTTCAATTGACTCCTGGCCTCCTTCGATCGCTCAAAATGGATGCTAGCATGCCTCTTTCGCATGGGCGTGTGACTTTTTGTTGCAGGCTTTGTTTGTGACTTTTGCTGCCTACATTGCTTGCCTTGAAAACCATGTTTGCTGGCCACAAGTTCCCCCTGCAAGGCAAAAACCCCTTTGATGATGTCCTTCGATCCAGGAGGAAAAAGCCTCTCTTTTTCCCTCTTTCGATCACACATCCTACCATTGCACGCCTTTTTCATTTGGGGGAGTGACTTCTCCAACTTTGCAAGTTTCGATTGAGCCTTCCATCCCTGGCACACATCCTTCGCTTGAGGGTGTGAATCCTTGGGCACAAGTGTTTTGTAATTCTTTCGTTTGGACATATATCCCCTTTGTAGGTAAATTTGAGTGGGAAGGATTTCCTGTTAGAAATGGCCTGTTCCAAGCATACAAACTCTTCACTATGTCATTGCCTCAGGGGAAGAAAGCATTTTGGTGGCGCATTCGAAGAGCTTTGTTAGGCATGTTTGGATGTCCTCATTCAAAGGACATATATTACTAATCCATCCCAAGAGCATTAATTTGGCCCATTCGAAGGATTGTCTAGGGAAGTCATTCGAACGTCACTTCGATTGAAAAAAGGAGATGGATACTGAAAGTCTGGTCGAAAGGTGGGTCTAGGGAGTCAAGACAAAAGGACGAGAGGCCAAAGGCATTTTTCGACCAAGTCACATGCGCTGCCAGGCTCGGGCCTGATTCACTGGCCACAACACTCCAAAAACCTGCTGTTGCTGCTCCAAAACCTGTTGTTGCTGCTCCAAAACCTGCTGTAAGATGCCAAAACAAAACAGAAAAACCTGCATCATAACAGTCCAGAGATTACACAAAATTAGAATAAAACAAACTGTGTTTGATAAAGCAAAATAACAGAGTTATAGTTTTGGTTTGTTCTGATCCAAGTTTCAACTCATTTTCCCTCTCTTTTTTTCATTCTCCTCCTCTATATAACAGTGGTATCAACGAAAGGAAAGGAGAGAGAAGATAGCAGAAAAAACACATAAAAGAACAAAGAGGAAAACTCAGAAGAAGCACTGTAAAAAATCTCTCTGTAAAAAAATTTCGCTGAACTTCCTCCAAATCCACAAACACATCATCTCATCCTTTATATTTCAACTGTAAGAGTACCATCACCATACACAATAACACTTTTACATCTCTCTGTTTATGCAATATTCAAAACACAATAAAACTCTCAAGTTCATCAACACTTGAGAAATAAAAAATAAAAAAACAAAATCCCAAACACTTATCCCCTTAGAATCTGAAACATCCCTATACCTTGTTACCCTTCGAATCCAGTAGGAAGAACCTCACACTTGTTCTTATCTTTCGAATCCAGTATCAAAGACATAACCCCTGGTTCTCCCTTCGAATCCAGAAGCATTCAAGGAAACCACTTAAAGGCCCAGCACACGTTCCAGCCTCAAGCAAGGTAAGTCATTCTTAACCTTGAACCCTTCATTTCTAGCATAACATGTAAATAAGCTTCCTTTTCATTTCAAATATATACGTAGTGTTTGTTACCTTTTCGTTTTCACTCTTTAGTTTGTTTTTATTGCTTCTCCTTTTGGTTTGGTTCTTTGGTTGGTTACAGATGCTTTAAGAACTAACCTGGCCCTGAGGTAATGATAGCATGGCCTTAGGCCATGTTGCTATTTAATATCTCAAACGAAATAAACAGGAAACAGGAATATGAAACGAAGCCTCAGGCTTCCTCACTGACTCCAGGCCCAATCGAAGGAGGCAGAAAGGCATATTGCATCTTATACTGGTTCCAGGCCCTAGTCGAAGGATACAACTTGCTGCTGCCTTTGCCCAATCAAAGGGCAGGACCTCACCCTTGCCAAAGCCCAATCAAAGGCCATGACCTCACTGGTGTGAACTCCCAGTCGAAGGATACAACTTGCTGCTGCCAAAGCCCAATCGAAGGCCATGACCTCACTGGTGCGAACTCCTAGTCGAAGGATACAACTTGCTGCTGCCTTTGCCCAATCAAAGGACAGGACCTCGCCCTTGCCAAAGCCCAATCGAAGGCCATGACCTCACTGGTTCGAACTCCCAATCGAAGGAGGCCAACATAATGCAAATCGAAGGCTTCTTCCCCCCAATCGAAAGATACTCATTTTTCTTACTTTTATCTTTTTTTCTTCATATTTTTTATGCCTTTTGATATGGTTGTAATAGCGTAGGATTTTATCTTTCTGCATTTTATTTACTTTGTACAAATGCTAGTAATTAGGCGTGTATGGAAAGATAAAATCAACAACCAAACAAACCAAAAATATCCAAAAACACTCTTTAATAATTACTTGAATTTACTTTAAAACATGCAAAAACACTCAACAAATCAAAACTCCCCCCCAAGGGCATGTTATCTCCGTTCTACCGCGATACCGGCCGTGCCTATTGCTAGAATGCGTGCGTTAACGTCGCCCACTAAAAAACACAAACAAACCAACCATTTTCTAAGAGGAACTACAATGTTCTGATTCCTTCATTGGATACGTAGGCAAAGGGTCGCGAAACCCTCACGAACGCAATAATCAAAAACCATTCATTTCCCTTTTAGCAAGCATAGTTGTAAATAAACACATCCTTTAAGACAAACAAACAAAATGGATCCCGTTGAGTACAACGGATGTGAGGGGTGCTAATACCTTCCCCTCGCATAACCGACTCTCTTACCCCTTCTCTTGGTCGCAAGACCATCTTATCCATTCCCTTGTGGTTTTATCGATATTTCCCCTTCCTTCGGGATAAATAAAGTTCGGTGGCAGCTCTGTGTTTTCTTCCGGTGGTTTCAACTATTTTTTACCATTTTTTATTTATTTTACCCATTTATTTTAATCTTAAAAATAGTTTCTGACTTTAAAAAATTACCAAAAAATTTGTAAAATTAGCTGAGCCTTTTTCTGATTTTTCTATGGTCTCACTTTTTAGTTCTTGATTAATTTGAACATAGTTGATTTTTTTCTCTTTAGTTTCTATTTTTAAACATTATTTTTAATCCCTTTTGTGTATATTAAAATGTGATATTATTTTGTGACTATTTTCTGGCTGATCTTGGGTTAGATTTTGGATCATGAACTTTATTAATATCATTGGATCCATGGTGTTGAGTTTAACTCCACAAAAATGGATGAATGATTTTAATAATAGTTTGATTAAAATTTAATTCAAATGTGGTTTGTATATTTTCCCCCCATCCCTCTTCATCTCATCCCTTTCTTATTGCACTAGATGTTGTTGGAGCATGATCTCTATATCATGTCTCAAAACAAATGGTGCATAAATTTCTATTGACCGACCACAAAATAGGTGTGACTTCTATATAAGTCCACTTACGATTGCTTAACATAGCGCAAAATTTTGTCCCGATTCGAATAAATGATCACTCGTGGCCCAAACTTATGATTGCAAGCCCAAGTATGTTAACTTGATCTCTTTGATCCAATAACCTTGAGATTTATTGTGTGGAGGCTTTGGTCTTACCAATCCCCTAATGGATCTATAACACCTTTGGTCAACGCGGATCACTTAAACATCGTTGATCATTAAATGGTACTTGTGAGAATTCCAAATGGATGATATACTTGACAAAAAGCAAATGCAACTTGTTGTGGGGAGGCTTTGGTTCTACCAGTCCTCTAATGAGTTACAAATGCAAGCTTTAAGATGGTCATCCAACTAACCACTAATTATTGACTTGTCTTACCTTATGCTCTTATTCTTTTTTATGCTTTATGTACCATTTACTTTTAGCATTTACATTTCATGCCTATTTTCATCTTTGCTCATTTGAGCATTTACTTTCTTGCCATTTTTACTTTGCTCACTTGAGCTTTTATTTTCCTTTCTTAAGATACTTAATAATCAACATAAACCCTAAAAAATCTTTAATGGTACTTGGACTATTTGATTACTATCCTTGGCATTATGGAGCATGATACTTTTCTTAGACTTAAGATTAGAAACCTTGGCCTATCTTAGAGACCTTGTGATCTTATCTGATTATTCTATCTGGAGTTCTTGAGGTTTACCTCAGGATATTGGGTTGCTTGTTTATTTTTGTGTGCAGGTTTTTATGATTACACCCTTTGTTTGTAATCTGGAATTCACCCGTATACAGCCGTTACTCTGCCCAATTTTTGTGAAGACTTAATACACTTGAAGTTTGGTTCTCTCAAGAGGTCTAGTATTTTTTTGCTTGATTGGTTCCAATCCAAGGAATGAGAATTCTATCTTGGCTCATAATATCAAGTATTGGCTTCTTGTTGGTTAGATGGTTCTTATCCCTAGCTTTTACCTTATGCTTTAGGATAGTCCCTTCTTCTTCTCCCATCTTCTTTAATTTCAAAAATATTCTTCCCCCTTTTGAAAACTCTTCTTGTTTTTGAACTTGAAACCACTTTCATAATAAACTTGGACTTATGTCCATGCATTTTCAAAACATTTTTCATAAATAAATTCCAATCAACTTAATAATACCTTAACATTTTTTGTGAGAAGATTAAAAGTCAATCAATCTCATTTAAAACCATTTTGCCACTTTGGCTTTTATCTTTAAACTTTTCTCGAAAAGGTTGAACTCTTGTCAATCCTTGTAGTGATGCAAACAACTATACTTCTACAATATGTAGTGAAGAGAGATATTTTCCACTTGGGTGTTGAGTGAGGCATTGTTGATTTTAAAATCCAAGCCATATCCTCCACTTTGAGATGATGAAAATTCTTCTTTCTCATGATTGTGGGTAGTAGGCATGTTTTCCACACGGACAATGACGATGGTGTTTTATCTCATAAAATTAACCAACACATTTATGTTTTAAATTTTTAAAAGAGGAACTACGTGTACCCTGATCCCCTATTGCATGAAAAGGTGGTACATAGGCACTAAAGGTTCGCAACCTCGGCGAGTGCAAAAATTATAAAATAAATATATTTCTTTCCTCACCTCCACCATCCATTTTTTTATATATAGAACATTTTTTTATATAGCCAAAATATAGATATTTTACAAAGAGGCTCCTGCGGAGTACCGTAGATGTTTAAGGTGCTAATATCTTCCCTTTGCATAACCAACCCCCTTACCTTGAATATTTCCCCCTCTTTTGGGTTATTCTCTCTTTTCCCATTCCTTTGGAAACAATAAAGTGTGGTGGCGATTTTTATTTTGATTTGTATAAAGTCTAGTCAATCCAATGGCTTAGTCTTAAACATTTCTACCGCTACAGAAAAATGGAGACTTCACTGGGGAAAGATTTACCTATTGCTGGTCCATCCCTAAGTGGGTTAAGCCTATCTTTGTTTATATCTGTATATGTGATATTACTGTTTTTTATGTGTTATATGTTGTATATATGTTTGTCTAGATTTTCCTTGTTTTCAGGGTGCTTGGTGATTACTCATAAGTCCTATACCCGGACTTGGGCAAACTTTAAGATAGGACGGACGATATAGTCATGTTAACTTTGAGGGAGTAATCCCAAAAAAGAAGGCATGAGATCCCCCACTCAGTGGAGGCTCCTTTGACTGTAGTGTCATTTACTGAGTAATCGGGAAGACGTACTGCTTTCGACCTGGGAGTCTGCTGAAACTGAGGACCGTAGAATACCAAACCCATCTTGGCCTTTTAGGTGTAGTGCGGAAGCTATGACGGAGTAATCCAGAAATAGTTGTCATGCGATACTATTCTCGGACGAGTCTTTCTTGAGAATATTACTAATTACCGAGTTAATCGGGAAGTTGGTAATATCCGAAGGAAGGATGTAGACTCTGAGAACCTCTAGAACCTTGTTCGGCAGGTGATAAATTTTAGACTAATACCTTATGGAAAGTACCTTCGACCTCATTCTCGTGACGTTGAACCTATGAACCCTATATGTGTGATCTTGTGTGTGATTGCTGCATCATGCATCCATGCACTCATAAGAATCTTTTGAAGAAACCATATTTCAAGGGACTTAGAGGTTGACCATTTGTAAATATCTCAGGTACTTTCTAACCATGGATTCTGGAAAGAGAAAGACCGTGAAATACAGTTTCAAGGATCCCAAGATAGATGAGTTGATCAGTCTAATTCCCGAGATCGAGTGTTCTGCAGACTTTCGGAAGAAGTATGGATCCACTATTCCTCTCATGAAGCTGAAGATGAAGGAGGGTGTTCTCTCAACTTTGGTCCAGTTCTATGATCCGATGTATCATTGCTTTACTTTTCCCGAATATCAGTTGATTCCTACACTGCAGGAGTATTCTTATCTATTGGATTTACCTGTTACCGATCGTGTTCCTTTTACTAGTTTGGAGGGTGAGCCAAAACCACATGAGATTGCTGCTTTGATTCACCTGGGGAAGTCTGAGGTGGAAGCCCATATGACTACCAAAGGAGGAATTAGAGGATTACCAGCTCAGTTCTTATTAGAGAAAGCTCGTTACTTTGCCAAGATGAAGAGTACAATTGCTTTTAAGGCCATCTTCGCTTTACTTGCTTACGGATTGTTCTTATTTCCTAATGTGGACAAGTTTGTTGACATTAATGCTACCAGGATCTTCATGATTGGAGACCCAGTTCCTACATTATTGGGAGATGCTTATTACTCTATTCATCTTCATAATTCTTATCATGGGGGGATGATTATCTGTTGCACGCCTCTGTTATACCAGTGGTTTATCTCTCATATGCCTTAGTCTGATGCTTTTTGGGATGTCAAGAAGGAACCCCATTGGGCTCCTAAGATCATGGAACTTACTCACTCAGACATTGATTGGTATCATCGAGCTTACTAGGATATAGAGATTATTGACAGTTGTGGTAGTTTCCCTAATGTACCTCTTCTTGGTATAAAGGGAGGAATTAACTATAACCCTGTTCTTGCATGGCGACAACTTGGTTATCCTATGAGGGATAAACCGAATAACATTCATTTAAGTAGTTTCTTTCTGAAGGGAGAAGAAGACCATATGGAAGCCAGGGAGCAGATTGCGAAGGCCTGGCGTCACATTCATAAGGAGAGTAGGAACGATTTGGTACCTAGGGGTGCTGTTTCTTTGGAGCCATATCTTTAGTGGGTTCGATCGAGAGCCATTCAGTTAAAGATGTCGTATACTCGGGAGGCACCCATGCCTGATCTATTTGTGAAGACCACTCCTCCCTTATTAGATGATCTAGAAAAGCTGCAACTTGCTTTGGTCAGGATGCAACAGGAAAATGATGCTTGGAAGAACAAGTTCCAAACTTTAGAGAGTTTCTACAGAGCAGACCTAAAGGAGAAAGACAACTTGATTGAGATCCTTGAGAGTCGAGTGGTAGAGTCTATGGAGAGGCAAGGGGATTTATTTTCTCCTAAGACTCAATCAGGTGTTGATCACTCCCTTCCTGATTCAGATGATTGGAAGGAGGTTGCCATCAGACATGTGGAAGAAAACCAGAGGTTGAAGGCTCAGATTACCAGACTCACGGGGAAGCGCCAGCGTAGAGAGTGATCTCCATCAGTTTTATTTCTCAGGGTTTCAGATTTTATTTTCATCTTGGACTTGGGATCATTGAAACATGTAGTCCATTTTGAAGATATTATAATAAACTTTTCAGTATTTCAAATGCATTATTACTTTGATGTTTGCAATATGTCTATAAATCTATAAATCCCTTGAAATATTAAATAACAAAGTAAAAATAATCATGTGCATTACATATCATGCATCATATTGCAATATTTCTTGCATTTGTTATGCATATCCAGGTGTCTTACCAAGCTTCTTTACTTCGTTCAGCAAGATGAGTCATCACTATAATACTCGGGCTAATTTCAAAAATAAGATGGACAACTTAGAACAAGAGAATCGCGAGCTGCGCGAGGAAGTTTCTGCTTTGAAGGCTGGCATGGCCAATCGGACTACTCTGATGGAAGCTCTGGTGGCTACTCAAAATCATCCACTGAGTGTTCAACCTCAACCAATGAAGGCAACTACTGAAGCTTCGACTATTCCCGTATATGCTACTCTAGTTGTTGTTCAGAATCGCATACCCCAAGGATATCCATCGGGATTGCCAGAGAATTTTGCACTTGAAGGTTTCAATCTTGGTACTCAAGATACTCTGGTGGTTCAGACTATTGTTACTCCGGTACCTCCTTGTTGTACCCCAAAATTTTCCCTCTCATATTTCTAAAAAAAAAAAAACATTGCAAGAAAAATCTCCAAGTGGCTCAAGGTTGCTCAAGAGTTGGTCAGACATGCTATCTCCTAAGGCAGTCTATCCCAAATTAGGGTTTTGTGTTGAATCAAAATATTTGAGTCCAAATTACCTCAAGTGATCCCCTATGTCCTAATATTCTCTCAAGATCGTCCATGTCAAATTTCAAGCCTTGCAGAGGAAGTTTGCTCAGTCAATTGCTCAAAGGTCCAAAAATCGACTGTGCTAGGGCAAAAGTCAACTGTGACCTATATACAGTCAAACTTCAAGATTTTTTGTCAACATTCTCATTTTGAAGTATATTTCATCATTTTATCAAGGTTTGATCATGATTCATCAAGGATTTCTCAAAATTCATCAAGATTCAAAAGTTGCTAAATTAGGGTTTTGTAGAAAAGTCAACCCAACTTTGACCAAGCATAACTTTCTCATACTTTATGATAAATGACCCATCCAAAGCTAATTTTGAAGAAGATTAAATTATCTACAATCCATCTTCATACCCCAAGTTCAAAAAATGCACTCACAAGAAGTTATGAATTTGGACATTATAGGTCATTTTTGAAAGTCAACAAAAACACCTTTGTTTAAAAAGCTTCTAACTTGAGCATGGAATATCAAAATGAGATGAGACAAAAAGGGTTGGTTATAGGACATCTCAAGCTTTCTAAAAAGTCAAATAACACCTCTAAAAGTTCAAAATTTAAGAAGTTATGCATTGTTGAAGTTGGACTTTTTTGCAAAATTGCCAAAAGTCAACTATCCCCAAAACTTCAAATTTTGCCAAATGGGCCCATTCTTTTTCACTTGTTTGGAGTTTGCATTATCTCCCACGTGCCCCAACTTCAGACATGTGCCCATATCTCATTTTTATTATTTAATTTGATTTTTATTTGAATTTATTCATTTTTAATCAAATAAAATCATATAAAATCCAAGGCATTGATAACTCATGATTTTCTGGTTGTTTTAGGCTTTGATCACAACTAGCATTGCAATAAAATTCGTGTCAAAGTAATTATGCACAAGAAGATATGATTTGGATTAAATTTGGCAAGTTTGTAAAAGAAAATCAAATCAAATATCAAAGCTTTAATGGAGAGAGTTTTGGGCCAAGTTTTTCACCCTAATCCAATGTACCATACATAAGCAAGCCAAGGACACGAAAATCGGGGTTGGCAATCACTTGTAGAAGCAGAACAAAAAACTTGCAAAATCACAAAAAAGTTGGAGATCGAAATCAAAGTTAGAGGCGTTTTCAGGACTTGAGACGTATCCCAATCGATTGCTGGCTATCTCCACAAGCTAACTCGATCCAAACCAAGCATTCTCAGGCCCCCATACGCACTGTAAGTCTCACGTAAGACCGCCCTATTCTTGTTTTCGATTCGCATGATCCTGGCATCCATTGAGTAAACTAATAGCATATTTGTGATCACAAGAACATTTGCAAACCTTTGGCATCATTTAATTTCATTTATCTAACATGTATTGCAAACCACCATAGCTAGGGTTTCTTGGACGTTTTTGGGAGTTTTTGTTTCAGGTAAAATTGAGATACATGATGGACATGGTTGTGATCAGGAGGTCATGACGAGTTCAACCATGTTCTTAGATTGTGTTTATATGGCCTGAGGACGATTTTAGGAAGAAGCTGTGCATTTAGCTGCGGATGAAAATCCGCAGGTGATATTTACAGGTTTGAGGAAGGGGATGAAGAGCTGGCGTCCATCCATTGGCCAGTTCAAATATAGCGCGCGTTTTTATTTTTTCTGACCATTAAATTTCGTTTTATTATATTATTATTAATTTGTATTAATATAACAAACAAAACAGCATGGCGTGGTGGCAAGCGAACATTGTATTCTCCTTCAGGACCTGGGTTCGAATCCCAGGTCCCCCTCTTTCTCAATATTACTATTTTTTAGGTTATCACATGCGCGCAGGGGCCAGATCCATACCATACTCCCTCATCAATCCAAACGTCAGATGGCCAAAGGGCCAGATCTGGTGGTCCATGTTGGAGGTCCACCAAGAGCCAAGTCAATGCGCCCACACTGGATCCCAGATGGTCAAACGAGCCAACACTATTGGGCCTACAAAAATGACTTTCAGCACCTCCAAAAAAAAAGGCCCATCTCTTTCTTTTCATTATATTTTCTCTTTTTAATTTAGTTATTCTATTTAATTTCAATTAATTACTAACCAATCTTTTTTTTCCTTTTATCAAATAAAATCACAAAAATACTTTTTTTTATCCAATCAAATTTTAAAAATTTTATTTTTATTAATAAAATTTATTAATTAATTAGGATATTAATTAGGAAACTTTGGTTTATTTTGTAAATATTTAAAATTAATTAGACTTAATTAGGTTTTAACTACTAATTTAATTATTTTATTTTTCTTTTTTAAAATAACAAAAACCCAAAAACATGTCATTAATTTATTTTTCATTAATTAATTAATTTAATTTAATTTAGTTATTTAATTTAGGATTTAATTTCTTTCCTTAAATAAAAACAACAAAAAGATGGCATTTTCTTTAACCAAGAGGGTCAAAACCCTAATCTTAGATCCGATTTAATTTCACGTCGCGCTTTATTTTTCTTTATCCAATTATGTATCTGCTTCCAGATTGTAATAGTTAAATAGGACATTTAATTTTTTTTACCTCTTTATTTTATTTTCAAAGGGTTGCTTTTGGCGATGTAAATACCCGACGCCTTGTAATTTAATTGCCGCACCTTTAATTTCTGCAAATTATAACTGCTAGATGTTTGATAATAGGGTTTGCATGACAAGACTGAATGTTAAATCTTAAAATCAAATTAGTCCACCCTTAACATGTGCAAAGATAAAAATAACTGAAAATGACACACTCGCACATGCGCACTTTTAGGGTACACCCCACTCGGTTGCCTTCGTACACGGCAATTGAGTATAGGTCGTTTTAGAGGTCGTCCTCTTGTCTAAAAGATCATATTCGCCTCGAAATGGTTGCCTCAGATATTGTTGCCTCAAACAAATGATCTAAGACATTAGGGTTACCGCTAAGGCTTCCTAACATTGCTTTGGTGACCGTATGTCCCTCATTCAAATTGACCCTCAAACTCCAACGATGATGCTACCTACTCATTAATAGTGGGATAGCATTGTCTAAAGGAAATTAGCATATAATGATTCCTTTTTCGAGTAGGTAGATAGTTCTTAGATACTTGTTCAATCAAAACAAAACAAGTTTTTCGCACTTACACTCCTTTTCAAACAAAGTTTTCAAAAAAACTTTGTTGTACCCCAAAATTTTCCCTCTCATATTTCCCAAGACATGGCAAGAATAGTCTCCAAGTTGCTCAAGAGTTGGACAGTCAAGTCATCTCCTAAGGCAGTCAATCTCAAATTAGGGTTTTGTGTTGCATCAAGGTCCTTACATCCAAATGACCTCAAGTGATCCCCAATGTCCTAAAATGTTCTCAAGCTCATCCATGTCAAATTTCAAGCCTTGCAGAGGAAGTTTGGTCAGTCAATTACTCAACAGGCCCAAAAATTGATTGTGCTAGGGCAAAAGTCAACTGTGACCTAAATACAGTCAAACTTCAAGATTTTTTGTCAACATTCTCATTTTGAAGGATATTTCATCATTTGATCAAGGGTTGATCATGATTCATCAAGGATTGCTCAAAATTCATTAAGACTCAAAAGTTGCTAAATTAGGGTTTTGTAGGAAAAGTCAACTCAACTTTGACCAAGCATAACTTTCTCATACTTTATGAGAAATGACCAATCCAAAGCTCATTTTGAGGAGGATGCAATTTCCTACAATCCATATTCATTCCCCAAGATCAAGAAATGCACTCACAAAAAGTTACAAATTTGGACATTATAGGTCATTTTTGAAAGTCAACAAAAACACCTCTTTTGCCAAAGCTTATAACTTGCGCATGGAATAACAAAATGATATGAGACCAAAAGGGTTGGTTATAGGACATCTCAAGGTTTCTAAAAAGTCCAATAACACCTCCAAAAGTTCAAAATTGAAGAAGTTGGGCATTTTTCTAAAATTGCCAAAAGTCAACTATCCCCAAAACTTCAAATTTTGTCAAATTGGCCCACTTTTTTCCACTTGATTTGATCTTGTCATACTACACACGTGTCCTAGCTTCAGCCTTGTGTCCATTTATTAATTTTTCTATTTTATTTGATTTTTATTGAATTAATTCATTTTAAATCAATTTAAATCTAAATAAAATCTAAATATTGATGACTTAGGATCTTTTTGATTGATATAGGTCTTAATTGTCATCATGGACATGATCAAATCCGAATCAAGCCATATCATGAACAAAATATGGAATTTGGAAAATTTTGGAAGGTTTTTCATGGAGGATTAAATCAAATCCTAAAACATCAATGCACAAAGATTGAGTCCACAAATGTTAACCTAATCCAATGCTCATTACATATACAAGCTAAAGAGGCACGAATTAGGGGGGAGAGGCTTCTAAATCAGAAGAACCAAACTTGAGAAAATTGCAAAAAAACTTGAAACTGAAATCCGTCTTAGAGGTGCTTTCAACACAAAATCTCTACACTATCCTCTTGCTGGACATCCACTGAGTCGAAAGCAATCAAAAGCAAGCTCCCATACCCCTTCAATCGCGCTGTAAGTCCCTCTGAAAACCGCTTGGCATTTGAAATCGCATATCATTATTCCTGCACTTTCTTGGCAAAATCTTTACACAATCATGCTTATCGTTCCATTTAGAAGCTTTTTGCATTATTTAATTGTGTTTATATGACCTGTAAATGCCATACCCGAATCTAGGGTTCTTGTTTCTTGTTTTTGGGCGTTTTAGTTTCAGGAAAAATCAATGCAAATAATGGACATAGGCATGTTCAGGAGGGAGAGACGAGCATGACTGTGGTCTCAGAATTCGTTTTAATGGCCTAGAACTCTTTTTAGGATGGACCTATGGATTTAGCTGCGGATACAAATCCGCAGGTAAATATCCAGGGTTCAGTGGAGAAGACGAAGACGTGTCCTTTTCCAACCAGCCCATTCAAAAACTTCGCGCGTGTTTTTTGTATTGCTGGCATATTGTTGTTGTTTCACATATAATATTCTTTGTTTATTACACTAACAATTAACAGGTGTTTGTTGAGTGGCAAGGACATATGCTTGGTGACTAACAGGACCTGGGTTCGAATCCCAGGTCCCCATATTATTTGTTGCATTTTCCAGCCAAGTGATTCCATGCAATGTCAAAAGCGTAGCATATCATGTGTCCTCATCCAGATGCTTGCCAAATGGCCCTAGGCCAGATCTGGTGGCCAAGATTGAACGTGCACCGTATGCCAAAGTCAATGTGCACGCGTGGAATTGCAAAAGTCAGCGCATGCTTGCACTATTGGGCCCTCTGAGTTGCTATCCAAACCTCCAAATGGGCCCAATAAATATATTTTATTAATTATTTAATTATTAAAATTAAATTCAGCACTTTATTTTATTAATAAATATTAATTGAATTAATTTAGTTTTAATTAGGTATGACTTTTAATATTTTTGTAATAATTAAAATTAATGTAGATAATTAGGCTTTTACTAACTTTAAATCAAATTTATTTTATTTCTTTAAATATCCAAAAATCCAAAAATATCTTTTTTCTAATTAATTAATTAATTTATTTAATTAACTTAGTTTATTTCCTTTTAATTCAAAAAATAACAAAAAAATGCTTTCTTTCAAAAAGGGTCAAAACCCTAAAAAATGCGCCCGATTTAATTTTCCTGCATGCGATCCATTTATGATATTAATGTAATTGTTTCCCGGAATGTAATAGTTTTAATAGGACTTTAACTTATTTTATCACTTTATTTTACTTTCTGCATTTTAATTTCAAGGGTTGTTTTTGGCGATGTAAATACCCGACGCCTTGTAATAGTTAGATTTAATTTTCCACAATTTAATTTCCGCAACTTATAAATTGTTAGATGTTTGATAATAGGGAATGCATGACAAGATCGAATGTTTAAACCTAAAATCAACATAGATAACCATTGACATGTACAAAGACAAATTAACTGAAAATAACACACTCGCACATGCGCACTCTTAGGGCACACCTCACTTGGTTGCCTTCGAACGTGGTCATTGAGTATAGGAAGTTTTAGAGGTCGCCCTCTTGTCCAAAGATCATAGTTGCCTCGAAACAGTTGCCTCGGAAATATGACCTAAGACATTAGGGTTACCGCTAAGGCGTCCTAACATTTCTTTAGTGACCACACGTCCCTTAATTGAATTGACCCTTAAACTCCAACTACGGTGCTACCTACTCATCAATAGTGGGGTAGCATTGTCTAAAGGACATTAGTACAGATTGATTCTTTTTTCGAGTAGGTAGATGGTTCTTAAGTACTTGCTCTCTCAAAACAAAATAAAACTTTTTGCACTTACACCTTTTTCAAATAAAAACTTCTTTCAAACCCACAAACACAAAGAAAAGCAAATTTTGAAAACACTTTGAGCAAGTACCTAAGAGCCCGTGGATAACCACAGATAGAAAGGGTGCTAACATCTTCCCTTTATATAATCTACCCCCCGAACCCGAGAAACATCTCGAAAAAGGAATTTTTATGTGCTTTTTTCCTTTCCTTGTTGGATAAAATAAAAGACGGTGGCGACTCTTGCTTACCGCGACATTTTGCGAAAATAAACGGAAAACGCGAACCAGCATTCCAAAAAACAGACAGTTCTTTCCCACCGTATCACAAAACTGGCGACTCTGCTGGGGAATATTAATAAGTGGGGTGTACCTTAGGATTAGATCATTGTGTTTTCAATTGTATGATTTGTATGATTTATATTTTTGGGCTTGTATCGGAGTTACTATAGATCCTAACCGGGATCTGGGGATACCCTTTAGGTAAGTAGCAATAAACTGTGAGGGAACTGTACAGCGTAGACCGATACGGTTGAAGCAGTAGCTACGTTGGTGTGGCACTTTAGATTGTACCGATATCCCTTGTGTTGGAACGAGGAGAATATGGGTCATCTAAGGGGTCATTAAGCACCAACTGACCTTAGAACCTTTAAATTGACCAACTTGGCCATAGAACAGTAGCAGTATGCTACGCTCATTGAGACTAAACTCTCGTGATGATTCCGGCTGCAAGAAAAGGTTTCTAAACTGGAATTATGACCGATTGAGGGTAGTCAGTGATATTGAGATCCTCTAGAACCCGGTTACTATTTTTTAGGATAGGTTTAAACCAACTGAACTGAAAGAGGGTAGTACATAAGCTCCTTGCCAGCCTGAAATCTAAGGGCTCTTTGTGTGACTTGTGTGCCTTTACCATGTTTGCTGTTTGTGGATACTTGTGGTGTGCCTTCTATCATGACATCATGACATCATAACATTGCATACATCTTGCATTGGACTAACCTATTTTAAAGACAGGAGGGATTCATCTTTGTTCTGTTTTGTAGGTCATGATGCCTATGCGTAAGAATACCATCCGGATCAACTTTGTTCAGGTTCCCACCTTGCTTAAAGATTTGATTGCAAAGATACCTGATACTACTTCCTTCCTCAGAAGACATGGTTATCTTATCAGTTTGGTCACCTCCAAATTGGACGAGCCAATGATGAGTGTTTTGGTTCAGTTCTATGATCCATTGTACCATTGCTTTACTTTTCAAGACTACCAATTGGTTCCCACCTTAGAAGAGTTCTCTGATCCGCTCGGTATCTCTATTCTGGAGCAGACCCCGTTTACTGGTTGGGAGAAGATTCTTAGGCCAAAATAAATTGCTTCAGCCCTTCATATGACCAAAGATGATGTAATGGCTAATTGGGAGACTAGAAGTGGAGCAAAGGGCTTTCTGACTAAGTTCTTGGTTGGTAAAGCTAACTATTTCTAGGATAGTTTAGACTTCAAGGCATTCGAGGATATTCTGGCTCTTCTGATATATGGCTTGGTATTGTTTCCGAACTCTGACTCCTTTGTTTATGTGAATGCGGTAAAAATCTTCATCTCTCGCAATCCTGTACCCACTCTCTTGGGTGACATCCTTCATCAACTTTATGCTCATACTGCCCAAAAGCGGGGGACCTTGATGTGCTGTTCTCCTTTATTAGCGAGGTGGTTTATTTCGCACCTCCCCAAATCAGTGCTGAAGAATAAAGAAGGCATGGGTTGGGCCTATAGGGTTATGTCTCTGTCGCATAATGATATCATCTGGACTCTCAAGGGTATGGACGAGGTGGCTATTATTGATTGTTGTGGGGAGTACCCCAATGTTCCATTGATAGGAACCCATGGAGGAATTTCTTACAACCCGTGCTTGGCCTTACGTCAGTTTGGGCGTGCCAGAAGAGAAGGACCTCATGAGCTGCTAATGCCTAGTATCATCTTTGATTTTCAAGGGGATAGCGGCGAACAACGTCGCAGATTCATAAAGGCCTGGGATAGAGTTCACAGATCTGATCCACACGAGCTGGGTCCAAAGACTTCACTTCCAATGGAGCCATATCTCAGATGGGTCCGTATCCGTGCCTAAAAGCTGGGTATGACGTATGAAGCCGTCTGGCCTATCATTGTTGAGATTGCTAATGAAGAAGGGGTTCTTCCGACCATACTCCATCCTTACATGCCCATTGATATTGGGGCACTGAAGAGGTCTTGGATGCAGCTGAGAGAGGAACGGGATGCTTACCGAGAGAAGTTCAACGAGCAAGAACAGAAGATCCAGAGGTTGACTAGGCAGTTGGAGAACGAGCGGATTCTCAATGACTATGTCCGCACCGAGAAGAAGAGACCATGGGAGCATTGATAGTCCTTTGATTATTTCCTTTCCAATTTTTATTTACTTTTCAGTATTTCCATTCTTGTAACGCCTTAAGGGCAATCAGTTAAACAATTTGAATTTCAAAGTTTATCTAATAAAGTGTGTTTCATTTCTTTTTTTACAAATTTGAATCTCCCAATTGTCTTTGAAATCATAAATCATACGCATTTCATCCCATGCACTTCATAACAGGTACTCATTACAGGTCTCTTATCTTCTTCGCTGTTTATTTCAACAATCATCATGTCTGCTGAACCTTCAACTGAGCAAGCCATCAAGGCCCTCCAGGCCCAGAATGCCCAATTCCAAGAGCTGTTCATGAATCTAGCTAAGGGTCAGCAAGATCTGAAGACCCTGATTCTGAAAGAGAAGAAGAAGAAGAAGAGGACAATCCTGTTTAACACAGGGCACAAGTTTGGAAACAGACTACAAAATGAAGTTGATCTGACTACCTCATCTGGAGGGAAAGATAGTCAAGAGGAAAGGAGGGCTCCTAGCCATGTGGTCTCCGACAACGAGACGGACTTCGATGAAGAACAGTATCCTCCTGCTGAGGATAGATACAAGCAACTGGAAGAGCGATTGAGTGCTATGGAAGTTCAGAAGGTGCCTGGTCTGGACTTTGGTGATCTAGGTCTATCATCTGGGGTGGTGATTCCCCACAAGTTCAAGGCACCAGCCTTTGCTAAGTATGACGGAGTTTCTTGTCCGAAGCTGCACCTCCGGTCATATGTAAGGAAGATTCAGCCGTACACCGCTGATAAGAACCTATGGATCCATTTCTTTCAAGACAGTCTCTCAGGGACTCAGCTTGAATGGTTCTACCAGTTGGACGGAGCCAGCATCCGTAGTTGGGAAGATTTGGCTACTGCTTTCTACAAGTAGTACCAATACAACTCCGACCTCGCTCCTACGCACACCCAACTCCAGGGTATGTCAATGGGAACGGGTGAAGGATTCAAAAATTATGCTCAGAAGTGGAGAGACCTCGCTGGAAGAGTGCAACCACCCTTGGCTGATCGGGAGCTAGTTGACATGTTTCTGGGGACCCTGTCTGGTCCATTTTTTAACCACTTAATTGGAAGCTCTTCGTCTGGGTTTACATAGCTTATTTTGAATGGTGAGAGGATTGAGGCTGGTATTAAGGCTGGTAAGATACAAAAGGGTGCTTCATCAAGCACCAAGAAGAAGCCCTTTAAGAAAGAGTCCAATGCTGTCTACAGTGCGAGAAGACAGAATAGACCTGAACACCGCCAAGCTGTTAATGCGTTTGTTATTTCAAAACCGTCTGGTGCTCCGCAACACAACAATCAACAGAAGGATGAGAGACCTCGAAGGAAATTCACCCGTCTCAACATGACCTTATCTCAGATTCTTCCACAGTTGCTGAAGACCAATCTGGTGATTCCAAGGGAATCCCCGGAGAATCCAAATATAACATCACCGAAGTATAACCCTAATGCCTGCTGTGCTTATCACTCTGATGGCTCGGGGCATAATACAGATGATTGTTGGACTTTGAAGAATAAGATACAGGACTTAATTGATGCGAAGGAAATTGAGTTTTAGGCGCCCGAAAGGCCTAATGTTGTGACTGCTCCTATGCCCAAGCATGGAGTAAATGCTGTAGAAGAAGACTCATTTATGGTTTCCGTAAATGATATTGTTACCCCTTTGATGTCTGTGAAGAAGAACCTTTTGCTAGCCGGTTTATTTCTGGGTTGTAGCGAAGGTTGCCGTATGTGTTCTGTTCTACCAACTGGTTGCCATCTTTTGAAGTCAGGTGTCCAACGCCTGATGGATAGTAAAGAAATTATGTTCGAGAAGACTGCTGTTCCTCTAGTTCATACTGAAGAAGTTGCCATTATCACCATTTTTGACAATTCTTCCAAGGCTCCCTCGAGGAAGCCTGTTAGAATTACATCCGTTCCAAGAATCACACCTGTGATCATCACTGTTCCGGGGCCCATCCCCTACACCTCTGATAAAGCTGTCCCTTGGCACTATGGGGCTGATGTTTATTTTCATGGAGTTAAGCAAGAGTTGGATGCTGATACTGACGTCAGCAATATTGTTGGACCTGTTAAAGTCACCCGCAGCGGAAGACTTTTCTCACCTGATATCTCTCCACCAACTTCTCGGAGACCTATTGTTATTACACCTGCCAGTGTAGCCGCTACCATTCCTGTTCTAGTTCCTATTTTTACCCCTGTCGCCGAGTCATCTGACACTCGGGGCAAAGGGATCACCACTGATGTGCCTGCCCAGACGGAGGCACCGAAGTCGATTACTGTTGAAGCTTCTAAATAAGAGATGGAAGAGATTCTGAAAATTATTAAAAAGAGTGACTACAATGTAGTTAAGCAGTTGGGGCAAACCCCATCCAAGATTTCTATGTTGTCACTATTGTTATGCTCAGAGGCCCATGCCAAGGCTCTGATTACCTTTTTGAAGACTGCCCACGTACCACAAGAGACATCAGCTGATCAGTTTAAAGATTGCGTGGCTAATCTGACTGCTGATAATGGGTTGGGTTTCTCTGACGCCGACTTGACTGCTAAAGGGAAGAATCACAATGATGCCCTGCATGTCTCCATTGAATGCAGGGGCACTACCCTTGCTCATGTATTAGTGGATATTGGTTCCTCGTTGAACGTCTTGCCTGAGAAAGCTCTAGATTGGGTTGATTGTGAAGGGTTGTAGTTGAAGCCAAGCAATATTGTTGTTAGGGCCTTTGATGGGTCTAAGAGAATGGTGCATGGAGAAGTAGATATTTGATCAAGGTTGGTTCTCAGGTGCTCAACTCTACGTTCTATGTGATGGACATTCAACCATCTTATTCTTGTTTGCTGGGTCGCCCATGGATCCACAAAGCTGGGGTCGTAACCTCAACGCTCCACCAGAAGCTGAAGTACCCGGTCAAAGGGAAGATTGTGAAAGTACAAGGAGAAGAAGAGTACATGGTGTTGTACCCCAAAATTTGCCCTCCCATATTCTTCAAGAAATTGCCAAGTCAAGCTTCAAAATTCCCCAAGGGTTGCACAGTGCAAAGGTCTCCCATACAGTCAAAACTAGGGTTTGTGTTCTGGTCAAGGAAATGAAGTTTTCAAAGGTCCAATCAAGTCTCATATGCCTACAAATATGGTCAGGCATCCTCATATCAAGTTTCAAGGCATTCAGCACAAAATTGCACAGTCAAAACCCTAATTGCACTACAGTCAACTGTAGGGGCAAAATGGTCATTTGACAGTCAAAAGTTCAAATTTTTGGTCAACATATCATTTTGAAGCCACAAACATCATTTGATCAATGCTTGATCATGATTCTCAAAATTTGACTCAGAAATCATCAAGATGCAAAAGTTTCCTTATTTGGACAGCTGAAAAAGTCAACTGAAATTGACCAAGGCATAACTTTCACATGGATTATCAGAAAAATCCCATCCAAAGCTCATTTTGAATAGAAAGACATTTCCTACAACTCATCTTCATACTTCAAGTCCAAGAAATGTTCTCACAAAAAGGTATCAATTTCAACATTATAGGTCATTTTCAAAAGTCAACAAAAAGGGACTTTAAGTCAAAGACCATAACTTGAGATTGGTAAATCAAAATGACATGGGACCAAAGGCATTGGTTAGAGGACTCAAAGACCTTTCCAAAATGTCCAAGAACATGAGAAAAGCTTAAAAATTGAGCAAGTTATGCCTTGTAGAAGTTGGGAAATTTTTGGATATTTTGAAAAGTCAACTTTGATCCAAATGACCTAAAATTGCTAATGGGCCCATTTTTCTTCCACAATTCATCATCCATGACATGTGCACGACCACTTGGCCCAAAGGGAAGTATTTTCTCATTTTTTATTTATTTATTTGAATTATTATTTATTATTAATTCATTTAAATCATTTAAATATGTGAAAAATATTTAACCTAATCAAACCAATCTTTTTATACATGTTTTAGACTCTATAATTCGTGCATATGCAAATAAGGAAAGAATTGGAGCAATTGGATATGATTTGAACAAAGAACACATGGGAAAGATATGAAAAAGATCTTAAGAAATCAAATTTCCAAAATCAATAAAGGCAATGGATTTGATTGAGTTTTTTGACCTAATGCACTCACTACATATGCCTGATCATAACCCTAATGCGAATGGACTCTAAGCTGCGCAAGAAAGCTCTTCACAAACTTGAAAAATTCTCAAAAAAAAGTCAAAACTGAAATCATCTTTACAAGGCGATTCAAAGCACAAGACTTGTTTCAATAGCTTCCTCAAGGTCCCCTGAACACATTCCAATCAAATACAACCATCAAAGCACGAGGAATTGGTATACAGAACCTGGAATACCTTGTGAAACATTTGTGATCGTGTTTTCAAATTTATGCATCTTCATGACATATTATTTATTGATTTACATTCCTTGTGAAGTTTTGAAGCTAACCATATGCCTTAATTTGATTATTATGTTGTATACACGATTGTGCCATGTTTGATTTCTAGGGTTTTGCAAGCTTCAGATTGGGGCTTTTCACCCAAGGAAAAATTAGCCTTCACGAGTACCATGGTTGGATTCAGCAGGCTTGAACGATCACAAACCACCCATCGCGCCTAATTTATTGACTCTCTAAGGCCTATTCGCTATTTTCCCATAAGCCACCAAAAACAACGCATGAAAAACCGTTGCTTTTGTTCTTGTGTTTCAGGCACGCGAGGAAGACGAAGCCGTGGCAAAACATGATACGCTGGTTTGAATTTTCGCGCGTGGATCCACTAACATTGATTGTTTTCTTTATAATATTTGTTTGTTTATTATATATAAAACGCGTTGTAGTGGCTCAGCTGGCAAAGTGTAGCGTTGTTAACCCTCATGACCTGGGTTCGAGCCCCAGGTCTTACATGTTTCAATATTATTTTTCCATAACAATTCCTACGCAGCGCTTACGTTGAGGATCATCATACACGCTCAAAGATCATCGCCCACGTGTCCTGGGAGATCAATTCAAAGGCATGGATTCAAAGAACACGCTACGCCCTAGTCAACGCTTCAGCATGTTAATTGGAAAGGTCAAACGGACCTGAAGCTTGTTGGGCCAGAATTCTTGGATCAAAACCTCCTATTTGGGGACTACCCCCCCTCTGGTTTGCAAATTCTTTATATTTTCCTTATGTTTTATTTTCAATTGTTATTTTATTTTCTTTATTTGTTTAACTTAATTAATTATTTCTACAAAATATAAAAATACCTAAAAATCAGAAAAGAAAAATATAATAAATATTTTGTGTTAATATGTTTTTTTTGTAATTAATTTGCATGTAAATAAATTTAGTTTTAAATTAGGTTGCAATTTTAATTCTTTTCATAATAAAATATAAAAAAAACATAGAATTAGGTTTAATTAATGTTTTATTCCTTTTTAATTTTTCTTTCTCATAATAATATTCATTTATAATAATATTTATTTTTATAATTAAATTTGCATGAAAAATAACTTAGGGTTAATTTAGGTTAAATTCCAATGTCTTCTCAATAATCTAAAATAATTAGAATTAGGGTTTGCGTTATATTTTAATTAATTCTTTTTTTTTATTAAATCTTAAAATACATAAAAATACCAAAAAAACAAAAAAACAAATTCTTGCATTCCTTTAATTTTAATTCCTCATTAATTTTAATATTTTGCAAAAGGGTCCAACGCCCTCGTTTCGATTTAATTTCGCGTATTTATTTTACTTTCATTATAATAATTATGTACCTCTCCCGAAGCCTTGTAATTACTTCTCGCACTTTTAATTTACTTATTTTCTGTCAAATCGGGTTCGAGAAACTTTTGGCGATGTGGACCCGCGCCATTTGTAATAGCTTAGATTTACTTTTCCCGCAAAACTTTTAACTGTTAAACAAAGCATGCAAGAATGAATGGACAAAATAAAAACAAGCGTAGAACACCAATAACGTGACAAGATAAATGCAAATGAAAACGACACACGAATCGCACACACCACCCCTAGGGTACGCCTCACTGTTGCCTTGCCTCGAAAGGTGATCGTCGAGTAGAGGATGTCTTAGTAAGTCCTCATGATCCGGGAACCTGGCATGAGGGTAGCTTCTAAGGTGTCTTCCTATTGCTCTGGTGATCACCATGTCCCGAACCACGAATTGACCCGAACACCTCCAACGGTGGTGCTACCTACCTCTCAATGGTGGGATGGCACTACTTTAAAGGACATTTACACAGACGAATTCCTTAGGGTAGGTAGGTTCTCGTAGATACTTGCTCTAATCTCAAAACAAATTCAAAAATACTTTTCACACCAACACATTTTCAAAAAGCTTTCGAAAGCAATTTTTCAAACACTCTTGAGGACCGATACAAGAGTCGAACTGGAATTTTCAAAGAAACTTTTTTAAAACCCACCTTGAAAAGCAAACAAACCATTTTGAAAACACAATGAGCAAGTATCTAAGAGCCCATGGATAACCATGGATAGAAAGGGTGCTAATACCTTCCCTTTCTATAATCTACCTCCCGAACCGAGAGCAATCTCTTTAAGGAATTTTTCTGTGCTTTTGTCCTTTCCATTTGGAGAAAATAAAAGACGGTGGCGACTCTTGCTTCCGCGACATTTCGCGAACCAGCGTTAAACAGTCAGTTCCAGATCCACCGATCACACATGGTTAGCCACCTCAACTCTTTCTGATATGTAGAGATGGATAGGGAGTTCATCGAGACCCCATTTCAGCATTTTGAAGAGGTTCCCCAGACACTGGCGTCAGCTGAGACTGTTGTTGAAGACTCTCCTATGAAGATGGCTTCCTTTAAGGATGCCCGGGCTGTTGTCGAGAAAGGTGGGTGTGCAAATTGGGGACAACTCCCTGATTTTACACAGAAGACTAACAAGTTTGGTTTGGGTTTCACTGTAGAAGCTCAAAGGGCTGTTCGGAATGCACGAATCGGAAGACCTCCCGTGTTCATCAGCAATTCGGGAGTGAATGCCATTGAAGATGACGTGGAAGAGTCTGAATTCGGCAGTTGGATCTATCCTACGACCGACGGTGGACAATGCAACTAGAAAACAAAGGACTTCATCCCTATTACTTTTGTTACCCAGTAATGAAACTTTTGTTTTGAATTTGTAACAGACAATGTTTAAAACTTTATGGCCCGGTGTCTTACCCGGGGAACCGTGGCTTCATTTGTGAGGGCTTTATGTGTGTCATTTTCATATATCATTAATAAAAGCATTGGACGTTCTTGCATTTCAAATTTTGCGCTCCTTGTTTTTCTTTATTATATATTGCAAAACAGCTATTTTACACAGACTCACGTATACAGGTCCACATCCACTCTAGATCTCACTGGTAACGACTCTGCTACTTCCAGTTATGACTTCGAAAATCCGATCAACTTAGCCGAAGACGAAGGTGAAGATGATTACGAAGTGCCTGGTGAACTTGCAAGACTTCTACTCCAGGAAGAGAGGGTCATTCAGCCACATGAAGAGCCAGTGGAAACAGTGAATCTGGGTACCGAGATAGACAAGAAGGAAGTCAAGATTGGTGCAAATCTGGAGCTTAGTGTGAAGCAATGGTTGGTTCAGATGCTGCATGACTACGTTGAGATCTTTGCCTGGTCTTATGAAGACATGCCTGATTTGGATACTGATATTGTGGTTCATCGCCTACCTACCAAGGAAGACTGTCCTCCCGTGAAACAGAAGGTCCGCCGAATGCGCCCAGAGATGTCTGAGAAAATCAAGGCTGAAGTTATGAAACAGTTCGATGCCGGTTTTATAGCGGTTACTTCTTACCCTCAGAGGGTGGCCAATGTGGTTCCTGTGCCGAAGAAAGATGGTAAGGTTCGAATGTGTGTTGACTACAGGGATTTGAACAGGGCGAGCCCTAAGGATGACTTCCCTCTACCTCATATTGACGTTCTGGTTGACAACACTTCTCAGCACAAGATATTCTCCTTTATGGATGGTTTCTCCGGTTATAATTAGATCAAAATGGCTCCCGAAGACATGGAGAAGACGACCTTTGTTACTCAGTGGGGTACCTTTTGCTACAAGGTCATGCCTTTTGGACTGAAGAACGATGGGGCAACGTATCAGCGTGCCATGGTTGCTTTATTTCATGACATGATCTATCATGAGATTGAAGTATATGTCGACGATATGATTGCAAGGTCCCAGACTGAGGAAGAACATCTTGACCATCTGCAAAAGCTGTTTGATAGGCTGAAGTTGTACAAGCTGAGGTTAAACCTGAACAAGTGCACCTTCGGGGTGAGATCTGGTAAACTGCTGGGTTTCGTCGTAAGCGACAAAGGTATTCAAGTGGATCCTACAAAGGTGAAAGCTATACAGGAGATGTCAGCTCCCAGAACAGAGAAAGAAGTTAGAGGCTTTCTGGGACAACTGAACTACATTGCCCGATTCATCTCGCACCTGACTGCTACTTGTAAGCCAATCTTCAAGCTGTTGAAGAAAGATCAAGTAGTACGTTGGAATGATGAATGCCAGGCCGCTTTCGAAAAGATCAAAGAGTATCTCCAAGATCCACCTATTCTAATGCCACCAGTTGAAGGGAGACCTCTGATCCTATACTTGACAGTACTTGATAACTCAATGGGGTGTGTGCTGGGTCAGTATGATGAGTCTGGCCGAAAAGAGCATGCTATTTATTACCTTAGCAAAAAGTTTACCGACTGTGAGACCCAATACTTACTGCTCGAGAAAACTTGCTGCGCTTTGGCATGGGCTGCTCGTCGGCTGAGACAGTATATGTTGACTCACACTACTCTGTTGATATCAAAGATGGATCCAATCAAGTATATCTTCGAAAAGCCTGCCTTGTCCGGAAGAATAGCAAGATGGCAGATGATATTGACTGAGTATGACATCCAGTACACGACCCAAAAGGCAATCAAGGGAAGAGTGTTGGCAGACCATTTGGCACATCAGGCAGTGTATGATTACCAGTCTATGAACTTTGAATTTCTGGACGAGAATATCATGTTGGTAACTGATTGTGAGACACCTGGACCAGATGAAGGACCTGAGGAAGGATCCCGATGGTATATGTACTTTGATGGAGCTTCAAACGCTTTGGGTAATGGCATTGGCGCCGTGATCATATCTCCTAAAGGCTCTCATACTCCGTTCACCGCCCGACTATGTTTCAACTGCACCAACAACATGGCGGAGTATGAAGCGTGCATCATGGGTCTTCGAGCAGCAATTGACCTAAGGATTAAGTTTCTAAGTGTCTTTGGAGATTCCGCTCTCGTGATCAGTCAGATCAAAGGCGAGTGGGATACGAAACACCCAAATCTTATTCCTTACAAGGAGTATGTATTAACATTGCTTCCACATTTTGAGGAGATAACCTTTGAACACTTCCCTAGAGAGGAGAATTAGTTGGCGGACGCGCTGGCTATGATGTCTTCTATGTTCAAAGTCAATTGGGACAACGAAGCTCCCCGGATCATCATTGAAAGATGGGACGAACCTGCACATTACTGTGATCTTGAGACTGAAGAGGTAACAGAAAAGCCCTGGTATTATGAGGTGAAAAGGTATCTTGAAGCTCAGGAATACCCCGAGGGTGCATCTGTTAATGACAAGAAGTTTCTGAGGAGGTTCGCGGTGAAGTTCTTCATCAGCAATGGCATTCTTTACAAGCGTAACCATGATTCGACCTTACTGCGTTGTGTGGATAAGAATGAAGCAGAAAGGATCATGGCAGAGTTACATGAAGGTACTTTCGGAACTCATTCTAGTGGACACACCATGGCAAAGAAAATCCTTCGGGAAGGATATTATTGGTCCACAATGGAAGCTAACTGTTATCAGCATTCTCGGACATGTCATAAGTTCCAGGTCAATGCTGAGAAGGTTCACATACCACCAGTCCCTCTTAACGTCTTGACATCTCCTTGGCCTTTTGCAATGTGGGGAATTGATATGATCGGCGAGATCAGACCTACGACATCCAACGAGTATCGTTTCATCCTGGTAGCGATTGATTACTTTACAAAGTGGGTTGAAGCAGCTTCCTTTGCTACTGTAACCAAGAACGTCGTGGAACGGTTCATTCAGCACAATCTGATCTGTCGATATGGTGTACCAGAGAGGATCATTACGGACAATGGTACCAATCTTAACAACAAGATGATCACCGAGCTCTGCGAGCAATTCAAGATACAGCATCACAACTCTTCTCCCTACCGGCCGAAGATGAATGGGGCTGTCGAAGCGGCTAATAAGAACATTAATAATATTGTGCAGAAGATGACAGTGACATACAAAGATTGGCACGAGATGTTACCATTTTCTCTTCAAGGATACCGTACCTCAGTGTGGACGTCGACAGAGGCAACACCCTATTCCTTGGTATATGGTATGGAGGCAGTCTTGCCCATTGAAGTTCAGATACCCTCTCTTCGGATCATGAAAGATACAGGTTTAAGCGAAGACGACTGGATTCAGACCCGGCTTGATCAGCTGAATTTAATTGACGAAAAGAGACTTACTGCTATTTGTCATGGTCAGACGTATCAAAAACGGATGATCAAGGCATTTAACAAGAAAGTTAGACGACAAGATTATCAAGTTGGGGATCTGGTTATCAAGCACATTATCCTACCTCAAGGTGATCCCAGGGGAAAATGGACCCCTACTTACGAATGGCCATTTGTGGTTAAGAACATTTTCTCAGGAGGAGCTATGATTCTAACCACCATGGATGGTGACGACCTTCCTCACCCTGTCAATGCAGACATAGTGAAAAGATACTATGCATAATCAAAGACCCGCTAGGTTGACTGGCCTAGGCAAAAATAAGGGCTTCCCGGCGAACCAAAAGGGTTCGGGCAAAAATAAGGGATGAAAATGAAAAAATCTGTACACCCGGCAAGTTGAAAACCTGAAAAGGCGGCTTGGACAAAAAAGGGTATCCCGGTGGACTAAAAACCCAAAAGGGTAGTCCAGGAAAAAATTAGGGATCAAAGCGTAACACTATGTCTCATTGGATCACCTTGCATCCAGACTTCAGTATCAACTATCAAGCTCGGACGACACTAATAATCTGATCCACCTTCAACCAACAACAAAGTGATGAGATGCTTGAGGACATAAAGGCGATAGCAGAGTTGGAACCCAGCGGGATCATTCACATAACTATTTTGTTTAGTCTTTTCATAAATTGTATAAATTCTACTTATTCGGCGACGTTCTCTTACTAGGACGTCAGCCTCTTGTACATAAACGCCTCTTTACAGGCCAAACTTCAGAATCAATACAAATTTATCTCAAACTGTTTTTTTCCTTTATCTGTTTTGTTTGGCAAAGAACGTCCAATGTTCATTTTTGATATATGCATTTGACATTAATTGCTGCTCATAAATATTTACATGCGAAACAAAAGATGATTACTGGTAATATCAGAAACAGGGGCAATAAGAATTGTCCAAGCTATATAGTTGCTCTGCCCACCAGGTACCGGGTAAATTCATCTGAAGAATATGGCTAAGATACCTTCACTCCCCGCAGAGTAAAGCAGTAATGATAGCTCTCCCAGCTGAGACTTGCAACTATGAACAAATCAGCAATACTCTCCCCAAGCAGAGTTTATCTACCATCAATACTAGAATGGCTTGATATCCCCGACAGTCGTAATATTCCCTAACGGAGTATGAGAATGTTCCCCGACAGAAAACAAGATACCCCTAGTGGAGTCAATGTTTCCCCAGCACGGTCTGAAAAGCTTCCCCAACGGAGTTGAATCATCATCCCCGGTAGACTCTGGAAGTTTATCCCCAGCGGAGTATAAAAATAAATCTCCCCAGCCAAGTTCAAAGGATCACTCCCAGCATAATTCAGAAGGATTACCCCCGCAAGAGTCTAACAGGGTTATCCCCAGCAAGTTGCAACTGAAAGTTCATCCCCAGCGAAGTTCTTTCCTTTCACAAACAGGAATTCAATCCTCAACAGATTCAGTATCACCAGCAACGGTAATCCATCCCCAGTGGAGCTTATTAGTGGAATCCTCAGCAGAGCATCTCTCCCCCACAGAGTAATTTCCTCATCAGTTTATTCCCCAACAGAGTCATCTTCTCCTGCAGGTTTATTACCTTCGTTCATCATCCCAGACAGAAACAAAGAATTCAACTCTATTCTCCAGCAGCTATCCGGGATTTATTTTCCCCAGCTAAAACATTACATTTACATACATCATGATACATGCATAAACGCATCATATCATACAATCTCATTTATGTTAAGAACATCATTGCTTGATCCATATCATGCATTGCATATGTCTGACCTTTACCTTTCAGGAAAGATGCGGTTAAATTCTCAACTATGTGGAAGACCTTGTCTGGTCCAGTTAAATCGATTCCTAAAGATTTTTTTGATGCCGATCCAGCCAAAGGCGCCAAGACCTCCTCTGGTCCAGTTAAATCGATTCCTAAAGATTTTTCTGAAGCCGATCCAGTTGAAGTTATTCCTAGACCTTGTCTGGTCCAGTTAAATCAATTCCTAAAGATTTTTTTGATGCCGATCCAGTCAAAGGCCTTCTCTGGTCCAATTAAGTCGATTCCTAAAGATTTTTCTGATGTTGATCCAGTTGAAGTTATTCAAAGACCTTTTCTGGTCCAGTTAAATCGATTCCTAAAGATTTTTCTGATGCTGATCCAGTCAAAGTTATCCCAAGACCTTGTCTGGTTCAGTTAAATCGATTCCTAAAGATTTTTTTGATGCCGATCCAGTTGAAGTTATTCCAAGACCTTCTCTGGTCCAGTCAAATCGATTCCTAAAGATTTTTTTGATGCCGATCCAGTTGAAGTTATTCCAAGACCTTCTCGGGTCCATTCAAATTGATTCCTAAAGATTTTTCTCATGCCGAATTAGTCAAAGGCCTTCTCTGGTCCAGTTAAATCGATTCCTAAAGATTTTCCTGATGCCGATCCAGTTGAAGAGATCCCAAGACCTTCTCTGGTCCAGTTAAATCGATTCCTAAAGATTTTTCTGATGCTGATCCAGTAAAATGCCTTCTCTGGTCTAGTTAAATCGATTCCTAAATATTTTTCTGATGCCGATCCAGTTGAAGTTATTCCAAGACCTTCTCTGGTCCAGTTAAATCGATTCCTAAAGATTTTTCTGATGTCGATCCAGTTGAAGTTATTCCAAGACCTTCTCTGGTCCAGTCAAATCGATTCCTAAAGATTTTTCTGATGTCGATCCAGTCAAAGGCCTTCTCTGGTCCAGTTAAATCGATTCCTAAAGATTTTCCTGATGTCGATCCAGTTGAAGAGATCCAAAGACCTTGTCTGATCCAGTTAAATCGATTCCTAAAGATTTTTCTGATGCCGATCCAGTCAAAGGCCTTCTCTGGTCCAGTCAAATCGATTCCTAAAGATTTCTCTGATGCCGATCCAGTTGAAGCTATCCCAAGACCTTGTCTGGTCCAGTTAAATCGATTCCTAAAGATTTTTCTGATGCCGGTCAAGTCAAAGTTAATCCCAGACCTCCTCTGGTTCAGTCAGATCTCCGATAAGATCTGATTCGTATCCCAGTTGAAGTTCAGACCATCTATCAACAATCTCCAAATGGCACCTGTAAGCCCATTTCCGACATCACCGTGCTGATACCACTTCATGCGAGTGCAAATTTCTGGGCACTCTAGTGTTCAATCATCTTCCACCTTCGGATCACGAAAGGCCCGAAAGCCAATCTATATCCTCAGGTTTAAGAAGATTGAATAGGGGAAGTTGTTGTAACCCAAAATTTGCCCTCTCATATTTCCCAAGACATGGCAAGAATAGTCTCCAAGTTGCTCAAGATTGCTCAAGAGTTGGACAGTCAAGTCATCTCCTAAGGAAGTCAATCTCAAATTAGGGTTTTGTGTTGCATCAAGGTCCTTACATCCAAATGACCTCAAGTGCTTCCCAATGTCCTAAAATTTTCTCAAGCTCATCCATGTCAAATTTCAAGCCTTGCAGAGGAAGTTTGGTCAGTCAATTGCTCAAGAGGCCCAAAAATCGACTGTGCTAGGGCAAAAGTCAATTGTGACCTAAATACAGTCAAACTTCAAAATTTTTTGTCAACATTCTCATTTTGAAGTATATTTCATCATTTGATAAAGGGTTGATCATGATTCATCAAGGATTGCTCAAAATTCATCAAGACTCAAAATTTGCTAAATTAGGGTTTTGTAGGAAAAGTCAACTCAACTTTGACCAAGCATAACTTTCTCATACTTTATGAGAAATGACCCATCCAAAGCTCATTTTGAAGAGGATGAAATTTAATACAATCTGTTGTACCCCAAAATTTGCCCTCCCATATTCTTCAAGATTTGCCAAGATCAAGGTTCAAAATCTCTCAAGGGTTGCACAGTCCAATGGCCTCCTAACAGTCAAAAATTAGGGTTTTGGTTCTGGCAAAGAAGTTGAAGCTTCCAAGGGTCCAAACAAGTCCCACATGCCTATAAACATTGTCAAGCATCCATATGCCAAGTTTCAAGACTCACAGCACAAAATTGCACAGTCAAAAACCCTAATTGCTTCACAGTCAACTACAGGGATAAAATGGTCATTTGACAGTCAAAAGTCAAAATTTTTGGTCAACATCTTATTTTGAAGCCACAAACATCATTTGATCAATTCTTGATCATGATTCTCAAGGCATGGCTCAAAAAGTCTCAAGATGCAAAAGTTTCTATTTTTGGACAGCTGAAAAAGTCAACTGCAAATTGACCAAGGCATAACTTCCACATGGTTTATCAGAAAAATTCCATCCAAAGCTCATTTTGAAGAGAATGACATTTCCTACAACTCATATTCACACTTCAAGTCCAAGAAATGCTCTCACAAAAAGTTATCAATCTCAACATTATAGGTCATTTTCAAAAGTCAACAAAAAGGCACTTTAAGTCAAAGACCATAACTTGAGATTGGTAAATCAAAATGACATGGGACGAAATGCATTGGTTAGAGGACTTCAAGACCTTTCCAAAATGTCCAAGAAAATGATCAAAGCTTAAAAATTGAGCAAGATATGCCTTGTGGAAGTTGGGAAATTTTTGGGAATTTTGAAAAGTCAACTTTGCTTCAAATGCCTCAAAATTGCTAATGGGCCTCAATTTCTTCCATGAATCATCACCCAAAGGCTATGCACGACCCATTGACATCCAAGGGAGTTATTTCCTCATTTTTGATTAATTATTTGGATTTTTATTATTATTAATTCACTTAATTAAAATTAAATATGAAAAAATATCAAATGACACCTTTCAAATCTTTTTATGCAGCATATTCACTCTTTATGTACTCAATATTCGTGTATCATCCAAAAGGGAAAGAATCTCCCATGATTGGCATAAGAAAGGTATGAAAAATATTGGATTGGAAATCAAATATTGAACCATTGAATACATGGATCATGGGCTAGTTTTCTTGACCTAATTCGTTCATATACATGTGCATAACATAACCCTAAGGATAAGAACAAGAAAGCTGCGCATAAGGCATAGAACCAAACTTGCATTTTTTGACAAAAACCTCAAAACTGTTTTCATAGCTAGAGCTCGTTTCAAGACATCAAAAGCATTCAAAAAGCTTGCTGACACCATCAGGAAGAGATTGCAATCAAGAACATAGCCCCATACTCAAGGAATTGGTAGATTGAAGTCTCACTTTTCATTAAAATTTTCATATTCGTGTTTGCATTTTCATGCATTATCAATGACTTTTAATGATTGATTTATACTAACATAAGCATTCTGAAGCTATTGGTGTTATTTGATTGAACTAAGGACGCCTGTATTCAAAGTTGCCATCGAAGCTTTCTAGGGTTTCTGAAACTCCAAAAGAGGGGTTTACATATCTGGGAAAATTAGACAATGAAACTAGCACCATTAAAATCGTGACATCCAGACGATTCGATCTCATACCTCGCGCCCTTTTTCTTTTTCACCATGCTCTAATCGCTATTTTGCAGGTTTGAGTTTAGTGGGGGTTTAAAACCCCCGCTATCTGTTTTATAAATTCAGGCAAATGAAGAAGAAGGTGGACGTGTCCATACGTGACTGGGAAATTCAAATCATTCGCGCGTGTTTTTATGTTCTACCACTAGCGTTTGTTCTCTCTCATAATAATCACGTCCCACTATAATATCAAGATAACGTGTTGGCTCAGCTGGTTGGTGCGTTGTCCTTCAGGTATTGGGACCTGGGTTCGATTCCCAGGTCCCCCACTTATTCATATATTTTTTCTTAACGTGCTTCTGTGCAGCCTTCATTCCAAGGACCATCATGAAGCCTCACCATCTAGCTTGCCACGCGCCCAGAAGCCTTAATCTGATGGCCATCACAAGCAGTCCACCATGTACGCTGGTCAAACGTCCCACACACAAACGCCAGAAAGTCAAAAAGGCCTGGTTCAATGGGCCAAATTCCTTGCATTAACCTCCAAGTCTGGGCCAGATACCCCCCTGCTGTTTGCATTCTATTCCTCTTTCTAATTTTATTTTCTTCTTTTCAATGCTTTTTCTTATTTATTTTAATTACTTAGTTAATTCACAAAAAATAATTTTTATAACACCAAAAAATCGGAAATCATAAAAATAAAATATGTTTATTTAATTTTTAATTCTGTAAATAGTTTTGTAAATAAATTCTAATAATCAAATTAGTTTAATTTTAGGTCTTCAACTTTAATGTTTTTTTTTCTTAAATAAACTAAAAAATGTAGAAATAAGGGTTTGTCACATTTTCATCCTTTTTCTTAAATAAATAAATAATTCCTATCATTATTATTATTAACTATTAATTATCTTGTAAATAAATATGTCATTAAATAATTAAGTTAAATTAGGTTAAAACTTAAATATTTTTCTTTAACAATTAAAAACATGTAGAATTAGGGTTTCTTTTCCTTTTAACTTTCTTTATTTTCATAAATACAAAAACATCAAAAATAACTTATTTTCCTTATTAAATAATTTAATTAATTTTCAATTCCAATTTAATTTCTTTAAAGGGTCCAACGCCCTCGAACCTTCGATTATTATTTCTTTTCATGCGCTTCTTTTTATTTCTTCTTTTAAATCTTATGTAATTGCCCCAAAGCCTTGTAATAGTAATTAGGACATTTACTTTCCGCACTTTCATTCAAAATCGGGTCTTTGTTAATTTGGCGATGTATAGACCCGCGCCTTGTAATAGCGTAGGACTTTTATTTTCCGCATTTTAATTTCCGCACCTTTTAACTGCTAATCACATGAAAGAATGAATGGCTCAAATAAAATCAAAGCGTAGCTCACCCAATGCATGATCAAGATAAAACATAAACTGAAAATGACACACAATTCACACACCATTTCTAGGGTACGCCTCACTGTTGCCTTGCCCCTCGAAACGTGGTCGTCGAGTATAGGACGTTTTAGTAAGTCCTTATGTCCATGAACATGGCATAAGGGTAGCTTCTAAGGTGTCCTATTATTGCTCTGGTGATCACACTGTTGCCTTGCCCCTCGAAACGTGGTCGTCGACTATAGGACGTCTTAGTAAGTCCTTATGTTCATTGATCTAGTTGCCTCGAAACAAGTCGCCTCGAAACGGTTGCCTCGGAATAGTTGCCTCGGAATAAAAAGATCAATGGCATAAGGGTAGCTTCTAAGGTGTCCTACTGTTGCTCGGTGACCACACTGTCCCTAACCCTCGAATTGACCCGAACACCTCCAACGGTGGTGCTACCTATCTCTCAATAGTGGGATAACACTACCTTAAGGACATTTACATAGCCTAATTCCTTAGGGTAGGTAGATGACTCGTAGATACTTGCTCTAATTCAAAACAAATCAAAACTTCTTTTCACACCGACACTTTCAAAAAGCTTTCAAAAACAATTTTTCAAACACTCTTGAGGACTGATATAAGAGTCGATCTGAAACTTTAAACGAAACTTTTTCAAACCCACTCACGATTGAAAAGCAAACAAACATTTTGAAAACATAAATGAGCAAGTATCTAAGAGCCCATGGATAACCATGGATAGAAAGGGTGCTAACACCTTCCCTTTCTATAAATCTACCTCCCGAACCGAGAAACAATCTCATAAGGAATTTTTCTGTGCTTTTGTCCTTTCCATGTTGGAGAAAATAAAAGACGGTGGCGACTCTTGCTTCCGCGACATTTCGCGAACCAGCGTTAAATAGTCAGTTCCAGATCCACCGATCACAGAACTGGCGACTCTGCTGGGGAACACTTTATAAAGTGAGGTGTACCTTAGGATGGCTCAGACTTGTGTTTTCAATTGCTATGTTTGTTTGCTTTATATTTGTGGGCATTGCATCGGAGTTACATAGATCCTAACCCGGATCTGGGGATACCCTGTTAGGTAGCATAAGCTGTGAGGGACCTGTCCGGCGTAGACCGACATGGGTGAAGCAGTGGCTACGTTGGTGTGGCACCTTGGTCTGTACCGATATCCCTTGTGTTGCAACGAGGAGAATATGAGTCTTCTGAGGAGTCATTAAGCACCAACCGACCTTAGAACCTTAAATGACCCAACTTGGCCAATAGAACAGTAGCAGTATGCTACGCCCATTGAGGCTAAACTCTCGTGATGGTTCCGGCCGCAAGAAAAGATTGCGATGAAGGAGTTATGACCGATTGAGGGTAGTCAGTGATATTGGGATCCTCTAGAACCCGGTTACTTCTGATAGGACAGGTATGAACCAACAAACTGAAAGAGGGTAATACCTAGACCTCATGCTGGCCTAAACTCTAAGGGCTTGTCTTGTGTGACTTGTGTGCCTTATCATGTTTTCCTTTGTAAATATTTGTGGTGTGCTTTATCATAACATCATGCCATCATAAACATTGCATGCATCCTGCATAAGGACTGACTATTTCAAAGACAAGAGGGTTTCACCTTTGCTCTGTTTTGTAGGACATCATGATGCCTATGCGAAGGAATACTATCCGGTTCAACTTTGTTCACGCATCTGAGTTGCTTGAAGAGTTGGTTAGCAGAATTCCAAATACTACTTCCTTCATCCAGAGGCATGGTTGTCTTCTCAGTTTAGTCACGACAAAGTGGGATCAGCAGTTGATGAGTGTCCTGACCCAGTTCTATGACCCTCTGTACCAGTGCTTCACCTTTCAAGACTTCCAGCTGGTCCCTACCCTGGAAGAGTTCTCTGATTTGCTTGGTATCCCTGTCTTGGATCAAACTCCCTACACTGGTTGGGAAAAGACTCTTAGGCTTGAGGAGGTTGCTGCAGCTCTTCCCTTGACTCACCAAGAAGTAATGGACAACTGGGTGACTAGAAGCGGGGTTAAAGGTTTCTTGGCCAAATTCCTGGTTGGTAAAGCTAACAGTTTCTGGAATGACTTGGACTTTAGGGCGTATGAAGACATCCTGGCTCTCCTAATCTATGGTCTAGTCTTGTTCCCTAATCCTGATAACTTCATTAATGTCATTGCCATCAGGATCTTCATGTCTCAGAACCCAGTGCCCACTCTCTTGGGTGACATCCTGCAACAACTCTATGCCTGTACTGCCCGAAGACGAGGAACTCTGTGGTGTTGTGTCCCTTTGTTGGTGAGGTGGTTTATTTCGAACCTCCCTAAGTTCGTGCTGAAGAACCAGGAAGGAAGAGGTTGGGCTCATAGGTTAATGTCTCTCACTGATAAGGACATCATTTGGACTCTCAGAGGTTTGGATGAGATAGCTGTTATTGATCGTAGCGGAGAATACCCCAATGTCCCTCTGATTGGTACCCAAGGAGGAATCTCTTATAATCCATGTCTAGCTCTTCGTCAGTTTGGAAGATCCAGAAGAGCAGGGCCTCATGAGATGTTGGTACGTCACATCAGTTTTGAGTTTCAGGTAGATAGTGATGAGCTGCGTCGTAGGTTCATCAAGGCTTGGAACATAATTCACAAATCTGACCCACAAGAGTTAGGACCAAAGACTTCTCTACCTATGGAAGCTTACTACAAATGGGTCCGCATCCGTGCTCAGAAGTTAGGTATGCCGTACGAAGCTGTCAGACCCATCATCCTTGAGTATCTTGACAAAGATGGGGTTCCCCCAACTGTTCTCCCTCCTCAGATACCTACTGATTATGAGACATTAAAGAGGTCTTGGGCGTAGCTGCGAGAAGAACGAGATTCTTACCGGGAAAAGTTCAACGAGCAGGAACTGAAGATCCAGAAGCTGACAAAGCAGTTGGAGAATGAGCGGGCTCTAAATGACTACATCCGTACTGAGAAGAGGAGACCCTGAGATCAATGAGGAGATTTGGATTTTCTTTTACAGTTTTATTTCCCTTTTCAGTATTTCCATTTTCTATGTAACGCCTAAGGGCAACCTGTTGAACAATTTAAATTTCAAAGTTGAATCTAATGAGGTGTGTTCCTTTTTGTTTACAAAGTTGATTCCCGATTGTCTTTGAAAACATAAATCATACGCATTCCATTCATCATGTGCATAGCAGGTACTCTTCTTTTCAGGTTGCTTACTGTTCTTCGCTGTTTATTTCAGCATCATGAACCCTGAATCATCAACTGAGCAGTCTATCAAGGCCCTTCAGGCGCAGAACACACAATTTAAAGAGCTGATCATGGGTTTGGCTCAAGGTCAAGAGGAGCTGAAGGCTCTGCTGGTTAAGAAGAAGAAGAAGAAGAGAACTGTTCTATTCAACACGGGCCGGAGGTTTGGTAACACACTGCAGAATGAGGAAGCTGGTTCTTTTGTAGGCAAAGACAATCCCCAGGGGGGAAGAGGTCCTAGTCCGGTAGTCTCTGACAACGAGACTGATTTTAATGAGGAACAGTATCCTCCAGCTGAAGACCGGTACAAGCAGTTGGAAGACCGTCTGAACGCCATGGAGATCCAACAAGTGCCTGGTTTGGATTTCGGAGACTTGGGTTTATCTTCTGGTGTGATCATCCCGCACAAGTTTAAAGCACCATCTTTCACCAAGTATGACGGGGCGTCTTGCCCTAAGCTACACCTCAGATCCTATGTGCGGAAGATTCAGCCGTACACAGTGGATAAGAACTTGTGGATCCACTTCTTCCAGGAGAGTCTTTCAGGGACTCATCTCGAATGGTTCTATCAGCTGGATGGAACCAAGGTTCGTAACTGGGAGGAGTTGGCTACTGCTTTTTACAAGCAGTATCAATATAATGCCGACCTTGCTCCTACACGTACCCAACTCCAGGGTATGTCGCTAGGATCAGGCGAAGGTTTTAAAGAGTACGCGCAGAAGTGGAGGGATCTGGCTGGCAGGGTGCAACCACCATTAACTGACCGTGAGCTGGTAGATATGTTCTTGGGGACCCTATCCGGGCCATTCTTCAATCATCTTATCGGTAATTCATCTGCAGGGTTCACTGACCTTATTCTGACTGGGGAAAGGATAGAGACTGGAATGAAGTCCGGTAAAATTCAGAAAGGTGCGTCTTCAAGTGCTGATAAGAAACCTTTTAAGAAGGAGGCCAGTGCTGTGTATGGGCCTAGAAGGCAAGATAAACCAGAGCGCCGCCAATCTGTCAACGCGGTGGTGATTGCTAAACCTGCTGCCGCTCCTCGGCAAACCAATCAACCAAGGGCTGAAAGACCCAGAAGAGAATTTACCCGACTGAGTATGACCTTGTCACAAATCTTGCCGCAGCTGCTATCCACCAACTTGGTGACTGTCAGAGAGGCTCCAAAGGTTATGAATACTGCATCCCCCAAGTATAATCCAAATGCCCGCTGTGCTTATCACTCCGATAGCCTGGGGCATTCTACTGATGATTGCTGGGCCCTAAAGAATAAGGTGCAAGACCTTATTGATGCGAAGGAGATACAATTTGAGGCGCCTGAGAGGCCAAATGTTGTGACTGCTCCTATGCCTTAGCATGGAGTAAATGCCATTGATGAAGACTTGTATGCCGTTTCTGTGAAGGATGTAGCTACTCCTCTGTTGACTGTTAAGAGGAACCTGTTGCTAGCCGGTATATTTCCGGGTTGTAGCGAGGGTTGCCTTTTGTGTGCTGTTTCCCTTACTGGTTGTCCGTTGCTGAAGTTAGGCATCCAAAGCCTGATGGATAGCAAGGAGATTTTGTTCAAGAAGACCGCTGTTCCTTGTGTTCCCATGGAAGAGGTATCCGTCGTTACAATTTTCAACAATCCGATCAAGGCTCCCCCGAGGAAGCCAGTTAAAATCATGACTGTTGCACCCATTGTTATTACTGTTCCGGGGCCCCTCCCCTATGAATCTGATAAGGCTGTCCCCTGGCACTATGGGGCAAATGTATATGTACTTGGAATAAAGCAAGAGTTCAACACCGGTACCAGCATCAGCAATATTACTGGTCCAGCTAAAGTTACCCGCAGTGGCAGGCTCTTCTCGCCTGACATTGCTCCACCAGCTATTCGAAGAACTCTCATTATAACACCTGCAAGTGCGCCTGTTTCCACTTCTGATCAAGTTGCTTCCCCTGCTGCTGAGTCATCTAATACTCGGGGCAAAGGGATTGAAGACGAGCCTGCCCGGATGGAGGCACCAAAGTCCTTGAATGTTGAAGCCTCCCAGCAAGAGATGGAGGAAATTCTTAAAATAATCAAGAAGAGTGATTTTAATGTTGTTGAACAGTTGGGGCATACACCCTCCAAGATCTCTATGCTCTCATTACTGCTGTGCTCAGAGGCCCATGCTAAGGCCCTGATTTCATTTCTGAAGACAGCCCATGTGCCACAAGAGACCTCTGCAGACCAGTTTACTGATTGCGTAGCCAATTTGACAGCTGACAATGGTTTGGGTTTCTCGGATGTTGATCTTACCGCCAAGGGAAAGAACCACAATGATGCCCTGCATATCTCCATAGAATGCAGGGGCACTACTCTTGCGCACGTGTTGGTGGACACCGGTTCTTCCCTGAATGTGTTGCCCAAGAAGGCCTTAGACCGGTTGGATTGTGAAGGCCTGGAATTGAAACCTAGCAACATCATTGTTCGAGCCTTTGACGGATCGAAGAGGATGGTTCATGGAGAAGTAGACATTCTTATTCGTGTGGGTTCTCAAGTCTTTGACTCAACATTCTATGTGATGGATATTCGTCCATCTTATTCCTGTTTGCTGGGTCGACCTTGGATTCACAAAGCTGGGGCAGTAACCTCTACTCTACACCAGAAGCTCAAGTACCCTGTCAGAGGGAAGATTGTCACTGTGCAGGGGGAGGAAGAGTATATGGTGAGTCATCTGAATTCCTTCCGGTATATCGAGATGGACGGGGAGTTTTATTGAAACCCCCTTTCAGCATTTTGAGGAGGTGCCTCCAACATTGGCAGCAGCGGAAACAGTGGTTGAAGAGGACTTTCCTTTGAAGATGGCTTCCTTAAAGGACGCCCGGGCTGTAATCGAGAAAGGTGAATGTGCTAACTGGGGAAGGCTCCCTGATTTCACTCCTAAAACTGACAAGTTTGGACTGGGTTTTACTGCAGAGGCTCAGAGGGCTGTGCGTAAAGCTAAGATCGGAAGACCTCCTGTGCTCATCACCAATCCAGGAGTGAATGCTGTTGGAGATGAAGACGAAGTGGAGGAATCAGAGTTCGATAGCTGGATCTACCCGACGACTGACGGTGGATTGAACAATTGGACCGCAAAAGATCATACACCTGTTACTTTTGTTACGCAGTGATGAATTCCTTTGTTTTTGTTATTTGTAATAAACAATGAACTAAAACTTTATGGCCCGGTGTCTTACCCGGGGCACCGTTGGCTTCATTTGTGAGGGCATTAACTGTCATTTCCATATATCTTGAATAAAGATCTTGGACGTTTTTTCGCATTTCAAATCTTGTGCTCCCTTTCTTTCTTTCTTTCTTTCTTTATATATTGCAAAACAGCTGTATTTACACACACTCACCCATACAGGTTTCAATCCACTCTGGATCTCACTGGTAACGACTCTGCTACTGTCAGTTATGACTTCGAAAATCCGATCAACTTAGCCGAAGACGAAGGTGAAGATGATTGCGAAGTGCCTGGTGATCTTGCAAGACTATTACTCCAGGAAGAGAGGGCAATTCAACCACATGAAGAGCCAGTGGAAACGATAAATCTGGGTACTGAGACAGATAGGAAGGAAGTCAAGATTGGTTCCAATCTGGAGCTCAGTGTAAAACAACGGTTGACTCAGATGCTACATGATTATGTGGAGATCTTTGCCTGGTCCTACGAAGACATGCCTGGGTTGGATACTGACATTGTGGTCCATCATTTGCCTACTAAGGAAGACTGCCCTCCGGTTAAGCAAAAGGTCCGCCGTATGCGTCCAGAGATGTCTGAGAAGATCAAAGCTGAGGTTATGAAGCAATTTGACGCCGGTTTTCTTGCAGTGACTTCTTACCCTCAGTGGGTTGCTAATGTGGTACCGGTACCGAAGAAGGATGGTAAAGTCAGCATGTGTGTTGACTACAGGGATCTGAACAGGGCCAGCCCTAAGGATGACTTCCCCCTGCCTCACATTGATGTTCTGGTTGACAATACGGCTCAGCACAAGGTGTTCTCTTTCATGGATGGTTTTTCAGGGTATAATCAGATCAAGATGGCTCCTAAAGACATGGAAAAGACTACCTTTGTTACTCAGTGGGGCACCTTCTGCTACAAGGTCATGCCATTCGGGTTGAAAAATGCTGGGGCAACCTACCAACGTGCCATGGTTGCTTTATTTCATGACATTATCCATCATGAGATAGAAGTGTATGTCGACGACATGATTGCAAGGTCCCAAACTGAGGAGGAACACCTTGACCATCTGCAGAAACAGTTTGACCGTTTGAAACTATACAAGCTGAGGTTGAACCCGGACAAGTGCACCTTCGGGGTAAGATCTGGAAAGTTGCTAGGCTTCGTCGTGAGCGACAAGGGTATTCAAGTGGACCCTGCCAAGGTTAAAGCTATTCAAGAGATGCCAGTTCCCAAGACAGAGAAAGAGGTCAGAGGCTTTTTAGGACGCCTGAATTACATTGCTCGATTCATCTCCCACCTATCCGCTACCTGTGAACCAATCTTCAAGCTGTTGAAGAAAGATCAGGTAGTACGTTGGAATGATGAATGTCAGGCCACTTTTGATAGAATCAAAGAGTATCTCCAAGAACCACCCATCCTTATGCCGCCGGTTGAAGGGAGACCTCTGATACTATACCTGACATTACTCGACAACTCAATGGGGTGTGTGCTGGGGCAGCATGACGAGTCTGGCCGAAAAGAGCATGCCATTTATTACCTTAGCAAAAAGTTTACCGACTGTGAGACCTGATACTCACTGCTCGAGAAAACTTGTTGCGCTTTGGTATGGGCTGCTCGCCGGCTGAGACAGTATATGCTGACTCACACTACCTTGTTGATCTCAAAGATGGATCCGATAAAGTACATATTTGAAAAGCCTGCTCTGTCTGGGAGAATAGCAAGATGGCAAATGATCTTGACAGAATACGACATCCAGTACACGACTCAGAAAGCTATCAAAGGAAGTGTATTGGAAGATCACTTGGCACATCAGGCAGTAGACGACTATCAGTCAATGAACTTTGAATTTCCTGACGAGAGCATCATGATAGTGACTGATTGTGAAGTACCTGGACCGGATGAAGGACCTGAGGAAGGATCCCGATGGTCTATGCACTTTGACGGAGCCTCCAATGCTTTGGGTAACGGTATCGGCGCTGTGATCATATCCCCTCAAGGCACTCATACTCCACTTACTGCCCGACTATGTTTCAACTGCACCAACAACATGGCGGAGTATGAGGCATGCATCATGGGTCTTCAAGCTGCGATCGACTTAAGGATCAAGTTTCTGAGTGTCTTCGGAGATTCCGCTCTCGTGATCAATCAGATCAAAGGCGAGTGGTATACGAAACATCTGAATCTTATTCCTTACAGAGAATGTGTGTTGACATTGATCCCCCATTTCATAGAGATAACTTTTGAACATTTCCCAAGAGAGGAGAATCAGTTGGAGGACACGTTAGCTACGATGTCTTCTATGTTCAAAGTCAAATGGGACAATGAGGCTCCCAGGATCATCATCTGGAAACTGGACGAACCGGCATACTGTTATGATCTTGAGGCTGAGGTAGTGACTGAGAAACCTTGGTACCATGAGGTGAAGAGATACTTGGAAGCTCAGGAATACCCTGAAGGTGCGTCTGTCAACGATAAAAAGTTTCTGAGAAGGTTCGCAGCGAAGTTCTTCCTCAGCAACGGCATCCTGTACAAGAGAAACCATGATTCAACCTTACTGCGTTGTGTGGATAAGATTGAAGCAGAAAGGATCACGGCGGAGCTACATGAAGGTACCTTCGGAACACATTCCAGTGGACACACCATGGCAAAGAAAATCCTTCGGGCAAGATATTACTGGTCCACTATGGAAGCTGACTGCTACCAACATTCTCGGACATGTCATAAATGCCAGATTTATGCAGATAAGGTGCATGTTCCTCCAGTCCCTTTGAATGTCTTGACTGCACCTTGGCCTTTTGCAATGTGGGGCATAGATATGATCGGCGAGATTAAACCTACGACATCCAACGGGCATCGCTTCATCCTGGTGGCGATTGATTACTTTACGAAGTGGGTTGAAGCAGCTTCCTATGCCACTGTAACCAAGAATGTCGTGGCACGGTTCATTCGGCACAACCTGATCTGTCGATACGGCGTCCCGGAAAGAATCATTACAGACAACGGTACCAATCTCAATAACAATATGATCACTGAGCTCTGCGAGCAATTCAAGATACAGCACCACAAATCTTCTCCTTACCGACCGAAGATGAATGGGGCTGTAGAAGCGAAAAATAAGAACATCAAAAAGATTGTGCAGAAGATGAAAGTGACCTATAAAGATTGGCACGAAATGTTACCGTTTGCTCTACATGGGTACCGTACCTCAGCAAGGACGTCAACCGGGGCAACTCCCTTCTCCTTGGTCTACGGTATGGAGGCAGTCTTACCGATCGAAGTGCAAATACCCTCTCTCCGGATAATGAAGGATGCAGATCTGAGCGAAGATGATTGGATCCAGACACGACTTGATCAGCTAAACTTAATCGACGAAAAGAGACTCACTGCTATTTGTCATGGTCAGACGTATCAAAAACGGATGATCAGGGCATTTAACAAGAAGGTCAGACCACAAGAATATCAAGTTGGGGATCTGGTAATCAAACGCATCATCCTTCCTCAGAGTGATCCCAGGGGCAAATGGACCCCTACGTACGAAGGGCCATTTATGGTTAAACATGTGTTCTCGGGAGGAGCCATGATCCTAACCACCATGGATGGTGACGACCTTCCTCACCCCGCCAATGCAGACATAGTAAAAAGATACTACGCATGATAAAAGACCCGCTAGGTTGACATACCTAGGCAAAAATTAGGGCTTCCCGGCGAACCAAAAGGGTTCGGGCAAAATGAGGGATGAAATGAAAAAAATCTGTACACCCGGCAAGTCGAAAACCTGAAAAGGCGGCTTGGGCAAAAATGGGTATCCCGGTGGACTGAAAACCCGAAAGGGCGGTCCAGGCAAAAGTTAGGGATAAAGCGTAATACTATGTCTCATTGGATCACTTTGCATCCAGAATCCGGTATCAACTATCAAGTTCAGACGACATCAATCAATCAGCTTCATCTTCAGCTAGGTCATCAAGTGATGAGACGCTTGAAGATATAAAGGCGATAGCAGAGTTGGAACCCAGTGGGATTATTCTTTTCACACAGCTGTTTTGTTTTCCCTTTGTACAAATTGTATAAACTCTTTTATTCGGCGGCTTTCTCTTACTAGGACGTCAGCCTCTTGTACATAAACGCCTATTTACAGGCAATTCAAAAATCAATATAAATTCACTTTTCAGATCAATTGCCAATTGTTTTTTCCTTTTTCTGTTTTGTTTTGCGAAGAATGTCCAAGGTTCAATTTGTGATATATGCATTTGACAATAATTGCTAACTCATAAAAAAATTTCATACGAAACAAAGGATTAATTACAGGTAACGTTAGAAACAGGGGCAATAATGAGTTGTCTAAGCGATCTAATTGTTCTGTCCACCAAGGTACCAAGGTAGGTTCAGCTGAAGAACATAACCAAGATATCTTAAGTCCCCAGAGAGTGAGCCAGCAAGTCAATACACTCTCCCCAAGCAAAGTTATACTATCAGCCTTAAGGGAGTTGGGTTATCTCCAGCAGATCTCAACATTCCCCAGCGCAATATACAAACATTCTTAACGAGCATCCCCTGCAGTCTTGATCTAAGATTGTTCCCTGGCGGTATACCAGACATTCAGTGGAGTCACTTTCCCAATACAGTTCAAAAATTTCCCCAGGAGAGTCCAATCTGAAGGTTCCCCAGGAAAAGATGATCCATCTCCCCAGCAGTAAGCTTATCCCTAGTAGATTCTGGAAGCTTATCCCCCGCAGCGCACGAACGCGTCTCCCGGCTTTATTCAAAGGTTATTTCCCTACCAAGATATAACTGGGTTATCCTCAGCCAAAAGCCACGGAAAGATCGTCCTCGGCGAGGTCTTCTTATCCCCCAGCGAAGTCCATCTTCCAACACAATGCAACAATGGTATCCCCAGCGGAGTTATCATCAACATCTCAGCAAAGCGCCTATCTTCCCACAGAGTATTGTTCCCTAGCAAGATCGCTAGAATAATTTTCCCCCGCAGAGTAATCTATTCGCCAAGTTTATTCCCCAACAGAGTTATCTTCTCCTACCGGTATTCTTGCAATCATCACTCCCCAGTGGAAACAAAAGATCTATATCAGCCCAGGATTTAACTTCCCGGCATTCGTCAAGGATATATTTTCCTAGACGAAAATACCTTCAAAAACATCACATACATCATGATACATGCATAAACGCATCATATCTTACAATCTCATTTATGTTGAGAACATCATTGCTTGATCCATATCATGCATTGCATATGACTGACCTTTACCTTTCAGGAAAGATCCAGTTAAGTTCTCAGCTATGTCCAAGACCTTCTCTGGTTCAGTCAGATCGACCCTAAGATCTCCCTGATTCTTATTCCAGTTGAAGATATTCCAAGACTTTAGTCTGGTTCAGTTAAATCGACCCTAAGATTTTTATGATTCTTATCCAGTCAAAGTTAATCCAAGACCTTCTCTGGTTCAGTCAGATCGACCCTAAGATTTTTCTGATTCTTATCCAGTCAAAGTTAATCCAAGACCTTCTCTGGTTCAGTCAGATCGACCCTAAGATTTTTTTGATTCTTATCCAGTCAAAGTTAATCCAAGACCTTCTCCGGTTCAGTTAAATCGACCCTAAGATTTTTCTGATTCTTATCCAGTCAAAGTTAATCCAAGGCCTTCTCTGGTCCAGTTAAATCGATTCCTAAAGATTTTCCTGATGAAGACTCAGTAGAAGACATCCAAGATTCCTTCATCGTTACTGTTGAGGTAGTAATCGCCCAAGGTTCTCTCATCGTTACTGTTGAGGTAGTAATCGCCCAAGGTTCTCTCATCGTTACTGTTGAGGTAGTAATCGCCCAAGGTTCTCTCATCATTACTGTTGAGGTAGTAATCGCCCAAGGTTCTCTCAACGTTACTGTTGAGGTAGTAATCGCCCAAGGTTCTCTCACCGTTACTGTTGAGGTAGTAATCACCCAAGGTTCTCTCATCGTTACTGTTGAGGTAGTAATCGCCCAAGGTTCTCTCATCTTTACTGTTGAGGTAGTAATCGCCCAATGTTCTCTCATCGTTACTGTTGAGGTACGTAGGTTCTCGCTAAGGAATCTCTTACGCGATCAACACCTAGATGGCATCTATAAGCCCGTCCACATACTAACAGTCTCTAAATGGCATCTATAAGCCCATTCCCGATAAGACCCCGTCACCACACCAGATGGCATCTATAAGCCCATCCCCCTATCCAGCATCTCTCCAAATGGCATATGTAGGCCCATTCCCTACATCATACTGCTGACACTCTACTATGTGAGTGTAAATTTCTGGGCACTCTAGTGTTCAATCATCTTCCACCTTCAGATTACGAAAGGAACACTAGCCAATCTACATCCTCAGGTCTAAGAAGATTGAACAGGGGCAACTGTTGTACCCCAAAATTTGCCCTCCCATATTCTTCAAGATTTGCCAAGATCAAGGTTCAAAATCTCTCAAGGGTTGCACAGTCCAATGGCCTCCTAACAGTCAAAAATTAGGGTTTTGGTTATGGCAAAGAAGTTGAAGCTTCCAAGGGTCCAAACAAGTCCCACATGCCTATAAACATTCTCAAGCATCCATATGCCAAGTTTCAAGACTCACAGCACAAAATTGCACAGTCAAAAACCCTAATTGCTTCATAGTCAACTGCAGGGGAAAAATGGTCATTTGACAGTCAAAAGTCAAAAATTTTGGTCAACATCTTATTTTGAAGCCAGAAACATCATTTGATCAATTCTTGATCATGATTCTCAAGGAATGGCTCAAAAAGTCTCAAGATGCAAAAGTTTCTATTTTTGGACAGCTGAAAAAGTCAACTGCAAATTGACCAGGGCATAACTTCCACATGGTTTATCAGAAAAATTCCATCCAAATCTAATTTTGAAGAGAATGACATTTCCTACAACTCATCTTCACACTTCAAGTCCAAGAAATGCTCTCACAAAAAGTTATCAATCTCAACATTATAGGTCATTTTCAAAAGTCAACAAAAAGGCACTTTTAGTCAAAGACCAGAACTTGAGATTGGTAAATCAAAATAACATGGGACCAAAGGAATTGGTTAGAGGACTTCAATACCTTTCCAAAATGTCCAAGAAAATGATTAAAGCTTAAAAATTGAGCATGATATGCCTTGTGGAAGTTGGGAAATTTTTGGGAATTTTGAAAAGTCAACTTTGCTTCAAATGCCTCAAAATTGCTAATGGGCCTCAATTTCTTCCATGAATCATCACCCAAAGGCTATGCACGACCCATTGACATCCAAGGGAGTTATTTCCTCATTTTTGATTAATTATTTGGATTTTTATTATTATTAATTCACTTAATTAAAATTAAATATGAAAAAATATCAAATGACACCTTTCAAATCTTTTTATGCAGCATATTCACTCTTTATGTACTCAATATTCGTGTATCATCCAAAAGGGAAAGAATCTCCCATGATTGGCATAAGAAAGGTATGAAAAAGATTGGATTGGAAATCAAATATTGAACCATTGAATACATGGATCATGGGCTAGTTTTCTTGACCTAATTCGTTCATATACATGTGCATAACATAACCCTAAGGAAAAGAACAAGAAAGCTGCGCATAAGGCATAGAACCAAACTTGCATTTTTTGACAAAAACCTCAAAACTGTTTTCATAGCTAGAGCTCGTTTCAAGACATCAAAAGCATTCCAAAAGCTTGCTGACACCATCAGGAAGAGATTGCAATCAAGAACATAGCCCCATACTCAAGGAATTGGTAGATTGAAGTCTCACTTTTCATTAAAATTTTCATATTCGTGTTTGCATTTTCATGCATTATCAATGACTTTTAATGATTGATTTATACTAACATAAGCATTCTGAAGCTATTGGTGTTATTTGATTGAACTAAGGACGCCTGTATGCAAAGTTTCCATCGAAGCTTTCTAGGGTTTCTGAAACTCCAAAAGAGGGGTTTACATATCTCGGAAAATTAGACAATGAAACTAGCACCATTAAAATCGTCAACAAGGGCAACACCTTATTCCTTGGTATATGGCATGGAGGCCGTCTTACCCATTGAAGTTCAGATACCCTCTCTTTGGATTACGAAGGATGCATGTTTAAGCGAAGATGACTGGATTCAGACCCGGCTTGATAAGCTGAACTTAATCAACAAAAAGAGACTTACTGCTATCTGTCATGGTCAAACGTATCAAAAGCGGATGATCAAGGCATTTAACAAGAAAGTCAGATGATGAGAGTATCAAGTTGGGGATCTGGTGATCAAGCGCATCATCCTACCTCAAGGTGATCCCAGGGGCAAATGGACCCCTACTTACGAAGGGACATTTGTGGTTAAGAACATTTTCTCAGGAGGAGCTATGATTCTGACCACCATGGATAGTGACGACCTTCCTCACCCCGTCAACGCAGACATAATGAAAAAATACTATGGATAATCAAAGACCCTCTAGGTCGACTGGCCTAGGCAAAAATAAGGGCTTCCCGGCGAACCAAAAGGGTTCGGGCAAAAATAAGGGATGAAAATGAAAACATCTGTACACCCGGCAAGTCGAAAACCTGAAAAGGCGGCTTGGGCAAAAAAGGTTATCTCGGTGGATTGAAAACCTGAATGGGCGGTCCAGGAAAAAATTAGGGATCAAAGCGTAACACTATGTCTCATTGAATCACCTTACAACCAGACTTCGGTATCAACTATCAAGCTCGGACGGCACCAATCAATCTGATCTACCTTCAACCGAGTAACAAAGTGATGAGATGCTCAAGGACATACGGGCAATAGCAGAGTTGTAACCCAGGGGGATTATTCACATAGCTGTTTTGTTTAGTTTTTCACAAATTGTGTAAATTCTATTATTCGGCGGCGTTCTCTTACTAGGTGTTGTACCCCAAAATTTGCCCTATCAATTCTCAAGGCCTTTCTTACAAGGATTTTCAAGGTTCAAGTTTAAACAAGTGCATTTGGATTTTCCAATACCAAAATTAAAAGGAAACTGTCAAAAATGGAGAAAACAGATAAAAATAACATTTTGACAAATTTGGAGGAAAACATATCTCCTTCGATTTAGCACCCTTCGACTGACTCCTGGCCTCCTTCGAATGCAACTTGGATTACATCCTCCGTTTTGAGCAAGATCCTCCTTCGAATGCAACTTGGATTACATCCTTCGTTTTGAGCAAGAGCCTCCTTCAAATGCAACTTGGATTACATCCTTCATTTTGAGCAAGAGCCTCCTTCGAATGCAACTTGGATTACATCCTTCGTTTTGAGCAAGAGCCTCCTTCGAATGCAACTTGGATTACATCCTTCGTTTTGAGCAAGAACCTCTTTCGAGTGCAATTTTGGAAACACCCTTAGATTCAGAAGCCAAGAACTTCCCTCACGCTAAAAGGCAATGACTCCCTTTATGTTTGTTTCGATCCACATGCTTCGATTGGGCAACATTGCTTCCTTCGAACTCGGGCTTTCGATTGGGCAATATGTTTGTTTCGATCCACATGCTTCGATTGGGCAACATTGCTTCCTTCGAACACGGGCTTTCGATTGGGCAATATATTTGTTTCGATCCAAGATTCGTTTGGGCATGTGGCTCCCTTCGTGCAACTCTTTGACTGAGCATTGACCTTTTGTGTGTTTGCTTGGAGTCACAAAGTTTAGACCTCCTCCATGCAGGCTTCGACTATGTTGTACTTGCATCGACTGGACAACATTTCTCTTTAGTCTGCTGCATTTCCATCCTTGACAAACTACAACACATGGTTGATGGCCCCTTAAAAAGACATATAGTGGTGGACTTGAGGGGAATACATATGAGTCCCTGTCGAAGGGTACACCTTACTAGTCCATTCGAAGGACACATTTGGCCCCTTCAAACGATGCACAAAGGTGATTCGTTCGAAAGACACTTGTTGGAGGAAAGTCAAACAATATGTTTGGAAGGAGAATCTGGTCGAAGGAGGGTCAAAATGAAAGGATGAAATATTCAAAGATGCTTGCTGCCAAGTTCAGGCATGGTACACTGGCCAAAACTGCTGCGCAGTAGTCCTGAAACACTGCCCCATTCTTGCACCAAAACAGCATACAAGCACTGTCCCTCGAAGGCTACAAAGAGAAGTTTACTCAAATTGTTCAAATTATTTTGTTTTCCCTCCAAAAGCTTCAACCAACTTTGCCTATAAATAAGAGGCTCCAACACATGTTTAAGGAGGATCTTTGGACCAGAGGAACGAATCTCCCAAATTTTCTTAAACACAACAAAACTCTCAAGTTCATCAACACTTGAGAAATCAAAACCCAGAATCCCAAACACCCACCTCTTTCGATTCTGAAGAACACCCCACACATAGAAGTTTGTTCAAACTCAAAGACAACCTTCTGTGACAACTCTTCGAACCAAAAGCAAACCCCCTGTGACTACTCTTCGAATTCCAGAAACGTCCAGGTAGCAGTTCAAGTTCGAATCCCATATCCATTCAAGGCCTGAAGCAAGGTAAGTCACTCTTACCCTTGAACCTTTCGTTTCATGGCATAGTATGTGAATAATCTTCCCTTTCATTTCAAAACATGTACATAACACTTTGGTTCTTTTCGTTTCCACCTACTTAAAATGTTTTCAGAGCTAAACCATTTCGCTTTTGCTTTCTGTTTACCTGAACTTGCTTTAACTATTAAACTATTTACAAGACAAATACTAGCATGGCCTCAGGCCATGTTGCCATTTAATGCTTGAAATGAAAGAAACAGGAAACAGGAAATAGGAAACGAAGCTTCTGGCTTCTACCCTCTTTCTCCAGGTCAAACGAAAGAGACAACCAGGAGGAAAACCATGTTGACTTCTAGGCCCAAACGAAAAGCATGCCTTCACTGACTTCCAGCCCCTAATCGAAAGACATTCCCTCACTGCTTTCAACCTCCAGTCGAAGAAGACAACAAGGCAGAACCAGAAGGCTTCGGCATACACTAACTTCCAAGCCAGTCGAATGACAGAACCTCACTGGTGCTGGCCCCAATCGAAGAGGCCAACAAAATGCAAATCGAAGGCTGCTACTGCCTGGGTCGAAAGACACTCATTTTTCTTACTTTTATCTTATTTTTTCCTTCATATTTTTTATGCCTTTCGATATGGTTGTAATAGCGTAGGATTTTATCTTTCTGCATTTTATTTACTTTGTACAAATGTTAGTAATTAGGCGTGTATGGAAAGATAAAATCAACAAGTAAACAACCTAAAAATCAAAGACAAATGCATGCAATAAAACACACTTTGCGCACAAACACCCCTTAGGGTATCTCCACTTGGTTGCCTAAACAAATGGGCCATGTTATGCATGTCAAGTACTTTGGCAAAACAAAAATAAAACAAAAGATCATAGTCCCTCGATGATGCTATCTTGGTTGCCTATACAAAATGATCTAGTCCCTCGGAAAATTGGCAAAGATACTTGACACAATTGCTATCATGGTCTATACGATGACCCGCGCCTGTCCCGTAAACATCCTAACGCAAGGTTGTTCACCAAACACAATGGTGAAACAACACTGTTAAAAGGGTTAAAAACATGAGAAAGATCTTTGAGTAAAATTAGGGTAGATAGCTCTTAGTTACTTGATCAAACTTGCAAAATATCCTTGCCATTTTTCAAATACACATCTCAACACAATTTCAAAACAAACTTTCAAAAACATTGAAACATCTTTTCAAAAAGACAAACACCTTTGTAAAACATTCAAACAAGAATTGTTACAAAGGTTGCCTAGACAAGGCATCTTTTTCAAAACATTTTCAAAACCACATACACAAAGCACCATTTCAAACAATTGAAAAGCAAAGGCAAGTGATCTAAAACAAGTAACTAAGAGCCCATGGATAACCATGGATGAAAAGGGTGCTAGCACTTTCCCTTTTCATAATCTACCCCCCGAACCCAAGAAAACATCTCAAAGGTCTTTCCTGTGCTTTTTGACCTTTCCTTAGGATAAAATAAAAAGTCGGTGACGACTCTTGTTAAACCGAAACATTTGCGAACACAAACGAAAAATCCCAAGTCAGTTCTCCCACCGTATCACAGAATTGACGACTCTGCTGGGGATATTTCTAAAAGTGGGGTTACCTTAGGGTTTTAGATCACCTATACATGCTTACTTTGATTGCTTTGATTGCTTTACTTTTTGGGTTCCTTGTTTGGGTTTATTGTAAATCCTACACCCGGGTTTGGGGCACCTTTTTAGGTAAGTAGCAATAAACTGTGAGGGAACTGTGCGGGGTATACCGACATGGTTGAAGCAGTAGCTACGTTAGTGTGACATATTTGTGGGTACCGGTAGCCTTTGAGTTAATCAAAGAGAATACGGGGCCGCTGAGTGATGTTATGAAGCACTAACGAACTCTTAGAACCTTACTTGACCATCTTGGCCTTTTTTAGGGGTAGTGAGATGACTGACTTTGATGCAGTCCGAAGTTGGTAGATACTCGATACTACACTCATTGAGGATTGTTTTCTTGGAATATTTTGGTCTCCAGTTAAGTGGCTAAACTGAAACAATGGACATAGAAAATAATCCAATGATATTGAGCTCCTTAGAACCCGGTTTCTATTTTAGGACAGGTTGAGCCAACTAACTTCAAGAGGGTACTTACCTACAAATCCCATGCAAGCCTAAACCTAAGGACTTGTTTTCTTTGTGTGAATATGATTACCTGTATATACACTTGCTTACTTTTGCGTACATGTACATAACATCATAACATCATACCATAGCATTTTCAATAACCATTTCAAGGATCTCGAGGGTCTTTTGATGCAAGGTCACGTTGAACCAGACGTCTACCAAAGGGCAAGAGGGTTTTCCTCTGAACAAACGCCGTCAAAGATCAAGTGCAACAACTTGAATCAGGGGCTATGACCCACTCGACATGGTGAGCTTGATTCTCGTGGAAAGACATCCACCGATACAAAGTTATCCAATCAAAGATGTTGATCGAAATTCAACCTCTAACATTTTCTTGTGTTTACCCCTCGAGATCCTTGAAAACATGCATCCACATATCATGCATCATATCATGACAGGTTTCTCCCATACAGGTCTCCTTATCTTCCTACTGTTTATTTCAGTAAGATGGATATGGAATAAACGGTGAAAGATCTCCAAGCTCAAAACACTCAATTCCACCAAATGCTTCTAGCTATGGGTAAAGGGCAAGAGGATCTGAAAGCTCACCTTCTCAAAGACAAGAAGAAGAAGTCCAAGAAGGCAGCGAGCATCCTGAACTTGAAAAGAAGACCTAAAACCCTAGATCTTTCAACTCCATCCAACATAGGGGATAGTCTTGAAGAAGACCACAATTTGGAGATTGATGATGTTGAAGCTGACCACTCCGAGGAACAATATCCTCCCGCTGATGACAAGTACAAACAGTTGGAGGATCGCCTCAGTGCTATGGAGATTCAACAGATACCTGGCTTGGATTTAGGAGACATGGGTTTAGTTTTTGGATTAGTCATCCCTCCAAAGTTCAAAGTCCCTACCTTTGCCCTATGCGATGGCGTCTCTTGCCCTAAGATGCACCTAAAGTCTTATGTCCGCAAGATTAAACCATACACAACTGGTCCAAAGATTTGGATACATTTCTTCCAAGAAAGCCTGGTAGGGACTCAACTCGAGTGGTTTTATCAATTGGAGAGTTCCCGCATCCACACCTGGGAGGATTTAGTTGCTGCTTTCTATAAGCAGTATCAGTACAATTCTGATCTTGCACCAACTCGTGTGCAATTGCAGAACATGACCATGGGTTCTAACGAGAGCTTCAAAGGATACACCCAAAAGTGGAGAGATCTGGCTGGTAGGGTGCAACCCGCTTTAACTGACAGGGAGCTGATTGACATCTTCATGGGAACATTGACAGGGCCTTTCTTCAAACACTTGATCGGAAGCTCTTCAGCCGGGTTCATCGAGCTAATACTGACCGGCGAAAGGGTCGAAGCTGGCATCAAAAGTGGGAAGATTCAAGAAGCTACACCTTATGATGCTCAGAAAAAGCCCTATAATGGAAAGAAATAGTCCAATGCTGTGTATGGTCAAAAGAGTCGTCATGACCAACACGTAGGAGAAATCTTGATCTCTAATCCTACGCCTGCTCAACAAAGACAGGGGCATCAGCGTAAGGAGGTCGCGCCTAAAAGACATTTCACTAAGATCAACATGTCACTGACTCAAGCGCTACAACACATGTTGAAGGCAGAGCTAATTACATTAAAGGCTCCTCTCCGGAACCCAAATACTTCCGCTCCTACCTATCATCCCAATGAAAGGTGTGCATACCACTCTGACAGCCCAGGGCATGACACAAACAATTGTTGGGCTCTGAAGAACAAGGTCCAAGACATGATTGATGCCAAGGAGATCAAGTTTGACCCTCTGGAGACCCCAAATGTGATCACTGCTCCTATGCCAAATCATTGAGAATGTCTTTGTTTTATTTGAATTTTCAAGTTGTAATTTCTTTTGTTATTCAAACAATTATCTGTTGATGTCAAACTCTGTTTCATTAATGCATTGCATATGTTTGTCTTGAATTCATCCATTCGTTTTCACTATAATTATTTTTTCTCTTTATGACTTTCAACTCTTGCTAAAAGTTACAAGCCTTTAGAGGGAGGATGATGAAACAATGCCATAATCTCATACAATATGCTTTTGGACAGACCTTGCTGACGACGTACATGCGTTTCTTTCAAATCCTAAACACTGGAGTTATAAGGAAGTTAATCCCTAGTCAACCCCTTTGAGCCAAAGAAGTAGAAGTTTTCTATTTTAACACAAATTGAAACCTTTAATCAAAACCCGGGGCAGGGTAGTCTCTCAGTTAATTCAAATGCGCTTTAAGTCGCAAACTCTCAGTTCATAATACAACGAACGACATCAAAAGCATTCCTCTGGAATCAAAAGACAGTGGTGGTTCCTTATCTCATAGGCAGTCAATCTCTCAAAAGAGAAAAGCCCACTGAGCTAAAACCTATAAAGGAGGCTTAAGAAAGTTGGGGCATCCCGCTGACTGTAATCTCGAAAACAGGAACAATCAGGCAAAAGTTAGGGATAACAAATCAAAAGAACGAGGTCATTACAAATCTTTGACAACATGAAAAATGTTGCAAAAAAAATGATGACTGCCTTCCAACAAATTCAACTTGTGTGAACCATCACCAAAAACGTCGTTCCAGACTCATATGGAGTTCAAATGCACAATTAACTGAGTTTAGGATTGAAGAACATCACGAAGAGCGGGTGGGTACAAATATACTTTGAGCCTTTATCCTTTGTTTCTTAAACCGTGAACCAAGCCACGTTACAACCCTTCAAAAGTCCTAACTGAAGCATGGGTTAGTTCAAAAGCATACTGTTACAAAAGGTATCCTGACTCCTGTAAGGCTTTGCTTTAAATCATGAGTTTGAATTTTCTTAGCAAAATTTCTTTACTCGCTAAAATGCATTTTCAAAAAAACTTCAAGACAAACATAAACTTTGCATTACTTGAATATCATTGTTTGCATATGGCTACTTGTTTAACAACGGAGAAATTCACACAACGAGTATCCGATGAACAAAAGCCCTCTCAGTGAACAAAATCACTTCAAAAAGGATGACACTTCCATTGACGAATCTCCTATCAACAGGGGGACTTAACATGTCACTATCCAGCACACGTGGGGCAGTCCAGTCAAGATTTCCTGAAATATCTGAAGAAGTGCAGAGTAACCAGGGGCAAGTCTCCATCTCTGTCACTTGGGGCATTGAACGTCAACCCCAACAAAGGGTTACATACAGTCAAACATTTCCAGGCAGTGCCACAAACACTCGTTGCTAGGGGCAGTGACAAATCTCCCCAAAATCCTTCTCATAGGATGATTCCCCAGCAAGAGTATAATCTTTGACCCTCTTTCCCCAGCTGAATCAACCTCAAGAATCCTCGAGGACTTCCCCCAACGAAGATGTCACCTCTCTAGCAGACTGACGACATGGTTTATTTCCCTAACAACACCAGGATTCCCCAGCTTGAGTTTGCCTCTCCGACTACTACAAATCAAAGGACCACAACTCCTCTTCCTCAGTAGACTACTCTACAATCCCCAGCAAGTTACTGCGAAACCTGGACCCGACCAAATATCAGTTCAACTTCGACTCCCCAGTAGAGCAACAGACGACTAAGACCCATAAACTCTTTTCCCAAGCAGAAATAAACATACTCCCCACAAAGTTTTCAATATCCCCCAGCGGAGTTCTCCTCAAACAACAAAGAAGGGATCCCCGGTGGAAACATTTTAAGCAAAGTTTGAAGACACACATACTCTTCAACAGTAGTCCAGGATTTAACGACTCCTTGACATTTGTCAAGGATTTATTTTCCCAGACAAGAATACATTCATTAAACATTTCACATTTCATACATCCTATTCTCATACATAATAAATGCATACGACACCATCTTATTTATTTTGAGAACATCATGACATCACGCATTTCATGCATCATGACATTGCATACAACTAACGTTCTACCTTTTTAAGGAAAGATCGGTCAACAGATGGTTACCATCAACCTTTTCAAGTTTCAGATTAATACATGTAGCAAGCCAGGAAAACTATCCGTGGACGACTGATTGTATATTAATACCTGTAACAAGCCAGGAAAACCATCTACATGAAGAGATTTAAGATTAACACCTGTAACGAGCCAGGAAACTATCTTTCTTTCTCAGGGCATAGATTAATACCTGAAACCAGACAGGACAACTATCTTATCGACCAACCTTTTCGAGTTCCAGATTAATGCCTGTAACAAGCCAGGAAAACGATTTGTGGACGACTGATTATAGATTAATACCTGTAACAAGCCAGGAAAAATATCTACATGAAGAGATTGAAGATTAACACCTGTAACAAGCCAGGAAAACTATCTTTCTCAGGTCAAAGATTAATACCTGAAACCAGATAGGACAAATGTCTACTCGACCAACTCATTCTGATTCAACTTCTGAAAACAGTTTACGGGTTCTCCAAATACGGATGTTAATCTATCGCTTGTTCAGATTCAACTTTTGAAAACAGTTTACGGGTGCTTCCAAATATGGATGTCAATCTATTGCTTGTTCAGACTCAACTTCTGAAAACAGTTTATGGATTCTCCAAATACGGATGTTAATCTATCGCTTGTTCAGATTCGACTTTTGAAAACAATTTACAGATGCTTCCCAACATGGATGCTGATTTATTTCTTATTCAACTTCAAGACTTCTGAAAACAGTTTACGGGTTCTCTAAATACGGATGTTAATCTATCGCTTGTTCAGATTCAAGACCTCTGAAAACAGTTTACGAATTCTCCAAATAAGGATGTTAATCTATCGCTTGTTCAGATTCAAGACCTCTGAAAACAGTGTACGGATTCTCCAAATACGGATGATAATCTATCGCTTGTTCAGATTCAACTTCTGAAAACAGTTTACGGGTGCTTCCAAATATGGATGTCAATCTATCGCTTGTTGAGACTCAACTTCTGAAAACAGTTTACGAATTCTCCAAATACGGATGTTAATCTATCACTTGTTCAGATTCAAGACCTCTGAAAATAGTTTACGGATTCTCCAAATATGAATGTTAATCTATCGCTTGTTCAGATTCAAGACTTCTGAAAACATTTTACGGGTTCTCCAAATACGGATGTTAATCTATCGGTTGTTCAGATTCAAGACTTCTGAAAATAGTTTACGGGTTCTCCAAATACAGATGTTAATCTATCGCTTGTTCAGATTCAAGACCTCTGAAAACAGTTTACGGATTCTCCAAATACGGATGTTAATCTATCGCTTGTTCAGATTCAAGACTTCTGAAAACAGTTTACGGGTTCTCCAAATACGGATGTTAATCTATCGCTTGTTCAGATTCAAGACTTCTGAAAACAGTTTACGGGTTCTCCAAATACGGATGTTAATCTATCGCTTGTTCAGATTCAAGACTTTTGAAAAAAGTTTACGGGTTCTCCAAATACGGATGTTAATTTATCGCTTGTTCAGACTCAACATCTGAAAACAGTTTACGGGTGCTTCCAAATATGGATGTCAATCTATGGCTTGTTCAGACTCAACTTCTGAAAACAGTTTACGGGTGCTTCCAAATATGGATGTCAATCTATCGCTTGTTCAGACTCAACTTCTGAAAACAGTTTACGGGTGCTTCCAAATATGGATGTCAATCTATCACTTGTTCAGACTCAACTTCTGCAAACAGTTTACGGGTGCTTCCAAACATGGATGTCAATCTATCGCTTGTTCAGACTCAACTTTTGAAAACAGTTTACGGGTGCTTCCAAATATGGATGTCAATCTATCGCTTGTTCAGACTCAATTTCTGAAAACAGTTTACGGGTGCTTCCAAATATGGATGTCAATCTATCGCTTGTTCAAACTCAACTTTTGAAAACAGTTTACGGGTGCTTCCAAATATGGATGTCAATCTATCGCTTGTTCAGACTCAACTTATGAAAACAGTTTATGGGTGCTTCCAAATATGGATGTCAATCTATCGCCTGTTCAGACTCAACTTCTGAAAATAGTTTACGGGTGCTTCCAAACATGGATGTCAATCTATCGCTTGTTCAGACTCAACTTCTGAAAACAGTTTACGGATTCTCCAAACATGGATGTTAATCTATCGCTTGTTCAGACTCAACTTCTAAAAACAGTTTACGGATTCTCCAAACACGAATGTTAATCTATCGCTTGTTAAGATTCAACTTTTGAAAACAGTTTACGGATGCTTCCCAACATGGATGTTAATCTATTGCTTATTCAGACCCCCGGCTCAAAGATGTTCCAAACATGGATACCTTCCTGATACTCACCCACTCACCTATGACATACAATTCAACAAACGTTCTTGGATGGCATCTTTAAGCCCATCTCCGACAAGATTCTGTAACATTCTTAGATGGCATCTTTAAGCCCATCTCCGACAAGATTCTGTCACATCTCCAAATGGCATCTTTAAGCCCGTTCCCTCAACTATGCCTTGACGAGTGCAAATTTTCTTGGAACTCTAGTGTCCAATCATCTTTTACCTTCAAGTCGCGAAAGGCAAACTTGCCAATCTAACTCTTCAGGTTCAAGAAGATTGAACAGGGGCAGCTGTTGTACCCCAAAATTTGCCCTCTCAATTCTCAAGGCCTTTCTTACAAGGATTTTCAAGGTTCAAGTTTAAACAAGTGCATTTGGATTTTCCAAAACCAAAATTAAAAGGAAACTGTCAAAAATGGAGAAAACAGATAAAAATAACATTTTGACAAATTTGGAGGAAAACATGTCTCCTTCGATTTAGCACCCTTCGACTGACTCTTGGCCTCCTTCGAATGAAACTTGGATTACATCCTTCGTTTTGAGCAAGAGCCTCCTTCGAATGCAACTTGGATTACATCCTTCGTTTTGAGCAAGAGCCTCCTTCGAATGCAACTTGGATTACATCCTTCGTTTTGAGCAAGAGCCTCATTCGAATGCAACTTGGATTACATCCTTCGTTTTAAGCAAGAACCTCCTTCAAGTGCAAGTTTGGAAACACCCTTCGATTCAGAAGCCAGGAACTTCCCTCACGCTAAAAGGAAATGACTCCCTTTATGTTTGTTGCGATCCACATGCTTCGATTGGGTAACATTGCTTCCTTCAAACTCGGGCTTTCGATTGGGCAATATGTTTGTTTCGATCCACATGCTTCGATTGGGCAACATTGCTTCCTTCGAACACGGGCTTTCGATTGGGTAATATATTTGTTTCGATCCAAGATTCGTTTGGGCATGTGGCTCCCTTCGTGCAACTCTTTGACTGAGCATTGACCTTTTGTGTGCTTGCTTGGAGTCACAAAGTTTAGACCTCCTCCATGCAGGCTTCGACTATGTTGTACTTGCATCGACTGGACAACATTTCTCTTTAGTCTGCTGCATTTCCATCCTTGACAAACTACAACACATGGTTGATGGCCCCTTAAAAAGACATATAGTGGTGGACTTGAGGGGAATACATATGAGTCCCTGTCGAAGGGTACACCTTACTAGTCCATTCGAAGGACACATTTGGCCCCTTCAAATGATGCACAAAGGTGATTCGTTCGAAAGACACTTGTTGGAGGAAAGTCAAACAATATGTTTGGAATGAGAATCTGGTCGAAGGAGTGTCAAAATGAAAGGATGAAATATTCAAAGATGCTTGCTGCCAAGTTCAAGCATGGTACACTGGCCAAAACTGCTGCACAGCAGTCCTGAAACACTGCTCTATTCTTGCACCAAAACAACATACAACCACTGTCCCTCGATCGCTACAAAGAGCAGTTTATTCAAATTGTTCAAATTATTTTGTTTTCCCTCCAAAAGCTTCAGCCAACTTTGCCTATAAATAAGAGGCTCCAACACATGTTTAAGGAGGATCTTTGGACCAGAGGAACGAATCTCCAAAATTTTCTCAAACACAACAAAACTCTCAAGTTCATCAACACTTGAGAAATCAAAACCCAGAATCCCAAACACCCACCTCTTTCGATTCTGAAGAACACCCCACACATAGAAGATTGTTCAAACTCAAAGACAACCTTCTGTGACAACTCTTCGAACCAAAAGCAAACCCCCTGTGACTACTCTTCGAATTCCAGAAATGTCCAGGTAGTAGTTCAAGTTCGAATCCCACATCCATTCAAGGCCTGAAGCAAGGTAAGTCACTCTTACCCTTGAACCTTTCGTTTCATGGCATAGTATGTGAATAATCTTCCCTTTCATTTCAAAACATGTACATAACACTTTGGTTATTTTCGTTTCCACCTACTTAATATGTTTTCAGAGCTAAACCCTTTCGTTTTTGCTTTTTGTTTACCTGAACTTGCTTTAACTATTAAACTGTTTACAAGACAAATACTAGCATGGCCTCAGGCCATGTTGCCATTTAATGCTTGAAATGAAAGAAACAGGAAACAGGAAATAGGAAACGAAGCTTCTGGCTTCTACCCTCTTTCTCCAGGTCAAACGAAAGAGACAACCAGGAGGAAAACCATGTTGACTTCTAGGCCCAAACGAAAAGCATGCCTTCACTGACTTCCAGCCCCTAATCGAAAGGCATTCCCTCACTACTTTCAACCTCCAGTCGAAGAATACAACAAGGAAGAACCAGAAGGCTTCGCCATACACTGACTTCCAAGCCAGTCGAAGGACAGGACCTCATTGGTGCTGGCCCCAATCCAAGAAGGCCAACATAATGCAAATCGAAGGCTGCTACTGCCTGGGTCGAAAGACACTCATTTTTCTTACTTTTATCTTATTTTTTCCTTCATATTTTTTATGCCTTTCGATATGGTTGTAATAGCGTAGGATTTTATCTTTCTGCATTTTATTTACTTTGTACAAATGCTAGTAATTAGGCGTGTATGGCAAGATAAAATCAACAAGTAGACAACCTAAAAATCAAAGACAAATGCATGCAATAAAACACACTTTGCACACAAACACCCCTTAGGGTATCTCCACTTGGTTGCCTAAACAAATGGGCCATGTTATGCATGTCAAGTACTTTGGTAAAACAAAAATAAAACAAAAGATCATAGTCCCTCGATGACGCTATCTTGGTTGCCTATACAAAATGATCTAGTCCCTCGGAAAATTGGCAAAGATACTTGACACAATTGCTATCATGGTCTATACGATGACCCGCGCCTGTCCCGTAAACATCCTAACGCAAGGTTGTTCACCAAACACAATGGTGAAACAACACTGTTAAAAGGGTTAAAAACATGAGAAAGATCTTTGAGTAAAATTAGGGTAGATAGCTCTTAATTACTTGATCAAACTTGCAAAATATCCTTGCCATTTTTCAAATACACATCTCAACACAATTTCAAAACAAACTTTCAAAAACATTGAAACATCTTTTCAAAAAGACAAACACCTTTGTAAAACATTCAAACAAGAATTGTTACAAAGGTTGCCTAGACAAGGCATCTTTTTCAAAACATTTTCAAAACCACATACACAAAGCACCATTTCAAACAATTGAAAAGCAAAGGCAAGTGATCTAAAACAAGTAACTAAGAGCCCATGGATAACCATGAATGAACAGGGTGCTAGCACCTTCCCTTTTCATAATCTACCCCCCGAACCCACGAAAACATCTCAAAGGTCTTTCCTGTGCTTTTTGACCTTTCCTTAGGATAAAATAAAAAGTCGGTGGCGACTCTTGCTAAACCGAAACATTTGCAAACACAAACGCAAAATCCCAAGTCAGTTCTCCCACCGTATCACAGGGCCTGATAGAGTTCCCAAGAATATGTCCACTAGCTCCCTTTCAGATATAGGTGGTTGCACCCTTCCGGCTAAATCCCTCCACTTTTGGGCGTAGTCTTTGAAGCCCTCATTGGATACCATAGCCATACTCTAGAGCTGAGTACGGGTTGGTGCCAAATTGGAATTATATTGATACTGTTTATAGAAGGCTGCTGCCAAGTCTTCCCAATTATGGACATCCGCCCTCTCCAACTGGTAGAACCAATCAAGCTGCGTTCCTGATAAACTGTCCTGGAAAAAGTGGACCCACAAGTCTTTGTCAGCAGAATGTGGATGAATCTTCCTGACATAAGATCGTAGGTGCATCTTGGGACAAGACACCCCATCATACTTGGAAAATAGTGGCACCTTAAACTTAGGAGGGATTACTATTCCTGATACCAGCCCCAATTCTTCGAAATCCAGACTCGGTACTCTCTGTATCTCCATAGCAGTTAGGCTCTCTTCCAAGTGTTTGTATTTGTCGTCGACCGGAGGGTATTGTTGTTCAGAGTAGTCATCTTCTTCCCCTTCTTCTGCTTCAGAATATGATGGCACTGTCGTTTCTTTTCCTTTTCTTTCCCCTTCATCAGAGGTTGTTGGAAATTCTAAGGTCCTTCTGGCTTGTCCCTCAAACCTTCTGCCCATGATAACCACACCGACTGGCTTCTTTTTCTTTTTCTCTTTCTCTTTCTCTAGCAGAGTCTTGAGCTCCTCCTGCCCCTTGGCTAAGGTCAAGAGTAGCTGTTGAAATTGTGAACTCTGAGCTTGTAAGTATTTCACCGTTTGTTCAAGATCCATCTTGCTGAAATAAACAGTAGAAGGATGAGGAAACTTGTTGCAAAGACCTGTTTATGCTCATGATGAATGATATGTATTCATGCAATGTTTTCAAAGATTTGAAAATCAAATTTGTTTTAAACAAAAAGGAAACACACGTTATATTAATAAAAATAGAATTTGAATACATCAATTCCCCTAGGGAAAAGTAGTACAGATTCTAAGATAAAAAGACGTTGCGCATCCTCTTTGGTGCAATGTAGGTGTTGAGAGTCTGCTCTTCATGAAGTAACCGAGTAAGTTCCAAAACCTTCTTCTCGCTTGCGTATAATTGGGATTCGAAAGTATCGCGTTCTCCCTTGAGCTATATCCAACTCCTTTGTAAGTCTTCGAGTGATGTTGGCATGTCAGGATGTAGGAGGGTGTATGGAACCTCTCCTTCCTTAACAAGCTCTATAATCACTGGGAGAAAAGAGGGGTAAGGCATCATAAGACTTTGGGCGCGGGTTCGTACCCACTTGAGGTAAGGCTCAAGAGGGATGGAATTCTTGTGTCCCAAGGTCTTATTGTCTACCTTGTTTGGCATCCTCCAAGCTCGGATGAACCTTTGACGAAATCCTTGATTGTCGTTGTCGAAGTCCAAAACCAAGTCTTGAATTAGCATATCATGTGGGCCATCCCTTCGGGCATAACCAAACTATCTTAGAGCCAAGCAGGGGTTGTAGGTGATGCCTCCCCTAATGCCAAGTAGAGGGACATTAGGGAATTCCCCATAACGGTCGACGATGATAACATTCTCTTTGGATCAAGAACACCAATGAATATCTGAATGTGTAAGAGTCATCAACCTTTGTGACCACCTCAAACCTTGCTCATTCTTCAAGACTAATTGGGGAAGATGAGAAATAAACCATCTTGCCAGGAGAGGAGTGCAACACATGAGAACACCTCTTTTCCTCATTGTTCGAGTGTGAAAAGAGTGTAAGACATCCCCAAGCAATATAGGCACCGGGTTGCATGACATGAAGATTTTGACAGCACTCACGTCTATGAGTTAGTCAGGATTAGGGAACAGGACCATCCCATAGATGAGAAGAGCTACAATCTCCTCAAAAGCTTGTAAGTCCAAGGAGTTCCAGCAGCTTTGGGCCTTCTCAAACAGAAACTTTGACAAGAAGCCTTTGACACCACTTCTAGTTTCCTAATGTGTTGTGACATCAGATGAGTGCAAGTGCAGGGCTTGAGCAATCTCTTCTGGCTTTGGATCTCTTTCCGTACAGTTGAAAGGTAGTTGATTAAGAATAGGAATCCTCAAGAGTTGAGAGAATTCTTCCAAAGTAGGCACAAGCTGGTAGTCAGGAAATGTGAAGCAGTGATGCAAAGGGTCAAAGAACTGGAAGAGAACCTCCATCACGTCTTCCTCTGTGTTGGAAGTGGCTAAGTTGAGTATACGACTGTGATACGGTGGGAGAACTGACTTGAGGTTTTGCATTTGTTTTCGCACTTGTTCGATTTAGCAAGAGTCGCCACCGACTTTTTATTTTATCCTAAAGGAAAGGTTAAAAAGCACAAGAAAAACCTTTGAGATGTTTTCGTGGGTTCGGGGGGTAGATTATGAAAAGGGAAGGTATTAGCACCCTTTTCATCCATGGTTATCCATGGGATCTTAGTTACTTGTTTTAGATCACTTGCCTTTGATTTTCAATTGCTTGAAATGGTGGTGTGTGTGTGTTTTGAAAATGTTTTGAAAAAGATGCCTTGTCTAGGCAACCGTTGTAACAATTCTTTACTCGAATGTTTTACAAAGGTGTGTGTCTTTTTGAAAAGATGTTTCAATGTTTTGAAAGTTGTTTTGAAAGTTGTGTTGTGGAGTGTGTTTTGAAAGTAGGCAAGCGTGTTTTACAAGTTTGATTGAGTAACTAAGAGTTGTCTACCCCTAAATTTCTCAAAGATCTTTCTCATGTTTTAACCCTTTTAACAGTATTGTTCCACCATTGTATTTGGTGGACAATCTTGTGTTAGGATGTTAACGGGACGGGCGCGGGTCATCGTTTGGACAATGAATGCAATGGTGCCAAGTGTCTTTGGCAATTTTGCTTAGAGGGACTATGATCATTTTGTTTAGGCAACTTTCGAAAGCGTCATCGAGGGACTATGATCATTTGACTTATTTTGTTTTGCCAAAGAAACTCAACATGCAAGCATGGCCCATTTTGGAAGGCAACAAGCGGGATTACCCTAGGGGTGCAAGTGTGAATTGTGTATTGATTGTCATGCATTTGTCTTGTATTAGGTTATCTAGCAGTTGATTTTGAATCTTCACATACAAACCCTAATTACTATACAGTATATAGAAAGCGATAAATTGCGGGAATTTAAAGTCTAAGCTATTACAAATATGTATCCGGGGATGGGGGTACAAATATTTACAAATGGGGATGAGACTTATTAGGAGAGTAGTGTCCAAATATATTTACAACCAAATCGAATCGCATTCTCAAATGTAATGTATATCAATGTATAAGAATAAAAGATAAGCAAATGTATTGGTGAAAGTGTATGTGATTATTTACAAGTGATGCAAGATGTTAACTTAATGCGAAATTAAGTAAGTATTTATTCTTTTTGAGTTTTTGTTAATTATGTATAAACAAAAGGTTTAATTAAAAGAAAAAAAATGTTTTGAGTTTAAGAAAAATTAATGCTCATGTATTTTAGTTTATATACAAAAGTTTTAATTAAACAAAATGCTAAACTTAATAAACCTAAGTTTTATGGCTTTTTAATTGTTCTAAAATAAAATTAGAAAAAAACATTCTAAGAAAATTTTGTATATGAAAAAGGTTAATATGTGTTATTTTTATTTACAAAAATATTAATTTAGATTATGTATAAAAATGGTTAATATGTTATTTTTATTTACAAAACAAACTATGTTATATAAAAGGAAAATAAAAAAAGAGTATTAGTTTAAAAAGTAAAAAAAAAAGGAGTGAATGGGCTTAAGGGGAAAGCTGGGCCCAAACAAAACAAATAAATAGAAGAAGAAATGGGGGGTGCACGCCAGTTTGCATTGGGCTTAGGCAGTTTTTGTGGGGCAAGGCCCAGCGTGTTTTGATAGTTTTGTTTGTTAGGGTTTTCAAAGTTTTGTATCAGAAAGGGTTTACAGCGTTGAGCTTAGAACGGCGGCGCTTCCATTTTTGTCCTCTTCATCTCTTCCTTTCTCCAAGCACGGCCCATTGACGCTCTCTCTCCGTCTTAGCTGACAAAACGCCATCTCCACTCCTTCCTCCTCAAGATCAATCAGGCCACGATGAAAAAGGTAGCCTTGTTTCATTTTAACGCATTTTTAGGGTTTTCTGATTTCCATTCTTGCACGTTTTATTTGTTCTGATTTCTTGATTATTATTATTTCTTGTGAGGCGTGAAAAGAAAAAAGGAAGAGGAGATTATACTTTTGGAGAGGAGGCGAGGAGTGGACTGGAGGTGTCCTGGGCAGCTGAAGGCGGAGGAAGTATGATGCTGGCTTGCTCTTGGAAATCTGGTATTCGTATTTTGCTTTTTAGTTTGATGGTTTTATGATGAATATCTGAGAACCCTTGCTTTATCTGTTTCTGAACACTTCTTTTCCTCTTCTTCTATTTCCCTCTGAATCTGAGAAATGTTGATGTTGTTGAACCTTGTTGTTATGAGTTGCCTTATTGTCTCACTTTTGGCTCTTTTACTCGATGATGAACTCAGTTCTGAGTTTGGATTGATTTGTACGCTTCAGTGTTTGATGTTTTACAGGCTATGCGTTGAGCTTGAATGCTGGCTAGACAGTTTTGAGGGCTTGGTACTGTCTGTTTGTGTTTGTTTCTAGTATAGGCTGTAGCAGGTTTGAACAATTTTGATACAGGCTTTTGTTTGTGTTTTAGGCTTGTGTTATGTGCTGTGGCTTTGAAAGGTTTAGGCTGAGTTTGCTTCAGGCATGAAGTTTTTAGGCTTGTGGGCTTGATGTATTAGCTGGTTTGCTTGACAGGATGCAAGACTTTGTGTGATTTGTCTTTGACAGGGCTTAGAGGCAGGCTTGCAAGTTACAGGCTTGGTGTAGATACAGTTTGGGAGGCAAGCTTTAAGCAGGCTTGAAGTTGTTGTTTTTGCTTGACACAGGTTTGAGATTTGTGTCTTGAGGCAGGCTTCGTTACAGGCTTGCTGTTTGAAGGATGTTAGGCTCTTGTGATTTTTTGTGTTTACAGCTTGTGGCTATTTCTTATGTATTATGCCTCCTCCTCTTTTGTTCTGGTATATCTTCTTTATATCTTTAAGCCTCAAACCTGCTGTAAGCCTTTCTCTCCTCTCTCTTTCTCTCTCCACAGATTTAAAAATCATTTTTTATTGCTTTAAACTGTACCTTTCTGAAAAAGTATTGGCTGGAAAGTGATGATTTTTTGAATATGTTTGCATTGTTAGTTTTCCTCTGCATACTTTCCAGATTTCCTACATATCTTTTGACAGCTTTTTGTACTTGTTGACAGCTTGATATCTTTTGATATCTTTGGACAGTTTGGTTGACATCTTTGGCTTAGTTTGGTTATGTGCTGTTCAGTTTTCCTTTGTGCATCAGTTTGAACTTTGTAGTTTGTACACGCTGTTTGTTTGGCATTTTGACTATGCAGCTTTATGCATTTTTTAAATTTGCAAAACATATTTCTATCCCTCTTTGTGAACCAAGAGTATTTCTTGTGATTTGCAGAGAGGGTGAACAACTGATTCCGGCCAATCACTTTTAATGATGAGTCTTAAATTAACTGTCTGCCTTTTTTTATTTCATCTGTGTTGACTTCTCTTCTTTTTTTTTTGTTTTTGCAGATGAAAGTTAGTTGAGCAATGGGGAGCATCAGTAGAAGATGAAGACTTAGGAAAATTAGGATGCAATTTTATTTTACTTTTAATCATTGTAATAAATACTTGTAAATAATTACTGTATTTAAATAACATTTGTACAAATAATTAAAAATAAATAAAAGTCTTTTTATTGTCAGATATCTCTTTTATCTCAGCTGTCTATTTAATTATTTAAGCTTTCTTGAATTAAAATAACTGGAAGTAAATCCAATTATTCTAACTTAGATAAAATAAATAATTAACAAACACTGTAGCCTTGCAATCGATGATAACCTGGCGGCCCAATTAAACATAAACAATGCACAGTTAATCAAACCAACGTCCACATGTCTTTTCTTTTACTGATTATACCAAACACTGCAAGTTCTTAATTCAAATGCCTCAGCTCATATCCCAGAGTAACTTGAAAAGCACTGTAGAATAATTCTTTCTGCACGCACAAACCCTAGTTCTTGATTTATTGTCAAAGAAACGCCTGCCTGATCAAACCCTGAGCCAAACTCAACCAAACCCTAATAATCTGCTTGAACTGTTCCAGAGTCCATGAAAACCCTAATTTGGATAGACTAATAAGAAAAAGTCTATTTGACTGATTCTTACGCCAATCTGAAAAGTCAGGGAAAACCCGAAGCCGTGATTTCTTGTGGAAAAAATAGGAGGGCAAATTTTGGGGTACAACAACGACCATGTCTCTTGGTAAATGGAGAATGAAATTCTGGCAACAAATACTTAATGTCACAGTGAATGTTATGACACCGTATCTGACAAATTATACACAAACCAAACAGTAATTTAAAAGACAGTAAAGAACACAATCAATTGTTAACCCCGTTCAGTGTATAACAACACCTACATCTGGGGGCTACCAAGCCAGGGAGGAAATTCACTATAAGAGGTATTAATTTAGGAATAAACCAACTAGTTTATATCCTTCACTTAAGACCTACCCAATGCAACTTCAATCTAAGTCCTACTTAAACCTGAGTTCCTACTCACTCCCACTCAATCACAACAGTGATACTAATCTACTGATTAATAAGATTATGAAGACATTCTTCAATACACAAGCTTGATTTTGCTTCAAAGCTTTAATCAAGAGACACAACACTCGTGCTTCAAAGCTTTGAGTGATAAACAACCCTTACAACCAAATCCTACTCCAAGTCACTTATCAAGTGATAATTGCTTGGCTCACAGTAATTACTAAAACTATCACAACTACAAAATGCCTTATTGATCTTCTCTAAAAAGCGCTGCACACCATTAGGATTCGTGAGAAATATATATGCAGTCTATTCTTCATTTTAGGCTTCCACAAAAATAGCTAGGGTTAACCAAAGTTAACCTAAAGACTTGGTCTTGGGCTTTCATCATAACAGATTAGGGTTAAGCAAGGTTAGCCTAATATCCACGTGAGCATCTGATCTAGTCAATATACTTCAACTCATAATAGCACACCAGATTCCTGAAAATTCTCAGGAACAATAAATCTGCGCAACAACTTAATCAGTAAAGGATGTCTTAACATTGGTTATGACATCATGTATCCTGCTCACTGATTTTTGTAGAATTCAGTACATATGATCATAGCTTAATCATCATGATATTTACTCATACTGAGTTGTTCCTGTAGAACATTCCTTCTGCAGAATTTGTCTTTATCCCAGAATGTTATGACATCAGTCATGACATTCGCAAATCTGGTTTTACCAAAAATTAATGCCAACAAGCAAACACTTACAAACTCCCCCTTTGGCATTGGCTAAAACCCCTAAACAATCATAGATTAGAATGCAGAAGCAACATGCAGTAGAACCACAATTACTTCTCCCCCTTTTTATCCATAAAGAGGCCAAAGGATCTAGTACTTCAAGTTATACAGTCATCAAAAGGAAATCCAAAATACACAGAAACAGAGAGAAGGTATCAAATAGTAGCAGCAAGTTCCAGCATCAATCTTTACAACTCAGCAAACACAGACCTTCAGGTACTGTCATCCCCTGAGGAAGCACTATTTTCAGCAGCATCTTCTGGTGAGCTTCTTGCAGAACCATCATGTTGTTCTTCATCAACATCCTCTTCCCTCATTTGTTCTTCATTCTCCTCTTGTTCCAGACTAGTAATCAGCTCTTCAAGATTCCTTTTTCTTGCATCAAGCTCTCTGCAGGTTTCTTTTAGAACAGCTATAACATCAGCTTTCTTGGAATGAGCTTTGACATTTGATGTCTCAGCAGATGTCATAACAATGTCATGGACATGTATTCCCTAAAACAGCTTATAGTGAAAACCAAGTACAGGGGCTCTTTTGCACACAAAGTCCTTTTCAACCAGAATATCAGGATACTGATCAATGATTATACCACACAGGAGAGAGGGAAAAGCAATAGGGCCTTTAATAGCACAACTCTCAGCATGTTTCATTGTTTGATCAAAGATGTAATTGCCATAATCAAAGTTTATTCTAATTCCAACAACATAGATAAATCTTCCCAAACCAGTGGAGATGGTGGATTTGTTGTTGGTGGGAACCCAGTTAGCTACACCAATTTTGTGCAATATGGCAAACTTCACACTCAGCTTGCTTGTAGTTAGCTTCCCTTTCAAGGGCCAGTGCTTGACTTGCTTGGCAGTGATGGTTTGACAAACCTGGTTGTCAGTAACTTCAAGCTCATGCTGAGCATCATCAGGCCTCCCTAGGTATTTGTTTATCACAGTAAGAGAGAAATTTACCTTCCTTCCTCTCACATAAACACTCTTAAAATCAGTTGACTTTCCATCAACACATCCACCAGACAAATTTACTATGAATTCTTTGACAAGAATCTCATAGCAGTTGGAAAAACTTGACCACTGTTTTCATCAGGCCAGCAGCCTCGATGAGATCCATGACTTCCTTACACTCAATAGCACTTCTGTTCAGCTCCCTCTCTAAGGCAATCCTTTTCAGAAACACATACTTCCACCTGCTTGCATTTTTTGGATGGTGAAAGGAGATGTTGTCAATGGCAACCTCAGGAATCTTAGGTAGTTTTCTAGAAGAGGGTTTCTTCCTGAGAGGAATGTCTTGAACATTTCTCTCAACATCAAAATCAAAGTTTGATTCCTCATCAGATTCAGAGGGTTCAAGAGCCTTTATTTTCTTGGCTATAGGTTGTCTCAAGGGTTTTGAGAGACTACCAACAGATACCCTAGCTTTTACCTTACCCTTCCCTTTGGAAGTTCCAGCCTTTTGATCCTTCTCAGCTTCTTCTCTAGCCTTGTTCTCAGGCATAGCTTTCTCATGAACAACTTCAGTAGCCTTCTCTTTGGAGGGGCTTTGGGCAGCACTCTGCTTTTCTTTTCTACTCATCATCCTTCTTGCTATGCTAGGGTTGACATTAGAAATTAAATCATTGTCAGAAAATTCTTCATCAACATCAATGACAGGAGGTTCAACAGCCTTGTCAGTAGGGGTCTGGTGATCATCAGGTTTCTAAACTGCTAGCCCTAATTTAGAAAGTGATACCAAGAAACCTGATGATCACCAGACCCCTACTGAAAAGGCTATTGAACCTCCTGTCATTAATGTTGATGAAGAATTTTCTTACAATGATTTAATTGCTAATATCAACCCTAGCATAGCAAGAAGGATGATGAGTAGAAAATAAAAGCAGAGTGCTGCCCAAAGCCCCTCCAAAGAGAAGGCTACTGAAGTTGTTCATGAGAAAGCTAGGCCTGAGAACAAGAAGAAGCTGAGAAGGATCAAAAGGCTGGAACTTCCAAAGGGAAGGGTAAGGTAAAAGCTAGGGTATCTGTTGGTAGACTCTCAAAACCCTTGAGACAACTTATAGCCAAGAAAAGAAAGGCTCCTGAACCCTCTGAATCTGATGAGGAATCAGACTTTGTTTTTGATGTTGAGAGCAATGTTCCAGACATTCCTCTCAGGAAGAAACCCTCTTCTAGCAAACTGCCTAAGGTTCCTGAGGTTTCCATTGACAACATCTCCTTTCACCATTCAGAAAATGCAAGCAGGTGGAAGTATGTGTTTCTAAAAAGGATTGCCTTAGAGAGGGAGCTGAACAGAAGTGCTATTGAGTGTAAGGAAGTCATGGATCTCATCAAGGCTGCTGGCTTGATGAAAACAGTGGTCAAGTTTTCCAACTGCTATGAGATTCTTTTCAAAGAATTCATAGTAAATTTGTCTGGTGGATGTGCTGATGGAAAGTCAGCTAATTTTAAGAGTGTTTATGTGAGAGGAAGGAAGGTAACTTTCTCTCCTACTGTGATAAACAAATACCTAGGGAGGCCTGATGATGCTCAGCATGAGCTTGAAGTTACTGACAACCAGGTTTGTCAAACCATCACTACCAAGCAAGTCAAGCACTGGCCCTTGAAAGGGAAGCTAACTACAAGCAAGCTGAGTGTGAAGTTTGCCATACTGCACAAAATTGGTGCAGCTAATTGGGTTCCCACCAACCACAAATCCACCATCTCCACTGGTTTGGGAAGATTTATCTATGCTGTTGGAACCAGAACAAACTTTGATTATGGAAACTACATCTTTAATCAAACAATGAAACATGCTGAGAGTTGTGTTATTAAAGGCCCTATTGCTTTTCCCTCTCTCCTGCGTGGTATAATCATTGATCAGTATCCTGATATTCTGGTTGAAAAGGACTCTGTGTGCAAAAGATCCCCTGCACTTGGTTTTCACTATAAGTTGTTTCAGGGAACACATGTCCCTGACATTTTTATGACATCTGCTGAGACATCAAATGTCAAAGGTCATCCCAAGAAAGCTGATGTTATAGCTGTTCTAAAAGAAACCTGCAGAGAGCTTGATGCAAGAAAAAGGACTCTTGAAGAGCTGATTACTAGTCTGGAAGAGGAGGAGAATGAAGAACAAATGAGGGAAGAGGATGCTCATGAAGAACAGCATGATGGTTCTGCAAGAAGCTCACCAAAAGATGCTGCTGAAAATAGTGCTTCCTCAGGGGATGACAATACCTGAAGGTCTGTGTTTGCTGAGTTATAAAGATTAATGCTGGAACTTGTTGCTGCTATTTGATACCTTCTCCCTGTTTCTGTGTATTTTGGATTTCCTTTTGATGACTGTATATCTTGAAGTACTAGATCCTTTGGCCTCTTTATGGCTAAAAAGGGGGGGAAGTAATTATGGTAATTTTGGTAGAATTGGATATTGGTAGTTAGATTAGATGTTATTAAAAATTCTGCTAAATTGATCTCTGATCTGCCTGTTGCTTCTGCATTCTAATCTCTGATTGTTTAGGGGTTTTAGCCAAAAATTTCCAAAGGGGGAGTTTGTAAGTGTTTGCTTGTTGGCATTAATTTTTGGTAAAACCAGATTTGCGAATGTCATGACTGATGTCATAACATTCTGGGATAAAGACAAATTCTACAGAAGAAATGTTCTACAGGAACAACTCAGTATGAGTGAATATCATGATGATTAAGCTATGATCATATGTACTGAATTCTACCAAAATCAGTGAGCAGGATACATGATGTCATAACCAATGTTAAGACATCCTGTACTGATCAAGTTGTTGTACAGATTTATTGTTCCTGAGAATTTTCAGGAATCTGGTGTGCTATTCTGAGTTAAAGTATATTGACTAGATCAGATGCTTACATGGATATTAGGTTAACCTTGCTTAACCCTAATCTGTTATGATGAAAGCCCAAGACCAAGTCTTTAGGTTAACTTTTGTTAACGCTATCTATTTTTATGGAAGCCCAAAATGAAGAATAGACTGCATATATATTTCTCATGAATCCTAATGGTGTGCAGCGCTTTTGATAGAAGATCAATAAGGAATTTTGTAGTTGTGATAGTTTTAGTAATTAATGTGAGCCAAGCAATTATCACTTGATAAGTGACTTGGAGTAGGATTTGGTTGTAAGGGTTATTTATCACTCAAAGCTTTGAAGCACGAGTGTTGTGTCTCTTGATTAAAGCTTTGAAGCAAAATCAAGCTTGTGTATTGAAGAATGTCTTCATAATCTTATTAATCAGTAGATTAGTATCACTGCTGTGATTGAGGGGGAGTGAGTAGGAACTCAGGTTTAAGTAGGACCTAGATTGAAGTTGCATTGGGTAGGTCTTAAGTGAAGGAGATAAACTGGTTGGTTTATTCCTAAATTAATACCTCTTATAGTGAATTTCCTCCCTGGCTTGGTAGCCCCCAGATGTAGGTGTTGTTATACACTGAACTGGGTTAACAATTAATTGTGTTCTTTACTGTCATTTAAATTACTGTTTGGTTTGTGTACAATTTGTCAGACACAGTGTCATAACATTCACTGTGACATTAAGTATCTGTTGCCAGAATTTCAGAAGGATCTTTGTTAGCTTCCTTTGATTCAGACTCTGATGGAGTAGGATTAGGCACATCATCCTTTTTAGACACTTGTGTTGAAGTCTCAAAGAATGTCTCAACAACATATGGGACATTTGTTTCCTCATGGTGATCATCAACTATGACATTTATAGACTCCATCATAACTTTGGTCCTGGAATTGAACACCCTATATGCCCTGTTGTTGGTAGAGTATCCTAGGAATATTCCTTCATCACTTTTAGGGTCCATCTTTCTCCTTTGTTCACGATCTGTCAGAATATAGTATTTTCTCCCAAAGACATGGAAGTACTTCACTGTAGGATTTCTTCCTTTCCATAGTTCATAAAGGGTGGATGATGTTCCCTTTCTCAAGGTGACCCTGTTGTGGACATAACAGGCTGTATTCATAGCTTCAGCCCAAAAATGAATAGGAAGCTTCATGGCATGTATCATTGCTCTGGCAGATTCCTGTATAGTCCTGTTTTTCCTTTCCACAACTCCATTTTGTTGAGGAGTTATAGGTGAAGAGAACTCATGATTAATTCCTTCTGAGGAACAGAACTCATCAAACTTACTATTTTCAAATTCCTTACCATGATCACTTCTGATTCTGACAATGCATCCTTCTTTTTCTCTTTGAATTCTTTTGCACAATTCCTTAAATACATCAAATACATCAGACTTTTCCCTAATGAAGTTTATCCAGGTGAATATGGAAAAATCATCCACAACAACATAGGCATATCTCTTTCCACCAAGACTTTCCACCTGCATGGGACCCATCAGATCCATATGTAGAAGTTCTAGCACCTTAGAGGTGGTCAGATATCTTGTCTTTGGATGTGACATTCTAGTTTGCTTTCCAACCTGACATTCACCACAGATTCTCCCTTCATCAATCTGAAGCCTTGGAATCCCTCTGACAGCCTCCATGGATATGATCTTTTTCATCCCTCTAAGATGTAAATGACCAAGTTTTTGTTGCCACAGTTTCACTTCCTTTTCTTCTTTGGCTATAAAGCATACAAAAGAGTAGTTAGTGTTCTCAGACTCCTATAAGTAATAGTTGTCTTTTGATTTGACTCCTCTCATTACAAATTCTTGTTTTTCATTAGTTACAAGACATTCGGACTTGGTGAAGTTGACCTTGAATCCTAGATCACATAATTGACTGATACTTATGAGATTAACGGTCAAACCATTTACCAACAACACTTCATTTAGTTTTGGAACTCCAGGGCAATCCAAGTTTCCAACTCCTTTGATTTCTCCTCTAGCACCATCTCCAAAAGTGACATAACTAGTAGTATGAGGTTTGACATCATTCAGCAGATTCTTGATTACAGTCATGTGTTTAGAGCATCCACTGTCAAAGTACCAGTCTTCCTTGGAAGAAACTCTAAGGGAGGTGTGAGCTATCAGGGCTGCAGTCTTTTTCTTCAACTGTTGAGTATATGGTGCCTTGTTAGTCTTAGGTTTGACATATGGGGTCTGATTAGGATATCCATATAATCTGAAGCAGAATGGCTTTATGTGACCAAACCTCCCACAATAATGACATCTCCATCTTTGATACTTTTTCTTCATATTTCTCTGTTCTTGATGTTGAGTCCTATGTTGTGACATCTGTTTTGACATTTGTTTATCAGGCCTGGTCTTCTTCTTGTCAACAGCAGATTTCTTTGCAGCCACAAATCCTAGACCAGACATGTTTCCTGCATTTTGTCCAGCCTGAAGGGTTTCTTCCAACTTGTCAGTTCCAGTTGTTAACATCTTGACAGACTTAGTCATCTGATCAAGTTTGGAGTTCAACATTAGAACTTCACCTTTGAGATGGCTTATAGTAGCAGTGTCTGCCTTCTTCTCAGCCTCCAACTTTACTATGAGCTTTTTCTGTTTCTCATTTTGCTGACAGACTTCAGCACTTCTGATACATAGCTTCTTGTAGGAGTCAGCAAGTTCTTCAAATGTCACTTCCTCATCACTAGAATCATTATCAGAGTTACAAACACTAGATAGTGCAGTAACTAGTTTAGCAGATTCTTCTTCAGACTCACTTTCTGAGTCACCATGAGACCAAGCAACAGACATTCCTTTCTTTTGTTTCTTTAGAAAGGTAGGACATTCAGCTCGAATGTGCCCATATCCTCCACATCCATGGCATTGGATTCCTCTGCTTTGATTTCCCTTTTCTTCAGAATTAGTTCTTCTGCTGGAGTCATAGGATCTGCTAATGTCAGAGGAAATGTTCTTGACATTTGACCTTGACTTTGGGTCCATTCTCTTGATGAGTTTGTTGAACTGCCTTCCAAGCATAGCTATAGCTTCTGATATATTCTCTTCATCACTCTCCTTGCTTTCATCTTCAGTATTGGATACAAGGGCTATGCTCTTGTTTTTCTTGTCAACATTGTCACTGATCCCCATCTCAAATGTCTGAAGTGACCCAATGAGTTCATCAACCTTCAAGTTGCAATATCCTGAGCTTCCTCTATAGCAGTCACTTTCATTGCAAACCTTTTAGGCAAGGATCTGAGAATCTTTCTCACCAGCTTTTCTTCTGACATCTTTTCTCCCAATGCTCCTGAGGTGTTCGCCATTTCCAAGATGTTCATGTGAAACTCATGAACGGTCTCATCTTCCTTCATCCTTAGATTCTCAAATTTGGTAGTGAGCATCTGAAGTCTTGACATTTTTACTTTGGATGTACCCTCATGGGTGGTTTTGAGAGTGTCCCAAACATCCTTGGCCAGTTCACATTGATGTACTAGTCTGAATATGTTTCTATCAATTCCATTGAACAAGGCATTCAATGCTTTAGAGTTACCCAGGGCTAACTCTTCTTTTTCTTTGCTCCATTCTTCCTCAAGTTTCAGACTAGTCGTCCCATCTTTCCAAGTTATGGTGGGATGGTTCCATCCTTTGTCAACAGCTCTCCAAGCTTTATTGTCCAGTGACTTCAAGAAGGCAATCATACGAGGTTTCCAGTAGTCATAGTTTGATCCATCCAGAATAGGTGGTTTGTTGCCAAATCCTCCTTCCTTGTCCATAGCGCCAGAAAATAATATCCCTAGATCTCACCCAGAAAGACAGGCAGGGTGCATGCTCTGATGCCAATTGAAATTCTGGCAACAGATACTTAATGTCACAGTGAATGTTATGACACCGTATCTGACAAATTGTACACAAACCAAACAGTAATTTAAAAGACAGTAAAGAACACAATCAATTGTTAACCCAGTTCAGTGTATAACAACACCTACATTTGGGGGCTACCAAGCCAGGGAGGAAATTCACTATAAGAGGTATTAATTTAGGAATAAACCAACCGGTTTATCTCCTTCACTTAAAACCTACCCAATGCAACTTCAATCTAAGTCCTACTTAAACCTGAGTTCCTACTCACTCCCCCTCAATCACAGTAGTGATACTAATCTACTGATTAATAAGATTATGAAGACATTCTTCAATACACACGCTTGATTTTGCTTCAAAGCTTTAATCAAGAGACACAACACTCGTGCTTCAAAGCTTTGAGTGATAAACAAACCTTACAACCAAATCCTACTCCAAGTCACTTATCAAGTGATAATTGCTTGGCTCACAGTAATTACTAAAACTATCACAACTACAAAATGCCTTATTGATCTTCTCTAAAAAGCGCTGCACACCATTAGGATTCGTGAGAAATATATATGCAGTCTATTCTTCATTTTGGGCTTCCATAAAAATAGCTAGGGTTAACCAAAGTTAACCTAAAGACTTGGTCTTGGGCTTTCATCATAACAGATTAGGGTTAAGCAAGGTTAACCTAATATCCACGTGAGCATCTGATCTAGTCAATATACTTTAACTCATAATAGCACACGAGATTCCTGAAAATTCTCCGGAACAATAAATCTGCACAATAACTTGATCAGTACAGGATGTCTTAACATTGGTTATGACATCATGTATCCTGCTCACTAATTTTGATAGAATTCAGTACATATGATCATAGCTTAATCATCATGATATTCACTCATACTGAGTTGTTCCTGTAGAACATTCCTTCTGCAAAATTTGTCTTTATCCTAGAATGTTATGACATCAGTCATGACATTCGCAAATCTGGTTTTACCAAAAATTAATGCCAACAAGCAAACACTTACAGAGAATTCTCAGGAATCCTTGAAGCTAGATCCTTGAGTTGTGGAGGAATTCTTACAAGGTTGACTTGGATAGTTTTCATGCGAAATGAATCCATATCCTACAAAACAAGAACAAAGATGAATTTCCAAAATCCTTGAAATGGTTAGTGGATGCATATGATGCTCCATGATGTCCATGATGTTATGCACAAGTATATATGTACAAGCAAATCACACAAGTTCCTAGTTTAGGCTTGCATGGGGTTTCATAGGTAAGTACCCTCTTGAAGTTTAGTTGGCTCAACCTTTCCTAGAAATAGTAACCGGGTTCTAAGGAGCTCAATATCACTGGATTGTTTCCTTGTTCATTGTTTCAATTCAAGCCTCTTTACTGGCGACCGAAATATTCCAAGGAACCAACCCTCAATGAGTGTAGTATCGAGTATCTACCAACTTCAGACTGCACCAAAGCCGGTCATCTCACTACATCCTAAAAGGCCAAGTTGGTCAAGTGAAGGTTCTAGATGTCCGTTAGTGCTTCATGACATCACTCAGCAGCCCTGTATTCTCTTTGATTGACTCAAAGGCTACCGGTACCCACAAATATGTCACACTAACATAGCTATTGCTTAGACCGTGTCGGTATACCCCGCACAGTTTCCACAACGTATTGCTATTTACCTATAATGTTTCCCAAATCTGGGTGGAGGATTCAAACCCAAACAATAGAACCAAAGTGTAAAGCAAACAAGTCAAACAAATGTAAGAAGTAAAGGTGATCTAAACCCTAAGGTAACCCCACTTTTATAATTTTCCCCAACAGAGTCACCAGTTCTGTGATACGGTGAGAGAACTGACTTGAGGTTTTGCGTTTCGTTGCAAATGTCGCGGTTTAGCAAGAGTCGCCACCGACTTTTATTTTATCCAAAAGGAAAGGTAAAAAAGCACAGGAAAGACCTTTGAGATGTTTTCTTGAGTTCGGGGGGTTGATTATGAAAAGGGAAGGTGCTAGCACCTTTTTCATCCACGGTTTTCCATGGGCTCTTAGTTACTTGCTTAGATCACTTTCTTTGCTTTTGAAATTGTTTGAAATGGTGCTTTTGGTGTGGTTTTGAAAAGTATTTGTAAAAGAGGCCTTTGTTTAGGCAATCTTTGTAATGATTCTCGTTCATAAGAATGTATACAAAGATGTTTGTCTTTTTGAAAATGTTTTCAATGTTTTGAAATGTTTTTGAAATGTGTGTGTGTTTATTTTTGAAAATATCAAGGATTTGTTTTGAAATGGAGCAAGCAACTTAGAAGCTATCTACCTACTCAAAAGTCTTTCTTATGCGTTTTCATTCCTTTGACTTGGTTGTCTTACCATTGATTTGGTAAGCAACCCTATCTTTGGATGTTAAACGGGATGGGCGCGGGTCATCGAATAACCATGATAGCAATGTTGCTAAGTATCTTGGCATTTTTTCCGAGGGACCAAGATCATTTGTTTTAGGCAACCTTTTGATAGCGTCATCGAGGGACTATGATCTTATTTTTGTTTTGTTTTTCCAAGATACTTTGCATGCATACCATGGCCATTTTTGTTTAGGCAACCAAGTGGGAGAAACCCTAGGGGTGCTTGTGTGCAATGTGTGTCATTTTTCATGTATTTGTCTTGTATTAGGTTTTGTCTATTTGTTTGTTTTTGGTCTTATCATGCAAAACCCTAATTTACTACACAAATATATAAAGCGATAAATTGCGTAAATGTAAACTAAGCTATTACAACAATTATTATGGGAGGGGGGATACAAGTTTTGAATGGGGATATTGCACAAAATAAACCCTAAAAATACTATTACAACCCAATTGAATATTGTGCGAATTAAATAAATATACAAATATTTAAATATGCAATGCAATGTATTTATGCAAAAAAATGTTTTGTACTTGTTTAAGGTATGAGAAAATAAAATTAATTAACCCTAGAAAATAAGGAAAAATAATATTATTATTTTTGAAAGGGGGAAACCCTAATTTTTTATTAAAAGAAATATATGTTTCCTATTATTTATTTTGTCCATTTTTGTACAAGAAAATAATAAATAATATTATGTACAAATATTAAAAATTAAAATATGTATGAAAATAAATATTTTATGTGTGAAATAATAAAATAAAAATGTATAGTGTTTTTAAATGTATTTACAAATTTATTTAGGAAAATAAGTTCTATTCAATTAAATAAATTGGTTTCTATGTAAAAAATAATAAAAAAACAAATATAAAATGTGAAAATAAATAAATTATTTTTGGGTATTTTTTATTATTAGAAAAAATAAATGCAAGCAATAAATATAAAAATATGCAAGAAAATGAAAAAATATAAGAAATAAGTCAGGGGGTGCAAAAGTAATCTAGGGGGTATGAATGGTAAAAGCAAAAAGGCCAGAAATGCCAAAAAGCCCAAGGCAACTCATCTTCGTCCCTGTCCTTCAGCTCTGCGCGCGCATCATGTACAAACCTGCAACTTGCTCATGCTTGCACAAAAACAAAAACCCATAACATAAAACATGTAACATTTTATCTCACGATTCCAATGATATAAAATTTGTAATCTAACTCTCAAAGATCAGAGAGAATTTTGTCAGCCCTAATTCGTGACCTAGAAATTTTATGAACTTCAAGCTTTAAATTCTCACAGCACAGTTAATATAAATGACAAATATGCGTATGTACAGCTTCACCAAGATAAGGGCTACATTTTTTCTTCACAAATCGTGGCTTGAGGATGCCTAAATAGAGAGATAGAGATTTGAAAAATACCTCCTTCAGCTGGATTTGGATATGGCAATGTGGGGACTTTGAGTGAAGCCTGAGGATCGTGTGAGCTTCCTTGAAGTTCCTTCAAGCTATTCCAATGCCTAGCTTGCTTTGTGGATGGCCAGAAGTCTCTGCACAAGTCAAGTTGCAAGCTCCAATTTTGAAAATGGCAATGGCTGAAACAGAGCTCACAGAACCTGGACAAGGGCTTGGATAGATTTGGTAGGATATATGGAAGGTGTTTGAAGTGTTGAAAGGCAAAACGCACGAGCAAATAATGAGCTTGCTATGATTTTGCAAAAACTGGATATTTGGGCAGAAAAATGAGGTTTTTCAGTTTGGGAGAGTTTTGGATGCAATGCCTTCGTTTTCTAGTTTGTAACAAGTTTGTGAATATGTATAGAATGATACAAAGTCCACTCCTTATCAGCTTGTATAAGTTCTGATCTTTTGGCAACTTTTCTTGCCTTTGAAGAAAAGTGAAGTGACTTAAGCCAACATGCTTGTACTGACTAGTTTTAGGGCTGCAAAGGGCTGGTAAACATTGCTTGATATCTGTGGAAATTTCTTGCAACAAAAGAATAGGTCCTAGGCTCAAGGTTGATAAAGTTACAAAAGCTCACTTTATGAAAATGGCATTGTAACCTTTATGCCGAAAATGGAATTATCTTTTGTACAATGCTCCAAAAGCCAAGATAAAGCCTTTATCTTCTGAGTTTGCATTTAATTATGGAGTGTAGAATGAGTTTAGGACCTGTAATGCAAGGTACAAGCATCCAAGATCTGATTTGCAACTTGATACTTTGTAAAAATGGCTTGAACAAAAGTGATAAAATGCCAATTTCTCCTCTTCGATTCTCCCTAACCACAAATGATCTTGGAGATTTCTTGGACATTTTAGAAAGCTTGCAATGTGCTCTATAATCCATATTTGAAATGCATTTTGAGATACCTCTTGGAACTAGGTGAAAAATATCCCTGAAGTTGGGTCAAAAACTTGCCTAAATTAGGGCAAATTTTCACTAAGTCATTTAGTTCATGGACCTCTATTCACAAATTCATAACTTGAGATCCAAACATCTTTTGTGAAAACTTTGTGAATCAAAGTTGTATATTTCATGGAGGACTACAACTTTCATGTTGGAAGTTTTCTTTGAATAAAATTACATCATGGTGAAAAAGTGGTGAAAAGTTGGGGAAAAATAAGAAAATTTCCATACTTAGAAAATTCTAAGTTATGAAAATTTTCAAATTCAAAACCCTAATTTTCAAAATTGGTTTTCTTGGTCAACAAGTTTCATGTTTTGACATATCTTGATGAATTATGACCCTTGGCATTTGATTTTGACCAAAAAGTCAAAGTTTGACTTTTCAGTGTACAATTGACTTTTGATCAGTTGACTGGAAAATTCATCTGTCAATCCAATGAACTTGAGATCTTTTGAACTATGTGATTAGGTCAAGATGATTCCATTGAGTCCTTGAAATCATGTTTGAACTCAATTGGCCATTGGCTAGGTTAAAAATCAGAAATTGCCCTTCCTCAATCAAAACCCTAATTTTGACCATTTTGCCCTTTAGATGATTTGATCAAATTTCTTGAGGAGTTGTGATCCAAACTTGATCAAATGGTACATAGTAGTCTAGAATGTTGTTGTGGATAAAAAATTATGAATTTTGACTGTAAATTGGCCAAGGTTGACTTTTTCCCCAATACTGTTGATTTTTATGTCAACTGTCCAATTGACTGGTCAAAAATGTGATTCAAGGCTTGAAACTTAACATGAGCAATCTTAGGGGTCCAAGATGGTGTATGAAAGTCACATGAAGCATTGATGGTCCAAAAATCCTTGTGCAAACTCAAACCCTAATTTTAGGTTATCAGTGCAAGGTGAGGTGTCTTGAGCTGACCAAACACTAATCTTGTCTTGAGTCCAAGAAGTCTTGTAAGGAAAATCTTGATAAATGAGAGGGAAAATTTTGGGGTACAACAATTATGTATCTGACAGTGTTAGATAAATCCATGGGTTGTATTCTGGGACAACAAGATGAAACAGGGAAGAAAGAGTTCGCCATTTATTATCTCAGTAAAAAATTCACTGATTGTGGGTCGCGGTATTCCATGCTGGAAAAAACATGTTGTACTTTGGCCTGGGCAGCAAAGCGTTTGCGGAAGTATATGTTGAATCACACTACTTGGTTGATCTCCAAAATGGATCCAATCAAGTACATTTTTAAAAAGCCTGCTTTTACTGGGAGAATTGCCCGTTGGTAGATGTTGTTATCTGAATATGATATCGAATACCGCACTCAAAAGGCTATTAAAAGTAGTGTGTTGGCAGATTATCTTGCTCACCAACCAGTGGAGGATCACCAGTCTGTAGAATATGAATTCCCCGATAAGGATGTGATGTTCCTGAAAGTGAAGGATTATGATGAACCATTGTCTAAGGAAGGTCCCGACCCTGAATCTCATTAGAGTATGATATTTGATGAAGCTATGAACGCTTATGGTAAAGGAATTGTTATCGTGATTGTCACTCCCCATGGATCGCACATTTCTTTTACCGCAAGGTTAACATTCGATTGTACTAATAATATGGCAGAATACGAGGCTTACATCATGGGTCTCAAAGAAGCTATTGATCTCAGAATTAAAATTCTAGATGTGTATGGTGATTCAGCTTTGGTAATAAATCAGATTAAAGGAGAATGGGATACTCATCACCCCGGCTTGATCCCTTACAAAGATTATGCTAGAAGATTATTACCATTCTTCATTAAAGTTGAATTCCATCACATCCCTAGAGATGAAAATCAGATGGCGGATGCTCTGGAAACTCTGGCTTCTATGTACCAAGTGAATACTTGGAATGATATACCCCTAATTACGGTTCGACGACTGGATAGGCCCGCTCATGTGTTTACAGCAGAGGAGGTAGCAGATGAAAAACCTTGTATAATGATATCAAGCATTTTCTTCAGACTCAGGAATACCCGATTGGTGCATCGAAGAAAGATAGAAAGACATTGAGAAGATTGGCAGGCAGTTTCTTCGTCAGTGAAAATGTGTTATACAAGAGAAATTATGACATGGTCTTGCTCAGATGCATGGATAGACACGAAGCATACATGTTGATGCATGAGATTCATGAAGGTTCATTTGGCACTCATGCCAATGGACATTCAATGGCTAAAAGGATGCTAAGGGCAGGTTATTATTGGCTGACAATGGAGTCTGACTGTTACAAATTTGCAAAGAAGTGCCATAAATGCCAGATTTATGCAGACAAGGTCCATGTGCCTCAGACACTTCTCAATGTGATTTCCTCCCCGTGGCCTTTCTCTATGTGGGGTATTGACATGATTGGGATGATAGAACCCAAAGCTTCGAATGGGAACCATTTTATCTTGGTAGCAATTGACTACTTCACCAAATGGGTGGAGGCTGCTTCATATGCCAATGTTACTAAGCAGGTGGTTGTGCGCTTCATTAAGAATAACCTTATATGTCGGTATGGTGTGCCGAGCAGAATCATCACTAACAATAGATCGAATTTGAACAACAGGATGATGACAGAACTGTGTGAAGAATTCAAGATTGTCCATCACAATTCATCTCCATATAGGCCAAAGATGAATGGGGATGTTGAAGTTGCTAATAAGAATATCAAGAGAATTATCCATAAAATGGTTGTTATTTATAAGGATTGGCATGAAATGCTCCCTTTTGCTCTACATGGATATCGAACATCTGTCCGCACTTCAACAGGAGCAACCCCATTCTCCCTGGTGTATGGAATGGAAGTTGTACTCCCTGTCGAGGTAAAGATTCCCTCGTTGCGTGTGATAATGTAAACCAAGTTGACAGAGGCTGAATGGGTCTAGAACAGGTTTGACCAATTGAATTTTATTGAGGAGAAGAGGATGACAACTTTGTGTCATGGCCAGTTATATCAAAGAAGAATTAAGAAAGCTTTGGATAAAAAGGTCAAACCTCGCGAATTCAGGGAAGGCGACCTCGTTCTCAGGAAGATCATGTCTTTCAACACTGATTATAGGGGCAAGCGGACTCCCAATTTTGAAGGCCCATATGTTGTCAAGAAAGCCTTCTCTGGCGGTGCATTAATTCTTGAAACTATGGATGGTGAGGAGTTCCCACGTCCCATGAACGCTGATGCAGTCAAGAAATACTTCGCCTAAAGAAATAAAAGAACAGCTTGCTAAGTTAAAAACCCAAAAGGGCGGCTTAGGCAAAAAAGGAGCGTCTCGGTAGGTCAAAAACCCGAAAGGGCGGTCTAGGCAAAAATTAGAGACCTAAACAGAATAGATTTCCCGCTAAGTTGAAAACCCGCAAGGGCAGCTTAGGAAAAAGTTATGGATTTTCTTGGCAAGTAACTACGTGAGATAAGACTTGATCATTGAAGCAACAATCTTATCGGATCCTCACCATACTTCAACAGAAGTTGCTGCTCAGGATTTCAAAAGTTGTTAGAGAGGATAGTGGTCATTGTATCTCAATGTATCTTTTTCAAGTATATATTACCTGTTGTACCCCAAAATTTTCCCTCCCATATTTCTCAATACATTTCAAGTAAGGTCTTTAAATTGCCCAAGGAAGTCCAAGAGTTGACCAGAAAAACTCTCTCCTAAAGGCAATCTACCTCAAATTAGGGTTTCATTTTGCATCAAGATGTTTGAGTCCAACGGGTCCCAAATTCTCACTATTATCCTAATATGTTCTCAAGATCATCCATGTCATGTTTCAAGCCTTGCAGAGGAAGTTTGCTCAGTCAATTGCTTAAAGGCCTAAAAGTCGATTGTGCTAGGGCAAAAGTCAATTATGGCCCACATACAGTCAAACTTCAAGATTTTTGGTCAACATCCTCATTTTGAAGTATTATCCATCATTTGATCAAGGGTTAATCATGATTCCTCAAGGATTGCCCACAATTCATCAAAACCCAAAAGTTGCTAAATTAGGGTTTTGCAGGAAAAGTTAACTCAACTTTGACCAAGCATAACTTTCTCATACTTTATCAGAAATGACCCATCCAAAGCTCATTTTGAAGAGGATGTAATTCCTTACAATTCATCTTCATATCCGAAGTTCAAAATATTTACTCACAAGAAGATATAAATTTGGACATTATAGGTCATTTTGAAAAGTCAACAAAAACACCTTTTGGGTCAAAGCTTCTTACATGAACATTGAAGATCCAATTGAGATGAAACCAAAGAGGTTGCTTAGGGGACATACTAAGCTTTCTAAAAAGTCTAAGAACACCCTCATAAGCTTAAAATTAAGAGAGGTATGCATTGTCAAAGTTGGACAATTTTTGAAAAAATGCATGAAGCAAATATTGACCAAACTTGGATTTTTCCAAATGGGCCTATCTTTTCAAGTTTGAAAATAATTCCTAACATGGTCCACGACCTCTAAGCCCATCCATACATTTTTATACTATTTATGCTATTTATTTTGATATTTTATTCATTAAAAGTCAGAATTAAATAAATAAATAATAGAAGTAATGTAAATTTTGATGTGAATCCATTTTGGGAAAGTTTTATGCTGGTTTATGTCAATTGATTTCGTGTAATAACCATTCAAATATGTCCAGGTTCATCCACATGTGAAAATGGCATAAAATCATCAAATATGGCATTTTTTTCAAATCTTGATCATGGTCTTAAAACACAATATTATGAGGGAGATTCTTTCCATGATTTCTTGTCTCCTCATTCTCCTCTATAAATATAGAGCCATACAAGTTTGAAAGACACGAAATTCCTCTCTAAAAATCTCTTAAAAAGCTCTTCAAAAAGCTCTCCAAAAGCTCTTCAAAAAGCTCTCTAGAAATCAAAGAATTGGTGTAAGTCATATCTCGAGGTTCCAGTCTCTCTCAATTGACATCAAGCCTTAAACCATCCTCTTGAAGTCCTCAGGAGTCTTACAAGGCCCAAGAGCATTCCATCATACGCCTAGCACGCCCCCATTTGACAATACCGATTTGGTAAAATTTTAAACTTCGAATCTCTAATTTTAATCACATTTTATGGTATACTAACGTTTGTTTGAGTTTATATAGAACAGTTATGGATGGTTGAATCATAGGTTCCACGCAAGAATAAAAAAAACACCATAGTTAGATCATGAAGCTTTTGAAGATTCGGGCCTGAAATTCTGGCTGCAGATACTCAATGTCACGTTCAATGTTATGACACCGTATCTGACTTTCTATAAGACAGTAAATACAAAAACAGTAAAGAACACAGTCAATTGTTTACCCTGTTCAGTGTGCAACAACACCTACTCTGGGTGCTACCAAGCCAGGAAGGAAATCCACTATAAGAGATGTTAATTCAGGAATAAACCAACCAGTTTATCTCCTTCACTTAAGACCTACCCAATGCAATTTCAATCTAAGTACAACTTAAACCTGAGTTCCTACTCACTCCCCCTCAATCACAGCAGTGATACATAAAACAATTTGACTAATGAATTGATGAAGACACTCTTCAAAAACATACACTTGATTAAGCTTCACAGCTTTTTAATCAAGCAACACAACCACTCTTGCTTCACAGCTTTGAGTGATACACACACCTAACTTGACTCTGCTTCACAGCTTTAGTCAAGAAACATACAAACACTCTTGCTTCAAAGCTTTGAGTGCTACACAACCCTTACAATTAAAAGCCTATTCCAAGTCACTTATCACAATGATAATTGCTTGAATTACAATAGTTAAAACTATACAGCTTACAGATGATCTTCTGTCCAAAAAGGGATTGCTTTCAAAACAGCAGCTCTGTTGAATATATAGCAGCTGCATCTTCAGTTAGGGTTTCCACAAAAAGCTAGGGTTAATTCCCTTTGACCTTAAGACTAGGTCACAGGACTTTATCAACCAGGTTAGGGTTGAGCTAGGTTAACCCAAAGAAAACGCAGGATTCTGTTCTGGAAAGACTGAGTCATTTTCCTGAAAAAACTCAGAATTAACCAAACTGCAAACCTGTTAGTTCAGAACAGGATGTCTTAACATTTGTTATGACATCTGAATTCCTGTTTACTAATTTTGGTAAATGTGATCATTTTGCAAAATGCTCAGATACACACTCATAAACATCATTACCTGTATGACAATATTTTTCTGCAAAGGTACCTAATAAATCTGTACCTAATAAACTAGAATGTTATGACATCAGTCATGACATTCATACACCTGGTTTTGCCAAAAATGCAAGCCAATACCTAAACAACTACAAACTCCCCCTTTGGCAGATTTTTGGCTAAAGCCCCTAAGCAATCAGAGATAGATAGCAGCAGAATAAAAATGACTGCAGAAAAATGGAATGTCAAATAAAGTATCACAATATATCTCCCCCTCTTTAGCCACAAATGGGCCAAAGATACATGTTCATAAAAATTATACAGTCATCCAGAAAAAAGTAATAAGAGCAGCAGCTAAAAACTGAACACACTTCCAAACTCCACCAGGGACCAGCAACACCACCACCAATCAGCAACTCCACCAAACAGCAACCAACCTTTAAGCACTGTCATCAGACTCAGAGGAGCTAGTTTCTTCAGTATTGAGATGACCTTCAGCTTCTACACCCTCTTCCCTTTTGTTTCCTTCAGCTTCCTCCTTTTCTAACCTGGCAATTAGGATTTCTAGGGTCTTTTTCCTAGCTTCCAGCTCTTTGCAGGTCTCTTTTAATACAGCTATGACATCAGATGTCTTGGACTGGGTCTTCACAGACGATGTCTCAGCTGATGTTATGACAATATCAGGAGCATGAGATCCCTGAAACAGTTTGTAGTGCAACCCAAGGGCAGGAGCTCTTTTGCAAGCTGTATCTCTTGCCACCAGGATATCAGGGTATTATGCAAGGATAATTCCACAAAGGAGGGAGGGAAAGGCAATTGGTCCTTTGACAGCATAACTACCAGCATGTTTTAAAGTTTGTTCAAAAATATACCTGCCATAGTCAAAAGCAGTCTTGGTTCCCACAGCATAAATAAATCTCCCGAGTCCTGTGGAGATAATTGATTTATGGTTTGTAGGCACCCAGTTGGCTGCACCAATCTTGTGCAGGATGGCAAATTTCATGCTAAGTTTGCTGGCATTCAGCTTGCCTTTCAAGGGCCAGCACTTCACTTGCCTTGCAGTGATGGTTTGACAAACTTCATTGTCAGTGACTTCCAGATCAGGACAATCCTCATTTGTTCTTCCAAGAAATTTGTTAATTTCTGATGGAGAGAAATTAACCCTTCTTCCTCTAACAAAAACACTTTCAAAGTCAGCTGACCTTCCATCAGCACAATCATTAGACAAGTTAACTATGAACTCCTTGACCAGATTTTCATAACACTTATTAAATTTTATCACTGTCTTCATCAGTCCAGCATTCTTGATCAGGTCCATGATGTCTTTGCACTCCATGGCATCATTGTTTAGCCCTCTTTCTAAAGCTATTCTCTTTAAGCAAACATACTTCCATCTGTTTGCATTGTCAGGATGATGAAAAGAGATGTTGTCTGTTGGGACTTCAGGAACTCTAGCAATTTTGTTGGAGGGGAGCTTCCTTCTGATAGGAATTTCTTCAGCATCAATCTCAAACTCTGATTCCTCATCAGAATCAAAATATTCAGGTTCTTTTCTCTTCTTTGAAATTGGTTGTCTATCAGTATGCATCTGGGCTTTCACCTTCCCTTTGGCCTGACCAGTTTTCATAGATTCTATCCCAGCCTTGCCTTCAGCCTTGGATTTCTTAACAGCAGGTTTATCTTTGGACACACATTTTGCATCATTCTGATTACCCTTTCTTTTCATCAATCTCCTAGCTATGCTAGGTTTTACATTGGCAATCAGATCATTATCTGAGTAATCCTCATCCACATCAATGATAGGTGGATCAACAGTCTTTTCTGAAGGGTTCTGAATGTTGTCATTTTGTGTCACAACATTCTCAGAGACATCTACATTCTCAGAGACGTCCACATTTGGGCTTCCTGATTGATTTAAAGGGACAGAAATCCCCGGTACAGGTTGGTTTCCGCTTAGTACACTAGTAACAAGCCTAGCAATAGCTTGATGAACTTGAACTGATCCTTCTCTATTTGGTACAAAAGAAGAAGGATGAGAAGGATTACCAGAGGGTGCAACTTGAGCTCTTCCTGCATGTCTAGTTCTTAGCTTTTTGACTTTGGCGGGGTCAGTTGCCATCTCTCTGAGAGGAGTGACCTCAAGAACTTCAGATTCTATGCATGTGGTGATTGCTCTAGAGTCTTGGTCAGATGATGAAGATGATGAGGATGATGAAGTCGCCTTGGTTGAAGATGATGTCTGAGACATTTTGATTGACGTAGAGCACCGGTAGCAATTTGAGAGAAAATTTTGATTGAGAGAAGGGAACAGGTTGCAAAGTCGAGAGAGGTAGGAGGCAAAAGAGAGTCTTTTCAACTTCTTAAAGATTTTGAAAGAATTGGGAAAACATATGATTAACCCACTAAAAAAAGACTTAACAAAACTAACTCCTTCAACCCTTGTTTTAAGCAAAATTAATTGCTATAATTTCTCATGTTGGCAAATACCCAACCTGCCCCTCAAGTTTTCAAGTTTATTTCCAACAAGAGCCTTGGTAGAAGAGTCAGCCAGCTGAAGCTTAATGATACCATGTTCCAGTTTGATTGACTTCTTCTCTACAAAGTCAATGTGCTTGGTCCTGCTATGCTGAATAGGGTTCATGGAAATATTGATTGTATTCAGATTGTCACAATATAATGTCACAACATCTTGTGAGACATTATACTCAGTGAGCATCTGTTTTGTCCAGATATTTTGAGAACAGTTATGCCTAGCTGCAACCATTTCCGCACAGAGTTGGGAAGGCATTCTTTTGACATGAATCATAGTTATGGTTGATTCTTGAATGATTTTCTTTTTGTCCACTCCATTTTGATGGAGAGTTACAGGAGAAGAGACTTCACGACTCATTTCTTCAGGGAAACAGAATTTATTAGATTTGTTGTTTCCAACATCCTTGTCATGATTACTTCTGGTTCTGACAACACATCCTTCTTCAAGTTTATTCACCACATCATAGACATTATCAACCTGTAGTTTTGGAGTCCTTCTGACTGCTTCCATAGAGATAGCTCTTTTCATTCTTCTTAGATGAAGATGACCAAGCTTATGATGCCACAGTTTCATCTCTTTTTCTTCTTTGGTAATTGGACACATAGTGGAGTTATTAGTGTTCTCAGGCTGCCACAAGTAACAGTTATCTTTGGATCTGATTCCTTTCATTACAACTTCTAGTTTTTCATTAATTACTAGACATTCAGATTTTGAGAAGTTGACCTTGAATCCTAGATCACATAATTGACTGATACTAATGAGATTAGCAGTCAGCCCTTTTACCAGCAAGACTTCACTCAGACTTGGAACTTCAGGGCAGTCCAGATTACCAACTCCTTTGATTTCACCTTTAGAACCATCTCCAAAGGTCACATAACTAGTGTTGTGAGGTTTAACATGATTGAGAATGTTCTTTATTCCAGTCATGTGTTTAGAACACCCACTGTCAAAATACCAGCCTTCCTTTGCAGACACTCTCAGGGAAGTATGGGCTATCAGGGCAGTAGCCTTTTTCTTCCATTGAGGAGTATGTGGTACCTTTTTAGACTTAGGTTTGACACCTGAGTTTTGATTGGGGTATCCATGCAATCTGAAGCAGAAGGGCTTTATGTGGCCATATCTCCCACAATGATGACATCTCCATCTTTGGTACCTTTTCTTCATATGTCTTTGATTCTGATGTTGAGAGTTGTGTTGAGACATCTGCTTTGACAATTGTTTAACAGGCCTGGTCTTCTTGTCTGCACCAGATTTCTTAGCTTCCACAAATCCTAGTCCAGATTTGTTTCCCACATTTTGTCCCACTTGAAGAATCTCTTCCAATTTATCTGTTCCATTGGTCAGCATCTTGACAGATTTAGTCATATGGTTCAGTTGTGAGTTCAACAATTGAACTTCCCTTTCTAGATGACTTATAGTTTCAAGATCTGCCCTTTTTTCATCCTCCAGCTTTATAATGAGTTTTGATTGTTTCTCATTCTGCACACAGACTTCAGCACTTCTGATACACAATTTCTTGTAGGTATCAGCCAGTTCTTCAAATGTCACTTCTTCATCACTGGTGTCACTTTCAGAAGTACAAACACCAGTTAGAGCAGTAACTAGTTTGGCAGATTCTTCTTCAGAATTACTTTCTGAATCACAGTCAGACCAAGTCGCAGTCATTCCTTTCTTTTGTTTCTTAAGAAAGGTTGGACATTCAGCTCGAATATGCCCATATCCTTCACAACCATGGCATTGAATTCCTCTGCCTTGGTTTCCCTTCTCTTCTGACCTTGGTCTTCTGCTGGAACTGTCAATGTCAGAGGGAATGTTATAAACATTAGACCTTGACTTTGGATCCATTCTTTTGATGAGCTTGTTGAACTGTCTTCCAAGCATGGCTATAGCTTCTGAAATATTTTCTTCTTCATCCTCCTTGTTTTCAACATCAGTGTTGGATACAAGTGCTATGCTCTTGTTCTTCTTGTCACCATTATCAGTGATCCCCATCTCAAAAGTCTGAAGAGACCCAATAAGTTCATCCACTTTCAACTTGCTGATGTCCTGGGCTTCCTCTATGGCAGTTACCTTCATTGCAAATCTTTTAGGCAAGGATCTGAGAATCTTTCTCACCAGTTTTTCTTCTGACATCTTTTCTCCCAGTGCTCCTGAGGTGTTGGCAATCTCCAAGATGTTCATGTGAAACTCATGAATGGTTTCATCTTCCATCATTTTTAGATTCTCAAACTTGGTAGTCAACATCTGAAGCCTTGACATTTTTACTTTAGAAGTGCCCTCATGAGTAGTTTTGAGAGTGTCCCAAACTTCCTTGGCCAGTTCATATTGATGTACTAGTCTGAAAATGTTTCTATCAATTCCATTGAACAAGGCATTTAAAGCTTTGGAATTTCCCAGGGCTAACTCATCTTCTTCTTTACTCCAATCTTCCTCAGGCTTCAGACTGATTGTCCCATCTTTCTCAGTTATGGTGGGATGGATCCATCCTTTGTCAGCAGCTCTCAAAGCCTTTTTGTCTAGAGATTTTAAGAAGGCAATCATACGAGGTTTCCAGTAGTCATAATTAGTTCCATCCAGAATGGGTGGTCTATTTCTAAAAACTCCTTCTTTGTCCATAGTGCCAGAAAGTAATATCCCTAGATCTCACCCAGTAATACAGGCAGGGTGCCTGCTCTGATGCCAATTGAAATTCTGGCTTCAGATACTCAATGTCACGTTCAATGTTATGACACCGTATCTGACTTTCTATAAGACAGTAAATACAAAAACAGTAAAGAACACAGTCAATTGTTTACCCAGTTCAGTGTGCAACAACACCTACTCTGGGGGCTACCAAGCCAGGAAGGAAATCCACTATAAGAGATGTTAATTCAGGAATAAACCAACCAGTTTATCTCCTTCACTTAAGACCTACCCAATGCAATTTCAATCTAAGTACAAGTTAAACCTGAGTTCCTACTCACTCCCCCTCAATCACAACAGTGATACATAAAACAATTTGACTAATGAATTGATGAAGACACTCTTCAAAAACATACACTTGATTAAGCTTCACAGCTTTTTAATCAAGCAACACAACCACTCTTGCTTCACAGCTTTGAGTGATACACACACCTAACTTGACTCTGCTTCACAGCTTTAGTCAAGAAACATACAAACACTCTTGCTTAAAAGCTTTGAGTGCTACACAACCCTTACAATTAAAAGCCTATTCCAAGTCACTTATCACAATGATAATTGCTTGAATTACAATAGTTAAAACTATACAGCTTACAGATGATCTTCTGTCCAAAAAGGGATTGCTTTCAAAACAGCAGCTCTGTTGAATATATAGCAGCTGCATCTTCGGTTAGGGTTTCCACAAAAAGCTAGGGTTAATTCCCTTTGACCTTAAGACTAGGTCACAGGACTTTATCAACCAGGTTAGGGTTGAGCTAGGTTAACCCAAAGAAAACGCAGGATTCTGTTCTGGAAAGACTGAGTCATTTTCCTGAAAAAACTCAGAATTAACCAAACTGCAAACCTGTTAGTTCAGAACAGGATGTCTTAACATTTGTTATGACATCTGAATTCCTGTTTACTGATTTTGGTAAATGTGATCATTTTGCAAAATGCTCAGATACACACTCATAAACATCAGTACCTGTATGACAATATTTTTCTGCAAAGGTACCTAATAAATCTGTACCTAATAAACTAGAATGTTATGACATCAGTCATGACATTCATACACCTGGTTTTGCCAAAAATGCAAGCCAATACCTAAACAACTACAGGGCCTAGGTATTTCTGATGATTGCACCCCCTGTTTACTTTTGCTACTAGGCCCATCTTTATTTTCTTGTTTTATTCATTTCATTTATTTCTTTTAATCCCTTTTTTTATCAATAAACAAATATAAAAATCACATAAAAATAGATTTAGGATTTTTTCTTAATTAAATTTTAATTTTGGTAAATTAATTAACTAAACACTTTAACTTTTTTTTTAAAATTAAAATTAATAGAACTTAGGTTTAATTTCATTTTAATTAATTTTTCTTTTCGTAACAAAAATACAAAAAAAAACATAGAATTAATTTCTTTTATTTAAAATTCATGTTTCTTTAATAATTATCTTTTTTAAATATAGATCTAGATCAATTATTTTTTAACTTAAACCATTTTTATAAATAAAAACAAAAAAACAACAAAAAGATTTTTTTTATATCTTAGGATTTTTAGACGTCTTTTCAAATTTGCGTGTTATTATTCTTTCGCACTTCATTTTATTATTGTAACTGTATATTGGGATGTAATAGATGATTAGTAGGACCTTTAACGTTTTTATTTATTTCCCCCCCCCCCCCCCCCCCAGTTTTGGATATGTACATAATCCCCCTCTCCGAAGCCTTGTAATAGCTAGGTTTTATATTTCTGCACTTTTAAATTACTGCAATTATTAAATGCTAGATGTATGACTAATAGGATTGTATCACAAAAATAATCAAACATTAGCAAACTTAACACAAGACTAAAATAACTGAACATAACACACCTTGCACATATGCAACCTTAGGGTATACCTCACTTGGTTGCCTCGAAAAATAATGGTCATGTCCCTCGAACATAGGGATACCCTTAGCAAAAGCCCTCGGTTAAAATCATCGTAAAGATCATGGTCCCTCGATGTCCCTCGAAGTTGCCTATGGTATATGATCTTGCCCCTCGATGTTGCCTACGAATATATGATGACAGTCCCTTCGAAATGCTAAGGTATCCCTACATGTTGCCTTCAATGACCATTACGTCCCTTTCAAATTGGCCCTTAAAACTCCAACGACGGTGCTATCTATTTCGCAATAGTAGGATAGAATTGTCTAAAGGAAACAAGAACATAAATAATCTTTTTTCGAGTAGGTAGATACTGTTAGGTACTTGCTCAAAATAAACTTTTTCACACTTACACTTTTCCAAACAAAGTTTTCAAAAACACTTCGTAACACTCTTGAGGACTGATATAAGGGTTAAAACGAAGTAAAAACAAAACTTTTCAAAACACACAAACACAGAAGCAATTTTTTAAAATGATGAGATAGTACCTAAGAGCCCATAGAAAACTACGGATAGAAAGGGTGCTAATACCTTCCCTTTCTATAATCTACCCCCCCGTACTCAAAATATCTCGAAAAAGGAATTTTTCTGTGCTTTTTTTCCTTTCCAGTTGGATAAAATAAATGTCGGTGGCGACTCTTGCTTACCGCGACATTTTGCAAACAAAAAACGCAAAATGAAAACCAGTATTAAACAGTCGGTTCTGCCACCGTATCACAGAACTGGCGACTCTGCTGGGGAGTTAAATAAGTGGGGTATACCTTAGGATCTAGGTTATCATAATTGCTTCTCTTGATTTCTTTGTTTGCTTTACTTTTAAGGGTTTTATTTGGGGTTACTATAGATCCTAACCCGAATCTGGGGACACCTTTTAGGTAAGTAGAAATAAATTGTGAGGGAACTGTACGGAGTAGACCAATACGGTTGAAGCAGTAGCTACGTTGATGTGGCACATTGGTTGGTACCGGTATCCCTTATGGAGAAACGAGGAGAATACGAGGACGCTGCGTGTGTCGTTAAGCATCAAATTACCTTAGAACCTTTAATTGACCAACTTGGCCATTAGAAAGTAGTGAGATAGTCGGCCTCGGTGTAAAGCTGAGAACTGGTTGATACTCGATGCTACACTCATTGAGACCATACTCTCGAGATAGTTTGGGCCGCAAGAAAAGATTGCGTGAGCTGAAACCATGACCGATGGAGGATGGTCAGTGATATTGAGATCCTCTAGAACCCAGTTACTTTTCTAGGACAGGTTGAACCAACTTAACTTCAAGAGGGTATTACCTTTGACCTCATGCAATTCTAAACCTAAGGTTGTTTGTGTGACTTGTGTGCTTTCAGCTTGAACTACTTGCACAGTTTTATTATCTGATAACACGAGTTCCTTGCAGGTTTTGTTTACAGTCATTATCCAATAACTTGGATTTCTTTCCGGATTTACTTGCTTACATCACCTCGCACTTTTGCTTAAACGCATAGCATACACATCATAACATCATGCCTTAACATTTCCTTAACCATTTCAAGGATCTCAAGGGTTTGTGATGCAGGTTATGGTAAATCAAACGTCTAGCAAGGGGCAAAGGGGATTTATTTTCCTCTAGCCAATGCCGTCTAGAGATCAAAACACGATAACTTGAGTCAGTGGCTATGACCCACTCAATATGGTGAGCTTGACTCTTGAAGAAGGACTCTTAACGACACGAAGTTTCTTCAATCAAGATGCAATCAAATTCTAACAGTTTCTTGTTTACCCCGTGAGATCCTTGAAAACATTGCATACATATATCATACATATCATTGCATAACAGGTCTTCCAGTACAGGTCTCTCATGTTCTCGCTGTTTATTTCAGCAATGGCTCTCAAACAAGACAACAGAGATCTTCAAACTCAAGAAGCTCAGTTCAGGGACATATTCCTAAACCTATCCAAGGGGCAGGAAGAGTTGAAAACACTCCTCATTGGGAATTTGGTCAAGAAAAGTCCTGAAGACAATAAGGACTAACGGGTGGAACAACTGCAAGCCGAGGTAGATGCAATAAGAACCCAGATGCTGGGGCAGATGGCTCTTATCCAAGACCTAGCCTGGGGACAAGAAGAGCTGAGAACCATCATCAACCAACTTCATCAAGACGGATACAACAGTATGAAGCAAACAGTCGAGGCCGGGGACCAAGTCATTGATCAACCTCCAAGAAGACAAAAGGTTGGTTTTGTGAAGAGTGGACCTTTCCAAATTGCTACTACATCACGGGTCTAACAACAACCTCGCCAAAAACAACGGGTTGATCAGAGTAAGTCGGATATGCCCAAAAGGCAGTTTACCAAAATCAACATGTCATTGGATCAAGCATTGCAACGCCTGTTGAAGGCCAAGTTGGTTATATTAAGGGACTCTCCTCAGAATCCCAACATAGCCTCCCCAAGGTACAATCCTGATGCAAGGTGTGCATACCATTCCAATATCCCTGGACATGATACCAACAACTATTGGGCGTTGAGAAATAAAGTTCAAGACCTGATTGATGAAGGAGCGCTAGAATTTGCACAAGACGGTCAGGCTGAGTTCTTCTGCCATCCCTCCAAAGCATACCGTTTAAAGTGACAAGTTCTAACAAGAGGGCTTTTCGTTCATTAGAAATTTCAATTTGTAATTTTCTTTTGATTGTTTGAACATTTATTCATATCAAACCTCATTATTTCATCAATGCATTGCACATGTTTGTCTTGAATCAATTCATTTGTATTCACTATTTCAAAAATGTGTTCTTATTTCCTTTTGTGATATTCAACTCTCGATTAAAAACTCTAAGCCTTAGAGGGAGGATGACGAAAATGATACCACAATCTCTACAGTATGCTTTTGAACAGACCCCGCTGACGATGTACAGGCGTTGTTTCAAATCCTAAACAGTGGAGTTATAAGGAAGATAATCCCTAGTCAACCCTTTCAAGCCAAAGAAGTAGGACTTTTCTTTTCACACAAATTAAAACCCTTAATCATAACCTGGGGCAGGGTAGTTTCTCAGTTAATTCAGATGCGCGTTCAGTTGCAATATTCTACTTCATACATAATGAATGGCATCAAAGACATCCTTCCGAAACAAAAGGCGGTGATGGTTCCCTATAATCATCAAGGCAGACAGTCATTATCTCTTGAAATAAAAGCCCATTAAGTCAAAACCTATGAAGGAGACTTAAGAAAAAAACGGGGGCATCCCGCTGATTGTAATCACAAAAAGAAACAGTTCAGGCAAAAGACAGGGATAATAAAACCAAAAATAGAGGTTACTACAAATCCTCGGCAAAAAAAAAGATTACAAAATGACTGCCTTTTTCAAGTAAACTTTCAGTATCCGAACCATCACCGGAACATCAAGGGAAATATTACAAGACTCAAACGGGATCTGAATGCACAATTAACTGAGTATAGGATCGAAGAACATCACGAAGAACTGGTGGGTACAAATAAATTTTGAGCCTTTATCCTTTGTTTCTTGAACCGTGAACCAGGCCCCGTTATAACCCTTAAAAGTCCTAGCTGAAGCATGGGTTAGTTCGAAAGCATATTGTTACAAAAGGTATCCTGACTCCTATAAGGTTTGCTATAAATCCTGAGTTGACATCACACTTTTACAAAAAAAAAACATGTTTTACTAAAAAATGAATTTTCAAACTTCAAGACAGACATAAGCTTTGCATTCTTAAAATAACATTGTTTGCATATGACTATTTGTTCAACAACAGAGAAATTCGCATGACGAATATCTAGTGAACAAAAACCTTCTCAATAAAAAGGATCACCTTAACTGGAAAAAACACTTCCAACCAAGGGGCACGGCATGATCATTGTCCATCATCTGAGGCAGTCAAGTCAAGATTCAAGGAATCTCTCAAAGATGCCAAATAGCCAGGGGCAGATCTCCATCTGAATCACTTGGGGCATTGGACATGAATTCCAGCAACGAATCTTGTATGATCAAACGAACATCTTTTGGTAGTATGGTAACACAACACTACCGACAGTGATAACTCCCTACACCCTGAGATCGTGGACATAGTCAGAAAATACTGCGCATGAACAAAGACCCGCTAGGTTGACTAGCCTAGGTAAAAATAAGGGCATCCTGGAGAACCAAAAGGGTTCGTGAAAAAATTAGGGATAAAAACAAAAAAGATATGTACACCCGACAAGCCGAAAACCTGAAAAGGCAGCTTTGGCAAAAAAGGGTATCCCGGTGGACTGAAAATCTGAAAAGACAGTCCAGGCAAAAGTTAGGGATTAAAACGTACGACTATGTCCCATCACTTGTCTATCAGTAGAAGACTTATACCTTGATCAGCATTCAGCAAGAGCACCTAAATCGATACAGTTCTGATACGCTCCAGATACGGATGCCATTCTGATACTCATTCAGATTCAGCTTTCAGATACAGTCCAGATACGCTCCAGATATGGATGCCATTCTGATACTCATTCAGATTCAGCTTTCAGATACAGTTCAGATACGCTCCAGATACATATGCCATTCTTATACTCATTCAGATTCAGCTTTCAGATTCATTTCAGATACGCTCCAGATACGGATACCATTCTAATACTCATTCAAATTCAGCTTTCAGATACAGTTCATATACGCTCCAGATACGAATGCCATTCTGATACTCATTCAGATTCAACTTTCAGATACAGTCCAGATACACTCTAGATACGGATGTCATTCTGATACTCATTCAGATTCAGCTTTCAGATACAGTTCAGATACGCTCCAGATACGGATTCCATTCTGATACTCATTCAGATTCATCTTTCAGATACAGTCCAGATACGCTTCAGATACGGATGCCATTCTGATACTCATTCAGATTCAGCTTTCTGATACAGTTCAGATATGATCCAGAGACGGATGCCATTCTGAAACTCATTCAACACATATTTCAAGCACAGTTCAGATAAGATCCAGAGACGGATGTCATCCTGACAGTCATTAAATACATGTTCAAGTACAATCACGACATAGATCCATCCATAAAATCTCCGCATGTACTTTTTCCAGCATGGTACAAGGGGCAGAGACAGTTGGAAGCAAAGTCAATATCGCATACAAGCCAGTGAAACCCATACTCCCCACAGAGCCGAGACAACCAAGATTCGACCTCCGTATCCCCAAGCAAGAATTCCTATCCCAGCAGGTTCCTTCAGAAAGCTGATATTTGCATTCCCCAGCTGAGTTTTATAACCATGAGTAGTTTATAAAGCCATCTCCCGAGCAAAGTTTATTTCTCTGACAGTGGAAGCTCAATCTCCAACAGAGCTCTTCTCTCCAGCAATGAAAGTTCATCCCCACCTGAGTTTATTTCTCCAAATCAGCAGATCTTCCAATAGAGTATCCCTCTTTCCCATAGAGTCAGTCTCCCACAAGGTTATTCTCAAACAGAGTCTCTCCCAGAGGATTGTTATCAAGCAGAACGAACGCAAGTCTCCAGCTAATCATCTTCGGTCATTATCCCCAGCAAGAACGAAGAACTCAACTCTTTGTACTTTCCAACAAAAATCCAGGATTTATTCTCCCCATCAAGAGAATATCACAATGGCATTACATATCCATACATCATGGCATGCGCATATGCATCATACAACATAATCTCATTTATTTTGAGAACAACATTACTCAATACATTTCATACATCATGACATTGCATACAAATAACTCTTTACCTTTCAGGGAAAGACGCAATCAAGTTCTCATAAGTTTTCTCTGGTTCAGTCAAACCGACACTAAGGTTTCTATTCTAGTTAAAGATGTTCTAAGACTTTCGTATGGGTCAGCCGAATCATCGCTAAGATTCCCCTGATTTCTATGCCAGTCAAAGTTAATCCGAGACCTCTCCAGGGACCAGTCAAATCGACACTAAGATTTCTCTCCCAGTTGAAGTTTCCCCTGGTTCAGTCAAATCAATACTAAGATTTCTATTTCAGTTCAAGCTATGAAGCCCGGAAATCGACCGGATAATATCTTGATTTCTCCAAAATACTACGAAGCTTGGAATCGACAAGATAGTGGTATATCTCAGATTCAAGCTATGAAGCCCGGAAATCGACCGGATAATATCTTGATATCTCTAGTTACTACGAAGCCTGGAATCGACCAGATAGTGGTATATCTTAAATACAAGCTATGAAGCCCGAAAGTCGACCGAAAAACATCTTAACCCTCAGCAAGTTATTGTGAAGCCTGGAAATTGACCAGATAGTAATGCAATATACCATGAAGCCTGGAATCGACCAAATAATGGTATAAGATACTGTAAAACCTGGGACATGACCATATAATAGTATAAGGTACTGCGAATCTTGGAATTTGACCAAATAGCAGTTTACCCAGCCAATTACTATGAAGCTCGAAAATCGACCGGATATTAGTATGCCTTAAATTCAAGTTGAAGCCCGAATGCGACCGGATAACCACTTGATTCCTTCTGAAGCCTGGAGCACGACCAGATAAGAATTGAGAAATTGAAAAGCCTGGATTACAACCAGATAGCAAGTTTAATCTCATCCCCCCAGTAAGCCATTGTAAATCCTGGAGCACGACCAGATAGCAGTCGGTCTTATTTTCCTCAGCAAATCACTGTAAAGCCTGGAACACGACCAAATAGCAGTTCATTTTCACCTCCCCGACTAAGAGATGATTCCCCAGTAGAATAACGGACGACTGAAGCTCCTAAAATTCTATTTCTCTCAAGACAGAGACCAACATTCCCCAGCGAAATCCTCCTCAACAACAGGTATACGGGCTCTCGCAAAGGAATCTCTTATGCGATCAACACTTCTTCTGATGGCATCTTTAAGCCCATTTTCCGTCATTAACTTCCAAATGGCATCTATAAGCCCATTCCCAGAATCGCAAGGCCAGTACCACTTCATGCGAGTGAAAATTTCTAGGCACTTTAGTGTTCAATCATCTTCCACCTTCGGATCACGAAAGGCAAGCAAGCTAATCTACATCCTCGGGTTTAAGAAGATTGAACAGGGGAAGCTGTTGTACCCCAAAATTTTCCCTCCCATATTTCTCAACACATTTCAAGTAAGGTCTTTAAATTGCCCAAGGAAGTCCAAGAGTTGACCAGACAAACTCTCTCCTAAAGGCAGTCTACCTCAAATTAGGGTTTCATTTTGCATCAAGATGTTTGAGTCCAAAGGGTCCCAAATGCTCACTATTGTCCTAATATGTTCTCAAGATCATCCATGTCAAGTTTCAAGCCTTGCAGAGGAAGTTTGCTCAGTCAATTGCTTAAAGGCCTAAAAGTCGACTGTGTTAGGGCAAAAGTCAATTGTGGCCCACATACAGTCAAACTTCAAGATTTTTGGTCAGCATCCTCATTTTGAAGTATTATTCATCATTTGATAAAGGGTTGATCATGATTCCTCAAGGATTGCTCACAATTCATCAAAACCCAAAAGTTGTTAAATTAGGGTTTTGAAGGAAAAGTCAACTCAACTTTGACCAAGCATAACTTTCTCATACTTTATCATAAATGACCCATCCAAAAATCATTTTGAAGAGGATGTAATTCCCTACAATTCATCTTCATCTCCCAAGTTCAAAATATGCACTCATAAGAAGATATAAATTTGGACATTATAGGTCATTTTGAAAAGTCAACAAAAACACCTTTTGGGTCAAAGCTTCTTACATGAACATGGAAGATCCAATTGAGATGAAACCAAAGAGGTTGCTTAGGGGACAACCTAAGCTTTCTAAAAAGTCCAAGAACACTCTGATAAGGTTAAAATTGAGAGAGATATGCATTGTCAAAGTTGGACAATTTTTGAAAAAAATGCATGAAGCAAATATTGACCAAACTTGGATTTTTTTTCCCAAATGGGCCTATCTTTTCAAGTTTGAAACTCATTACTAACATGGTCCACGACCTCTAAGCCCACCCATACATTTTTCTACTATTTATGCTATTTATTTTGATATTTTATTCATTAAAATTCAGAATTAAATAAATAAATAATAGAAATAATAGAAATTTTGATGTGAATCCATTTTAGGCAAGTTTTATGCTGGTTTATGTCAATTGATTTCGTGCAATAACCCTTCAAATATGTCCAGGTTCATCCACATGTGAAAATGGCATAAAATCATCAAATATGGCATTTTTTTCAAATCTTGATCATGGTCTTAAAACACAACATCATGAGGGAGATTCTTTCCATGCTTTCTTTTCTCCTCATTCTCCTCTATAAATATAGAGCCATACAAGCTTGAAAGAAACGAAATTCCTCTCTAAAAATCTCTTAAAAAGCTCTTCAAAAATCTCTCCAAAAGCTCTTCAAAAAGCTCTCCAAAAATCAAAGAATTGGTGCAAGTCATATCTCGAGGTTCCAGTCTCTCTCAATTGACATCAAGCCTTAAACCATCCTCTTGAAGTCCCCAGGAGTATTACAAGGCCCAAGAGCAATCCATCACACGCCTAGCACGCCCCCATTTGACAATACTGATTTGGTAAAATTTTAAACTTCGAATCTCTAATTTTAATCACATTTTATGGTATACTAACGTTTGTTTGAGTTTATATAGAACAATTATGGATGGTTGAATCATATGTTCCACGCAAGAATCAAAAAGCACCATAGTTAGAGCATGAAGCTTTCGAAGATTCGGGCCTAGGGATTTTTGAGGATTGCACCCCCTGTTTACTTTTGCTACTAGGCCCATCTTTATTTTCTTGTTTTATTCATTTCATTTATTTCTTTTAATCCCTTTTTTTTATCAATAAACAAATGTAAAAATCACATAAAAATAGATTTAGGATTTTTTCTTAATTAAATTTTAATTTTGGTAAGTTAATTAACTAAACACTTTAACTTTTTTTTTAAATTAAAATTAATAGAACTTAGGTTTAATTTCATTTTAATTAATTTTCCTTTTCGTAACAAAAATAGCAAAAAAACATAGAATTAATTTCTTTTATTTAAATTTCATGTTTCTTTAATAATTATCTTTTTTAAATATAGATCTAGATCAATTATTTTTTAACTTAAACCATTTTTATAAATAAAAACAAAAAAACAACAAAAAGATTTTTTTTATGTCTTAGGATTTTTATACGTCTTTTCAAATTTGCGCGTTATTATTCTTTCGCACTTCATTTTATTATTGTAACTGTATATTGGGATGTAATAGATGATTAGTAGGACCTTTACCGCTTTTATTTATTTTTTCCCCAGTTTTGGATATGTACATAATCCCCCTCTCCGAAGCCTTGTAATAGCTAGGTTTTATATTTCTGCACTTTTAAATTACTGCAATTATTAACTACTAGATGTATGACTAATAGGATTGTATGACAAGAATAATCAAACATTAGCAAACTTAACACAAGAATAAAATAACTGAACATAACACACCTTGCACATATTCAACCTTAGGGTATACCTCACTTGGTTGCCTCGAAAAATAATGGTCATGTCCCTCGAACGTAGGGATACCCTTAGCAAAGACCCTCGGTTAAAATCATTGTAAAGATCATGGTCCCTCGATGTCCCTCGAAGTTGCCTACGGTATATGATCTTATCCCTCGATGTTGCCTACGAATATATGATGACAGTCCCTTCGAAATGCTAAGGTATACCTACATGTTGCCTTCAATGACCATTACGTCCCTTTCAAATTGGCCCTTACAACTCCAACGACGGTGCTATCTATTTCGCAATAGTAGGATAGCATTGTCTAAAGGAAACAAGAACATAAATAATCTTTTTTCGAGTAGGTAGATACTGTTAGGTACTTGCTCAAAATAAAATTTTTCACACTTACACTTTTCCAAACAAAGTTTTCAAAAACACTTCGTAACACTCTTGAGGACTGATACAAGGGTTAAAACAAAGTAAAAACAAAACTTTTCAAAACACACAAACACAGAAGCAATTTTTAAAAATGATGAGCAAGTACCTAAGAGCCTGTAGAAAACTACGGATAGAAAGGGTGCTAATACCTTCCCTTTCTATAATCTACCCCCCGTACTCAAAATATCTCGAAAAAGGAATTTTTCTGTGGTTTTTTTCCTTTCCAGTTGGATAAAATAAAAGTCGGTGGCGACTCTTGCTTACCGCGACATTTTGCGAACAAAAAACGCAAAATGAAAACCAGTATTAAACAGTCGGTTCTGCCACCGTATCACATTACCATTTTCCGAACATTGTAATCATCTATGGAGTCTCGCCATTCGCAGATTACCATCCTATTAATGAAATTTGAGATTTTACCCAATTCTTTCTATTTCTTACTTTATTTAGCTTGCAAAGACTCCATTTATTATTGATAATAACTTTCAAAGCAAAAAAGATTAAAAAACAAAAATTGATTTTTCAAAAAAAGGGATTTTACAATTTACTTTTACTTTGAGATTTGTGAAGAAACGATGACAACAAAAATGGTGATCCCAGGAATGGACAAACTCCAGTCGTTTTGATAAGTTTTTGTTCCCCTCGGGAAGTTTTACTCGGGATGTGTTCTCCGTATTGGGTTTATGATTCCAGTATCCTCGGTTAAGTTTGGACTCATTTCTCCTCTTTTCTGATTTTTCATGATGCGAAGTTTCAGTCCGCATTTTCTCCAATGAAGTTTTCATTTGGCCTAATAGAAGTTCTTTTTCCGGAGAAGTTGGTATCATACCCGCTCTTGAAGAACGCTGGTCCTTGGTTTCTCTAAGTGAAAGACGCATTGTGAATGTGGTGTTAACCTCGCCAATGAAGTAGGCATGAATTCCCCAATGAATGTTTGGATGTTTCGGTGTCAGACTTCTTTACTTGAGACTGGTCTTGCAATCTCCAGTAGGAATGTTACTTTTGAAAAACACTTGTTTCCCTGGTGAAGCCTGAAGAAGGATGTTCTATCCCTGTATCCATACTATTTCATCACTTTGATTTGTCTACCTCCAGATTATGTTTCTCCTCAGTAAAGTGAAAGCAGGCAGTAGGTTTTGTTTCCTCAGCTGGCATTTACTTTTCTTGGAATGATCATCTTGGGTGAAGTTTAGTTGAGTGTTGTTAGTGCCCGAGGCGGTTTTGCCTGGTTGTTCCCAATGTTGTGTATCTGTTTCGTCAGCATACACACGATAACACTCATACATTCATACATACATCATGCATAGCTAAAATTGGCATATCATTGTTCATCGATATTTGTTAATATTTTTGTTGACATATTACTCTGTTTTGTAGAGTTACATTTCCCTCTTTTCAATAGAGTGTTGGTCTTAAGCAGAAAGCATATATTCTTTCAATTTCTCCACTGAGTTATCCCTCATAAAAGATTTTTGCTTTAGCCTTCCGGTAAAGCTCCTTGTTTGGATGGATTTGTTTTTCCCTCTTGAGTTTATTTCTCAAAGGATGTATTCTGGTTGACTGTTTCATTCCAGTTTATTTCTGGTTTGAATCTATGGTTCCATAGTAATATTATTTACTTTGGATTTCTGAAAACTACAAGCTTTGGTTGGTGCATTTATTTTGCATGAGAAGACTTTATCTCCTCAACAAGAATATCATGGCATCTCCCTACGAAGTCATACCCATTTCCCAAAAAGTCATTTCTTTTTACAATCCTCCGTGACAACAAGTAGCAGGTCTCTTTATTTGAGTAACTTGTGATTCCCTGTAAAAGTTGACGTAACTCTTTTTTGCTATCTCCTCTATGAGTGAATAGTTCGTAGTTTGTCGTCAGATCACGCCAACGGATGGCAAGACTTTCAATATCACAGAAGCAGCTCATTGCGAAATCTTTGCAAGTAGCAGGTCTTTTTATTTGAGACAGCTTATATATTATCCTTTACAGGTGGAGTGCCTTGGTTAAAGAAGAAGTTGAGACCCGTTCTAAGTGAAATGCCAGAATCTTGGGGAAACTTGTTATCTTTTTTCTACCCTCAGTGAACGTTGGTAGTTCATCGTCAGTGAACGGCGATGCTATAATATTCTCTTTCTACCTTCAATGAAAGTTAGTAGACCATCGACAGTGAACGTAGATGTTTGTTATCTTTTTGCTACCCTCAGTGAACGTTGGTAGTTCATCATCAGTGAACAACGGTGATATGATATATTATCTTTCTACCTTCAGTGAAAGTTGGTAGACCATTAGCAATGAACGTCGATGTTTGTTATCTTTTTGATATCCTCAGTGAACGTTGGTAGTTCATCGTCAGTGAATGGCGGTGATATGATATATTCTCTTTGCTACCATCAGTGAAAGTTGGTAGGACATCGACAGTGAACGTCGATGTTTGTTATCTTTTTGCTACCCTTAGTGAACGTTGGTAGTTCATCGTCAGTGAACGATAGTGATATGATATATTTTATTTGCTACCTTCAGTGAAAGTTGGTAGGACATCGGCAGTGAACGTCGATGTTTGTTATCTTTTTGCTACTCTCAGTGAACGTTGGTAGTTCATCGTCAGTGAACGACGGTGATATGATATATTCTCTTTCTACCTTCAGTGAAAGTTGGTAGACCATTGGCAGTGAACGTCGATGCTTGTTATCTTTTTGCTACCCCCAGTGAACGTTGGTAGTTCATCGTCAGTGAACGGCGGTGATATGATATATTCTCTTTCTACCTTCAGTGAAAGTTGGTAGACCATCAACAGTGAACGTCGATGTTTGTTATCTTTTTGCTACCATCAGTGAACGTTGGTAGTTCATCGTTAGTGAACGGCGGTGATATGATATATTATCTTCCTACCTTCAGTGAAAGTTGGTAGGACATCAGTAGTGAACATCGATGTTTTTTATCTTTCTCTCTGCCTTCAGTAAACATCGGTAGCTTCGCCTTCGGTAGAAGTTGGTGTATCCTTTGACCATTCTACCATCCTTTTTTATTCAGGTCTTTTGATCCACCGGTGATTTATTTTCCTGGTGGGGTTGCTCCCTTGTTTCTTTATTATGGTTACATCCCCAGTGGTGTTTTGCGTCTTTTTGATCTTGTTCATATGCATTCATGATCATAAGCATTTGTATGGCATCTTAGGGCCAAAAATAGGGTTTGTTTTATATTTAAGTATCTTTGATCATGTCGACACAAAGATTTTTAACCTTTGTATCTCCGGATAGAAGAAACTTAAATAAGGACAGCTGTTGTACCCCAATTTTCCCCCTAAGATCCCTTCATCATACCATGTTGATTCATTCACAACAAGATCACACTAGGATTCTTGGTTCCCCTCCCTACATTTAGTTTTGTCCTTTTGAGGGATTACCAAGCACCTTGACCTATGTTCCTTTTTTGATCATGAATATTGTTTTGATTTCTTCATTTAACTAATAAAATGCAATGTTGGTTTGTCTTGCTTATTATCCATGTAGGTAAAGGCAATGAGATTCAACAAGTTACCCCATGGGTTCATGAGTTTATTTCCATGCCCTAGTCAATAAAGCTTGAGAAGTTCAAACCTCACCATTGGATTTGTTTTGGAAGGATTTGCATGGCAATTTTATTTTGGGGTCATCACATTTCAAGGTTATCAAATTTGGTTGAAAAGTACAAAGGGTTGATTTAAGAAGTTGTCATGTTTGGACAAGGTCTTGTTCCTATTGGTTACAAGAGTATATTTCTCTCAAATTTCAAGATATGGAAGTGGTTTTGGTGGTTATGAGTTCTCATTATCATCCTCAACAACTTCTATTCACAAAGAAAGAATGTTGGTCAAGAAGTTTGTTCAAGCTTGTCAAAGTTCCTCAAAACATTTTCTTGATTTAGGAGCTAGGGTTTTGAACTTCAAAGGAGTATATCTTGCTCACCTTTTGGTGTTTTTGAGTGATTACAAATACATCATTCTCTTAAAAGGGTTGTTAAAAAATCACTTCAAAAGTTCCAAGGAGTTTTCATGAGGAAGAGACTTGATGAGGAAGCAAGATTACAAGTCCTCCAGATGAATCCCCAATTTTCAATGTGTGACTTCAAATGGTCATAAATTGGTCAATTTTCATCACCTTGAGTCCATTATTTTTCCATAATTATCTTGAATATGTGAACTTTATGCCTTCTTTTATGTGCAAAGTGAGAAAATGGATGGAAGTTGCCTTAAAGATGCAAACGATTATAGGTCATTTCATGATTTTTTGCCAACTTCACCAAGTCATAATTTGCTCAAATTTTGGATATTTTGAATGATTCAAGTTTCAAAATGTCATTAAAGAGATCTACTTCATGCCATATTTTTTGGTCAAGAGAAAATTCCAAGTGGAAGGCCATGTTTGGATGCAAGACATTATAGGTCATTTTTGAAGAAGAATTTGAAATATTTTTAAGTATGGAAAGTCAACCCTTTTTCTTCAACTTTGACTCAATGCAACTTTTAGCTCAAGCATCCATTTAACTCCATTATTTTTCCATTGCAAAGCTTGTAACCTCATCTTTCTAAAGCATCAAGAGTTATGCCTTAAGACCCCTGGAGCTGAGAATGCCATTGTTTCAAAAATGGTAACTTAGAATTGAAGTTTCCTTGCAAGTCCGAATTTGAATTTCATGTTACAACCTCTAAACCTCAAATTAGCACTCGTTTTGGGCCTAAACATGATTAGCCAACTTTCCCAAGTGGATTAGCGCATCAAAACGCAAGGATTGGATGAGTTTTAGTGGAGTTTGGATCACACTTCACTTGTGCATCAGGTTTGCATGAATTCCCTCTAAAACGCATCATTCACTCTTACTTTTGATCTCATTCACTTATCCTATAAATACATGAACTATCCCATTCATTTTCCCAAGCTTGGATAGCCAAAATCACCCTGCCAAACTTGTTTCATAACTCAGAATTCAGTAACTTCAAAATCCATTCTCGAGCCTTTTTCAATCCAATTTTTCCATCAATTCACCTTCCTTGATCTTCCCTGAAGCTAACCACATAATTACGTTCAAGAATCGTGCCCTATACTGTTCCATAGAAGTCCAATTTCAGAGCTCTGCAACTCAACTTCAATAGGTAGATTCCTTCATCAATTCTTCAAAACTCTGATATCATTGTGTTGCTCTCATTGCCTTGGTTCTAGTAGCAACACTTAACTTTTACTATAAACACGTTTTGACCATGAAATTTCAAATCCCTTCTCAAAACTTTCCTTCCAAATTGCTTGAGCTACAGTTCATATAAATTTGGCACGAGGATGTGGTTGTCTTCGTCTTGAAGAGACGAAGCGAATGGCATAGTTCTGAGCTTCTAATTTTACAGTTTGAGAGACCTACAATTCATGATGGCTGGAGGTTGAAGATGACCAACGTGTCATCTTCCAACCAATGAAGGCGCGTCGTCTGTTTTTTTTCAAATTCTGATTTAATTAATGATTCTGTACATTATTCACTAATGACCATGATATGCACAGCGCGCCAGATTCCTTGGATTTAATTATTAACGTGTTTTGACTCTCATCCAATGGTCCGCATATTTTACTTTAATTTTCTTTTTCTGATTTTTATATTTTAATTGTTTTAAATTTCAAAAAATCATAGAAAATTCATTTTTAGACCAAAAAACCTGAAAAAATCATGAAACATATTTTTGATTATTCTCTTTCTGATTTTTAATTTTTCACAATTTAATTGTGTTTTGATATTTTTTATAAATTTTACACTTATTTGATTTGTTTTAAATGTTTAAAAATACTTTTATACATTTTTAAATTCTGAAAAAATTATGGAATGATCCAATGACATTGTGAAAAATATTGGTGACCTTATTTTATTTTTGTTTCTGACTTTACTATTTTTTACCATTTTTTTGTTTATTTTACCCATTTATTTTAATTTTAAAAATAGTTTTTGACTTTAAAAAATTACCAAAAAATTTGTAAAATTATTTGAGCCTTTTTATGATTTTTCTATGGTCTCACTTTTATTTCTTGATTAATTTGAACATATTTGATATTTTTCTCTTTATTTTCTATTTTTAAACTTTTTTTTTAATCCCTTTTGTGTATATTAAAATGTGATATTATTTTGTGACTATTTTCTTACTGATCTTGGGTTAGATATTGGATCATGAACTTTATTAACATCATTGGATCCATGGTGTTGAGTTTAACTCCACAAAAATGGATGAATGATTTTAATAATTATTTGATTAAAATTTTATTCAAATGTGGTTTGTATATTTTTTCCCCATCCCTCTTCATCTCATCCCTTTCTTATTGCACTAGATGTTGTTGGAGCATGATCTCTATATCATGTCTCAAAACAAATGATGCATAGATTGATATTGACCGGCCTCAAAATAGGTGTGACTTCTATATAAGTCCACTTACGATTGCTTAACATAGTGCTAAATTTTATCCCAATTTTAATAAATGATCATTCGTGGCCCAAACTTATGATTGCAAGTCCAAGTATGTTAATTTGATCTCTTTGATCCAATAACCTTGAGATTCATTGTGTGGAGGCTTTGGTCCTACCAATCCTCTAATGGATCTACAACACATTTGGTCAACGTGGATCACTTAAACATCGTTGATCATTAAATGGTACTTGTGAGAATTCCAAATGGATGATATACTTGATAAAAAGCAAATGCAACTTGTTGTGGGGAGGCTTTGCTTCTACCAATCCTCTAATGAGTTCCAAATGCAAGCTTCAAGATGGTCATCCAACTAACCACTAATTATTGACTTGTCTTACCTTATGCTTTTATTCTCTTTTTATGCTTTATGTACCATTTACTTTTAGCATTTACATTTCATGCCTATTTTCATCTTTGCTCATTTGAGAATTTACTTTCTTGCCATTTCTTCTTTGCTCACTTGATCTTTTCTTTTCCTTTCTTAAGATACTTAATAATCAACATAAACCCTAAAAAATATTTAATGGTACTTCAACTATTTGGTTACTATCCTTGGCATTATGGAGCATGGGACTTTTCTTGGACTTAGGATTAGAAACCTTGGCCTATCTTGGAGACCTTGTGATCTTATCTAATTATTCTGTCTGGAGTTCTTGAGGTTTACCTCAAGACATTGGGTTGCTTGTTTGTTTTTGTGTGCAGGCTTTTGTGATTACACCCATTGTTTGTAATCTGGAATTCACCCGTATACAACCGTTACTCTGCCCAATTTTTGTGAAGACTTAATACACTTGAAGTTTGGTTCTCTCAAGAGGTCTAGTATTTTTTTTGCTTGATTGGTTACAATCCAAGGAATGGGAATTATATCTTGGCTCATAATGTTAAGTATTGGCTTCTTGTTGGTTAGATGGTTCTTATCCCTAGCTTTTACCTTATGCTTTAGGATAGTCCCTTCTTCTTCTCCCATCTTCTTTAATTTCAAAAATCTTCTTCCCCCTTTTGAAAACTCTTCTTGTTTTTGAACTTGAAACCACTTTCATAATAAACTTGAACTTATGTCCATGCATTTTCAAAACATTTTTCATAAATAAATTCCAATCAACTTAATAATACCTTGAAATTTTTTGTGAGAAGACTAAAAGTCAATCAAACTCATTTAAAACTATTTTTCCACTTTGACTTTTATCTTTAAACTTTTCTCGAAAAGGTTGAACTCTTGTCAATCCTTATAGTGATGCAAACAACTATACTTCTACAATATGTAGTGAAGAGAGATATTTTCCACTTTGGTGTTGAGTGAGGCATTGTTGATTTTAAAATCCAAGCCATATCCTCCACTTTGAGATGATGCAAATTCTCCTTTCTCATGATTGTGGTTAGTAGGCATGTTTTCCACACGGACAATGACGATGATGTTTTATCTCATAAAATTAACCAACACATTTGTGTTTTAAATTTTTAAAAGAGGAACTACGTGTACCCTGATCCCCTATTGCACGAAAAGGTGGTACGCAGGCACTAAAGGTTCGCAACCGCGGCGGGTGCAAAAATTATAAAATAAATATGTTTCTTTCCTCACCTCCACCATCCATTTTTTTATATTTTTATATATAACATTTTTTTTATATAGCCAAAATATACAGATTTTACAAAGAGGCTCCCGCGGAGTACCGTAGATGTTTAGGGTGCTAATACCTTCCCTTTACATAACTAACCCCCTTACCTTTAATCTTTCCCCCTCTTTTGGGTTATTCGCTCTTTTCCCATTCCTTTGGAAACAATAAAGCGCAGTGGCGATTTTTATTTGTATTTGTATAAAGTCTAGTCAATCCAATGGCTTAGTCTTAAACATTTCTACAACTACAGAAGGAAGCAAGCGCTATCTATAGCCCAAGAGGTCAGAGCAGAGCTGAACACCGTCCGACGGTAAGTGTTGTAATGATACCTAGGCTTGCGGCTGCTCCACAATGCAACAATCAACAAAGGGTAGAAAGACCACAAAGGCAGTTTACCCGGATTAACATGACATTGACAGAGGTTCTACCCCATCTTCTGAGATCCAACTTGGCAACCTTGAAAGAGGCTCCCAAGAATCCTAATACCACGTCTCCTCGATACAACCCAAATGCTCGGTGTGCCTACCATTTTGAGAGTCCTGGCCACGATATAAATGACTGTTGGGCTGTGAGAAATAGAGTACAAGATCTGATTGAAGCCAAGGAGATTGAGTTTGATGCTCCGGAGAAGCCCAATGTCATAACTTATCCCATGCCTAAGCACAACCGTGGAGTTAATGTCGTTAATACTGATCTGTTTGTGACCTCAGTTGATGAAGTTTCTACTCTTATGACTGTTAAGAAGAATTTGTTACTGGCCGGTTTTTTCCGGGTTGTGGTGAAGGTTTCCACATGTGTTCGTCTCTACCTACTAGTTGCTATTTGCTAAAAACAGGTGTCCAGCGCCTGATGGACAACAAAGAAATTTTGTTCGAGAAAACTTTGATTCCAATTGTTTCGTTTGAAGATGTTGCTATTATCACCATTTTCGCCAATCCTTCCAAGGTCTCCTCGAGAAGACCTGTTAGGATTACACCCGCTCCGAGAGTCACTCCGTTAATAATCACTTTTCTTTGTCCTGTCCCTTACGCCTCAGACAAAGTTGTCCCTTGGCATTATGGCACTGATGTTACTATCATGGCGTTAAACAAGATCTGAAGAATGAAGAGGCTGATCCCAATGTCAGTAACATTGTTGGGACCAGTAAGATTACCAGAAGTGGAAGGGTTTTCTCTCCCGAGATTTCCCCGAAGCCTGTCAATAAGCCTGTTGTTATTTCACCTGTTACTCCTACCGGTACTTCCATTATTACTCATGTTCTTACTCCAATTATTACTCATACCGTCGAGTCATCTGGGACTCGAGGCAAAGAAGCTATAGGTGAGCCTGCCCGGACGGAGACACCTAGAAAAGTTATTGGGGAATCCTCTAAGCAAGAGATAGAGGAGATATTAAAAATAACTAAAAAGAGCGACTACAATGTGCTCGAGCAGCTGGGGCAGACCCCCTTGAAGATATCCATGTTGTCTCTATTGTTGTGTTCTGAAGCCCATGTGAAGGCCTTGATTGCATTCCTAAAGACTGCGCATGTGCCACAAGAAACTTCAGCCGATCAATTCAAATACTGTGTGGCCAGCTTGACTGCTGACAATGGGCTGGGTTTTTCAGATGCCGACTTGACACCGAAAGGGAGGAAGTATAATGATGCTCTGTATGTCTCGATCGAATACAGAGGCACCACTATGGCTCATGTGCTGGTAGATATTGGGTCTTCACTGAATGTTTTGCCTAAGAAGGCTCTCAACCGGTTGGATTGTGAAGGCTTGACCTTAAAGCCTAGTAACATCGTGGTAAGGGCTTTTGACAGGTCGAAGAGAATGGTGCATGGGGAGGTGGACATCCCTGTCAAGGTAAGCTCGCAGACCTTTGGGTCCACCTTCTACGTGATGGACATTAGGCCACCGTACTCTTGTTTGTTGGGTCTTCCTTGGATCCATGAAGCTGGGTGTTGTACCCCAAAATTTTCCCTCCCATATTTCTCAAAACATTTCAAGTGAGATCCTCAAATTGCTCAAGGAAGTCCAAGGGTTGACCAGATAAACTCTCTCCTAAGGCAGTCTACCTCAAATTAGGGTTTCATGTTGCATCAATATACTTGAGTCCAAGGGATCCCAAATTCTCACCATTGTCCTAATATGTTCTCAAGATAATCCATGTCAAGTTTCAAGCCCTACAGAGAAAGTTTGCTCAGTCAATTGCTCAAAAGCCTGAAAATCGACTATGCTAGGACAAAAGTCAATTGTAGCCCACATACAATAAAACTTCAAGATTTTTGGTAAACATCCTCACTTTGAAGTATTATTCATCATTTTATCAAGGGTTGATCATGATTCCTCAAGGATTTATCACAATTCATCAAAACCCAAAAGTTGCTAAATTAGGGTTTTGTAGGAAAAGTCAACTCAACTTTGACCAAGCATAACTTTCTCATGCTTTATTAGAAATGACCCATCCAAAGCTAATTTTTAATAGGATGTAATTCCCTACAATTCATCTTCATCTCCCAAGTTCAAAATATTCACTCACAAGAAGTTATGAATTTGGACATTATAGGTCACTTTGAAAAGTCAACAAAAACACCCTTTTGTCAAAGATTCATACATGAACATGGAAGACTCAATTGAGATGAGACCAAAAGGGTTGCTTAGAGGACATCTTAATCTTTCTAAAAAGTATAATAACATATCTCTAGGGTCAAAATTGAAGGAGTCATGCATTGTTGAAGTTGACCCTTGTTGCAAAATTGCCAAAAGTCAAATATGCCTCAAATTGCAATTTTTGTCAAATGGGCCCAACGTTTTGTGCTTGTATTGAGTTTGTAACATGATCCACGACCCATGATCCTTCCCACTTGCCTTTATTTTATTTTTTTCATTTATTTTGATTTTTATTTCAATTAAATCAAATTAAAGCAAAATAATATCATGAAAATATCAAAGTCATTTAAACCTTGAGATTTTGTGCATATTTCAGGTCCATGAATAGCTGGAAAGGAGATCAAATCGTGCAAGGCTTGTTTGTATACAAAAAGATTGAGTTTTTCTTGATTTAGAAAGATTTGAATAAGAATCAAATCATGATTCAATCACCTTAATTGAAAAAGATTTGGAGCAAATTTGTAAACCTAATTCACTCAAGGCTACATATAGAACATTTGAAGACCAAAAGCACAAGGATTGGAGGCGTGAGAGAGCATAGTCAGATTCAGAAAAATCATTAAAAAGTGTGAAAGCATTCTTGCAGTTAGAGGGAGATTGAGGCCATTCCAAGAGCACCATTCGCATCCTGGACCTTCTCTGAAGCGGATACGATCATTTGCAAGCATCCATAAGGCCAGAAACTCGAACCACAGACCCACGGTTTTCCCTTCAAACTCAAAATCCATTCTTACAATTTACGTAGCATTAACATGTTTCAATGACATATATGTGTTTGTTAATGTATTTGCAATGTTTTGGTAATACTCAATTGAATTTTTGACACACATACTGAGATCCACCATTGCTAGGGTTTTCTTGTTCGTTTTAGGGTTTTCTCATGTAGGTAAAATTGGCCCAAAAGAGAGGTACCATGGTGTTCATAAGGCCAAGACGAATTGGTCTATACCATTAGTTTTCATTTATTGTGCTTGTATAAGATTCTGGAAATACGCAGGGCTATAGCTACAGACTTTTGTCTGTAGGTAAATGTCTTGGACTCTTACCAACGGAGGGAGGAAGAAGAAGGGTGGCGTGGCACCCCCTGGCTGGTCCATTTAAACTTCGCACGCTTTAATATATTATTTGGCCTTTTTTCCAATATAATATTTGTTTGTTATCTATTTACAACAAGGCACGCTAGCAGAGTTGGTCTGGAGGCATGTGGAAAAGGCCAAAGGGTCTGGGTTCGAATCCCAGGTCCCCTATATTATTTCATAATTTTACTTCTTGCATGATCAGGCACATGTACAGGCGCAAGGACTACCATACTCCATCATTCTTCAACCATCAGATTGCCCACAAGCCGGATCTAAAGGCCATCATTTGAAGGTCTACCATAGGCCAGGTCAAACATGCAACATGGAATCAGAAAGGTCAACATGGATCCAGGCATATTGGACTCAAACATGCTATGGACACCTCCCTTTCTACTTTGACAACAGTCCCATATTCTTTCTCTTTTATATTTTTTCCCTTTTTATTATTTTGATTAATTATTTCCTCACACAAATTTAATTCTTTTTTTATAAAAAATTCATAAAATCAATTTTCATCAAATTAGAATTTAGGTTTTTTTATATATATTTTGTCAAAATTAATTTAATTAGTTTAATTTAATTCTAGGGTAATTCTAACCATTTGTAAATAAATTAAAATAAATTAGAAAATTAGGGTTTTATTTAATTTTATTTTTATTTTCTTTTCTTAAAACAACCAAAATATGATTTTTCTTTTAATCAGGTTTAGACGGGGTCAAAACCCTAATTTTTTCTCGTTCTTCATTTATCGCGCACGTTTATTATTTTTGCAAATATTGATGTAACTGCTCATGGGATGTAATAGTTTAATTAGGATTTTTTATTTTATTTATCGTTTTTACGGGTTTTTGGCTATGTAATTAATCCCCTACCCCGAAGCCTTGTAATAGCGTAGTTTTATTTTCCGCATTTTAATTTTCGCAAATATTAACTGTTAGATGTATGATAATAGGATTGCATGACAAGAATGTATGTTAATTTTAAAATGGTTAGCAAACCCTTAATGTGCAAAGATAATAACTTGAAATCAAATCACTCGCACATGCGCAGTCCTAGGGTATATTATCACTTTGGTTGCCTTCGGTAAACGATCATTAAGTATAGGATGTCTTAGTGGTTTCCCTCTTGTCTAAACAAAGATCAAATGTCCCGTTCAGAAATGTTGCCTCGGAAATGTTGCCTCGGAAGTGTCACCTCGAATATGATCTTAAGACACTAGGGTTATTACTAAGGCATCCTAACATTGCTTTAGTGATCGTACGTCCCTTTCGAATTAACCCTTACAACTCCAACGACGGTGCTACCTACTCATTAATAGTGGGATAGTGCTGTCTAAAGGAAACAAGAACAAAAACATTCTTTTTTCGAGTAGGTAGATGCTAGTAGGTACTTGCTCAAAATCAAACTTTTTACACTTACACACTTTTCAAACAAGGTTTTCAAAAACACTTCATAACACTCTTGAAGACAGAAGCAAGGGTTAAAACAAAGTGAAACAAAAACTTTTCAAACACACAAACACAGAAGCAATTTTTAAAAATGATGAGCAAGTCCCTAAGAGCCCGTAGAAAACTACGGATAGAAAGGGTGCTAATACCTTCCCTTTCTATAATCTACCCCCGTACTCAAAATCTCGAAAAAGGAATTTTCTGTTCTTTTTTCCTTTCCAGTTGGATAAAATAAAATTCGGTGGCGACTCTTGCTTACCGCGACATTTTGCAAACACAAACGCAAAACAAAAACCAGCATTTTCCTAAAACAGCCCAGTTCTGCCACCATATCACAGAACTGGCGACTCTGCTGGGGATAATAAGTAGGGTATACGTTAGGATTAGTTCATCATAAATTGCTTCTCTTGTTTGATTTGATTGCTTTACTTTTGAGGGTTTTGTATTGGGAGTTACTATAGATCCTAACCCGGATCTGGGGGATACCTTTTAGGTAAGTAGCAATAAACTGTGAGGGAATTGTACGGCATAGACCGATACGGTTGAAGCAGTAGGTACGTTGATGTGGTACATTGGTTGGTATCGGTATCCCTTGTGGAGAAACAAGGAGAATACGAGGCTGCTATATGTGTCGTTAAGCATCAACTGACCTTAGAACCTATAATTGACCAACTTGGCCATAGGAAGTAGTGAGATAGCTGACCTCGGTGTAAAGCTGAGAACTGGTTGATACTCGATACTACACTCATTGAGACTATACTCTCGAGATAGTTCCGACCGCAAGAAAAGATTGCGTGAGCTGAAACCATGACCGATGGAGGATGGTCAGTGATATTGAGAACCTCTAGAACCCAGTTACTGATATTAGGACAAGTTGAAACCAACTGAACTTCAAGAGGGTAATACCTAGACCCCATGCAAGCCTGAAACTTAAGGGCTCTTGTGTGACTTGTTTTCCTTTACCATGTCTGTTATTTGCTATACTTGTTGTGTGTTTATCATGACATCATGCATCATAACATAGCATGCATACTTCATTATACTAACCATTTCAAATACCGAGGGGATTTATCTTTGTTCTGTTTTGCAGATTATGGCCTCCATGCGCAGAAATACCATCTGAGTTAACTTTGTGCAAATACCTGCTCAACTCAAAGATTTAGCCTCGAGAGTTTCTGAGACTTCTTCATTCATTAGGAGACATGGTCAGCTTCTTATCTTGGTTACCTCAAAGTTTGATGAGCAGATGATGAGTGTGCTTTTCCAGTTCTTCGATCCGGTGCATCATTGCTTCACTTTCCCGGATTATCATCTAGTTCCCACTATGGAAGAGTTTTCTCACTTATTGGGCATATCCATCCTTGAGCAGATTCCTTTCACGGGTTTGGAAGAGGCTCCTAGACCAGAGGACATTGCTTCAGCTTTACATTTGAAAAGGGCTGATGTAGTATCCAATTGGGAGACACGAAGCGAGGTTGAAGGTTTCTTAGCCAAGTTTCTAATGGATCAAGCTCAACTGTTCTGGGATAATTTGGACTTTCAGGCTTCCAAAGACATCTTGGCTCTCCTTATCTATGGTTTGGTTCTCTTCCCGAATCCATACTCCTTCATAGATGTGAATGCAATTAAGATCTTCCTGTCTCGCAATCCCGTGCCTACTCTTCTGGGTGATATCTTGCATGCCCTCTATACTCGTACTGTGCGTAGAAGAGGGACTCTCATGTGTTGTATGTCGCTGCTGGCGAGGTGGTTTATTTCGCACCTCTCCAAGTCCGTGTTGAAGAATGAGGAAGGTTTAGGATGGTTTTACAGGATAATGTCCCTTGCCCATACATACATTCTTTGGAGTTCCAAGGCTATGGAAAGCACTGCTGTCATTGATCGATGTGGGGGATACCCTAATGTCCCATTGCTTGGAATCAAAGGGGGAATAACCTATAGTCCTTGTTTAGCTTTGCGACAATTTGGTCATGCCCGGAGAGACGGTCCTCATGAGCTACTTCTTACGGATATTGCATTTGACTATAAGGAGGATGTTGACGAGCATCGCCGAAGGTTTATAGGAGCATGGGACATGGTGAACAGGTCTGACCCTCAAGAGCTAGGACCGAAGACTTCTCTCCCTATGCAACCTTATCTCCAGTGGGTCCGAGCTCGAGCCCAAAAGCTTGGGATGCCTTATGAAGCTGTGGTGCCAGTAATTGTGGAGCCTACCAATGAAGAGGGTGTTCCTTATACAGTCCTTTATCCCTACATGCCCACTGATCTTGGGGCATTGAAGAGATTCTGGATTCAGTTGAAAGAGGAGAGGGATACCTACCGAGAGAAGTACCATGAGCAAGAGAGGAAGATCTTGAAGCTCACGAGGCAACTTGAGAATGAAAGTACAATCAATGACTATGTCAGCACGAAGGGGAAGCGACCATGGGATTTCTGATTTTTGCTTTTTTCTAGTTTAGATTTGCTTTTCAGTTATTTCTTTGTAAACGCCTTAAAGGCATTGTTAAACATTTTTACAAGTTAATTTAATAAAGTTTGTTTTATTTTTGTTTTCAAATTTAAATCTCCCAAAGTCTTTGAAATAATTACATACGCATCCCATTATCATGCACATCATTACAAGTATCATTACAGGTTTCTCATCCCCTTCGCTGTTTATTTCAGCACGAAATGTCTTCTGAAATGCCTATCGATCAAGCCATCAAAGCTCTTCAGGCACATAATGCCCAATTCCAAGAGATGTTCTTGAACTTGGCTAAAGGGCAAGAGGATTTGAAGACTCTCATCCTGAAGGAGAATTAGAAGAAAAAGAAGAAGGTGGTTCTTCTGAATATGGATAACAGATTTGGGAATAGGCTGCGACAGGAAGCTGATATGTCTCTTTCATCCAAAGGAGAGGAAAACCAAGAGGAAGAAAAGGGTCCCAGTTATGTGGTCTCTGATAATGATACTGATTTTGATGATGAGCAGTATCCTCCTACTGAGGATAGGTACAAACAACTTGAAGACCGTCTGAGTGCTATGGAGATTCAGAAGATCCCTGGTTTGGACTTTGGAGATTTGGGACTGGCATCGGGAGTGGTGATCCCTCACAAGTTTAAAGCTCCGGTTTTCGCCAAGTACGATGAAGTATCCTGTCCAAAACTCCATCTCTGCTCGTACGTCAGAAAAATACAACCTTACACTACTGATAGGAACCTGTGGGTACATTTCTTTCAAGATAGTCTGTCAGGGACTCAGCTTGAATGGTTTTATCAATTGGAAAGAGCTAATGTTCGCAACTAGGAGGACCTTGCTGCTGCTTTTCACAAGCAGTATCAATATAACACCGACCTTGCTCCCACTCATACTCAGCTTCAGGGTATGTCAATGGGTGCAAGCGAGGTCTTTAAGGACTATGCTAAAAAGTGGAGAGATTTGGATGGAAGAGTCCAACCCCCTTTGTCTGACAGGGAGTTGGTTGACATGTTTCTAGGGACGTTGTCTGGTCCATTTTTCAATCATCTGATCGACAGTTCATCATCTGGGTTTACGGAATTGATTTTCACTAGGGAGAGAGTAGAAGCTGGTATCTGAAGTGGTAAGATACAGAAAGGTGCTTCATCAAGTGCAGAAAAGAGGCCTTTCACTGGTAAGAAAGAAACTAGTGCAGTCTACGGCTCGAGGAGCCAAAGCAGACCTGAACACCGTCAAGCAGTAAATGCGGTAGTAATATCAAGACCCACTGTTGCCCCACAATGCAACAATCAGCAAAGAATGGAAAGAACACAAAGACAATACACTCGGCTTAATATGACCTTGTCTCAAATTCTACCACAATTGTTGAAGACCAACCTGGTAACTCTGAGGGAAGCCCCGAAGAATCCCAGTACCACATCTTCGCTATATAACTCGAACGCTCGTTGTGCCTATCACTCTGATAGCCCAGGTCATGATACGAACAACTGTTGGGCCTTGAAGAATAAGGTGCAAGATTTGATTGAAGCTAAAGAGATTGAGTTTGACGCTCCAGAGAAGCCCAACATCATAACTGCTCCTATGCCCAAGCATGGTCATGGTGTAAATGTTGTGGACGATGATTTATTTGTGACCTCTGTGGAAGACATTTCTACTCCTTAGATGAAAATTAAGAAGAATCTATTGTCGGCCGGTTTATTTCTGGGTTGTGGAGAAGGTTGCCACATGTGTTCAATTCTGCCTGCTGGTTGCCACTTATTGAAATCAGGTATTCAACGCCTGATGGATAGAAAAGAGATCCTGTTCGAGAAGACTTTGATTCCGTTGGTTCCAATTCAAGATGTTGCCATCATAACCATTTCCTCCAATCCTTCCAAGGATTCCTCGAGAAAGCCTGTTAGGATTACATCCGTTCCAAGAACCACTCCATTAACCATTACTATCCCTGGTCCTATCCGATACACCTCAGATAAGGTTGTCCCTTGGCACTATGGGGCCGATGTGTATTACCATAGAGTTAAGCAAGACTTAAAGATTGAAGAAGATGATGCTGATATCAGCAATATTGTCGGGGCTAGCAAGGTCACCAGAAGTGGAAGACTCTTCTCTCCTGAGATTTCCCCTCCGACTGTTCACAAACCTGTTGTCATTACATCTGCTAGTACATCAGCTGTTGTCCCAGTCCCTATTCTAGTTATCACCCCTGTCGTCGAGCCATCTGGTACTCGGGGCAAAGAAATCACAGGTGAGCCTGCCCTGATGGAGGCACCTAAGAAGATCATTGTAGAAACCTCTAAGCAGGAGATAGAGGAAATTATGAAGATTATCAAGAAGAGCGACTACAACGTAGTCGAGCAGCTAGGGCAGACCCCGTTAAAAATCTCCATGTTATCTTTGTTATTGTGTTCGGAAGCCCATGCAAAGGCTTTAATTGCTTTCCTCAAAACTACGCATGTGCCGTAGGAAACTTCTGCCGATCAATTCAAAGACTGTGTAGCTAGTTTGACTGCCAATAACGGGTTGGGTTTCTCAGACGCAGATCTGGCTGCTAAAGGAAGAAATCACAATGATGCTCTGCACATCTCGATCGAGTGCAGGGGCACTATTCTAGCCCACATATTGGTGGATACTGGGTCCTCATTGAATGTCTTGCCAAAGAAAGCATTAGACTGTCTGGATTATGAAGGTTTGATTCTGAAGCCGAGCAATATTGTGGTTAGAGCTTTCGACGGGTCAAAGAGGATGGTGCACGGGGAGGTGGACGTCCCTGTTAAAGTTGGCTCTCAGACTTTTGCATCTACTTTCTATGTGATGGATATCCGACCATCTTATTCTTGCTTGCTGGGTCGCCCTTGGATTCATAAGGATGGGGCAGTGACTTTTACGCTCCATCAGATGTTGAAATATCCAGTAAAATGGAAGATTGTTACGGTACAAGGTGAGGAAGAGTACATGGTGAGTCATCTTAATTCCTTTCGCTATGTGGAGATGGATGGGGAGTTCATCGAAACCCCGTGTCATAACTTTGAAGAGGTCCCCCAGACTTTGGCGTCGACTGAAGTTGCTGCTGACAAACCTCTAATGAGGATGGCTTCCCTTAAGGATGCCAGGTGTGATACGGTGGGAGAACTGACTATGGTTTTGCGTTTGTTTTTGCAAATGTTTCGGTTGAGCAAGAGTCTCCACCGACTTTTTATTTTATCCTAAGGAAAGGTTAAAAAGCACAGCAAAAACCTTTTGAGATGTTTTCTTGGGTTCGGGGAGTAGATTATAGAAAGGGAAGGTGTTAGCACCCTTTCTATCCATGGTTATCCATGGGCTCTTAGTTACTTGCTTAGATCACTTGCCTTTTGTTTTCAATTATTTGAAATGGTACTCTTGTGTGTGTGTGTGGGTTTGAAAATGTTTTGAAAAGGAGCCATTGTGGTGGCAACCTTTGTAATGATCCATGTTGGGATGTATACAAAGATGTATGTCTTTTGAAAAGGTTTTCATTTGTTTTTGAAAATTGTTTTGAAAGTGTTGTGAGGTGTGGTTTTAGAAAATAGGCAAGTGTTTTGTTTTTTTGCAAGTTTGATTCAAGTAACTAAGAGGTTATCTACTCCTAAATTTCTCAAAGTTTATTGCTATGTTTTAACCCTTTTAACAAGTTTGTTCCACCATTGTATTTGGTGGACAATCTCATTTTAGGATGTGAAAGGGACGGGCGCGGGTCATCGTTTTAGACCATAATTTCAATGGTGCCAAGTATCTTTGGGCAATTTTCCTTAAGGGACTTGATCATTTGTTTAGGCAACATTTTGAAAGCGTCATCGAGGGACTATGATCATTTGATTGTTTGTTTTTGCCCAAAGAGACCTAACATGCAATATGGCCCAATTTTGAAAGGCAACAAGTGGAGTACCCTAGGGGGGTGCAAGTGTGATTTGTGTGTCCATTTTCATGCTTGTTTATCTTGAAATTAGGTCAAACTATTTTTATCGTTTTTGATTCGCATACAAACCCTAATTCTAACATGGCATAATTAGAAAGCAATAAAGTGCGAAAAATAAATTTACTAAGCTATTACAACACCATATATGGGAAGGGGGGTACAAATGTTCAAATGGGGATTTTGACAAGGAATTTAAACCTAAACTATTACATCAATATTGAATTATTTACAAGATAATTTAATTGCATAAATTAAATTAAATAAGAATAAATATGCAAGATGCAAAAATGGTTTTTGTGTATATGAAAAAAGTATTTTTAGGTGTCAAAATAAACAAAAAGAAAAGTATTATTTTTTTGGAGTTTTTTATGTTTTAGGGCTAAACCCTAATTTTATTGAATAAAATGTATTATTTATTTATTATGTGTAATATTTATTTATTCTATACAAAAATAAAATAAAATGAAGTATATTTGTAAAAAGACATTTTTATATTAAATATTTAACAAGAAAACAAAAATGTGTATATTTTGTAATTTATCCTAAATATATTAATATCTATATAAATATTTGTATTATTTACTAAATATGTATTATATATACAAAAAATAATAATATTTAATATTTATAAAAAAAGTATTTTTTATACAAAATATTTTCAGAAGGTAAAACAAAATAAAAATGAAAATAAAAATGTATTTGCACTATTTTAGTATTTTAAGTAAAAATATATGTATTTATTTATTTATGTACAAAACTAAAAGAAAACAAATAAATGCCTAATAAATTCAAAAATGGTGAGAAAAATATTTTTTATATTTTTTATATTGTAAGAAAAAATAAATAAGTCAAACAAAAAAAAGAAAAGTCAAAAAAATCATTAAAATGAACAAAATGGGCCTAGGGGGTTCAGAAGTAAATGTATGGTGCAAATAAGAAAAACATTCCAGGCCCAGCCCAGAACCAGTCATCTTCAACCTCAGAACAAACTTTGTTCAAGCAAGCACGCGTTTTCTATCTCCCAATTCCTGGACTTTCAAGCAAAACTCATAACATGAAAAATGTAGAGCATGAGAAGACGAATCCAACCATATATTGAACTTGACTTAACTCTCTAAGATGAGGGAGAATTTCTTCTCCCCCAATTCCTGACCTAGTTTTTCATCAATGTTCAGACCTTAAATTCTTGCAGCACACATAACATAAATGAAATCTAATTACATGGGCATGTTCAGGGCTATGAATGTGACATATTCTCTTCACAAACCTAAAGCTAACAATGCCTAATAAGAGAGATATGAGTGCATGAACTTACCTGTTCAGTTGAAGTTGTATCTGGCAATGGAGAAGCTTTCAGTGCAAGGTGATGATTGGTATAGCTTCCTTGAGGTCCAGGGATGCTATTCCAAGCTTTACTTTGTCTTGAAACCTTTTGAATCGTGCTATGGAACTTCAGTTGCAAAACAAGAAAATGAAAATGGTGGAACTGGTTAGAGGAGTTACAGGTCGTGTCTTAGGTTTTGGTTAGCTTGCATTGATGCTAGGGAATGTGTTTGATGAGCTTTTAGCAAGAAAGCATGGAAGGGATGAGAGTTGGAACTCAATCTGCAGAGGTTACTCTGTTTAGGCAGTTTGATGGTGATTTTGAGTTTGTGGAGGTATTGGAGGTCTTAGGGTCGTGCTTCAGCTTAGGATGAATGTTTGGAATGTGTTTGATAACTTTCTCTAAAGCCTGGTTGACTGATATGGAAGTTGGTACATGTTATGATGTGTTTCTTGAACTTTAAGCAAACAATGGTCAAGTTGTATTCTAGACAGGTAGAGGACCCCTAAACATGCTGCAAAGCCTCTCCTTGATCAGTGTGATTAACTCATAAACTTGTGCCAATTAGATTTGATATGTACTTCTTGGATTTGCATTATGACATAAAGCTTGCTTTTGCAAAAATGGCTATTTCACTTTTTCCATTTATGGCCTAATCTTGCATACAATGCTTGGATACACAAAATAAGGCTTTGGCACAATGAGTATGCATTAAATTATTGAGTGTTGGATGGTTTAGAGGCCTGTAATGTAGCATAAACCAAGCTGACTTGAAAATGGCAATGTGTATGAACATGTCTTGGTCAAGAACAAAAGTGACTTTTTGCCATATTGCAAAATTCGATTCTCTCAAGTCATGAGGTTGTTTGATGAGTTCCTTGACATTTTGGAAAGCTTGGAATGTGTACTACAATCCATCTTTGAAGTTCAAACTGAAATTCCAAGTGGAAGTGTATGGAAAATGGTCTTGAAGTTAGGTAAAAAACTTGCCTAAAATAGGTCAAATTTCACTAAGTTAAGAATGGTTTGGTACCCTTGTTCCAAAAATTGTAACTTGAGATACAAGCCTCTTTTGGGAAAACTTTGTGAATCAAAGTTGTAGATTATGCAATAGGCTACAACTTTCATGTTTTGATTTTTACTTGAATCCAAATGGATCATGGTGAGAAAGTGGGGCAAAGTTGGGAAAAAATTAGGGTTTTTCATAACTTAGAAAAATTCTAAGTTATGAAAAATTCCCATTTCAAACCCTAATTTGCAATTTTTGATTTCTTGGTGAACAAGTTTCATGATTTGGCATGTTTTGATGAAAAATGAATCTTGACCCTTGATTTTGACTAAAAAGTCAAAGTTTGACTTTTCAGTATATAGTCAAAATTGATCAATTGAGTGGGAAATTCAACTGTCAATCTTGTGTATTTGGGATCTTTTGAACTTGTTGAGCATGTCAAGATAATTCCATGGGGTCCTTGAGTCCATATGTGAGCTTGGTTTGCCATTGGCTAGGTCAAACAGTCAAAAATTGCCTTTGTGCAGTCAAAACCCTAAAAATGACCATTTTGCCCTTTTGGTGATCTGATCAAATTTCTTGAGGAATTGTGATCCAAACTTGATCAAATGGTCCATGTGAGTTCATAATGTTGATGTGGATCAATTTTCATGAGATTTGACTGTCAATTAGCCACAATTGACTTTTTCCCCAATACAGTTGATTTCTAGGTCAACTGTCCAATTGACTGGGCAAAAATTGGAATCAAGACTTAAAACTTGGTATGGATAAACTTGGGAGTCCAAAATGAAGCATGAAAGTCATCTTAGGCATTTTAGGTCAAAATATCTTTGTGCAATCACAAACCCTAATTTGGGTCAACAGTGCAAGGAGAAGTCTTGAGCAGAGGAAACCCTAACTGGATCTTGATCTTCAAGGGTCTTGTGATGAGAAAATGTTGAGGAAATGGGAGAGCAAATTTTGGGGTACAACACCAGGGCTGTAATCGAAAAATGTGGGTGTGCAAATTGGGGTCAACTCCCTGACTTCGCACACAAAACTGACAAGTTTGGTTTGGGCTTTACTGCAGAAGCTCAAAGGGTTGTTCGACGCGCGCGGATTGGAAGACCTCATCTGCACATCAGTAATCAGGGAGTGAATGCAATTGAGGATGATGAAGAAGAGTCAGATATCGACAGCCGGATTTACCCGACTACCAATGGTGGATTGAACAACTGGACGACAAAAGACTTCATACCCGTTTCTTTTATTACACCGTAATTGACTTTTGTTTTGAGATTTGTAACAGACAGTTTGAAACTTTACGGCCTGGTGCCTTGCCCGAGGCACCTTGGCTTTGTTTGTGAGGGCTTATTATTTGTCATTTTCATATATCATCAATAAAGCATTGGACGTTTTCTTGCATTACAAATTTTACGCTCCTTGTTTTTCTTTTCTATCTTGCACTTTATCAAAACAGCTATTGTCTTACACACACTCACATATCATAATTCAGATCCACATCCACTCTGGATCCCATTGATAAAAACTCTACTACTGCCAGTTATGACTTCGAAAATCCGATCAACCAAGCCGAGGACGAAGGTGAGGATGATTGTGAAGTGCCTGGGGAACTTGCTAGATTGTTAATATAGGAAGAAAGGGCCACACAGCCTCATGAAGAGCCAGTGGAATCAGTGAATTTGGGTACAGAGGAAGACAAGAAAGAGGTCAAGATAGGTGCAAAGCTGAAGCCTAGTGTCAAGCAGCGGTTGATACATATGCTACGCGTCTATGTTGAGATCTTCGCTTGGTCTTATGAAGATATGCCTGGTTTAGACACTGACATTGTGGTTCATTGCTTGCCAACCAAAGAAGACTTCCCTCCGATAAAGCAGAAGGTTCACCGTATGCGCTCCGAGATGTCTGAGAAAATCAAAGCTGAGGTCATGAAACAGTTTGACGTCGGGTTTCTAGTTGTCACTTCTTACCCACAATGGGTTGCCAACGTGGTTCCAGTGCCTAAGAAAGATGGTAAGGTGCGGATGTGTGTGGACTATAGAGATCTGAATAGGGTGATCCCCAAGGATGATTTCCCACTGCCTCACATCGATGTTTTGGTCGACAACACCGTGCAACATAAGATCTTCTCCTTTATGGATGGTTTTTCTGGTTACAATCAAATTAAGATGGCTCCCGAGGACATGGAGAAGACGACCTTCGTTACGCAGTGGGGCACCTTCTGTTACAAGGTAATGCCTTTCGGGTTGAAGAATGTCGGGGCAACATATCAGCGCGCCATGGTCGCTTTGTTCCACGACATGATTCACCATGAGATTGAGGTTTATGTTGATGACATGATTGCAAGATCCCAGACTAAATAGGAACACCTTGACCATCTCCAGAAACTGTTCAACAGGTTGAAGATGTACAAGCTGAGGTTAAACCCGAACAAGTGCACCTTTGGGGTAAGGTCTGGTAAGCTGCTAGGTTTCGTTGTCAGTGATAAAGGTATTCAGGTGGATCCTGCAAAGGTAAAAGCCATACAGGAGATTCCGGCTCCCCGCACAAAAAAGGAAGTTAGGGGCCTTTTGGGACGTCTGAATTACATCGCCCGATTCATTTCACATCTGACTGCTACTTGTGAGTCGATCTTCAAGCTGCTGAAGAAAGATCAAGTGGTAAAATGGCATGATGAATGTTAGACCACTTTCGAAAGGATCAAGGAATACCTCCAAGAGCCACCTATTCTGATGCCTCTAGTTGAAGGAAGACCTTTGATTTTATACTTGACAGTGCTGGACAATTCAAAGGGGTGCGTGCTGGGGCAGCATGACGAGTCTGGCCGAAAAGAGCACGCTATTTACTACCTTAGCAAAAATTTTACCGACTGCGAGACTTGATACTCGTTGCTTGAGAAAACTTGTTGCGCTTTGGCATGGGCTGCTCACCGGCTGAGACAGTATATGCTGACTCACACTACCCTATTGATATCAAAGATGGATCCAATCAAGTATATCTTCGAAAAACCCGCCTTGTCCGAAAGAATAGCAAGATGGCATATGATCTTAACTGAGTATGAAATCCAATACACAACCCAAAAGGCAATCAAGGGGAGTGTATTGGCGGATCATTTGGCGCATCAGGCCGTGGATGATTACCAATCCATGAATTTCGAATTCCCGGATGAGAACATCATGTTGGTGACCGACTGTGAAGAACCTGGACCGGATGAAGGACCTGAGGAAGGATCCCGATGGTCTATGTATTTTGACGAAGCCTTAAACGCGTTGGGTAATGGCATTGGTGCCCTGATCATATCTCCTGAGGGCTGTAATACTCCGTTCACCGCCCGATTATGTTTTAACTGCACCAACAATATGGCGGAGTATGAGGCATGCATCCTGGGCCTTCGAGAAGCTATTGACCTGAGGATTAAGTTCTTGAGTGTATTCAGAGATTCCGCTCTAGTGATCAGTCAGTTCAAAGGTGAGTGGGATACGAAGCACCCAAATCTTATTCCTTACAAAGAGTATGTATTGACGTTGCTTCCACACTTCGAGGAGATAACCTTTGAACATTTCCCTAGAGAGGAGAATCAGTTAGCGGACGCGCTAGCTACCATGTCTTCTATGTTCAAGGTCAAATGGGACAATGAAGCTCCCCAGATTACCATTGAGAGGTTGGATAAACCCGCACATTGCTGTGACATTGAGACTGAAGAGGTAGCAGATAAACCCTGGTTTCATGAGGTAAAGAGGTATCTTGAGGCTCAAGAGTACCCCGAGGGTGAATCTGTTAATGATAAGAAGTTTCTGAGGAGGTTCGCTGCGAAGTTCTTCATTAGCAATGGTATCCTTTACAAGCGTAACCATGACTCAACCTTACTGCGATGTGTGGACAAGAACGAGGAAGAAAGGATCATGGCAGAGTTACATGAAGGTACTTTCGGAACTCATTCCAGTGGACATACTATGGCAAAGAAAATCCTACGGGCAGGATATTATTGGTCTACTATGGAAGCCGATTATTATCAGCATTCTCGGACCTATCATAAGTGCCAAGTCTATGCTGATAAGGTGCATGTACCTCTAGTTCCTCTGAATATGTTGACAACTCCTTGGCCTTTCGCAATGTGGGGCATCGATATGATTGGCGAGATTAGACCTATTGTGTCTAACAGGCATCATTTCATCCTAGTAGCAATTGATTATTTCACAAAATGGGTTGAGGCAGCTTCCTTTGCTACAGTAACCAAGAACGTCGTGGCGCGGTTTATCCGACACAATTTTATCTGTCGATACGGTGTACTAGAGAGGATCATTACGGACAATGGTAAAAATCTCAACAATACAATGATCACTGAGCTCTGCAAACAGTTTAAGATACAACATCACAACTCTTCTCCTTACCGGCCGAAAATGAATGAGGTTGTTGAAGCAGCTAATAAGAATATCAAGAAGATTATGAAGAAGATGACGGTGACATACAAAGACTGGCATGAGATGCTACCATTCTCTCTTCATGGGTACCGTACCTCAGCACGGACGTCAACAGGGGAAACACCATACTCTTTGGTGTATGGCATGGAGGAAGTCCTACCTATCGAAGTCCAGATACCCTCTCTTCAGATTATGAAAAATGCAGGTTTGAGCGAAGATGACTGGATTTAGACTTGGCTTGATCAGCTGAACTTAATCGACGAAAAGAGACTTACTGCTATTTGTCATGGTCAAACATATCAAAAGCGAATGATCAAGGCTTTTAACAAGAAAGTCAGATGACAGGAATATCAAGTCGGGGATCTGGTAATCAAGCGCATCATACTGCCGCAAGGTGATCCCAGGGGCAAATGGACCCCTACGTACGAAGGGCCATTTGTGGTTAAGAACATCTTCTCGGGAGGAGCTATGATTCTAACCACCATGGATGGTGACGACCTTCCTCACCCCGTCAATGAAGACATAGTGAAAAAATACTACGCATAATCAAAGACCCGCTAGGTCGACTGACCTAGGCAAAAATAAGGGCTTCCCGGCGAACCAAAAGGGTTCGAGCAAAAGTAAGGGATGAAAATGAAAAAAACTGTACACTCGGCAAGTCAAAAACCTGAAAAGGCGGCTTGGGCAAAAAAGGGTATCCCGGTGGACTGAAAACCTGAAAGGGCGGTCCAGGAAAAAAATAGGGATTAAAGCGTAAAACTATGTCTTATTGGATCATCTTGCAACCAGACTTCGGTATCGACTATCAAGCTCGGACGACGCCAATCAATCTTATTTACCTTCAACCAAGTAGCAAAGTGATGAGACGCTCGAAGATATAAAGGCATTAGCAGAGTTGGAACCCAATGGGATTGTTCACATAGCTGTTTTTCTTTCTTTTACACAAATTGTATAAATTTTGTTCTTTCGGCGGCGTTCTCTTACTAGGACGTCAGCCTCTTGTACAAAACGCCTATTACAGGCCAACTTCAAAATCAATACAAATCATTTTACAACAAATTTCAAAACTGTTTTTCTTTTTCTGTTTTGTTTTGCAAGAACGCCCAATGATTCATTTTTTATATATGCATTTGAAAATAATTGTTGCTCATAAATATTTACACGCGAAACGAAAGACAATTGCTCGTAATTCGAGGAACAGGGGTAAACAAGAAATGCCTGAACCTTACAGTTGCTCTACCCACCAGGTACAGAGATAGGCCCAACTGGAGAATATGACTGAAGGCACATACACTCCCCGCAGAATAGAAAGTATCTGAAAACAGTGGTGTTAGCTCTCCCCAGCCGAAGTTTGTAATCGTGAATAAGTCAGCAAAATTCTCCCCAAGTAGAGTTTATCTATCACCAGCAATATAAGATTAACCCCAGTGGAGTTTATTTCTTCCACAGACCGAAATTCAATCCCCAACAAGGTTCATTATCGCCAGCAACGGTAATTCATCCCCAGCCGAGGTTATTTCTCTAAATCAGCAGGTCTTCTAGCAGAATCTCTCTTCCCCACAGAGTCATTCTCTCGCCAGTTTATTCTCTAGCAGAGTTATGCTCACACCAATTTATTTTCAAATCATCTACGATCATTATCACCAGAGGGAACGAAGAATTCAATTCTTTATGGTCTCCAGCAGCAGTCTGGGATTTATTTTCCCCAGTTAGAGAATATTATAAAAACAATATGTTCCATACATCATGACATGTGCATAAACATCATACAACACAGTCTCATTTATTTTGAGAACATCATTGCTCAATACATTTCATGCATCATACGGATAACTCTTTACCTTTAAGGGAAAGATACAATCAAATTCTCACAAAAGTTCAAGCTATGAAGCCCGGATCCGACCGGATAATATCTTGACTTCTCCATCATATTGTGAAGCCCGGAGAACGACCGGATAACAGTACCAAATACTGCGAAGCCTGGAGTCGACCAGATAGTGGTTTATCTTAAATTTAAGCTACGAAGCTCGGGTTCAACCGAATAATAGTTTAATCCCCAGCAAAGTTACTGTGAAGCCTGGACTCGACCAGATAATAGTACACAGACACCATGAAGCCTGGAACCGACCAGATAGTGGTATATCATAAACACAAGCCGTGAAGCCCGAAAATTGACCGGATAACAGCTTAAGAAAGTTATTGTGAAGCCTGGATTACGACCAGATAGCAATGCAAGACACCATGAAGCCTGGACTCGACCATATAATGGTATGAGACGTTGTGAAGCCTGGATTACGACCAGATAGAAGCCAAAAATACTACGAAGCCTGGAGTCGACCAGATAGTGGATAATATCTTGATTTCTCTGAACGCCATGAAGCCTGGATTCGACCAGATAATGGTATAACACATCGTGAAGCCTGGATTACGACCAGATAGCCGTAAAAGACACTGAAGCCTGGGATTACGACCAAATAACAGTAAGGGACCCTACGAAGCTTGGATTTCGACCAAATAGCAGTCTACCCGGCAAATTACTATGAAGCTCGGAGATCGACCGGATATTAGTAAGCTTTAAAACCAAATGGAAGCCCGGAGGCGACCAAATAACCACTTGATTTCTTCTGAAGCCTGGATTACGACCAGATAAGAAGTAAGGTATTGTGAAGCTTGGAATCGACCAGATAGCAGTACAGGACACCATGAAGCCTGGATTCGACCAGATAATGGTATAAGACATCGTGAAGCCTGGATTACGACCAGATAGAGGTAAAGGAAATCGTGAAGCCTGGATTACGACCAAATAGCGGTAAAGGACATCGTGAAGCCTGGATTACGACCAGATAGCGGTAAAGGACACTGAAGCCTGGAGTCGACCAGATAACAGTACAAGACACTGCGAAGCTTGGATTTTGACCAAATAGCATTTTACTTGGACAATTACTAAGAAGCCCGGAGTCGACTGGATATTAGTGTGCCCTAAATTCAAGTTGAAGCCCGGATGCAACCGGATAATAACTTAATTCCTTCTGAAGCCTGGAGTACGACCAGATAAGAATTGAGAAATTGTGAAGCCTGGAAGATGACCAGATAGCAAGTTTAATCTCATCTCCCCGTTAAGTCACTGTAAACCCTGGAGCACGACCAGATAGCAGTCGATCTTATCACTATGAAGCCTGGATCACAACCAGATAATAGTTCATTTTCACCTCTTCGACCAAGAGACGATTCCCCAGTAGAATAACGGACGACCGAAGCTCCTAAAATTCAACTTTTACCAAGACAGAGACCAGCATTCCCCAGCGAAGTCCTCCTCAACAACAGGTATGTAAGCTCTCGCTAAGGAATCTCTTATGAAATCCACACTCCTTAGGATGGCATATTTAAGCCCATCTTTCGTCATCAATATCCAAATGGCATCTATAAGACCATTCCCGACATCACAAGACAAGTATCACTTCATGCGAGTGCAAATTTCTGGGCACTCTAGTGTTCAATCATCTTCCACCTTCGGATCACGAAAGGCCAGGAAGCCAATCTACATCCTCAGGTTTAAGAAGATTGAACAGGGGCAGTTGTTGTACCCCAAAATTTTCCCTCCCATATTTCTCAAAACATTTCAAGTGAGATCCTCAAATTGCTCAAGGAAGTCCATGGGTTGACCAGACAAACTTTCTCCTAAGGCAGTCTACCTCAAATTAGGGTTTCATGTTGCATCAAGATACTTGAGTCCAAGGGATCCAAAATTCTCACCATTGTCCTAATATGTTCTCAAGATCATCCATGTCAAGTTTCAAGCCCTACAAAGAAAGTTTGCTCAGTCAATTGCTCAAAAGCCTGAAAATCGACTATGCTAGGACAAAAGTCAACTGTGGCCCACATACAGTCAAACTTCAAGATTTTTGGTCAACATCCTCAATTTGAAGTATTATTCATCATTTTATCAAGGTTTTATCATGATTCCTCAAGGATTGCTCACAATTCATCAAAACCCAAAAGTTGCTAAATTAGGGTTTTGTAGGAAAAGTCAACTCAACTTTGACCAAGCATAACTTTCTCATACTTTATTAGAAATGACACATCCAAAGCTAATTTTGAATATTATGCGATTCCCTACAATTCATCTTCATCTCCCAAGTTCAAAATATGCACTCACAAGAAGTTATGAATTTGGACATTATAGGTCACTTTGAAAAGTCAACAAAAACACCTTTTTTGTCAAAGCTTCATACATGAAAATGGAAGACTCAATTGAGATGATACCAAAAGGGTTGCTTAGATGACATCTTAAGCTTTCTAAAAACTCAAAGAACACATCTCTAGGGTCAAAATTGAAGGAGTTATGCATTGTTGAAGTTGACCCTTTTTGCAAAATTGCCAAAAGTCAAATATGCCTGAAATTGCAATTTTTGTCAAATGGGCCCAACGTTTTGTGCTTGTATTGAGTTTGTAACATGATCCACGACCCATGATCCTTCCCACTTGCCTTTATTTTAATTTTTAAATTTATTTTTATTTTTATTTCAATTAAATCAAATTAAAGTAAAATAAAATCATGAAAATATCAAAGTCATTTAAACCTTGAGATTTTCTGCATATTTCAGGTCCATGAATAGCTGGCAAGGAGATCAAATCGCGCAAGGCTTGTTTGTACACAAAAAGATTGAGTTTTGCTTGATTTAGAAAGATTTGAATAAGAATCAAATCATGATTCAATCACCTTAATTGAAAAAGATTTGGAGCAAATTTGTAAACCTAATTCACTCAAGGCTACATATAAAACATTTGTAGACCAGAAGAACAAGGATTGGAGGCGTGAGAGAGCATAGTCAGATTCAAAAAAATCATTAAAAAGTGTGAAAGCATTCTTGCAGTTAGAGGGAGATTGAGGCCATTCCAAGAGCACCATTCGCATCCTGGACCTTCTCTGAAGCGGATACGATCATTTGCAAGCATCCATAAGGCCAGAAACTCGAACCACAGACCCACGGTTTGCCCTTCAAACTCAAAATCCATTCTTACAATTTACGTAGCATTAACATGTTTCAATGACATATATGTGTTTGTTAATGTATTTGCAATTTTTTGGTAATACTCAATTGAATTTTTGACACACATACTAAGATCCACCATTGCTAGGGTTTTCTTGTTCATTTTAGGGTTTTCTCATGCAGGTAAAATTGTCCCAAAAGAGGGGTACCATGGTGTTCATAAGGCCAAGATGAATTGGCATGTACCGTTAGTTTTCATTTATTGTGCTTATATAAGATTCTGGAAATACGCACGGCTATAGCTACAGACTTTTGTCTGTAGGTAAAAGTCTTGGACTTTTACCAACGGAGGGAGGAAGAAGAAGGGTGGTGTGGCACCCCCTGGCTGGTCCATTTAAACTTCGCGCGCTTTAATATATTATTTGGCCTTTTTTCCAATATAATATTTGTTTGTTATCTATTGTACAACAAGGCACGCAAGCAGAGTTGGTCTGGAGGCATGTGGAAAAGGCCAAAGGGCCTGGGTTCGAATCCCAGGTCCCCCATATTATTTCATAATTTTACTTCTTGCATGATCAGGCACATGTACAGGCGCAAGGACTACCATACTCCATCATTCTTCAACCATCAGATTGCCCACAAGCCAGATCTAAAGGCCATCATTTAAAGGTCTACCATAGGCCAGGTCAAACATGCAACATGGAATCAGAAAGGTCAACATGGATCTGGGCTTATTGGGCTCAAACATGCTATGGACACCCCCCTTTCTACTTTATATTCTTTCTCTTTTATATTTTTTCCCTTTTTATTATTTTGATTAATTATTTCCTCACACAAATTAAATTCTTTTTTTTATAAAAAATTCATAAAATCAATTTTCATCAAATTAGAATATAGGTTTTTTTATATGTATTTTGTCAAAATTAATTTAATTAGTTTAATTTAATTCTAGGGCAATTCTAACCATTTGTAAATAAATTAAAATAAATTAGAAAATTAGGGTTTAATTTAATTTAATTTTTATTTTCTTTTCTTAAAACAACCAAAATATGATTTTTCTTTTAATCAGGTTTAGACGGGGTCAAAACCCTAATTTTTTCTCGTTCTTCATTTATCGCGCGCGTTTATTATTTTTGCAAATATTGATGTAACTTCTCATGGGATGTAATAGTTTAATTACGATTTTTTTTCTTTTATTTATCGTTTTTACGGGTTTTTGGCTATGTAATTAATCCCCTACCCCGAAGCCTTGTAATAGCGTAGTTTTACTTTCCGCATTTTAATTTTCGCAAATATTAACTGTTAAATGTATGATAATAGGATTGCATGACAAGAATGTATGTTAATTTTAAAATGGTTAGCAAACCCTAAATGTGCAAAGATAATAACTTGAAATCAAATCACTCGCACATGCACACTCCTAGGGTATATTATCACTCCTGTTGCCTTCGGTAAACGATTATTAAGTATAGGATGTCTTAGTGGTTGCCCTCTTGTCTAAACAAAGATCAAATGTCCTATTCAGAAATGTTGCCTCATAAATGTTTCCTCGGAAGTGTCGCCTCGAATATGATCTTAAGACACTAGGGTTATTACTAAGGCGTCCTAACATTGCTTTAGTGATCATACGTCCATTTTGAATTGACCCTTACAACTCCAACGATGGTGATACCTACTCACTAATAGTGGGATAGCGCTGTCTAAAGGAAACAAGAACAAAAACATTCTTTTTTCGAGTAGGTAGATGCTAGTAGGTACTTGCTCAAAATCAAACTTTTCCACACTTACACACTTTTCAAACAAGGTTTTCAAAAACACTTCGTAACACTCTTGAAGACAGAAGCAAGGGTTAAAACAAAGTGAAACAAAAACTTTTCAAACACACAAACACGGAAGCAATTTTTAAAAATGATGAGCAAGTCCCTAAGAGCCCGTAGAAAACTACGGATAGAAAGTGTGATAATACCTTCCCTTTCTATAATCTACTCCTCATACTCAAAATCTCGAAAAAGGAATTTTTCTGTGCTTTTTTCCTTTCCAGTTGGATAAAATAAAAGTCGGTGGCGACTCTTGCTTACCGCGAAATTTTGCGAACACAAACGCAAAACGCAAACCAGCATTTTCCTAAAACAGTCTGGTTATATGCCACCGTACCACACTGGGGCTGTTACTTCTACACTACACCAAATGTTGAAGTATCCGATGAAGAGGAAGATAGTCATTGTGCATGGCGAGAAGGAGTATATGGTGAGCCACCTGAACTCCTTCAGGTATGTGGAGATGGACGGGGAATTCATAGAGACTCCTTGTTAAAACTTTGAAGAGGTTCCCCAGGTTTTAGCATCAATCGAGACTAGGACCGGCACCAAACCTCCTTTGAAGATGGCTTCCCTCAAGGACGCCAGAGCAGTGGTCGAAGAAGGTGGGTGTACCAACTGGGGACAACTCCCTGATTTTACTCACAAAACTGAAAAATTTGGTTTGGGCTTTACTTCAGGAGCTCAAAGGGTTGTTCGACGCACTCGGGCTGGAGGACCTCCCCTACGCATCAGCAATCATGGGGTTAATGCTATTGAAGACAGCGGGGAAGACTCTGACATTGACAGTTGGATATACCCGACTACCAACGGTGGACCGAGTAATTGGACGACAAGAGATTTTATACCAGTTTCTTTTATTCCGCAGTAATTGTCTTACTTGTGTTCTGAATTTGTAATAAACAATTTAAACTTTATGGCCTTGTGTCTTACCCGAGGCACAATGGTTCTCTCTGTGAGGGTTATTATGTGTCATTTCATATATCATCAATAAAACATTGGACGTTTCTTTGCATTCAAATTTTGCACTCTCTGTTTTTATTTTTTTCCTTTACTTTATCAATACAACTCTGCTCTTACACACACTCACATATCAAACTGCAGATCCATATCCACCCTGGATCCCATTGATAACAGTTCTGCTATTGCCAGTTGTGATCGGTGGATCTGGAACTGACTGTTTTAAAGCTGGTTCGCGAAATGTCGCGGAAGCAAGAGTCGCCACCGTCTTTTATTTTCTCCAATAGGAAAGGACAAAAGCACAGAAAAATTCCTTTTAAGAGATTGCTCTCGGTTCGGGAGGTAGGTTATAGAAAGGGAAGGTGTTAGCACCCTTTCTATCCATGGTTATCCATGGGCTCTTAGGTACTTGCTCAATGTGTTTTCAAAATTGTTGTTTGCTTTTCAATTGTGGGTTTCAAAAATATTCTTTGAAAAGTTTCAGTTTAACTCATGCGTCAGAGTGTTTGAAAAGTTTGTTTGAAAGTTTTTTGAAAGTGTGTCGGTGTGAAAAGAGTTTGAATTTTGTTTTGAAGAGAGCAAGTACCTACGAGAACCTACCTACCCTAAGGAATTCGTCTGTGTAAGAGTCCTTTAAAGTAGTGCCATCCCACCATTGAGAGGTAGGTAGCACCACCGTTGGAGGTGTTCGGGTCAATTCGAGTTTTAGGGACGTGGTGATCACCGGAGCAATAGGAAGACATCTCAGAAGCTACCCTCATGCCAGGTTCCCGGACCATGAGGACTTACTAAGACGTTTTCTACTCGACGACCACCTTTCGAAAGGCAACAGTGAGGCGTACCCTAGGGGTGGTGTGTGCGAATTGTGTGTCATTTTCAGTTCATTGTTTGTCTTGTCGTGCATTGGTGATCTAACGATTCAATTTTATTTTTCGGGCATTCATTCTTTCATGCATATTTATTAACAGTTATATTTGCGAGAAAATAAATCTAACTATTACAACTGGCGCGGGTCCACATCGCCAAAAAAACCGAACCCGATTTGACTGAAAATAAAATAAAGCGAATAAATAAAAAGTCCGAGAGTTTTTAATTACATGGCTTTGGGGCATATACAGAGGTATTTACACAATATAAAACAAATGCGCGAAATAAAGACTAAACAAAATTAGGGCGTTGGACCCTTTAACAGATAATTAAAATAAATCAAGGAAATTAAAAATTAAATGAAAAAATAATGTTTTTGTGTTTTTTAGGTTTGAAAAAAAAAGAGAAAAGTTAATTAAAATTAAAATCCTAGTTCTATCATTTTTTAAGTTTATTATGAAAAAGATTTAATTTCTAACCTAATTAAATTCTAGACTAATTATGTACAATTTTGATTTATAGAAAATAAATAATAAATAATAACATTGTGAGAAAAAGGTTAAAGAATAAAAAAAGGAAATTGAAAATTAAATGAACCTAATTCTACATTTTTTGGGATTTTTTATTATTATGAAAAAAGAATTAAAATTAGAATTAAAACCTAATTAAACTAAATAATTACATTTTAATTTATTACAAAAAGAATCAAAATTAATTATATTTTTTTTTGTCTTTTCTGTATTTTTAATGTTTTTATATTTTTTTGATTAAAATTAAATAAAACAAGCAATTAAAATAATACAACAATTGAAATAAATGATTAAAAGATAAAAAGAAAAAAAAAAAAATCAAATGGGCAAACCAGGGGGGGGTAAACCCCAGAATTGGAGGGTGTTGATTAGAAAGGCCTGGCCCAATTATTGGTGAGAACTTGTTGACTTTTTGATCCAGTGAGATGCCTTTGACTGAAGTGTAACATGCCTCCCAATCCTGGCCCTTGATGTGAGTGCTCTGGGACACGTGGATGGGCTGGTGCTGAAGTGTATGGTGAGCCTTAATATGAGCGTGGCATGGAACCTGGAAAGGAAAAATAACATTGAGAAATTGCAAGACCTGGGACTTGAACCCAGGTCATTGTGGTCAACACGCTAACAACTTGCCAACTGAGCTATTTGTTCACTTTGATATATAATATATAAATAAATTATATAAAATAAATACAACGCGCTAGTGGATGAATGGCGCGAATTTTGGACGGGCGAGTTACAGCGTGCCACGTCTTTATCTTCTTCACGTCCCTGTAAACAAAACAAGTTAGCAACGGTTTTGCAACCGTGGGGTTAGAGTGGCTATGGAGAAATAGCGAATAGGGCTGTGGTAATCAGAAATTGGGCGCGAGCATCTCATTCTCTTCGTCCAGATGCATGGAGTGTGATGGTGTGGTTCTGAAGCTCTAATTTTGCCTATTTACAAAAGCCCCAATTTAAGAAGCTGGAAACCCTAAAAAATGCACATGGTAGATTCTTGTATACAGCAACATAATGTAATTAAACGTTGTGGTTAGCTTAGAAATAGCAATATGAACATGAATCAACAAAGAAAAACGCAAATGGATGATGGAATCATGCTGCACGGTTTCAAAAATTTCAAAGTTCAGTTTTGATTCTAACTACCAGTTCTTGAGGTTTTAGTGGATGTCAATGATTGGCACGCGTTCAGAATGATCTCAGAATGCTAATGGTATCAAAATTTTGGCTTGAAACGATCCCTAGCTATGATTTCAGTTTTGCTTTTTATGGCCAAATTTTCAAATTGCAAAATGGACTTTGAACGAGTTTTGTGCTATGTTCTTGGTAGGGTTTGACTCAATGATCCTTATGGAATTGAATAGGCATGCTAACTCCCCTTAATCCATGCTTGAGAAAGAATTGGCATTAGGGTTTGTCCATTAACCATTTTTTCCTAACTTCTAGCCAAAACCTAAACCTAGTGTGTAAATGAACCTTGGCCTGATTTTTGAGTTGATTCATGATGTATAGAACTTGTCCAAATTCATTTGACACCATTACATTGAGTTTTAAATTTTATTTGAATTTTCAATGAATTAAAATGAATTAAATCATCAAAAATTGAATAAAATGAAAAAGTCAACATTTGGTCTTGAAATCAACCATGGGCCACGTGTGTGGCATGACAAGGATGGACAAAGTGAGAAAAATGGGGCCCTTTTGTCAAAATTGGATTTTCAAAGATAGTTGACTTTTGCCATTTCACAAAAATTTCCCAACTTCTACAAGGCATAACTTGCTCAATTTTTAAGCTTTTCACATGTTCTTGGACATTTTGGAAAGGTCTTTGAGTCCTTTAACCAATGCCTTTGGTCCCATGTCATTTTGATTTACCAATCTCAAATTATGGCCTTTGACTTAAAGTCCCTTTTTGTTGACTTTTGAAAATGACCTATAATGTTGAAATTGATAACTTTTTGTGAGAGCATTTCTTGGACTTGGAATATGAAGATGAGTTGTAGGACATGTCTTTCTCTTCAAAATGAGCTTTGGATGGAATTTTTCTGATAATCCATGTGAAAGTTATGCCCTGGTCAATTTCAGTTGACTTTTTCAGCTGTCCAAATATAGCAACTTGTGCATCTTTGATGATTTCTGAGCCAAATTTTGAGAATCATGATCAAGCATTGATCAAATGATGTTTGTGGCTTCAAAATGATATGTTGACCAAAAATTTGAACTTTTGACTGCCAAATGACCATTTTGCCCCTACAGTTGACTGTAGTGCAATCTAGGGTTTTGACTGTGCAATCTTGAACTGAATGCCTTGAAACTTGATATGGGGATGCTTGACCATGTTTGTAAGCATATGAGACTTGATTGAGCTCTTGAAAACCTCCTTTTCTTGATCAGACTCAAAACCCTAATTTGGACTGTTTAGGAGACTGTTGCACTGCACAACCCTTGGGGAACTTTTCTAGCTTGGCTTGACAATTTCTTGAGGAATATGGGAGGGCAAATTTTGGGGTATAACAGTTGCCCCTGTTCAATCTTCTTAGACCTGAGGATGCAGATTGGCTGACGTGCCTTTCGTAATCCGAGGGTAAAAGATGATTGGACACTAGAGTGCCCGGAAATTTGCGCTCACATGTTAGCAATGATGGGGGAATGGGCTTATAGATGCCATTTGGAGATTGCTGGATGGGATGATGGGCTTATAGATGCCATCTGGGTGTTTGATTGCGTAAGAGATTCCTTAGCGAGAACCTGCATACTTCCTTAGCATGAATGGTAAGAGAGCCTTGGGCGACTTTAACTTCAACAACGCTCGTTGAGAAAAATCTGGGGTGTCTTCTGCTGGGATAAGAATCAGGGAGATCTTAATGTCGATCTGACTGAACCAGAGAGGCCTTTGACTGGATAAGTCTAGGTCTTGAAATGTCTTCCACTGGATAAGCAATCAGGAAAATCTTGGGACGATTTAACTGAACCAGAGGAGGCCTTTGACTGGATAAGCAATCAGGAAAATCTTGGGACGATTTGACTGAACCGGTCTAGGTCTTGAAGTGTCTTCCACTGGATAAGCAATCAGGAAAATCTTGGGACGATTTAACTGAACCGGAGGAGGCCTTTGACTGAACCAGTCTAGGTCTTGAAATGTCTTCCACTGGATAAGCAATCAGGAAAATCTTGGGACGATTTAACTGAACCAGAGGAGGCCTTTGACTGAACCAGTCTAGGTCTTGAAATGTCTTCCACTGGATAAGCAATCAGGAAAATCTTGGGACGATTTAACTGAACCAGAGGAGGCCTTTGACTGAACCAGTCTAGGTCTTGAAATGTCTTCCACTGGATAAGCAATCAGGAAAATCTTGGGACGATTTAACTGAACCAGAGGAGGCCTTTGACTGAACCAGTCTAGGTCTTGAAATGTCTTCCACTGGATAAGCAATCAGGAAAATCTTGGGACGATTTAACTGAACCAGAGGAGGCCTTTGACTGAACCAGTCTAGGTCTTGAAATGTCTTCCACTGGATAAGCAATCAGGAAAATCTTGGGACGATTTAACTGAACCAGAGGAGGCCTTTGACTGAACCAGTCTAGGTCTTGAAATGTCTTCCACTGGATAAGCAATCAGGAAAATCTTGGGACGATTTAACTGAACCAGAGGAGGCCTTTGACTGAACCAGTCTAGGTCTTGAAATGTCTTCCACTGGATAAGCAATCAGGAAAATCTTGGGACGATTTAACTGAACCAGAGGAGGCCTTTGACTGAACCAGTCTAGGTCTTGAAATGTCTTCCACTGGATAAGCAATCAGGAAAATCTTGGGACGATTTAACTGAACCAGAGGAGGCCTTTGACTGAACCAGTCTAGGTCTTGAAATGTCTTCCACTGGATAAGCAATCAGGAAAATCTTGGGACGATTTAACTGAACCAGAGGAGGCCTTTGACTGAACCAGTCTAGGTCTTGAAATGTCTTCCACTGGATAAGCAATCAGGAAAATCTTGGGACGATTTAACTGAACCAGAGGAGGCCTTTGACTGAACCAGTCTAGGTCTTGAAATGTCTTCCACTGGATAAGCAATCAGGAAAATCTTGGGACGATTTAACTGAACCAGAGGAGGCCTTTGACTGAATCAGTCTAGGTCTTGAAATGTCTTGAGAACTTAACTGAATTTTCCCTGAAAGATAAAAGTCAGTCATGTGCAATGCATGATATGGATCAAGCAATGATGTTCTCAACATAAATGAGATTTGCATGATGCAGTGCGTTATGCATGCTATAATGATGTATGTGATGTTTTATGTATGTTTTCGTCTAGGAAAGTAAATCCTTGACGGGTGCCAGGAAGTCCTATCCCGGGCTGATGTTGAAGAATAGATTTTGCTTCCGCTGGGGATGATAACTGCAAGGATACCGGTAGGAGAAGATGACTCCGTTGCGGAATAAACTTGGCGAATGGGAGATTCATTGTCGTATTGGAAGTGTGAATAGACTTCGCTGGGGATAGGAAAGAACTACGTTGACGACGACTTTCCCTTGGTTTTCGGCTGAGGATAACCCAGTTATATCCTGTTGAGGAAATAACTCTTTAAATCAAGCCAGACGATGCGTTCGTGTCCTGTGAAGGATAAGCTTCCAGAATATACTGGGGATAAGCTTACTGCTTGGAGAGATGAATTCCATCTTTCCTGGGGAACCTGGATGGGACTCTCCTGGGGAATTTAAGATAGGCTGGGGAAGAATGCACTGACTTGCTGTCCTCTGGGGAATTTAAGATGTCTGGTTAGGTTCTTTAGTCGAACCTACCTTGGTACCTTGGAAGATAGAACAATCAGACTGCTCAGACAACTCTTTATTGCCCCTGTTTCTGGTGTCACCTGCAATCAATTCTTTGTTTCGTATGCAAATATTTATGAGCTAGCAAATTATTGTCAAATGCATATATCACAAATTGAACCTTGGACGTTCTTCGCAAAACAAAACGGAAAAAGAAAAACAGTTGGCACGTTTAACTGAAAAGTATATTTGTATTGATTTTGAATAGCCTGTGAATAGGCGTTTTGTGTACAAGAGGCTGGCGTCCTAGTAAGAGGTACGTCGCCGAACAAGAGAGTTTATTACAAGTTTTATACAAAAGAAAATAAAACAGCTGTGTGAAAGATGAATGATCCACTGGGTTTCAACTCTGCTATAGCCTTTATAACTCCGAGCGTCTCATCACTTGATGACCTTGGTTGAAGGTGAAGCTGACTGATCGATGCCGTCTGAACTTGATGTAGATACCGGATTCTGGATGCAAAGTGATCCAATGAGACATAGTATTACGCTTTTATCCCTAACTTTTGCCTGGACTGCCTTTTTGGGTTTTCAGTCCACCGGGATACCCATTTTTGCCCAAGCCGCCTTTTCAGGTTTTCGACTTGCCGGGTGTACAGATTTTTTCATTTTCATCCCTTCATTTTGCCCGAACCCTTTTGGTTCGACGGGGAGCCCTAATTTTTGCCTAGACATGTCAGCCTAGCGGGTCTTTTTTCATGCGTAGTATTTTTTAACTATGTCTGCATTGGCGGGGTGAGGAAGGTCGTCACCATCCATGTTGGTTAATATCATTGCTCCTCCTGAGAACACATGCTTAACCACAAATGGCCCTTCGTACGTAGGGGTCCATTTGCCCCTTGGATCACTCTGAGGAAGGATGATTCGCTTGATCACCAGATCCCCGACTTGATATTCCTGTGGTCTGACCTTTTTGTTAAATGCCCTGATCATTCGTTTCTGATACGTCTGACCATGACAGATAGCAGCAAGTCTCTTTTCGTCAATAAGGTTGAGCTGATCAAGTCGTGTCTGGATCCAATCATCTTCATTCAGATTTGCATCCTTCATTATCCGGAGAGAAGGAATTTGTACCTCAATCGGCAAGACTGCTTCCATGCCATAAACCAGAGAGAAAGGAGTTGCCCCGGTTGACGTCCTAGCTGAAGTACGATACCCATGCAGGGCGAACGGTAACATCTCGTGCCAATCTTTATACGTTACTGTCATCTTTTGCACAATCTTCTTGATGTTCTTATTTGCTGCTTCCACAGCCCCATTCATCTTCGGTCGGTAAGGAGAAGAATTATGGTGCTGTATCTTGAACTGTTCGCAGAGCTCAGCAATCATCTTATTGTTCAGATTGGTACCGTTATCCGTAATAATCCGCTCAGGGACACCGTACCGACAGATCAGGTTGTGCCGAATGAACCGTGCCACAACAGTCTTGGTTACCGTAGCATAGGATGCTGCCTCAACCCACTTCGTAAAATAATCAATCGCCACTAGGATGAAGCGATGTCCATTGGATGCCGTAGGTTTTATCTCACCGATCATGTCTATGCCCCACATTGCAAATGGCCAAGGCGCAGTCAGAACATTCAGGGGAACCGGAGGAACATGCACTTTATCTGCGTAGACCTGGCATTTATGGCATGTCCTAGAATGTTGGTAACAGTCAGCTTCCATGGTGGACCAGTAATACCCTGCCCGTAGGATCTTCTTTGCCATTGTATGTCCACTGGAGTGTGTACCAAAGGTCCCTTCATGTAGCTCTTCCATGATTCTTTCTGCTTCAGGCTTATCTACACAACGCAGTAGGGTTGAATCCTGGTTTCGCTTGTACAAGATGCCATTGCTAAGAAAGAACTTGGCTGCAAACCTTCTCAGGAACTTCTTATCATTGACAGATGCTCCTTCAGGGTATTCCTGAGCTTCTAGGTATCTCTTCACTTTGTGGTACCAAGGCTTCTCAGTTACCAATTCAGTTTCAAAATCACAACAGTATGCCGGTTCGTCCAGTTTCCAGATGGTGATCCGGGGAGCTTCATTATCCCATTTAACCTTGAACATTGAAGACATTGTAGCTAACGCGTCCGCCAGCTGATTCTCTTCTCTTGGAAAGTGCTCAAATGTTATTTCTGTGAAGTGGGGGATCAGAGCCAACACACATTCTCTGTAAGGAATCAAGTTTGGATGTTTCGTATCCCACTCTCCTTTGATCTGATTGATCACAAGAGCGGAATCTCCGAAGACACTTAGAAATTTGATCCTCAGGTCGATCGCAGCTTGAAGACCCATAATACACGCTTCATACTCCGCCATGTTGTTGGTACAGTTGAAACACAGCCGGGCGGTGAGTGGAGTATGAGTACCTTGTGGAGATACGATTATGGCGCCGATACCATTTCCCAAAGCATTGGACGCTCCGTCAAAGTGCATAGACCATCGGGATCCTGGTTCAGGTCCTTCATCCGGTCCGGGTATTTCACAGTCAGTTACTATCATAATGCTTTCGTCTGGAAACTCGAAGTTCATTGATTGGTAGTCATCCACAGCTTGATGTGCTAGGTGGTCTGCCAATACACTTCCCTTGATGGCTTTTTGAGTCGTGTACTGAATGTCGTATTCCGTCAAGATCATCTGCCATCTTGCAATTCTCCCAGACAGAGCAGGCTTTTCGAATATGTACTTTATAGGATCCATTTTTGAGATTAACAAGGTAGTGTGAGTCAGCATATACTGTCTCAGCCGGCGAGCAGCCCATACCAAAGCGCAGCAAGTTTTCTCAAGCAGTGAGTATCGGGTCTCACAGTCGGTAAACTTTTTGCTAAGGTAATAAATGGCATGCTCTTTTCGGCCAGACTCGTCATGCTGCCCCAGCACACACCCCATTGCATTATCAAGCACTGTCAGGTAAAGTATCAAAGGTCTCCCTTCAACTGGTGGCATAAGGATGGGTGGTTCTTGGAGATATTCTTTGATTCTGTCAAAAGCAGCCTAGCATTCGTCATTCCAACGTACTACCTGATCTTTCTTCAGCAGCTTAAAGATTGGTTCACAGGTGGCAGTCAGATGAGAGATGAAGCGAGCAATGTAATTCAGACGTCCTAGAAAGCCTCTGACTTCCTTCTCCGTCTTAGGAACCGGCATCTCTTGAATGGCTTTGACCTTAGCAGGGTCCACCTGAATTCCTTTATCACTGACCACAAAGCCTAGCAACTTCCCAGATCTTACCCCGAAGGTGCACTTGTTCGGGTTCAATCTCAGTTTGTACAGTTTCAACCGGTCGAACAACTTCTGCAGATGACCTAGGTGCTCTTCCTCAGTCTGGGACCTAGCGATCATGTCGTCCACATACACTTCTATCTCATGATGGATCATATCATGAAATAAGGTAACCATGGCACGTTGGTAAGTTGCCCCAGCATTCTTTAACCCGAACGGCATGACCTTGTAACAGAAGGTGCCCCACTGAGTAACAAAGGTAGTCTTTTCCATGTCTTCAGGTGCCATCTTGATCTGATTGTAGCCTGAAAAACCATCCATGAAAGAGAACACTTTATGCTGAGCTGTATTATCAACAAGGACATCAATGTGGGGTAGAGGGAAGTCATCCTTGGGGCTGGCCCTGTTCAGATCCCTGTAATCAACACACATCCTGACCTTGCCGTCCTTCTTAGGTACCGGCACCACATTAGCAACCCACTGAGGGTAAGAAGTTACTGCAAGAAACCCGGCATCAAACTGCTTCATAACCTCGGCTTTAATCTTCTCAGACATCTCTGGACGCATCCGACGAACCTTTTGCTTAACCGGAGGGAAATCTTCTTTAGTTGGTAAATGATGAACCACAATGTCGGTATCTAATCCGGGCATATCTTCGTAGGACCAGGCAAAGATTTCTTTATAATCCTGCAGCATCTGAGTCAACCGTTGCTTCACGCTGAGCTCTAGGTTGGCACCAATCTTCACCTCTTTCTTGTCTTCCTCAGTACCCAAGTTTATTATTTCCACTGGCTCTTCATGGGGTTGAATTGCCCTCTCTTCCTGTTGTAACAGTCTTGCAAGTTCACCAGGCACTTCACAATCATCTTCACCTTCGTCGGCGGCTAAGTTGATCGGATTTTCGAAGTCATAACTGGCAGTAGCAGAGTCGTTACCAGTGAGATCCAGAGTGGATTGAAACCTGTATGAGTGAGTGTGTGTGTAAATACAGCTGTTTTGCAATATGTAAAGAAGGGAAAGAAAAGGGACGCAAAATTTGAAATGTGAAAAACGTCCAATGCTTTTATTCATGATATATGATAGTGACAAACAAAAAGCCCTCATAAATAAAACCACGGTGCCCCGGGTAAGACACCGGGCCATATAGTCTCAAATTATTGTTTATTACAAATCAAAAAAACAAAGAAACTCATTACTGGGAGACAAAAGTTATTGGAGTAAAATCTTTAGCAGTCCAATTGGTCAATCCACCGTCGGCCGTTGGGTAGATCCAGCTATCGAACTTTGACTTTCCCACTTCATCTTCCTCTCCAATAGCATTCACTCCATGCTGAGTGATGAGCAACGGAGGTCTTCCAATTCTTGCCTTGCGCACCACTTTCTGAGCTTCTGTGGTGAAACCCAGCCCAAACTTGTTAGTCTTAGGAGTAAGGTCAGGGAGCTTGCCCCAGTTTGCACATTCACCTTTTTCGATCACAGCCCGGGCATCCTTTAAGGAGGCCATCTTCATAGGAGAAACCTCTTCATCTTCTGCTGCTGCCAAGGTTGGTGGTACTTCCTCAAAATGTTGGAAGGGGGTTTCAATGAACTCCCCATCCATTTCCACGTATCTGAAAGAATTGAGGTGGCTGACCATGTATTCCTCCTCCCCTTGCACTGTTACGATCCTCCCCCTGACCGGGTACTTGAGCTTCTGATGCAATGTAGAAGTCACAGCTCCAGCTTTGTGGATCCATGGGCGACCCAGCAAACAAGAATAGGACGGATGGATGTCCATCACATAAAATTTTGAATCAAATACTTGTGCCCCAACCCTGATTGGGATATCCACTTCACCATGCACCATTCTTTTGGACCCGTCAAAGGCCCGGACAACAATGCTACTTGGTTTGAGCTCTAGACCTTCACAATCCAGCCTATCCAGAGCCTTTTTAGGCAGCACATTTAATGAGGAACCTGTATCAACCAGCACATGAGCAAGAGTAGTGCCCCTGCATTCAATGGAGACATGCAGGGCATCATTATGGTTCTTCCCCTTTGCTGTCAGATCGGCATCAGAGAAACCCAGGCCATTATCAGCAGTTAGGTTGGCCACACAATCGGTGAACTGGTCAGCAGTCGTATCTTGGGGTACATGGGCAGTCTTTAAGAAAGCAATCAGAGCCTTTGCATGGGCCTCTGAACACAGCAGCAGTGACAACATGGAGATTTTAGAGGGGGTGTGCCCCAGCTGTTCCACCACATTGAAATCACTTTTCTTTATTATCTTGAGAATTTCTTCCATTTCCTGCTTGGAAGCCTCAACAATGGTCTTTGGTGCCTCCGTCCTGGCAGGCACATCAGCAGCAGTTCCCTTGCCCCGAGTATCAGATGACTCAGCAGCAGGGGTGGATACTTGGTCAGAAGGAGAAACAGGCACTCTGGCAGGTGTGAAGATCAAAGGCCTATGAATTGCTGGAGGAGCAATGTCTGGCGAGAACAGTCTTCCACTACGAGTGACCTTAGCAGGCCCGGTGATGTTGGAGACACCAGTATCAATGTTGCACTCTTGTTTCACACCCAGAACATAAACATCCGCCCCATAGTGCCATGGGACAGCCTTATCAGATTTGTAGGGTATAGGCCCCGGAACAGTAATGGTGATGGGAACATTCTTGTGAACTGACACAACTTGTACAGGCTTCTTTGAAGGAGCCTCGGAATAGTTGTTGAAGATGGTAACGATTGACACTTCTTCAACAGGAGCAGCAGGAACAACAGTCTTTTCAAACAAAATCTCTCTATTATCTATCAGGTTTTGGATGCCTGACTTCAATAGAGAACAACCAACAGGGGAAGCAACACATAGAGGGCAACTTTCACTACATCCCGGAAATAAACCGGCTAGCAACAGATTCCTCTTGACCATCAGCAATGGAGTAGTAACATCATCCACCGAAGCTACATACAAATCCTCTTCAACAGCGTTCACTCCATGCTGGGGCATGGGAGCATTTACAACATTTGGCTTCTCGGGCGCCTCAAACTGTATCTCCTTTGCATCAATGAGATCTTGAACCTTATTTCTTAGGGCCCAACAGTCATCTGTGTTATGCCCCGGGCTATCAGAGTGATAAGCACAGCGAGCATTTGGATTGAACTTGGGAGATGCAGTGTTGGGAAACTTTGGAGCCTCCTTGACAGTCACTAAATTGGTGGACAGCAACTGTGGCAGGATTTGTGATAAGGTCATGCTTAACCGGGTAAACTCCCTCCGGGGTCTTTCAAACTTCTGAGGATTAGTTGGCCGAGGAGCGGCAGCAGGTTTGGCAATCATCACCGCACTGACAGATTGGCGGTGTTCAGGTCGCTCTGTTCTCCGGGAGTTATATACAGCACTAGCCTCCTTTTTGAAGGGCTTCTTCTCAGTACTGGAGGAGGCAACTTTCTGTATCTTCCCCGATTTTATACCGGCCTCAATCCTTTCACCAGTCAGGATTAGATCGGTAAACCCAGCAGAGGAATTACCAATGAGGTGGTTGAAAAATGGACCAGATAGGGTCCCCAAGAACATATCTACCAGCTCCCGATTCGTTAATGGTGGCTGCACCCTGCCAGCCAAGTCTCTCCATTTCTGAGCATACTCCTTAAAACCTTCACCCGACCCTAGCGACATACCCTGGAGTTGGGTACGCGTAGGAGCGAGGTCGGCATTATACTGATACTGCTTGTAAAAAGCAGTGGCCAGATCCTCCCAGTTACGAATGCTGATTCCATCTAGTTGATAGAACCAATCGAGGTGAGTCCCTGAAAGACTCTCCTGGAAGAAGTGGATCCAAAGGTTCTTGTCTGCTGTGTAAGGCTGGATCTTCCTTACATAAGAACGGAGGTGCATCTTGGGACAGGAAGCCCCATCATACTTCACGAAGGCAGGTGTTTTGAATTTGTGTGGGATCACCACTCCAGTAGATAACCCCAAGTCTCCGAAATCCAATCCAGGTACTCGTTGAACTTCCACAGCCTTTAGCCTGTCTTCCAGCTGTTTGTACCGGTCTTCAGCAGGAGGGTACTGGTCGTCATTGAAGTCTGTTTCAGTATCAGAGCCCACAGGAGTAGTGATCTCCCTTTCTTGGTGACTACCTTCTGTCACAGATGGAGGAGTCTTTTCAGCTTCAATTTGCAAGGTGTTCCCGAGTCTGCGCCCAGTGCTAAATAGCACAGTCCTCCTCTTCTTCTTAGTCTTTTTCAACAGCATGGTCTTTAACTCTTGTTGACCCTGAGACAAGCCCTTGATCAACTCCTGAAATTGGGCGTTTTGCGCCTGAAACTGGACGTTCTGCGCCTGAAGAGCCTTGATAGCCGCATCGGTTGATGATTCAGGAGGGTTCATGATGCTGAAATAAACAGCGAAGAACGGTAAACAACCTGAAAAGAAGAGTATTTATGATGCACATGATGAATGATATGTGTTTATGCAATGCATTCAAGAGTTCGAAAATTCAAATTTGTTGTAGACCAAAAGGAACACACTTTATTATTAAGAAAATCATTGTTTTAATACATCAAAGCCTCATGGGCAAAAGTACAAAAAGATCAAATCACATCCAAAATATGTTGCGCATCTTCTTTGGAGCTATGTAAGTGTTGAGACTCCTTTCCTCATGCAACAGGCGGGTGAGCTCCAAGACCTTCTTTTCACTAGCATGCAAACTAGTCTCAAGAGAATTCCGTTCTTCCTTCAGTTGGATCCAGCTCTTCTGCATCTCTTCCCAGGATGTGGGCATATCAGGGTGCTGAATAACATGAGATACCTCTCCTTCCAAGGCAGGCTCTTTGATTACTGGAAGCATGTGAGGATAAGGCATTACTAACTTCTGAGAACGGGCTCGTACCCACTTGAGATAAGGCTCCAAAGGGATGGAGTTCCTGTGCCCCAGTGTTTTGCTGTCTATCCTACTAGGCATCCTCCAAGCTCTGATAAATCTCTGGCGAAGTCCTTGAGTATCGTTGTCGAAGTCAAAAACTATGTCAGGAATCAACATGTCATGAGGACCATCCCTCCGAGCATAACCAAATTGTCTCCAAGCCAGGCATGGACTATAAGTAATACCCCCTCTGGTTCCCAGTAAAGGAACATTAGGATATTCCCCGCAACGATCAATGATAGTGACATCTTCTCTGGACCTAGGGCACCAATGTATATCTGCATGCGTAAGAGTCATCAACCGTTGTGACCATCTTAAACCCCGCTCGTTCTTCAGGACTGATTGTGGAAGGTGCGAAATAAACCACTTTCCCAGGAGAGGAGTGCAACACATAAGGACACCTCTTTTTCTCATGGTTCGAGTGTAACATGAGTGAAGGAGGTCTCCCAGCAACGTAGGTATAGGATTCCTGGACATAAAGATCTGGACAGCACTGATATCAATGAGCTGGTCTGGATTAGGGAACAATACCAAGCCATAAACAAGGAGGGCCACAACCTCTTCAAAAGCTTGTAAGTCAAGGGAGTTCCAACAATCATAGGCCTTTTCAAATAGAAACCTGGCTAAGAACCCTTTGATACCACTTCTAACTTCCCAATGTCCCTTGAGGTCAGATGACTGTAGGTGCAAGGCTTTAGCAATCTCTTCAAGCTTAGGTTCTTTTTCTGTACCGTTGAAGGGTAGCTGATCAAGGATAGGGATCTTCAGGAGTCGGGAGAACTCCTCCAATGTAGGTACCAACTGATAGTCCAAGAAGGTGAAACAGTGATGCAGAGGATCAAAGAATTGGAACAGGACTTTTATCATATCTTCCTCAATGTTGGTGTTGACCAAGCTGGTGAGGCTTCCATGTCTTTCACTGAATGAAGAGTTCTCAGGAATCCTGGATATAAGCTCCTTAAGCTGAGGAGGGATCCTTACAAGACTGATTGGAATTGTTTTTCTACGAACAGTTTCCATGTCCTACAAAATAAGAACAAAGATGAAAATTCGAACCCCTGAAATGGTTAGTTAATGCATATGATGCTGGATGATGTCATGATGCTATGATTAAACACAGATATTTACAAAGACAAACATGTAAGGCACACAAGGCACACAAGACAGGCCCTTAAGGTTTAAGGCCAGCATGAGGTCTGGGTAGTACCCTCTTGAAGTTGGTGGGTTCATCCTGTCCTAATCAAAGTAACCGGGTTCTAAGGTTCCCAATATCACGGGATTGCTTTCATTGTTCATCGTTTCGATTTAGCCACTGAACTGGCGACCGAAATATTCCAGGAAAGCAACCCTCAATTGAGTGTAGTATCGAGTATCAACCAACCTCGGACTGCACCAAAGTCAGTTATCTCACTACCCTAAAGAGGCCAAGATGGTTCAATTAAGGTTCCTAAGGTCTGTTGATGCTTCATGACACCACATGGAGGCCCCGTACTCTCCTTGACTGACTCAAGGGTTACCGGTACACACCAAAATGTCACATCAACGTAGCAGACTGCTTCAACCATGTCGGTATACCCCGCACAGTTCCCTCACAGCCTTGTTGCTACTTTCTAAAAAGGTATCCCCCAGATCCGGGTTAGGATCTATAGAACTCCCAAGCAACCCACAATTTTAAAGCATACAAGGAAACAATTGAAAACACAGTTGTAACTAGCCCTAAGGTACACCTCACTTTAAAATAAAGTCCCCAGCAGAGTCGCCAGTTCTGTGATCGGTGGATCTGGAACTGACTGTTTTAAAGCTGGTTCGCGAAATGTCGCGGAAGCAAGAGTCGCCACCGTCTTTTATTTTCTCCAATAGGAAAGGACAAAAGCACAGAAAAATTCCTTTTAAGAGATTGCTCTCGGTTCGGGAGGTAGGTTATAGAAAGGGAAGGTGTTAGCACCCTTTCTATCCATGGTTATCCATGGGCTCTTAGGTACTTGCTCAATGTGTTTTCAAAATTGTTGTTTGCTTTTCAATTGTGGGTTTCAAAAATATTCTTTGAAAAGTTTCAGTTTAACTCATGCGTCAGAGTGTTTGAAAAGTTTGTTTGAAAGTTTTTTGAAAGTGTGTCGGTGTGAAAAGAGTTTGAATTTTGTTTTGAAGAGAGCAAGTACCTACGAGAACCTACCTACCCTAAGGAATTCGTCTGTGTAAGAGTCCTTTAAAGTAGTGCCATCCCACCATTGAGAGGTAGGTAGCACCACCGTTGGAGGTGTTCGGGTCAATTCGAGTTTTAGGGACGTGGTGATCACCGGAGCAATAGGAAGACATCTCAGAAGCTACCCTCATGCCAGGTTCCCGGACCATGAGGACTTACTAAGACGTTTTCTACTCGACGACCACCTTTCGAAAGGCAACAGTGAGGCGTACCCTAGGGGTGGTGTGTGCGAATTGTGTGTCATTTTCAGTTCATTGTTTGTCTTGTCGTGCATTGGTGATCTAACGATTCAATTTTATTTTTCGGGCATTCATTCTTTCATGCATATTTATTAACAGTTATATTTGCGAGAAAATAAATCTAACTATTACAACTGGCGCGGGTCCACATCGCCAAAAAAACCGAACCCGATTTGACTGAAAATAAAATAAAGCGAATAAATAAAAAGTCCGAGAGTTTTTAATTACATGGCTTTGGGGCATATACAGAGGTATTTACACAATATAAAACAAATGCGCGAAATAAAGACTAAACAAAATTAGGGCGTTGGACCCTTTAACAGATAATTAAAATAAATCAAGGAAATTAAAAATTAAATGAAAAAATAATGTTTTTGTGTTTTTTAGGTTTGAAAAAAAAAGAGAAAAGTTAATTAAAATTAAAATCCTAGTTCTATCATTTTTTAAGTTTATTATGAAAAAGATTTAATTTCTAACCTAATTAAATTCTAGACTAATTATGTACAATTTTGATTTATAGAAAATAAATAATAAATAATAACATTGTGAGAAAAAGGTTAAAGAATAAAAAAAGGAAATTGAAAATTAAATGAACCTAATTCTACATTTTTTGGGATTTTTTATTATTATGAAAAAAGAATTAAAATTAGAATTAAAACCTAATTAAACTAAATAATTACATTTTAATTTATTACAAAAAGAATCAAAATTAATTATATTTTTTTTTGTCTTTTCTGTATTTTTAATGTTTTTATATTTTTTTGATTAAAATTAAATAAAACAAGCAATTAAAATAATACAACAATTGAAATAAATGATTAAAAGATAAAAAGAAAAAAAAAAAAATCAAATGGGCAAACCAGGGGGGGGTAAACCCCAGAATTGGAGGGTGTTGATTAGAAAGGCCTGGCCCAATTATTGGTGAGAACTTGTTGACTTTTTGATCCAGTGAGATGCCTTTGACTGAAGTGTAACATGCCTCCCAATCCTGGCCCTTGATGTGAGTGCTCTGGGACACGTGGATGGGCTGGTGCTGAAGTGTATGGTGAGCCTTAATATGAGCGTGGCATGGAACCTGGAAAGGAAAAATAACATTGAGAAATTGCAAGACCTGGGACTTGAACCCAGGTCATTGTGGTCAACACGCTAACAACTTGCCAACTGAGCTATTTGTTCACTTTGATATATAATATATAAATAAATTATATAAAATAAATACAACGCGCTAGTGGATGAATGGCGCGAATTTTGAACGGGCGAGTTACAGCGTGCCACGTCTTTATCTTCTTCACGTCCCTGTAAACAAAACAAGTTAGCAACGGTTTTGCAACCGTGGGGTTAGAGTGGCTATGGAGAAATAGCGAATAGGGCTGTGGTAATCAGAAATTGGGCGCGAGCATCTCATTCTCTTCGTCCAGATGCATGGAGTGTGATGGTGTGGTTCTGAAGCTCTAATTTTGCCTATTTACAAAAGCCCCAATTTAAGAAGCTGGAAACCCTAAAAAATGCACATGGTAGATTCTTGTATACAGCAACATAATGTAATTAAACGTTGTGGTTAGCTTAGAAATAGCAATATGAACATGAATCAACAAAGAAAAACGCAAATGGATGATGGAATCATGCTGCACGGTTTCAAAAATTTCAAAGTTCAGTTTTGATTCTAACTACCAGTTCTTGAGGTTTTAGTGGATGTCAATGATTGGCACGCGTTCAGAATGATCTCAGAATGCTAATGGTATCAAAATTTTGGCTTGAAACGATCCCTAGCTATGATTTCAGTTTTGCTTTTTATGGCCAAATTTTCAAATTGCAAAATGGACTTTGAACGAGTTTTGTGCTATGTTCTTGGTAGGGTTTGACTCAATGATCCTTATGGAATTGAATAGGCATGCTAACTCCCCTTAATCCATGCTTGAGAAAGAATTGGCATTAGGGTTTGTCCATTAACCATTTTTTCCTAACTTCTAGCCAAAACCTAAACCTAGTGTGTAAATGAACCTTGGCCTGATTTTTGAGTTGATTCATGATGTATAGAACTTGTCCAAATTCATTTGACACCATTACATTGAGTTTTAAATTTTATTTGAATTTTCAATGAATTAAAATGAATTAAATCATCAAAAATTGAATAAAATGAAAAAGTCAACATTTGGTCTTGAAATCAACCATGGGCCACGTGTGTGGCATGACAAGGATGGACAAAGTGAGAAAAATGGGGCCCTTTTGTCAAAATTGGATTTTCAAAGATAGTTGACTTTTGCCATTTCACAAAAATTTCCCAACTTCTACAAGGCATAACTTGCTCAATTTTTAAGCTTTTCACATGTTCTTGGACATTTTGGAAAGGTCTTTGAGTCCTTTAACCAATGCCTTTGGTCCCATGTCATTTTGATTTACCAATCTCAAATTATGGCCTTTGACTTAAAGTCCCTTTTTGTTGACTTTTGAAAATGACCTATAATGTTGAAATTGATAACTTTTTGTGAGAGCATTTCTTGGACTTGGAATATGAAGATGAGTTGTAGGACATGTCTTTCTCTTCAAAATGAGCTTTGGATGGAATTTTTCTGATAATCCATGTGAAAGTTATGCCCTGGTCAATTTCAGTTGACTTTTTCAGCTGTCCAAATATAGCAACTTGTGCATCTTTGATGATTTCTGAGCCAAATTTTGAGAATCATGATCAAGCATTGATCAAATGATGTTTGTGGCTTCAAAATGATATGTTGACCAAAAATTTGAACTTTTGACTGCCAAATGACCATTTTGCCCCTACAGTTGACTGTAGTGCAATCTAGGGTTTTGACTGTGCAATCTTGAACTGAATGCCTTGAAACTTGATATGGGGATGCTTGACCATGTTTGTAAGCATATGAGACTTGATTGAGCTCTTGAAAACCTCCTTTTCTTGATCAGACTCAAAACCCTAATTTGGACTGTTTAGGAGACTGTTGCACTGCACAACCCTTGGGGAACTTTTCTAGCTTGGCTTGACAATTTCTTGAGGAATATGGGAGGGCAAATTTTGGGGTATAACACCAGTCATGACTTCGAAAATCCGATCAACCAAGCCGAGGACGAAGGTGAGGAAGATTGTGAGGTGCCTGGAGAACTTCCTACACTATTACAGTAGGAAGAGAGGGTTATACAGTCCCATGAAGAGCCAGTTGAAATGATAAACTTGGGCACAGAGGTGGACAGAAAAGAAGTCAAGATCGACGCAAATCTGGAGACTAAGATCAAACAGCGTTTGATACAAATGTTGCATGACTATGTTGAGATCTTCGCCTGGTCATATGAAGACATGCCTGGTTTAGACACTGATATTGTGGTACATCGTCTTCCCACTAAAGAAGATTGTCCTTCGGTTAAACAGAAGGTCCGCTGTATGCACCCTGAAATGTCAAAGAAGATCAAGGTAGAGGTTATGAAGCAGTTCGACGCAAGGTTCTTAGCTGTCACCTCCTATCCGCAGTGGGTCGCTAACATTGTTCTGGTACCTAAAAAGGAGGGCAAGGTATGGATGTGTATGGATTACAGAGACCTGAACAGGGCAAGCCCCAAGGATGACTTCCCGCTTCCCCATAATGATGTTTTGGTTCACAACACCGCGCAGCACAAAATATTCTCCTTCATGGATGGTTTCTCTGACTACAACCAGATCAAAATGCCTCCTGAAGACATGGAGAAGACAAACTTCGTCACACAGCGGGGCACCTTCTGTTACAAGGTGATGCCTTTTGGGTTGAAGAATGCTGGGGAAACCTATCAGCGAGCCATGGTCGCTTTGTTCCATGATATGTTTCACCATGAGATCGTGGTTTATGTTGATGACATGATAGCCAGGTCTCAAACTGAAGAGGAACACCTTGATCATCTACAAAAGAGGTTCGACAGGTTGAAGACATACAAGCTGAGGTTGAATCCGAACAAGTGCACCTTTGGGGTAAGGTCTGGTAAGCTTTTGGGTTTCGTCGTCAGTGACAAAGGTATTCAGGTAGACCCTGCAAAGGTAAAGGCCATACAAGAGACTCCGGCTCCCCGTACAGAGAAAGAAGTTAGAGGTTTCTTGGGACACATGAATTATATCGCCATGTTCATTTCACATTTGAATGCTACTTGTGAGCCAATCTTCAAGCTCCTGGAGAAAGATCAAGTGGTAAAGTGGAATGACGAATACCAGAACGCTTTCAAAAGAATCAAGGAATACCTTCAAGAACCACCAATTCTGATGCCTCTGGTTGAAGGAAGACCTTTGATATTGTACTTAACAGTGCTAGACAATTAAATGGGGTGTGTGTTGCGGCAGCATGACGAGTCTGGTTGAAAAGAGAATGCAATATACTACCTTAGCAAAAAGTTTACCGACTTTGAGACACGATACTCACTTCTCGAGAAAACATGTTACGCTTTGGCATGGGCCGCTCTCTGACTAAGACAGTACATGCTGACTCACACTACTCTGTTGATATCTAAGATGGATCCAATCAAGTACATCTTCGAGAAGCCTGCTCTCTCTGGAAGAATAGAGAGATAGCATATGATCTTAACTGAATACAATATACAATATACAACCCAGAAAGCAATCAAGGGAAGTATATTGGCTGATCATATAGCTCATCAGGCCACGGATGACTACCAGTCCATGAATTTTGAGTTCCCGGACGAGAACATTATGCTGGTGACTGACTATGAAGAACCTGGACCGGATGAAGGACCTGAAGAAGGATCCCGGTGGACTATGGTTTTTGATGGAGCTTCGAACGCACTCGGTAATGACATTGGCGCCATAATCATATCTCCTGAGGGCTTTCATACTCCTTTCACTTCTCGATCATGTTTCAACTAAACTAACAACATGGCGAAGTATGAAGCCTGCATCATGGGTCTCAAAGCCGCTATTGACCTCAGGATCAATTTCTTAAATGTCTTTGGGGATTCAGCCTTGGTGATAAGTCAGATCAAAGGCAAATGGGATACAAAGCATCTGAATATCATCCCATACAAAGAGCATGTACTGACATTGCTCCCACACTTTGAGGAGGTAACCTTTGAACATTTCCCACGAGAAGAGAATCAGTTAGCGGACGCTTTAGATGCCATGTCTTACATGTTTAAAGTCAAGTGGGACAACGAAGCTCCCTGAATCACCTTTGAGAGGTTGGATGAACCAGCGCACTGTTGTGAGATTGATACTGAAGAGGTGGCAGACAAACCCTGGTTTCATGAAGTAAAAAGGTACCTCGAGACTCAAGAGTATCCCGAAGGGGCATCTGAAAATGATAAGAAGTTTCTGAGAAGGTTCGCTACGAAATTCTTCCTCGGTAATGGAATCCTCTACAAGCGCAAGCATGACTCTACCTTACTGCGGTGTGTAGACAAGAGCGAAGCAGAGAGGATTATGACAGATCTACATGAAGGTACCTTCGGAACTCATTCAAGTGGACATACCATGACTAAGAAAATCCTACGGGAAGGATATTACTGGTCCACCATGGAAGAAGATTGTTATCAGCACTCCCGAACTTGTCATAAGTGCCAAATCTATGCTGATAAGGTGCATGTGCCTCCAGTTCCTTCAAACGTCTTGACAGCTCCGTGGCCCTTTGCAATGTGGGGCATTGACATGATCATAGAAATCAGGCCTACCGCTTCCAATGGGAATCGCTTCATCCTGGTAGCCATCGATTACTTCACGAAATGGGTTAAGGCGGCCTCCTTTGCTACCATTACCAAGAATGTTGTGGCACAGTTTATCAGGTATAACCTGATCTATTGGTATGGTGTGCCAGAGAGAATTATCACTGACAATGGTATAAATCTCAACAACACGGTGATCACCGAACTCTATAAGCAATTCAAGATACGGCATCATAACTCTTCTCCCTACTGGCTGGAGATGAATGGAGTTGTTAAAGCAGCTAACAAGAACATCAAGAAGATTGTACAGAAGATGACAGTGACATACAAAGAATGGGGCAACACCCTACTCTCGTGTATATGGCATGAAGGAAGTCCTACCCATCGAGGTCCAGATTCCTTCTTTAAGGATTATGAAAGATGATGGATTGAATGAAGACGATTGGATCCAGACTCGACTTGATCAACTAAATCTGATCAACGAGAAGAGACTTACTGCTATCTTTCATGGTTAGACGTATCAAAAGCGGATGATCAAGGCTTTCAACAAAAAATTCAGACGGCAGGAATATCAAGTCGGGGATCTGGTAATCAAGCGCATTATACTTCCGAAAGGTGATCCCAGGGGAAATGTACTCCCACATACGAAGGGCCATTTGTGATTAAAAACATTTTCTCTGGTGGAGCCATGATTTTAACCACCATGGAAAGTGACGACCTCCCTCACCATGTCAATGCAGACATAGTGAAAAGATACTACGCATGATAAAAGACCGGCTAGGTTGACTGGGCTAGGCAAAAATGAGGGCTTCTCGGAGAACCAAAAGGGTTCGGGCAAAAAAAGGGATGAAAATGAAAAAATCTGTACACCCGGCAAGTCGAAAACCTACAAAGGCAGCTTGGGCAAAAAAGGGTATCCCGATGGACTGAAAACCCGAAAGGGCGGTCCAGGCAAAAGTTAGGGATGTAAAGCGTATCACTATGTCCCATTGGATCACCTTGCAATCAGAACTCATTATCAAGCTCGAACGACACCGATCAATCTAATCAGCTTCGGACAAGCAGTAAAGTGATGAGACGCTCGAAGACATAGGGGCAATAGCAGAGTTGGAACCCAATGGGATTGTTGTACATAGCTGTTTTATTTTTACACAATATTGTATAGCTTCTATTTTTATGGCGGCATTCTCTTACTAGAGCGTCGGCCTCCTTGTACAAAAAATTCCTATTATAGGCCAACTTCGAAAATCAATACAAATTATTTTTACAAAAAACTATGAGTTTTTTCCTTTTCTGTTTTGTTTTGCAAGAACGTCAAATGATTTATTCTTGACATATGCATTGAATATGATTACTGCTCATAAATATTTACATAAGAAACAAAAAGACAATTGCCCGTAACTTAAGAAACAGGGGCAAAAAACCAGAAATGTCAAAACCTGACAGTTACTCTATCCAGCCGGTACCGGGGCAGAGACAGCTTTGCAGCACAATCATCAGTGCATACGACCTTGTAACATCTTTACTCCCCACAGAGTAAAAGATAATCAAAGCATTGATATTAGTTCTCTCAAAACAGGAAGTAATCTCCCTAGCCAGGGTCGTCCAGAAACCTGACATCTATATCCCCCAACTGAATTTCATAATCGCAAGTGGGTCATAAAAATTTGTCTCCCAAGCAGAGTTTATTTCTCTGAATACAGAAGATCAATCCCCAATAGAGCTTATTACTTCAGCTACGGAAGTTCACCTTCCAACTGAGTTTTTCCCCCGCAGCGCTATTCTCAAACAGAGTCTCTCCCTGGCAGAATATTCACAAACAACAAAGAGTAAATCTCCAGCATAGTCATTTCTGTTCACCATCCCCAGCGGAAGTAGAAGAACCATAGTCCTCTACAACATTCAGGAATTCTATACTCTCCAGTAGCAATCAGGGATTTATTTTCCCAGACTCGGACATGTCACAATAGCATTTCATGTTCATACATCATGCCATGCATATACATATCACATACAGCATAATATCATTTATTTTGAGAACATCATCTCACAATGCATTGCATGCATCGCATATAATTAACCTTGGTATCTTTTCAGGAAACACAATTATCTCCAACGATTCCAGCAGTTATATGTGTCATATCTGTAGACAGCTAATGGAAACTCAGTTCCCGAAACCCAACGTGTCAACTAATCTACATGACCAAATGAAGAAACCCTACTATCCAGGTTCCTTCTCATAGCCCTATTATCCAGGTTTTCATCTCGAAGTAACCCTACTATCCAGGTTCCTTCTCATAGCCCTACTATCCAGGCTTTCATCCCGAAGTAACCGTACTATCCAGGTTCCTTCTCATAGCCCTACTATCTAGGCTTTCATCCCGAAGTAACCCTACTATCCAGGTTCCTTCTCATAGCCCTACTATCTAGACTTTCATCTTGAAGAAACCCTACGACCCAGGTTCCTTCTCATAGCCCTACTATCCAGGCTTTCATCTCGAAGTAACCCTATTATCCAGGTTCCTTCTCATAGCCCTACTATTCAGGCTTTCATCTCGAAGTAACCTTACTATCCAGGTTCTTTCTCATAGCCCTACTATCTAGGCTTTCATCTCGAAGTAACCCTACTATCCAGGTTCCTTCTCGTAGCCCTACTATCCAGGCTTTCATCTCGAAGTAACCCTACTACCTAGGTTCCTTCTCATAGCCCTACTATCCAGGCTCTCATCCCGATGTAACCCTACTATCCAGGTTCCTTCTCATAGCCCTACTATCCAGGCTTTCATCTCGAAGTAACCCTACTATCCAAGTTCCTTCTAACATCCATACTACCTAGGATTTCATTTTGAAGCAACCCTACTATCTAATTTCCTTCTCTCTTATCTCCAGACAACAGTTTATAACACTGTAAGACCTGGACCCAACCAGGTACGGTCAATTTCATATTTCCCCAGTAAGTCACTGTGCAGCCTGGATCCTAACCATGATAAGCAGTGTACTCTCACCTCCTCAATTAGGAGTTAGTTCCCCAGTAGAGTAATGGACAACCGAAGCTCCTATACTTTATTTTTCCAGACGTAAATCAACACTCTCCAGCGAAGTCCTCCTCAGTGGCAGGTACAGGGATTCTCACAAAGGAATCTCTTATACAACGCTTTTTGGGTGGCATATTTAAGCCCATCTCAGACGACTCACTGTTGATTTCCAAATGGCATCTGTAAGCCCATTCCTGATATCACCCGATCAGTATTACTTCAGACGAGTGCAAATTTCTAGGCACTTTAGTTTTCAATCATCTTCCACCTTCAGATCACGAAAGGCAGACCAGCTAATCTACATCCTCAGGTTTAAGAAGATTGAACATGGTCAGCTATTGTACCCCAAAGTTTTCCCTCCCATTTTACTCAATATATGTCATTGAGATCCTCAATTTGCTTAAGGATGCCCAATAGTCGACCAGACAAACTCTCTCCTAAAAGCAATGAACCTCCAACTAGGGTTTCCATTTTCATAAAAATGGGTGAGATCCAAAGGCCTCATATGCTCTCCATAGTCCTAATATTTTCTCAAGACCATCCATACCAAGTTTCATGCCTTGCACAATAAGTATTCCCAGTCAACTGCTCAGATGTTTGAAAATCAACGGTATTAGGTCAAAAGTCAACTGTGGCCCCCATATAGTCAAACTTCAAGATTTTTGGTCAACATCAACATTTTGAAGTTATATCCATCATTTGATCAAGGTTTGATCATGATTCCCCAAGGAATGCTCCTAATTCATCAAAACTCAAAAGTTGCTAAATTAGGATTTCTCAAGAAAAGTCAACCAAACTTTGACCAAGCATAACTTTCTCATACGTTATCAAATTTTTTCCATCCAAGGCTCATTTTTAAGAGAACCCAATTCCCTACAACTCATATTCATCCCTCAAGCTCAAGAAATTCACTCATGAAAAGATATGAATTCAGACATTATAGGTCATTCCAAAAAGTCAACAAAAACACTTTTTGGGTTAAAGCTTCTTACATAAGCATGGAAGATCCAATTAAAATGAAACCAAAAGGGTTGTTTAGGGGACATCCTAAGATTTCTAAAAAATCAAAGAACACCCTCTTAGGGTCAAAATTGAAGGATATATGCATTGTCAAAGTTGGCCATTTTTGGAGAATTGTCAAAAGTCAACAATGCCCAAAATTGCATTTTTTGGCAAATGGGCCTAACTTTTTGTGCTTGCATCTCACTTCCAACATGGTCCACGACCAAAACACCTTTCCATATGTTATTGGCTTTATTTATTTAATTTATTTTTATTTTAATCATTTAAAAATCAAATCAAATTAAATAAATAATCAAAATAATGAAAGATTTTATTACAAATCTTTTTGTCATCAATTGGCAATCAACATAAGCTGGAAAATCAAGGAAAACTCGTGGAGAGAGAGTAAGAGTCGATTTGATAAAACAAATAGACAAGAATCAAATAAATGAATAAAAATATTTTCTCACTAAAAGCATGGATATTCTTCCTCTTTTGTTACCCTAATTTGATTTGCTATATATACACATTAACCCTAAGTCAAACTCACACACAACCTGCCTCACTCAAACCCTAAAGGTGTTCAAATTTTCTCAAAAAAGGTGCAAGCATATACCACACGATCTAAGCTATTTTCGTCCAACCTAAGCCCTCTATCATACTCCTGAAGGTGCCAGGAATCTATCCCTGTCAATCTCCAAGCTTGCAACCCTCTCAAACACTCAGGCCAAGCATCTTCGGTTTGTGTTAAGGTTGGGATCCAAAACTTTGAAAAAACACAATATAAATTAGCTTACATTACATATTCGAGCTCATATCATTGTTTTGATCCATTCTAACGTGAAGCATGAGAATATGGATGAGGATTTAAGAGGTTGACATTGTTACGGCTTTAAAATAGCCATGGCACGAATAAGATGATACAAGTACCTTCAGGCGAAACTAAGGCCATATTTGGATTCCTGGGAAAATTTCAAGGGGAATAGGGTCTTTTTGTGCCTCTTAATCCTCGTGTTTTGCAGGTTTGAATGTCAGGGTTGGTCGGAGAGGACGACCGGAGCACAGCTCTGGCGTTGTTGACCCCAACTAACTCAGGCGTACACGTGTGTGGAAATTCCTCATGCTATGATTGGTTCGCTTCAAATACCATGGCCCCACAACGCTTGTGTGTTTTGACAACTCAGCATTCACTTTCGTTTCATATTATATTGTTATGTTTTATTTATATTCACAAATTGATAATCAGCACAGATGACAAAGGGATGGATATGTGAAATCAAAGACCTTGGTTCGATCCCAGGCATGCAATTTTGTTATTTTCTTAACCTTCTACGCAGGATTCAGTGTATCTCATTGTATAGAGGTCAACCATGCGCCCTCAGATCTCACCCTTGGGATCTGTCTCCAGTCAAATCCAAGGTCGCACGCTGGAAAGGTCTTTGGTGCACCCTCAGAAGATGGTTTCATTGGATCAGGCGCCAGACTCTGGGCCATCATTCTGGGCCCTTTACAAATTTGGTAATGCACCGCTGGAATGCTAACTACATCAGGCCCATTTCTTTTTCTTTATATTCTTTTTTATTTTTTTAATAGGTTATTTTATTTATTTTCACAAAAAGATCATTTTTTAAAATCATTAAAATCAGAAGATCACAAAAAATATTAGGTTTAGTTTTTTTTGTAAAATATTTGTTTGCGTTGATTAATTAGTTAATTAGGTTAACTTAAATACCTTTTTTTTGTAATTAAAATTTAATAGAAAGTTAGGTTAACTTAAATATTTTTTTATAATTAAAATTAAATAGAAATTAGGATAATTTGCAAGATTAATTGCTTTTCTCAAAAAATCCAAAAGAAATATTTTCCTCATTCCCATCTCAATTCTTCGCGCGCGTTTTTATTTTTTTCCAGATTATTGTATCTGCTTTGGTTTTGTAATAGATTATTAGAATTTTAAATTTTTGCCTCTTTATTTTTCAGTCAAATATTTGTGTATATGTCCAAAAGCCTTGTAATAGCGTAGATTTTTCTTTTCCGCTTTTAATTTCTGCAATTATTAACTGCCTAGATGTATGAATAATAGGATTGAATGGCAAGACAAATAGCTTTAAAAACGGTAGATAACCATAATTGTGCAAAGATAACTAACTGAAAAAACACACTTGCACATGCTCACTCCTAGGGTTTACCTCATTTGGTTGCCTCGGAAATAATGGTGTGTCCCTCGAACATAGGGATACCTTAACAATGACCCGCGATTCAAAATCATCATAAAAGATCATAGTCCCTACTTGTCCCTCGAGTTTCCTACGAATTGATCTTATGACGATAATCCCTTCGAAATGCTAAGGTATCCTTACTTGTTGCCTTCAGAGACCATTTTGTCCCTTCGAACGTCCCTTAAGAATCCAACGACATAGATATCTACTCCTTAATAGTAGGATAGCGTTGTCTAAAGGAAACGAAAACGAACAGACTTTTTTCGAGTAGATAGAAAACTCTTAAGTACTTGCTCAAAACAAAAACTTTTCACACAAACACTTTTCAAAAACAGTTTTCAAAAACACTTCGTCACACTCTTGAGGACCGATACAAGGGTTATCACGAAGTAAACAAAACTTTTCAAAACAAGCACACACAAGCAATTTCAAAATGAGCAAGTACCTAAGAGCCCATGGAAAACCATGGATAGAAAGGGTGATAACACCTTCCCTTTCTATAATCTACCCCTCGTACTCAAAAACATCTCGAAAAAAGGATTTTTCTATTCTTTTTCCTTTTCCTTTGTTGGATTAAATAAAAGTCGGTGGCGACTCTTGCTTACCATAATATTTGCGAATAAAAAATGCAAACCAGTATTAAACAGTCGGTTCTACAACCGTATCATAGCTGTCTTACTAGACGCTTGGATCTGAGCCATGTGATGATCCCAGGGCTGGATCTGTGGGCGCATGGTGGACGCTTGGTTGTGAGATGCGCTGGAACTATAAGGAAATATCAAGAAAAATACAAAAGCACACGCCTGGGATTGAACCCAGGACATTTGCCTTACGTGTTCATTCCTTGACCATTTGTGCTAGAGAGCTCATTCATTAATATAACAAAACAAAACATAAAGCAAACCAAGCAGTATGCCCAGTAAAAACGCACGTGATTCAAACCGTCCAACCAGGCTTGTACACGCCATCATCTTCCTCACTGGGACTGTTATTTTAGAAAGGACTTTTACCTACAATCCCATTCATCACTGTTGCACCCCAAAATTTTCTCTCTCATTTATCAAATATTTTCCCACAAGATCTCCTTTGGTTCAAGACTGTACAAGGGTTGATCAGCTCAAGACACCTCCTTAAGCACTGATGACTGAAATTAGGGTTTGAGATTTCACAAGGATAATTGAACTTTTAATGCCTCATATGACTTTCATAGATCATTATGGACCCCCAAAATTTCTCATGTCAATTTTCAAGTCTTGGATCACATTTTTGCTCAGTCAATTGATCAGTTGACCTAAAAATCAACTGTAATAGGGGAAAAGTCAACTTTGGTCAATTTACAGTCAAAATTCATAATTTTTTATCCATATCAACATAGTGAACTCATATATGTCATTTTATTAAGTTTGGACCACAATTCCTTAAGAAATTTGATCAAATCATCAAAAGGGCAAAATGGTCAAAATTAGGGTTTTGACTGAGAAAGGGCAATTTCTGATTTTTGACCTAGCAATTGATTAATTGGTTTGAGACATGATCTCAAGAGTTTAATTTAATCATTTTTACCTAATGACATGACTCAAAACATCCCTCAATATCAATTGATTGATAGTTAATTTTCAGTCAACTGATCAAAAGTCAACTGTACACTGAAAAGTCAAACTTTGACTTTTTGGTATAAATCAAGTGTCAAAGATCACAATTCATCAAAAGGTGTAAAAATATGAAACTTGTTCATCAAGAAATCAAAAAGTCAAGATTTCATTTTGAAAAGTCAAAGTTTCCAAACTTAGAAATTTTTCTAAGTGTTGAAAACTTCATATTTTTTAACAACTTTGAGCCAATTTTTCACGATGATGCAAGATGATTCAAAGAAAACTTTCAACATGAAAGTTGTAGATATCAATGAGATCTAAAACTTTAATTTACATAACTCCTCCTATAAATGTTTGGATCTCAAGTTATTAATCTATGAAGTCATGGTCATGAAACTAAAACACTTAGTGAAATTTTGAGCATCTTTGGTCAGGATTTTGACCTAACTTCTGGGCCAAATTTCATATAGTTCCATTTGGATTTTGGAAAAGTGATTCAAATAGGGTTTGTAGATCACATTACAAGCTTTCCAAAATGTACAATAACTCCTTGAGATCATTTGTGAGTAAGGAGACTCGAAGGCCAGAAGTTAGGGTTTCAAGTTGTTTTGCAAGGCAAAATTTGTGATGCAACATGAACCAAATCCATAGCCATGCTGCATAATCTTCACTTTGCAGGCCTCAAAATTGTTTGTCACTCCTTAATTTAATGTTTACACAACTGACTAATCAATTGTCCAATTGATTCAAGCATTGTCCAAAGCATTTTGCCATTTTAGGGAGAAAGTCACCATTTCCATTCTTGTAAAGCAAGCTTTATGCACAAAGTCAGCTTCTTGAGCTCCTAACTTGTTATCTTTAAGTACACTCCATCCACAAAGTCAGGAGAAAGCTTTTTAAAAGTCCAACCACTCTACAATAGCAAGTAAAAAGGCATGGAAACTTATTTTGTCAAGAAAATCACATGTTGAGCTTAAATATGTAAATTCAAATTATGACTTGTTGTAGCACACAAAACCTTTTGCTTATAAATAGAGACACTATTTGCATCAAAATGTATGCATGCTTAAGCCCTTGAACTCACTCAAACTCACACAAACTCAGATTGCACATAAAACTCCATTTTTGTGCAGAAACTGACCTTACACTCCCATCTCTCAAACTACTTGTGCGTTTCCTCTCCAAACCATTCCTAAAGCTTAAAAACATTAAATACAACTAATCCCTGACCTTGTTTCATAATTGTAACATCTCCATCATCAAGTTCCATTTTCAAAAATAGAGCTCTGCAAGTGGACTTCTCCAGAACTCCTCAGCCACTTTCAGCTCAAGCCAAGCATCACATTAGCTTCATGGGAACTTGAGGAAGCTAACTCAATCATTAAGACTCATTGAAAGTTGCTCAAAATCAAAACACAATACCCTCTTGCAATATGAGTTTTCTGACTTTTGAACTCTTCATATAGACATCATTAATGTTTAATTTGTGAATGAAAAATGTAGATATCATTGCCCTAAAGCTAACCATGTCCATAGTTTTAATTTTTGTTGCTTGAGCTTAGAGAATTTTAAGATTGAAGTTTATGGAAAAGTTAGGGTTCAGATTAGGGCCAATAAAATGCATGCTTGCCTTTGATCTATAGTTTTAATGCTTTACATTTCTGAAATCGTGAGGAAATTTGCCACAAGATTCATGTTTACACTTTTGCAAATGGATGAGAAATGAGCAAGACGCAGGTGGTCTAGATAAGTGTGAGGTTGAAGATGAAGTTGTCTTCTGGAAGCAGTTTCTAATATATATTTATGCTTTTATTATATGAACGGATGAAACTGGTCACCCCAGTGGTACAAGAAGCACGCGCGTATTAGAAGGTCCTGGGTTCGATCCCCAGCGAGATCTTTTGCAATTTTCATATTTTTTTTCCTTTTTTTTGTTGAATCAGGCGCTTGGGCCTCAATCCCCTGGGCCTAGCATTTTTGCTTATCATCACCTCCCTGTCTCACTTTCATACATCCTGGCCCATTTTATTTTATTTTTATTTTTATTTTCTTTATTATTATTATTATTATTATTAGTATTATTGTTAATATTATTTTTTATTGTTATTAATAAAAACCCAAAAATATTTTATTTATTATTTTTACACTTATTTAAATTTTTTTTTTATAAAATCAAAAGAACAAAAACGTTTCTTAATAAATTAATTTCTTTCTTAATAATCAATATTTAGATAATTAGGTTTAATTATTATATTATTCTCTTGTAAATTAAAATTAACTTAGAATTTAGGTTTCTTTTTTTTAATTATCATATTATTATTAATTTAAAACCTTTCACAAAAAACCCTAAAAATACTTTCTTAACTTAATTTCCTTTTTTATTTAGTTTAAATTTAATCTTGTTTATTTTAACTAATCATTTTCTTAATTAGGTCAAGACCAAACCCTTTCATGAAAACAAACAAAATCATTTCTTTTTCCCTTTATATCCTTGTACATTATTTATTCAATTCTTGTATATTATTCAATATGATTGTAATAGATAATTAGGTTTAATTTTCTTGCAAATCCCCATTTGTAAATTTGTATACCCCCTCCCCTAATGATGTAATAGCTTAGTAATTTTAATTTTCGCAATTTATCGTTTTACATAAATGTTAGTAAACTAGGGTGTGTATGAAAAGATAAAATCAACAAATAGCAAACCTTAATCAAGACAAATCAAGCATGTAAATCAATACACTTGCACACATACACCCTTAGGGTAAATCCACTTTGTTGCCTTATAAAATGGCCATATTATGCATGTGGGGTATCTTAGCAAAAACAAACAAAATACAAGATCATAGTCCCTCGATGACGATATCCAAGTTGCCTTTCAAAAATGATCTTAGTCCCTTAAAGAAAATACTAAGATATCTTACAACATTGCTAATCATGGCTATACGGTGACCCTTTCCCGTCCCTTTTACATCCAAAGAAAGGGTTATTGTTGTACCCCAAAATTTTCCCTCTCATATTTCTCAAAACATTGCAAGAAAAATCTCCAAGTGACTCAAGTTAGCTCAAGAGTTGGTCAGACAAGCTATCTCCTAAGGCAGTCTTCCCCAAATTAGAATTTTGTGTTGCATCAATATATTTGAGTCCAAATGACCTCAAGTGCTCCCCAATGTCATAATATGTTCTCAAGATCATCCATGTCAAGTTTCAAGTCTTGCAGAGGAAGTTTGCTCAGTCAACTGCTCAAAGGGTCCAAAAATCGACTATGCCAGGGCAAAAGTCAACTCTGACCTATATACAGCAAACTTCAAGATTTTTTGTCAACATTCTCATTTTCAATGATATTTCATCATTTTATCAAGGGTTGATCATGATTCATCAAGGATTGCTCAAAATTCATCAAGACTCAAAAGTTGATAAATTAGGGTTTTGTAGGAAAAGTCAACTCAACTTTGACCAAGCATAAATTTCTCATACTCTATGAGAAATGACCCATCCAAAGCTCATTTTTGAATAGGATGAAATTTCCTACAATCCATCTTCATACCCTAAGATCAAAATATGCACTCACAAGAAGTTATAAATTTGGACATTATAGGTCATTTTTGAAAGTCAACAAAAACACCTTTTTTCCAAAGCTTATAAATTAAGCTTGGAATATCAAAATTAGATGATACCAAAATGTTTGGTTATAGGACATCTCAAGCTTTCTAAAAAGTCAAAGAACACCTCCAAAAGTTAAAAATTGAAGAAGTTATGCATTGTTGAAGTTGGACATTTTTGCAAAATTGCCAAAAGTCAACTATCCCCAAAACTTCAAATTTTGTCAAATGGGCCCATTCTTTTCCACTTGATTTGAGCTTGCATCATTGTCCACGTGTTCTAGCTTCAGCCATGAGCCCATATCTTATTTTTATTATTTTATTTGATTTTTTTATTGAATTATTTCATTTTAAATCAAATTAAATCATATAACATCCAAGCTTTGATTACCTAAGATCTTTTTGGTTATTTCAGGTTATAATTATCATCAAACTCGAATCTCACCATACCATGTGCAAAAAGATTGAAAATTGGCAAATTTGGCAAGTTGTAAAGAGTGAATCAAATCAAATATGCAAGCCATGATGGGAGAAGATTTGGACCATAATTGTTACCCTAGCACATTGTATCATACATAAGCAAGCCACAAGGAACGAAATAAGGGTTGGAGGCTGCGAGAAGAGGCAGAAAAAAAGTTTGAAAAAGTGGTAAAAAGCTTGAATTCGAAATATAACAAGAGACGTTTTCAGGACTTGGCAAGCATCCCAAACGATTCCTGGACGTTCACTGAGGCGAAACCAATCCAAAGTAGGCTTCCATACACGCCCAAACGCGCTGTAAGCATCACGTAACCTAGCTTTGTACTTGAAATCATAACTATCTATTCTTGCATCATTTGAATAAATCATTGACATATTTGTGATCCTCATAACATTTCCACGGTTTTGGCATTATTTAATTTTGTTTATCTGACCTATACTGCAAAATACCATAGCTAGGGTTTCGTGGATTTTTTTGGGCGTTTCTGTTTCAGGGATAATTGGTCATCAAGAAGGGTGTGGTTGTGACCGGGACGATGAGACGAGTACAACCATGCCCTTAGAATTCATTTCCATGGCTCACAACAGATTTTGGAGTATGAATGACTTTTAGTGATGGTCTGTGTCTGTGGCTATAGGTTTTACAGGTTTTTAGCCACAGACGAAGGTTGAAGATGATGCGTGGCAAGGCGTGGTTGGCCCATACAAACCACGCACGCATTTTTTTTGTTTTCTGACCAATTAATTTTAGTTTATCATATTATCATTATTGTGTATATTATTAACAAACAAAGACAAGTGGCCTAGTGGTAAGCGTGCACATCCAATGACCAGCAGGACCTGGGTTCGAATCCCAGGTCCCCCAATTTCCATTTTTTTCTCTTCTGGTGATCATATACATATGCCTAGCTACAACCCATCATACATCCTCGTGCATCCAAGGGACAGATGGCCAATGGCCAGATCTGATGGATGGGAATGGAAGGCACACCATGGAGTCAAGTCAACATGCGCACATCAGATCCACAAAGTCAACAGGGTCAGCACTTAATGGGCCACAGGATTGCTGTTCAAACACCCAAAACAGGCCCAAACCCCCTTTCTTTTCATCTTATTTATTTTATTTTAATTATTTGTTTTATTATTTCTATTTAAATTACTAACCAATTAAAAAATTCTTTTCTTCATAAAATAAAATCACCAAAAATATTTTTTATCAAATTAAACTGTAACTTTTATTTTTATTAATAAATACTAATAAATCAATTTAGGTTTTAATTCTAGAGTAATTTTAACATATTTTTGAAAATAATTAAAATTAACTAGACTTAATTAGGTTTTACTAATTCAATTAATTTTTATTTTCTTTCTTAAAATACCAAAAACCCAAAATTAATTTTTTTTAAATTTTTTATTATTAATTAATTAAATTATTAATTTAGTAATTAACTTAGGTAATTTTCTTTCTTAATTCAAAAACAACAAAAAATCTTTTCTTTAACAAAAAGGGTCAAAACCCTAAAACTTTGCGCTCGATTTAATTTCCCGCACGCGATTCATTTTCTTTTATCCTATTATGTATCTGATTCCGATTTGTAATAGTAAATAGGACCTTTATTTATTTTTTATCGCTTTATTTATTTTTAAAGGGTTTGTCTTTGGCGATGTAAGTACCCGACGCCTTGTAATTTAAATTCCGCATTTTATTTTCGCAAAATTATAACTGTTAGATGTTTGATAATAGGGATGCATGACAAGACTGGATGTTTTAACCTAAAATCAACTTAGATCACCATTAACATGTACAAAGATAAAATTAACTGAAAACGACACACTCGCACATGCGCACTCTTAGGGTACACCCCACTTGGTTGCCTTCGTACACGGTCATTGAGTATAGGTCACTTTAGAGGTCGCCCTCTTGTCTAAAAGATCATAGTCGCCTCGAAACGGTTTCCTCAGATATTGTTGCCTCAAAACAAATGATCTAAGACATTAGGGTTACCGCTAAGGCGTCCTAACGTTGCTTTGGTGACCGTAAGTCCCTAAATTCGGATTGACCCTTAAACTCCAACGACGATGCTATCTACTCATCAATAGTAGGATATCATTGTCTAAAGGAAGATAGCATATAATGATTCCTTTTTCGAGTAGGTAGATGGTTCTTAAATACTTGCTCTTTCAAAATACAAAAACTTTTCACACTTACACTTTTCGAACAAAGTTTTCAAAAACACTCCATACGCTCTTGAGGACAGAAGCAAGAGTTAAATCGAAGTTTCAAACAAAAACGTTTTCAAACCCACAAGCACAAAGAAAGCAATTTTTGAAAACAATATGAGAAAGTACCTAAGAGCCCGTGGATAACCACAGATAGAAAGGGTCCTAACACCTTCCCTTTCTATAATCTACCCCCCGAACCCGAGAAATATCTCGAAAAAGGAATTTTTTTGTGCTTTTTTCCTTTCCTTGTTGGATAAAATAAAAGTCGGTGGCGACTCTTGCTTACCGCGACATTTTGCAAAAGCAAACGCAAAACGCAAACCAGCATTCCAAAAAACAGTCAGTTCTTCCCACTGTATCACAGAACTGGCGACTCTGCTGGGGAGAATATAAGTGGGGTGTACCTTAGGAATAGTTCATAATGTTTTCAATTACTTGATTTGTATGATTTATCTTTGTGGGCTTGAATCGGAGTTACTATAGATCCTAACCCGGATCTGGGGATACCCTTTAGGTAAGTAGCAATAAATTGTGAGGGAACTGTACAGCGTAGACCGATACGGTTGAAGCAGTAGCTACGTTGGTGTGGCACTTTAGTATGTACCGATATCCCTTGTGGCGCAACGAGGAGAATATGGGTCTGCTAAGGGGTCATTAAGCACCAACTGACCTTAGAACCTTTAAATTGACCAACTTGGCCATAGAACAGTAGCAGTATGCTACACTCATTGAGACTAAACTCTCGCGATGATTCCGGCCGCAAGAAAAGGTTTCTAAACTGGAATTATGACCGATCGAGGGTAGTCAGTGATATTGAGATCCTCTAGAACCCGGTTACTATTTTTAGGATAGGTTTGAACCAACTGAACTGAAAGAGGGTAGTACCTAAGCTCCTTGCCAGCCTGAAATCTAAGGGCTATCTGTGTGACTTGTGTGCCTTTACCATGTTTTCTATTTGTGGATACTTGTGGTGTGTTTTCTATCATGACATCATGACATCATGACATTGCATGCATCTTGCATTGGACTAACCTATTTCAAAGACAGGAGGGATTCATCTTTATTCTGTTTTGTAGGTCATGGCACCCATCCGTAGAAACACCATCCGGATCGACTTTGTCCGGGTTCCCACTCAGCTTAAGGAATTGGTTACAAAGATTTCAGATACTATCTCCTTTATCAGAAGACATGGTCACCTCTTGGGTTTGGTCACTTCCAAATTGGACGAGCAGATGATGAGTGTCTTAGTCCAGTTCTTTGATCCACTGTACCATTTCTTTACTTTTCCAGACTACCAGTTGGTCCCCACTCTGGAGGAGTTCTCTGATCTGCTTGGTATCTCTATTCTGGAGCAGACCCCGTTCACAGGTTGAGAGAAGATCCTTAGGCCGGAAGAGATTGCTTCAGCCCTCCATCTGACAAAGGCTGAGGTATTGTCTAATTGGGAAACTCGTAGTGGAGCAAAGGGCTTTTTGACTAAGTTCTTGGTTGGTAAAGCTAATCAGTTCTGGGACAGTCTAGACTTCCAGGCATTTGAAGATATTTTGGCTCTACTCATATATGGTTTGGTGCTGTTTCCTAACTCGGATTCCTTCGTCGACATGAATACGGTGAAGATCTTCATATCCGGTAATCCTATGCCCACTCTCTTGGGTGACATCCTTCATTCTCTTTATGCCCGTACTGCTCAGAGGCGGGGGACCCTTATGTTCTGTGCTCCGTTGTTGGCGAGGTGGTTTATTTCTCACCTCCCCAAATCAGTTTTGAAGAACAAAGAAGGCATGGGCTGGGCCTACAGGGTTATGTCTCTCTCTCATAATGACATTATTTGGACTATTAAGGGAATGGAAGATGTGGCTATTATTGTCGTTGTGGGGAATACCCCAATGTTCCACTGATAGGAACCAATGGAGGAATCACTTATAATTCGTGCTTGGCCTTACGTCAGTTTGGGCGAGCTAGAAGGGAAGGACCTCATGAGCTGCTAATGCCTAGTATTGTCTTTGATTTCCAAGGAGATAATGACGAGCAACGCCGCAGATTCATAAGAGCTTGGGATAGAGTGCACAGGTTTGATTCGCACGAGCTGGGTGCAAAGACTTCTCTTCCAATGGAGCCATGTCTCTGATGGATTCGTATCCGTGCCCAAAAGATGGGAATGCCGTATGAAGCCGTCTTTCCTATAACTGTTGAAGTTGCTGATGAAGAGGGGGTTCCTCCTACCATCCTACATCCATACATGCCTACGAACATTGGGGCATTAAAGAGATCATGGATGCAGCTGAGAGAGGAACGGGATACTTATAGAGAAAAGTATCACGAGCAAGAGAAGAAGATTCAGAAGTTGACCAGGCAGCTGGAGAACGAGCGGATCCTCAATGACTATGTCCGCACTGACAAGAAACGACCACGGGAGCACTGATTGTCTTTTTGTTATTTCTAGTCTTTGATTTACTTTTCAGTTTTTCTTTCTTGTAACGCTTTAAGGGAATTTGTTGAACAATTGAATTTCAAGTTTATCTAATAAAAGTGTGTTTCATTTTTTGGTTTACGAATTTGAATCTCTCGACATCTTTGAAATCATATCATACGAATTTCATTCCATGCACGTCATAACAGGTACCCTTACAGGTTTTCTCATCTTCTTCGCTGTTTATTTCAGCATCATGTCTTCCCAACCATCAACTGAACAAGCAATCAAGGCTCTACAAGATCAAAACGCCCAGTTCTAGGAATTGTTCATGAATCCGGCTAAGGGTCAGCAAGACCTGAAGGCCCTTATCTTGTAAGAGAAAAAGAAGAAGAAGAAGAAGAAGAAGACGGTCCTATTCAATATGGGTCGCAGATTCAGAAACTATTTGCGAGAAGAGGTTGATTTGACCCCCTCATATGGAGGGAAAGATAATCAGGAAGAAAGGAGGCCTCCTAGCCCTGTGGTTTCAGACAATGAGACTGACTTCAACGAGGACCAGTATCCTCCGGCTGAGGATAGATACAAACAACTGGAAGACCGGTTAAGTGCGATGGAAGTTCAGAAAGTGCCTGGTCTGGACTTTGGTGATCTGGGTTTATCATCTGGGGTGGTAATTCCCCACAAGTTCAAAGCACCAATCTTTGCTAAATACGACGGAGTTTCTTGCCCAAAATTGCACCTCCATTCGTATGTTAGGAAGATTTAGCCATACACCGCTGACAAGAACCTCTGGATCCACTTCTTTCAAGACAGTCTTTCAGGGACTCAGCTTGAATGGTTTTACCAGTTATAAGGAGCTAGCATCCGTAATTGGGATGATTTGGCCGCTGCTTTCTATAAGCAGTACCAATACAATGTCGACCCCACTCCCACGCGTACCAAACTCCAGGGTATGTCAATGGGTGCGGGTGAAGGTTTCAAATATTATGCTCAAAAGTGGAGGGACCTCGCTGGAAGAGTGCAACCACCCTTTGCTGATAGGGAACTAGTGGATATGTTTCCGGGGACCTTGTCTGGTCCGTATTTTAACCATCTGATTGGAAGTTCTTCGTCCGGGTTTACAGAGCTGATCATGACCGGGTAAATGATTGAGGCCGGTATTAAATCTGGTAAAATACAGAAGAGTGCTTCATCAGGCACCGAGAAGAAGCCTTTTAAGAAGGAGTCCAGTGTTGTGTACAGTTCAAAAAGTCAGAATAGACCTGAACGCCGCCAAGCTATTAATGCGGTAGTTATTTCAAGACCTGCTGTTGCTCCTCAGTGCACCAATCCGCCAAGGGCCGAGAGGCCGCGAAGATAATTCACTCAGCTCAACATGACTTTATCTCAGATTCTGCCACAGTTATTGAAAACCAGCCTAGTGATTCCAAGGGAGGTCCCGAAGAATCCAAATACAACATCACCAAAGTACAACCCTAATGCCCGCTGTGCTTTTCACTCTGATAGCCTGAGGTACGATACAGATGATTGTTGGGTCTTGAAGAACAAAGTACAGGACTTGATTGATGCAAAGGAGATTGAGTTCGGAGAACCAAAAAAGCCTAAACAAGACACAGGGGTGAATGCTATCAGGGATGACGATGATGAAGAGTTTGATATTGACAGCTGGATATACCCCACTGCCGATCGTGGATTTAGCAATTGGACAACAAAGGACTTCATCCCAATTTCTTTTGTTACCCAGTAATGAGACTTTTGTTTTGCATTTGTAATAGACAATGTTTTAAACTTTACGGCCCGGTGTCTTACCCGGGGCACCGTGGCTTCATTTGTGAGGGCTTTATGTGTGTCATCTACATATATCATTAATAAAAGCATTGGACGTTTCTTGCATTTCAAATTTTGCGCTCCTTGTTTTTCTTTTATTATATATTGCAAAACAGCTATTTTACACACACTCACGTATCATGATATACATCCACTCTGGATCCCGCTGATAATGACTCTGCTACTGCCAGTTATGACTTTGAAAGTCCGATCAACTTAGCCGAAGACAAAAGTGAAGATGATTGTGAAGTGCCTGGTGAACTTGCTAGACTACTGCTTCAAGAAGAGAGGGCCATACTACCTCCAAGCCACCAATTCTGATGCCTCTAATTGCAGGAAGACCGTTGATCTTATACTTAAAAGTGCTGGATAATACAAAGAGGTGTGTGCTGGGGCAGCGTGACGAGTCTGGCCGAAAAGAGCATGCTATTTACTGCTTTAGCAAAAAGTTTACCGACTGTGAGACCCAATACTCACTGCTCGAGAGAACTTTCTATGCTTTGGCATGGGCTGCTCACCGGCTGAGACAGTACATGTTGGCTAATACCACCCTTTTTGATACCAAAAGAGGTGAACGTCCTGATAACTCCGTGGCCTTTTGCAATGTGGGGCGTCAACATGATCGGCGATATCATACCTTCAGTGTCCAACGGGCATCATTTCATCCTGGTAACAATTGATTACTTTATGAAGTGGGTTGAAGCAGCTTCCTTTTCTACTGTAACCAAGAATGTCGTGGCACGGTTCATTCGGCATAATCTGATTTGTCGATATGGTGTACCAGAGAGGATCATTATGGACAATGGTACAAATCTCAATAATAAGATGATCCCTGAGCTCTGCAAGCAGTTCAAGATACAGCATCACAACTCTTCCCCTTACCGGCCGGAGATGAATGGGGATGTTGAAGCGGCTAATAAGAACATTAAGAAGATTGTGCAGAAGATGACAGTGACATACAAATATTGGAACGAGATGTTACCATTTGCTCTTCATGGGTATCGTACCTCAGCGCGGACGTCAATAGGGGAAACACCATATTCCTTGGTATATGGTATGGAGGCAGTCTTGCCCATTGAAGTTCAGATACCCTCTCTTTGGATTATGAAGGATGCAAGTTTGAGCGAAGATGACTGGATCCAGACCCAGCTTGATCAGCTGAACTTAATTGACGAAAAAAGACTTACTGCTATTTGTCATGGTCAGACGTATCAAAAGCAGATGATCAAGGCATTTAACAAGAAAGTTAGACGACAAGAGTATCAAGTCGGGGATCTGGTAATCAAGCGCATTATCTTACCTCAAGGTGATCCCAGGGGCAAATGGACCCCTACTTACGAAGGGCCATTTGTGGTTAAGAACATTTTCTCAGGAGGAGCTATGATTCTAACCACCATGGATGGTGACGAACTTCCTCACTCTGTCAATGCAGACATAGTGAAAAGATACTATGCATATTCAAAGACCCGCTAGGTCGATTGGCCTAGGCAAAAATAAGGGCTTCTCGGCGAACCAAAAGGGTTTGGGAAAAAATAAGGGATGAAAATAAAAAATCTGTACACCCGGCAAGACGAAAACCTGAAAAGGAGGCTTGGGCAAAAAAAGGGTATCCCGGTGGACTGAAAACCCGAAAGGGCGGTCTAGGAAAAAGTTAGGGATCAAAGCGTAACACTATGTCTCATTGGATCACCTTGCATCCAGAATTCGGTATCAACTATCAAGCTTGGACGGAACTAATCAATTTGATTCATCTTTAACCAAGTAGCAAAGTGATGAGATGCTTGAGGACATAAGGGCAATAGCTGAGTTGGAACCCAGTGGGATTATTCACATAGCTGTTTTGTTTAGTTTTACACAAAATGTATAAACTATCTGTTCAGCGGCATTCTCTTACTAGGACATCAGCCTCTTGTACAAAAACGCCTATTTACTGGCCAAACTTCAAAATCAATACAATTCATTTTCAAAGAAATTTCAAACTATTTTTCCTTTATATGTTTTGTTTTGCAAAGAACGTCCAATGTTCATTTTTGATATGTGCACTTGACATTAATTGCTGCTCATAAATATTTACATGCGAAACAAAAGACGATTACTGGTAATATCAGAAACAGGGGAAATAAAATTGTCCAAACTGTACAATTTCTCTGTCCACCAGGTACAAAGGTAAATTCAGTTGAAGAATGTGGCGAAGGTACTTTCACTCCCTGCAGAGTAAGACAGTAATGATAGCTCTCCCCGGCTGAGACTTTGCAACTGTGATTGAATCGGTAATATTATCCCCCAAACAGAGTTTATCTACCATCAACGCTGAAAAGGCTTAATATCCCTGACAGTCTTAATATTCCCCAACGGAGTATAAGAATATTCCCCGGAAGAGTACAAGATATCCCCAGTGGAGTATGAAATTTCTCCCAGCACAGTTGGAAAAAGCTTTCCCAGTGGAGTTTGGAGAATCATTCCCAGTAGACTTTGGAAGATTGTCCCCAGCAGAGCTCAAAGGATTATCCCTATAAGAGTCTGAAAGGTTACCCCCAATGAAGTCACAACTGAAGATCATCCCCAGCAAAGTTCTTCCTTTCACAAACAGAATTCAAATCCCCAGTAGGATTCAGTGTCACCAGCAACGGTAATTCATCCCCAGTGGAATTTATCGGTGGAATCCTCAGTAGATCATCTCTTCCCCACAGAGTAATTTCCTCATCAGTTTATTCCTCAATGGAGTTATCCTCTCCCGCAGGTTTATTCTCACAATCATCTTCGTTCACCATCCCCAGCAGAAACGAAGAATCCAACTCTATTCTCCAGCAGCTATTCGGGATTTATTTTCCCCAGGTAGAAACATTACATCTCCATACATCATGATACATGCATATACGCATCATACAACACAATCTCATTTATTTTGAGAACATCATTGCTTGATATATATCATGCATTGCATACGACTGACCTTTACCTTTCAGGAAGGATACAGTTAGGTTCTCAGCTATGTCGAAGAACTAACCGGTTCTTAAATCTCAACTGAATTATTCTCGGTTGAATTACAAATAAGGTTCTCAATATCGACAATTTTCCTCCGTAAAAGTGTGGACGAGTTCTAAAATCTCAACAGAATTATCCTCCATTGAAGACCAGACAGTCTTAGATCTTGATGAAGATATTTCCCTCAGTCGAAGAACTGACCGGTTCTTAAATCTCAACTGAATTATTCTTGGTTAAATTACAGATAAGGTTCTCAATCTCGACAATTTTCCTCCGTCGAAGTGTGGACGAGTTCTAAAATCTCAACAGAATTATCCTCCGTTAAAGACCAGACAGTCCTAGATCTTGATGAAGATGTTTCCCTCAGTCGAAGACCTGACCGGTTCTTAAATCTCAACTGAATTATTCTCGGTTGAATTATAGATAAGGTTCTCAATCTCGACAATTTTCCTCCGTCGAAGTGTGGACGAGTTCTAAAATCTCAACAGAATTATCCTCCGTTAAAGACCAGACAGTCCTAGATCTTGATGAAGATGTTTCACTCAGTCAAAGACCTGACCGGTTCTTAAATCTCAACTGAATTATTCTCGGTTGAATTACAGATAAGGTTCTCAATCTCAATAATTTTCCTCCGTCGAAGTGTGGACGAGTTCTAAAATCTCAACAGAATTATCCTCCATTGAAGACCAGACAGTCCTAGATCTTGATGAAGAGGTTTCCCTCAGTCGAAGAACTGACCGGTTCTTAAATCTCAACTGAATTATTCTCGGTTGAATTACAGATAAGGTTCTCAATCTCGATAATTTTCCTTCGTCGAAGTGTGGACGAGTTCTAAAATCTCAACAGAATTATCCTCCGTTGAAGACCAGACAGTCCTAGATCTTGATGAAGATGTTTCCCTTAGTCGAAGACCTGACCGGTTCTTAAATCTCAACTGAATTATTCTCGGTTGAATTACAGATAAGGTTCTCAATCTCGACAATTCTCCTCCGTCGAGGTACAAACAGTTCTTAAATCTCAACAGAATTATCCTCCGTTGAATTACAGACAAGTCCTAAATCTCGATGAAGATGTTTCCCCCAGTTGAATTACTGACAAGTTCTTAAAACTCAGCAGAGATGTTCTCTCAGCTAAGGTACAAGCAAGTTCCTAAATCTTAACAAAGATCAGGCTTCCCCAGCAGAATCTTCCACAACAACGGCATGCAAGTTCTCGCTAAGGAATCTTTTATGCGATCGACACTCCTTCAGATGGCATCTTTAAGCCCATCCTCCCGCCAGCAGTCTCCAAATGGCATCTGTAAGCCCATTCCCTACATCATAACGCTGATACCATTTCATGCGAGTGCAAATTTCTGGGCACTCTAGTGTTTAATCATCTTCCACCTTCGGATCACGAAAGGCACGAAAGCCAATCTACATCCTCAGGTTTAAGAAGATTGAACAGGGGCAGCTGTTGTACCCCAAAATTTTCCCTCTCATATTTCTCAAAACATTGCAAGAAAAATCTCCAAGTGACTCAAGTTAGCTCAAGAGTTGGTCAGACAAGCTATCTCCTAAGGCAGTCTTCCCCAAATTAGGGTTTTGTGTTGCATCAAGATCTTTAAGTCCAAATGACCTCAAGTGCTCACCAATGTCCTAATATGTTCTCAAGATCATCCATGTCAAATTTCAAGCCTTGCAGAGGAAGTTTGCTCAATCAATTGCTCAAAGGGTCCAAAAATCGACTATGCTAGGGCAAAAGTCAACTGTGACCTATATACAGTCAAACTTCAATATTTTTTGTAAACATTCTCATTTTTAAGGATATTTCATCATTTGATCAAGGGTTGATCATGATTCATCAAGGATTGCTCAAAATTCATCAATACTCAAAAGTTGCTAAATTAGGGTTTTGTAGGAAACGTCAACTCAACTTTGACCAAGCATAACTTTCTCATACTCTATGAGAAATGACCCATCCAAAGCTCATTTTGAATAGGATGCAATTTAATACAATCCATATTCATACCCCAAGATCTAAAAATGCACTCACAAGAAGTTATAAATTTGGACATTATAGGTCCTTTTTGAAAGTCAACAAAAACACCTTTTTTTCCAAAGCTTATAACTTGAGGATGGAATATCAAAATGAGATGAGACCAAAAGGGTTGGTTACATAACATCTCAAGCTTTCTAAAAAGTCCAATAACACCTCCAAAAGCTCAAAATTGAAGAAGTTATGCATTGTTGAAGTTGGACATTTTTGTAAAATTGCCAAAAGTCAACTATCCCCAAAACTTCAAATTTTGTCAAATGGGCCCATTATTTTCAACGTGATTTGAGCTTGCATCATTTTCCTCGTGTCCTAGATTCAGCCATGAGCCCATATCTTATTTTTATTATTTTATTTTATTTTTTATTGAATTATTTCATTTTAAATCAAATTAAATCATATAAAATCCAAGTTTTGATTACCTAAGATCTTTTTGGTTATTTCAGGTTATAATTATCATCAATATCATCATCAAACTCGAATCTCACCACACCATGTGCAAAAAGATTGAAAATTGGCAAATTTGGCAAGTTGTAAAGAGTGAATCAAATCAAATATGCAAGCCATGATGGGAGAAGATTTGGACCATAATTGTTACCCTAGCACATTGTATCATACATAAGCAAGCCACAAGGAACGAAATAAGGGTTGGAGGCTGCAAGAAGAGGAAGAACAAAAGTTTGAAAAAGTGGTAAAAAGCTTGAATTCGAAATCATAACAAGAGACATTTTCAGGACTTGGCAAGCATCCCAAACGATTCCTGGACGTTCACTGAGGCAAAACCAATCCAAAGAAGGCTTCCATACACGCCCAAACGCGCTGTAAGCATCACATTACCTAGCTCTGTACTTGAAATCATAACTATCTATTCTTGCATCATTTGAACAAATCATTGACATATTTGTGATCCTCATAACATCTCCATGCTTTTGGCATTATTTAATTTTGTTTATCTGACCTATACTGCAAAATACCATAGCTAGGGTTTCGTGGATTTTTTTGGGCGTTTCTGTTTCAGGGATAATTGGTCATCAAGAAGGGTGTGGTTGTGACCAGGACGATGAGACGAGCACAACCATGCCCTTAGAATTCATTTCCATGGCTCACAGTAGATTTTGGAGTATGCATGACTTTTAGTGACGGTCTGTGTCCGTGGCTATAGGTTTTACAGGTTTTTAGCCACATATGATGGTTGAAGATGATGCGTGGCAAGGCCTGGTTGGCCCATTCAAACCACGCGTGCATTTTTTTGTTTTCTGACCAATTAATTTTAGTTTATCATATTATCATTATTGTGTATATTATTAACAAACAAAGAGAATTGGCCTAGTGGTAAGCGTGCACATCCAATGACCAGCAGGACCTGGGTTCGAATCCCAGGTCCCCCAATTTCCATTTGTTTTTTCTCTTCAGGTGATCATATACATATGCCTAGCTACAACCCATCATACATCCTCGTGCATCCAAGGGACAGATGGCCAATGGCTAGATCTGATGGATGGGAATGGAAGGCACATCATGGAGTCAAGTCAACATGCGCACATCAGATCCACAAAGTCAACAGGGCCAGCGCTTAATGGGCCACAGGATTGTTGTTCAAACACCCAAAACAGGCCCAAACCCCCTTTCTTTTCATCTTATTTATTTTATTTTAATTATTTGTTTTATTATTTCTATTTAAATTACTAACCAATTAAAAAATTCTTTTCTTCATAAAATAAAATCATCAAAAATATTTTTTATCAAATTAAACTTTAACTTTTATTTTTATTAATAAATACTATTAAATCAATTTAGGTTTTAATTCTAGAGTAATTTTAACATATTTTTGTAAATAATTAAAATTAACTAGACTTAATTAGGTTTTACTAATTCAATTAATTTTTATTTTCTTTCTTAAAATACCAAAAACCCAAAAATATTTTTATTTTATTTTATTATTAATTAATTAAATTATTAATTTAGTAATTAACTTAGGTAATTTTCTTTCTTAATTCAAAAACAACAAAAAAATCTTTTCTTTAACAAAAAGGGTCAAAACCCTAAAACTTTACGCTCGATTTAATTTCCTGCACGCGATTCATTTTCTTTTATCTTATTATGTATCTAATTCCGGTTTGTAATAGTAAATAGGACCTTTATTTATTTTTTATCGCTTTATTTATTTTTAAAGGGTTTGTCTTTGGCGATGTAAATACCCGACGCCTTGTAATTTAAATTCCGCATTTTATTTCCGCAAAATTATAACTGCTAGATGTTTGATAATAGGGATGCATGACAAGACTGAATGTTTTAACCTAAAATCAACTTAGATCACCATTAACACGTACAAAGATAAAATTAATTGAAAACGACACACTCGCACATGCACACTCTTAGGGTACACCCCACTTGGTTGCCTTCGTACATGGTTATTGAGTATAGGTCACTTTAGAGGTCGCCATCTTGTCTAAAAGATCATAGTCGCCTCGAAACAGTTGCCTTGGATATTGTTGCCTCAAAACAAATGATCTAAGACATTAGGGTTACCGCTAAGGCGTCCTAATATTGCTTTGGTGACCGTAAGTCCCTAAATTCAGATTGACCCTTAAACTCCAATGACGATGCTACCTACTCATCAATAGTAGGATAGTATTGTCTAAAGGAAGATACCATAGAATGATTCCTTTTTCGAGTAGGTAGATGTTTCTTAAATACTTGCTCTTTCAAAAAACAAAAACTTTTCACACTTACACTTTTCGAACAAAGTTTTCAAAAACACTTCATATGCTCTTGAGGACATAAGCAAGAGTTAAATCAAAGTTTCAAACAAAAACTTTTTCAAACCCACAAGCACAAAGAAAGCAATTTTTGAAAACAATATGAGCAAGTACCTAAGAGCCTGTGGATAACCACGGATAGAAAGGGTGCTAACACCTTCCCTTTCTAAAATCTACCCCCCGAACCCGAGAAATATCTCAAAAAAGGAATTTTTCTGTGCTTTTTTCCTTTCCTTGTTGGATAAAATAAAAGTCGGTGGCGACTCTTGCTTACCGCGACATTTTGCGAAAACAAACGCAAAACGCAAACCAGCATTCCCAAAAATAGTTAGTTCTTCCCACCGTATCACAGTTACTTACCAAATCAATGGTAAGATAACAATGTTAAAGGAAGGAGGAAATAAACATGAAAGACTTTTGAGTATGTAGATTGTTCTAAGTTGCTTGCTCATTTTCAAACCAAAACATCCTTGCTATTTTCAAAAACAAACACCAACACTTTCAAAACACCTTTCAAACTTGAAAACATTTTCAAAATATTGACACTTTGTATACATTCTTACGAATGAGAATCATTACTAAGTTTGCCTAAATGATGGCACTTTTTCAAAATACTTTCAAAAACCACACAAAGCACATTTTCAAACAAAAGCAAGTGATCTAGCAAACAACTAAGAGCCCATAGATAACTATGGATGAAAAGCGTGCTAATACCTTCCCTTTTCATAGTCTACCCCCAAACTCAAGAAATAATCTCAAAGGTCTTTCCTGTTCTTTTTAGTCTTTCCTTTTAGATAAAAGAAAAGTCGGTGGCGACTCTTGCTAACCACAACATTTGCGATCAAACACAAAACAACCAACTCAGTTCTCCCACCGCGTTACAGTCACTATAGGCTATAGTGACAGTTTTTGATTGTAGCTATAAACCTACAAAACTCCAAAATTCAATTCAAGCAGAATAAATCCCAACCAAGGGCATGAATCGATTGGAAATAATCCCCTGAGCACGAATGGAACCTTAATTTGGCCCAATTTTGCATGTGTATAGAGTTCCCAATTTGAGACCTCAAAACCCTAGCAATGGCGCATCACACATCCTGCATCTAAACACGAATTCAACTATACAAAAATCTTGCACACATTCATATGAACAATAATATACGATCAAAACAAGTTTATGGTACATGAATCAATGAATTCGAGTTTGAGAAAAAGAAAGCAAATTGTGGGTGTGGATGGTATGATTCTGAGCACTTTGGTACTGGGAAACGATTGGAAGAGCCTCTGGGAGTACCAAGGAATGTATTGCAATCTCCAAATCCTCTTGAGGAGGGCTACAATAGGGAATCCGAGTTGAGTTTTTTCTTGAATTTTTGGAAGCTTGATATGAGTTCTCTTGAGGCAGGTTGCACATAAAACTTGTGTTTTAGGGTTGTAATGCATTGTTATATGTAGTAGAATAAGATTAGGGCAACATAATTGGAAAGAATCAAAAGATTAATGGCGTGGTTTTAAGAAGAAATCAAATCTTGAAAAGTTGCCATGTATGAAGATTTTGTGTCCATTTGACCTTGCACGATTTCCTTGGCTTTTTGACAGCATATAAGATCTTCATTCAATTCAAAAATCAATTCTAAAACAAATTATATGATTTATTTGGATTTATTTGATTTTATTTGATTTTTAAATGAATAAAAATCAAAATAAATTAAATAAATAAGTGAATAATGCATGGAGGGTCCCATAGGTCGTGGAACATGCGAAGACTAAGATTCAATCTTGAAAAGATGGGCCCATGTGGAAAAAATGCAATTTTGGGCATTGTTGACTTTGTGCAAATTTCCAAAAATGGCCAACTTTGACAATGCATATCTCTCTCCATTTTGACCCTAAGAGGGTGTTCTTAGACTTTTTAGAAATCTTAGGATGCCCTCTAAGCAACCTCTTTGGTTTCATCTTAATTGGATCTTCCATGTTTATGTAAGAAGCTTTGACCTAAAAGGTGTTTTTGTTGACTTTTGAAAAGGACCTATAATGTCCGAATTTATATCTTTTCATGAGTGCATTTCTTGAACTTGAGGGATGAAGGTTAGTTTTAGGGAATTTGGTTCTATTCAAAATGAGCTTTGGATGAGAAATTTCTTATAAAGTATGAGAAAGTTATGCCTGGTCAAAGTTTGGTTGACTTTTCCTATAGGAACCCTAATTTAGCAACTTTTGAGTTTTGATAAGTTAGGAGCATCCCTTGAGGACTCATGATCAACCCTTGATCAAATGATGGATATCACTTCAAAATATTGATGTTGACCAAAAATCTTGAAGTTTGACTGTATGTGGGTCATAGTTGACTTTTGACCTAGTACAGTTGATTTTCAGGCATTTGAGCAGTTGATTGAGCAAACTTCTTGTGCAACGCATGAAACTTGGCATGGGTGATCTTGAGGACATATTAGGGCAATGGAAACCATTTAGGTCCCTTGTAACTCAAACATCTTGATGAGGAGTGAAACCCTTGTTTGAGGCTCATTGTCTTAGGAGGAGGATTTGTCTGGTCAATCCTTAGTCAACTTGAGCAATTGAGGACCTCTAGGAGTATGTTTTGTGTGAAAATGGGAGGGAAAATTTTGGGGTACAACAGTAAGCACATCGTGCATTTTTATTGTAGCGGTGAGAGGAAGTGTTTGGGTTTTGGGGAGGATCCTTCAGAGTGACCAAGTCAACCTTCACCAAATGCTGCAATGCACGAGACAAAGGCATATTGATTCTTGTGAATTGTCTTTTAGGAGCATCCTACCTGCACTGATTATTTTGTCACTGGCTGGAGTAGGGTTGGAGATCATTACAGCCCCTATCATTAGACGACGTTCAACTTTTCCCTGATTTCTTTGCCAATAGGCAACACTAACCTCCTTCTTTCCACTGAACGACTTCTTCATAATACTTGAAGGTGTGGCCCCTTGGGTTTTACCAATCTTGATACCATCTTCCACTCATTCTCCTGTCAATATGAGCTCGATGAATCCGGATGAAAAGTGTAACACCCCAAATCTACCCCACAGTTATATTAAAATCAGAGTGCCAAAATTTCCGCAAACATGGGCCATTACATTCTCATTCCAAAAACCAACAACATAAAAACCTATCATAATAGATACATAGCACATATTGATCCAAAGAACTTATAACAATTTATTAGTCTTCAAAAGTATTTCAACTTGATTCCATAAATATGCAGCGGATTCATAACTTTAAAACTTCAAAGGAAACATAGCATCTTTTAAACAACTTAATTCAAAGAAAACAACTTCTTAAAACAACAACTTGAATCAAACTTAAAACATCATTAAATCAAATAAGCTTCCATCCCCCCCGAGTGCTACGTATCAGAACGACAACACCAACAAGCTACTAAGTCTCTACTCCTCGTTACCTGCAAGTTACCAGTATAAAGGCAACGGCGAAACAAATAAAGAGGTGAGACATCGAATAATATAAATAAGATTGTGATCATTAATATATTAGACAAGAGCATTATAAACTTCACTGCTTCTCAACAACACACAACAATCAATAAACATTCACAATTATCATTAGCGATTCAAAATGCAATTCGAATGCGACACAACTGTGCATATGCATGTGGTACCAACAGGGCTTCAGCCCTCTTCACTAATTGCCAATTAATAGAGGCACAAGGCATAAGCCTACTTCACAAATCTGCCAATACAGGCCTTCACAAAATGCAAATGTATGAGACTCATGTAACATACAACATCACATATATATCATTCACCACAAACTTCATTACGAGGCATTCGCCTGCATCCCTGCATCACTGGCAATAAGCCTAACACTTCACATATTCAATCACATCTCAATTATCTCAAACATCTCAATTATCATCATCTCATAACATCAAAATAATTTATTAAACATCATTTATTATCACACAAATCATCGAACACAACTTCATCAATAAAATCTCACTAATACTCAACTGTATAATAATAGTACAGTAACCCATCCTGTTATTCTACTAATTTATATCGTTATTGTCACTAATCCTACTGTTATAATTCTAATAGCAGCCTCTAAACATCTATTATTCATCATTCTGTCCAAAAATCAGCACAACGACCAACAACAAAATTAATTTCTAAATCCTAAATTGGTTACTAGGATTACACCTCTTAATCATCATCTAAATCATCTAGAATAAATTTCATCGCGTTAGCTAATCAACGCTTTGAACGGCATCTCAAACAGCATCCTAAAACACAAGTTACAGCAATTTAAAACTGATTCCGTCAAAAACCAGACATTATGTATCGACACAAAACCTTATGGGTCGACTCATTCTGCTTCTCCTTTACAACATGGGTCGATGCAAAACCCTATGGATCGACTCATCCTGACTTCAAAATGCAACATGTATTGACACATGCATCGCACTGGTCGACTCATCCTGAGTCTCACACACTCATGTATCGACACATCCTCTCTTCGTGTCAACTCATCCTGATTCTTGTACTTATCATGCATCGACGCAAGCCCTCCATGCATCGACTCATCCCGAGTCTAACCTTGCCCATGTATCGACTCATCCAGCTTAAGGTCGACACATATTGATACCTCCTGCATAAATTCTGCGAGTTTTCTCTATATTTTACTACGGGAATCTAATTACAGTCCTACAAACCTCATTATAAACATAATAAATCATCACCTAACATTAACCTATAATACTACATCGATCAAACGATATCATAACGTCATTATTCATTCAAATGCATCAAATCTTCATCATACATCATCCAATTCAAGAACAAAAACAACAATCCTCTAACCCACATATCAAACATCATGAACCCAATTATAAGGTCAGAACCCCACCCTTACATACTAACCATCATATTCCCGATTATAAAATCCGAACCCTTCCCTTACCTTTTGGTTTTTCGGTCAGTCGAATTCTCCGGTTGAAACTGCAACTGGTTTGACGGTGAGTTCTCTAAATTTGCTTGCCTCCCACTTGGTGCCTCCAAACCCTTGCTTCTTCTACTGCTACGTGATAATTGTTTTGCTTTTGGTTGCTAACCTCTATATATTATAACCTAATATAATAATAGGTCTACTAGTAACTTTAATGGGCCTATTAATTCTATTCCTAATCTTGCTATTTCACACACCCCACTTGACCCAACTAATTAAATAAAATTCTACTAAAATCAACATTAAATCCAATATTAATTTCTCTTGACTAAATTGACTAATTATTCGATTATCAATTCTAGCAATCCAATAATGCTTCTAATAATTATTCCGATAATTCCTTCTTCGACTAAATTCCAACAATTTAAATCCTCAATAATTCATTTAAATAATTAATGAATTTCCGGGCGTTACAACTCTCCCCCACTTAGAATATTTTTGTCCTCAAAAATTCATCTGACACCACTTCCATTAACTTCGCCTCCACCTCTAGCCTTTCGATATAATCACAACTTACTAAAATTAAAATCTAACGCACACGTGAAATTCTATTTCAACTCATCCAACAATAATAATAACAACTAACGAAGTTCTATCGACGAAACACATACCTCTGGTACCTATGTCCTCGTTTCCCATCGGAGTTTCCACCAACGCCAACACAAACAATGGTAAAAAATAATTAACAATACTCGATTGTTAAAGACTCAACAACTTTGGCCGGACGGACCGACCTGCTCTGATACCACAAATGTAACACCCCAAATCTACCCCACAGTTATATTAAAATCAGAGTGCCAAAATTTCCGCAAACATGGGGCATTACATTCTCATTCCAAAAACCAACAACATAAAAATCTATCATAATATATACATAGCACATATTGATCCAAAGAACTTATAACAATTTATTAGTCTTCAAAAGTATTTCAACTTGATTCCATAAATATGCAGCGGATTCATAACTTTAAAACTTCAAAGGAAACATAGCATCTTTTAAACAACTTAATTCAAAGAAAACAACTTCTTAAAACAACAACTTGAATTAAACTTAAAACATCATAAAATCAAATAAGCGTTCATCCCCCCCGAGTGCTACGTATCAGAGCAACGACACCAACAAGCTACTAAGTCTCTACTCCTTGTTACCTGCACGTTACCAATATAAAGGCAACAGCGACACAAATAAAGGGGTGAGACATCGAATAATATAAATAAGATTATGATAATTAATATATTAGACAAGAGCATTATAAACTTCACCGCTTCTCAACAACACACAACAATCAATAAACATTCACAATTATCATTAGCGATTCAAAATGCAATTCGAATGCGACACAATTGTGCATATGCATGTGGTACCAACAGGGCTTCAACCCTCTTCACTAATTGCCAATTAATAGAGGCACAAGGCATAAGCCTACTTCACAAATCCGCCAATACAGGCCTTCACAAAATGCAAATGTATGAGACTCATGTAACATACAACATCACATATATATCATTCACCACAAACTTCATTATGAGGCATTCGCCTACATCCCTGCATCACTGGAAATAAGCCTAACACTTCACATATTCAATCATATCTCAAACATCTCAATTAACAACATCTCATAACATCAAAATAATTTATTAAACATCATTTATTATCACAAAAATCATCGAACACAACTTCATCAATAAAATCTCAATAATACTCAATTGTATAATTATAGTACAGTAACCCATCTTGTTATTCTACTAATTTATATCGTTAGTGTCACTAATCCTACTGTCATAATTCTAACAGCAGCCTCTAAACATATATTATTCATCATTTTGTCCAAAAATCAGCACAACGACCAACAACAGAATTAATTTCTAAATCCTAAATTGATTACTAGGATTACACCTCTTAATCATCATCTAAATCATCTAGAATAAAGTTCATCGCGTTAGCTAATCAATGCTTCGAACGACATCTCAAACAGCATCCTAAAACTCAAGTTACAACAATTTAAAATTGATTCCGTCAAAAACCAGACATTATGTATCGACACAATACCTTATGGGTCGACTCATCCTACTTATCCTTTACAACATGGGTCGACGCAAAACCTTATGGATCGACTCATCCTGACTTCAAAACGCAACATGTATTGACACATGCATTGCACCGGTCGACTCATCCTGAGTCTCACACACTCATGTATCGACACATCCTCTCTTCGTGTCGACTCATCCTGATTCTTGTACTTATCATGCATCGATGCAAGACCTCCATGCATCGAATCACCATGAGTCTAACCTCGCCCATGTATCGACTCATCCAGCTTGAGGTCGACACATATTGATACCTTCTGCATAAATTTTGCGAGTTTTCTCTATATTTTACTACGGGAATCTAATTACAGTCCTACAAACCTCATTATAAACATAATAAATCATCACCTAACATTAACCTATAATACTACATCGATCAAACGATATCATAACGTCATTATTCATTCAAATGGATCAAATCTTCATCATACATCATCCAATTCAAGAACAAAAACAGCAATCCTCTAACCCACATATCAAACATCATGAACCCAATTATAAGGTCAGAACCCCACTCTTACATACTAACCATCATATTCCCGGTTATAAAATCCGAACCCCACCCTTACCTTTTGGTTTTTCGGTCGATCGAATTCTCCGGTTGAAACTGCAACTGGTTTGACGGCGAGTTCTCTAAATTTTCTTGCCTCCCACTTTGTGCCTCCAAACCCTTGCTTCTTCTACTGCTACGTGATAATTGTTTTGCTTTTGGTTGCTAACCTCTATATATTATAACCTAATATAATAATAGGTCTACTAGTAACTTTAATGGGCCTATTAATTCTATTCCTAATCTTGCTATTTCACACACCCCACTTGACCAAACTAATAAAATAACATTCTACTAAAATCAACATTAAATCCAATATTAATTTCTCTTGACTAAATTGATTAATTATTCGATTATCAATTCTAGCAATCCAATAATGCTTCTAATAATTATTCCGATAATTCCTTTTTCGACTAAATTCCAACAATTTCAATCCTCAATAATTCATTTAAATAATTAATGAATTTTCAGGCGTTACAAAAAGCTTCCAATCAAATGGTTGAAAAATGGGCCTATTAGAGTACCCAAGAACATGTCCACCAACTCCCTATCAGACAGGGGAGGTTGGACTCTACCTGCAAGATCCCTCAACTTTTGGGCATAATCTTTGAAACCCTCACTGGAACCCATAAACAGGTTTTGAAGTTGCGTACGGGTTGGAGCGAGGTCACCATTGTATTGATACTTCTTGTAAAAAGCAACAGCCAAGTCATCCCAATTTCGGATATTGGTTCCTTCCAGTTGATAGAACCACTCTAATTGCATTCCTGACAAAATTTCCTGAAAGAAGTGAACCCATAATTTCCTATCAGCTGTATGGGGTTAGATTTTCCTGACATAAGACCTCAAATGTAGCTTGGGACATGGAACCCTGTCATACTTTGCAAAGGCGGCAAATTTGAACTTTTGCGGGATGACCACTCCTGTGACGAACCCTAGCTCTTCAAAGTCCAAGCCAGGTACCCTCTGAATCTCCATAGCATTGAGACGATCCTCCATCTATTTATACCTGTCATCAGCAGGAGGATATTGTTCTTTAGAATAGTCTGCTTCCTATTCATTAGACCCTGGGTTGTTATCTTCTTCTTTCATTTTCTTGTTGTCCTCTTCCTGATTATCACCTTCATTTGATGGGGTTACAAATTCAAGAGCTCGCTTGGCTGGTACTCTAAACCTTCTCCCCATGTTCAGGATGCCAACTGGTTTCTTTGCCTTCTTTGTCTTCTCTTTAACAATGAGAGCTTTTAGATCTTCTTGTCCTTTAGCCAGAGCCAGGAACATCTGCTGGAATTGAGAATTCTGTGCTTGAAGATCCTTAACAGTTTTTTCAAGAGCCATTTCTTTTTGCTGAAATAAACAACGAAAAGATAAGAAACATGTCTTGAAATACTTGATTATATAAAGATATGCATGACACGTTTATGTGATGTTTTCAAGGACCTCGTGGGATTTAAACTCTTTTAAACAAAACAGAAACAACGACTTTTTATTAGTAAGTTAAAATGAAACAAAAGTTTTACAAAGAAATAAAATTAAAAACTTCTAAAAATTCTAGGTTTCCCATGGACGCTTCCTTTTGGTGTTGATATAGGCATTAAGGTTCTGTTCCTCGTGAAGCTGCTTTGTCAATTCCAACACTTTCTTCTCACTGGCATGTAATTGAGCCTTAAAGTTATCTCGTTCTTCTTTGAGTTAGACCCAAGACCTTTGCAATTCTTCAAAGTTTGTTGGCATGTCAGGATGAAGAATAATGTGAGCCTCGTCCCCTTGAGCAATAGGCTCTAAGATCACTGGTAAGATGGTAGGATATGACATCACAAGACTTTGAGCATGAGCTCGCACCCACTTAAGGTAAGGTTCCAAAGGGATGGAATTCGTGTTCCCTAAAGTCCTACCATCAGTCCTCTTAACCATGCCCCGAGCACGTATGGACCTATGACGATAACCTTGCAGATCCTTGTCGTAGTCGAACACAATACCCTGGATGAGAATATCATGAGGACCATCTCTTCATACGTAACCAAACTGACGCAAGGCTAAATAATGGTTGTAAGATATGCCTCCTCTAATGCCAAGGAGTGGAACATTAGGAAACTCTCCGCAAAGATCAATAACAGAAACATCTTCTTGAGAGCGGGAACACCAATAGATATCAGAGTGAGAGAGAGAGAGACATTAACCTTTGAGACCATCTTAAGCCTAGCTCATTCTTCAGTACCGACCGAGGAAGGTGTGAAATAAACCACCTATGCAACAAAGGTATACAACACAAAAGAGGCTTGCGTTGAAACAATTCCCGAGAAAACAAACCAGTGATATTGAGCTCCCTTAGAACCCGATTACTATTGCTAGGACAGGTTTGAGCCAACTAAACTTCAAGAGGGTACTTACCTATGAGACTCCATGTAAGCCTAAACCTAAGGATTTTTTTATTATTTTATATATCTACTTGTAAATAACATCATAAACATCATACTCATACTCACTAACCATTTCAAGGATTTTTAGGATTTATCTTTGTTCGGTTTTGTAGGACATGGATTCTATTCGCAGGAAAACCATTCAAGTCAATCTTGTAAGGATCCCTCCTCAACTTAAAAAGTTAGCATCAAGGGTTCCCGAAAATTCTCCATTTACCGAAATACATGGTCGCCTCCTAAACATGGTTACCTCCAACACTGATGAGGACATGATAAAGGTGCTATTCCAGTTCTTTGATCCTCTACACCATTGCTTCACATTTCATGATTATCAATTTGTGCCAACTTTGGAAGAATTCTCCCAACTCTTGAGGATTCCCATTCTCAATCAACTACCCTTTAACCGTACGGAAAGAGATCCAAAACCAGAAGAGATTTCTCAAGCCCTACACTTGCAACCATATGATGTCATAACTAATTGGGAAACAAGGAGTGGTGTCAAAGGTTTCTTATCCAAGTTCTTGTTTAAGAAAGCTCAAGACTGTTGGAACTCTTTGGATTTGCAAGCTTTTGAGGAAATTGTGGCTCTCCTCATCTATGGGATGGTTTTATTTCCAAATCCTGACCAACTCATAGATGTAAACACCGTCAAAATATTCATGTCTCATAACCCGGTGCCTACTTTGTTGGGAGTTATCCTACATTCTTTTCACACTCACACTATGAGGAAAAAGGGTATTCTCATGTGTTGTACTCCTCTCTTGGCAAGATGGTTTATTTCGCATCTTCCCCAATCTGTATTGAAGAACGAGCAAGGTTCAAGGTGGTCACATAGGTTGATGACGCTCAAACATTCAGACATTCATTGGTGTTCCTGATCTGTAGAGAATGTTACTACCATCGACCGTTATGGAGAATTCCCTAATGTTCCCTTACTTGGTATTAGAGGAGGTATCACCTACAACCCCTTCTTAGCCTTAAGACAATTTGGTTACGCCTGAAGGGATGGTCCACATGATATGCTTATTCAAGCGTTGGTATTTGACTACGAGAATGACGATCAAGGTCACCGCCAGAGGTTTATCCGAGCTTGGAGGATGTTGAACAAGGTAGATAGCAAGACATTGGGGCATAAGAATTCCATCCCTCTTGAGCCTTATCTCAAATGGATACGAGCTCGTGCTCAAATTCTTGTGATGCCTTACCCCTATATTCTCCCGGTCATCAAAGAGCCTATTGTGGAAGGAGATTTCCCATACACTATCTTGCATCCTGACATGCTCAGCTCTCTCGAAGACTTGCAAAGGGATTGGATACAGATTAAGGGGGAGCAAGACACTTTCGAGGCCTAATTCTACGCCAGCGAGAAGAAAGTTCTGGAACTCACCAAACAGCTTCATGAGGAGCAGAGTCTGAACGCCTACATTGCACCAAAGAGGATGCGTTCAACTTTTTTGCCTTAAAGTTTTGTATTTTTATTTCTTTGTAAGCCCAAAGAGGCATGATGTACTCAAACTTTGATTTATTAATATAACGTGTGTCCCTTTTTGTCTAAAGCAAATTTAAATCTCTAATTTCCTTGAAATCATTGCATATGCATCTTCATTCATCATAACAGAAACAAGTTTCTTACAACAGGCATCCTTATCTTTCTACTGTTTATTTCAGTGAGATGGATCTTGAACATACAGTAAAAGATCTCCAAGTGCGGAATGCTAAGTTTCAACAAATGTTCTTGACTTTGGCAAAAGGACAAGATGATTTGAAAACTTTGTTGATCAAAGAAAAGAAGAAGAAAGCAAAGAAATCAACCAGTGTTTTGAATCTGGGAAGAAGGTTCCCAGGGCCAGCCAGACCCTAGACTTCGCAAAATCATCAGGTGAAAAGGATAACCAAGAAGGGAAAAACAAGGAAATGACTGACCATCCAGAATCTGAAGAGGAAGAAGAGGATGTTTACTCTGAAGAGCAATATCCTCCAGCTGATGAGAAGTACAAACATTTGGAAGAGCGTCTAAGTGCAATGGAGATTCAGAAAGTGCCCGGGCTGGACTTTGAAGAGCTGGGTTTGGTGTCTGGGATTGTTATTCCACCAAAGTTCAAGGCGTAGTGTTTGCTAAGTACGACGGGGTTTCGTGTCCCAAGATGCACCTCCGATCTTATGTGAGGAAGAAACAACCTCACACCACTGACAGAGATTTGTGGGTCCACTTCTTTCAGGATAGTCTATCAGAAGTCTGCTAGATTGGTTCTATCAACTGGAGAGGGCCAATATCCATAATTGGGAAGACATGTTCGCTGCTTTTTATAAACAGTATCAGTATATTGCAGACCTTGCTCCCACCTGTACTCAACTCCAGAGTCTGGCTATGGGTTCGAGCGAGGGTTTTAAAGACTACGGTTAGAAGTGGAGGGATTTAGCAGGAAGAGTCTAACTTCCCCTGTCTGACAGGGAGCTAGTAGACATGTTTCTGGGTACCCTGTCCGATCCTTTCTTCAATCATCTAATTGGAAGCTCCTCAGCCGGCTTCACTGACTTGATATTGACCAGGGAGAGAGTGGAAGTTGGGATTAAGAGTGGGAAGATCCAAAAGGACGCATCCTCCAGTGCCGTGAGAAAACCATTCATTGGGAAGAAAGAGGTTGGTTCTACATACCATCAAAGGAATCAGAATAGAACTGAGCGCCGTCCAATGGTAGGGGCCGTCATGATCCCTAAGCCTGCACCTACCCAACAAAGGAACAACCATCCTAGAGTGGAAAGACCAGGAAGATAATTTACCCAGATAAATATGACGCTGTCTCAAGTCCTACCACATTTGTTGAGATCTAATCTGGTAACTTTGAAAGAAGCCCCGAAGAATCCCAACACCGTCTCTCCTCATTACAACACATGCTCGTTGTGCTTACCATTCAGAAAGTCCAGGCCATGATACCAACAACTGCTGGGCTTTGAAAAATAAGGTGCAAGACCTTCTCGAGGCAAAATAAATTGAATTTAATAATCCTGAGATCCCAAATGTTATCACCGCTCGTATGCCCAAGCATGGTCGTGATGTTAACACTGCTGAAAATGATGTGTTTGTTACTGTTGTTGATGAACTTGTTACTCCTGTCCTGACTGTCAAGAGGAACCTGTTGAAGGCCGGTTTATTTCCGGGCTGTGGTGAAGGCTTCCACCTATATTTATCCCTACCAACTGGTTGTCATTTATTGAAAGCAGGTGTCTAACGCCTGATGGATGCCAAAGAGATTTTGTTTGAAAAGACTCCCGTTCCAACCATTTCTTACAAGGATGTTTCAATAGTAACCATTTCCGCCAATCCTTCTAGGGTCTCCACCAAAAGACCCATTAGGATTACATCTGTTCCTAAGGTGACTCCACTGATAATTACTATGCCAGGGCCGATCCCGTACTCCTCAGAAAAAATTGTCCCCTGGAACTATGGGGGTGACGTCTACTATCACGACGTCAAACGGGATTGGTTGGCTGATGAAGACTCGATTTTTAAGAAGGCTGACCCCGACATCGGCAACATTGTGGGAACCAGCAAAATAAACCGAAGTGGAAGAGTATTCTACCCAGAGATTGCTCCTCCGAAAAATGTTACCGGTCCTGTGATTATCCTTGATTTTTTCCTGTTGACACTACTACAACAGTCCCTATGGTCACCCCTACTGACACCCCTACCGCCGAGTCGACCGAGACTCGGGGAAAAGGCATTTTGGTTGAGCCTGTCCGGAGGAAGGTGCGATCAGTATCTATCCCAGAGGCCTCCAAAAATGAGATGGAAGAAATTCTAAAAATTATAAAGAGAAGTGACTATAACGTAGTCGAACATCTATGGCAGACTCCGTCAAATATTTCTATGCTAGCTTTACTGTTGTGCTCTGAGGCTCATGCGAAGGCCTTGGTGAAATATCTTAAAACTTCCCATGTGCCACATGAAACCTCTGCTGACCAATTCCAAGACTGTGTGGCCAGTTTGACCATTGATAATGGTTTAGGCTTTTCCGATGTTGACCTGACACCTAGAGGGAGGAAACACAACGAGGCATTGCATGTCTCTGTTGAATGCAGGGGCATAACTTTGGCCCATGTCCTGGTTGATACTGGTTCATCTTTGAATGTGCTGCCTAAGAAGGCTTTGGATAGACTAGACTATGAAGGTACGACCTTAAAACCCACCAACATAGTGGTAAGGGCCTTCGACGGTTCAAAGAGAATGGTGCATGGGGAGGTGAAAATCCCCATTAAAGTTGAAACTCAAACCTTTGATTCCACTTTCTATGTAATGGACATTCACCCTTCCTATTCCTGTTTATTAGGCCTACCTTCGATTCACGACGCTGGTGTCGTCACCTCTACATTACATCAGATGTTGAAATACCCAACCAGGGGAAAATCATTACTATCCATGGAGAAGAGGAATATATGGTCAGTCACTTGAACTCCTTCAGATACGTAGAAATGGATGGTGAATTCATCGGAACTCCATGTCATCATTTTGAAGAAGTCCCACAAACAGTTGCAACAACCAAGACTATTTCCCAAATCCCGAAGATTACCAGACCTCCGCTAAAGATGTCTTCTCTAAAAGATACCAAGGTAGTAGTCAAAGAAGGTGGGTGTACTATTTGGGGCCAACTCCCGGATATCCCTTACAAATCTGAAAAATTTGGTTTAGGTTTCACTTCAGGAGCCTTGAAAGCTCTTCGTCGTGCTCGTGCCAGGGGACCACCTTTGAAGATCAGCAACCATGGAGTCAACGTAGTGGAGGATAGTGATGAGAGTTGCGACCTGGAGGAATGGATTTTCCCAACTATCAACGGAGGACTCACTAACTGGGAACCCAAAGATTTTGTCCCAATTACTTTTATCCAATAGTAATTGTCTTTAAATTTTTGTCGAACTTGTAATAATTAAACATTTGAGACTTTTAAAACCTCGTGTCTTACCCGAGGCACAACGGTCCATTTGTAAGGGTTGTTACTTCATTTTCATATGTCATCAATGAATCATGGACGTTTTTGCATGCAAACTTTACGCTCTTTGTTTTTCTTTTTCTACATGTTTATTTTTTTCAATAATAGCTATGCTCTTACACACACTCACATATCAAAATGCAGATCAACATCCACTCAGGATCCCATGGGTAACGATTCTGCTATGGCCTATTGTGACTTTGAAAATCTAATCTACCAAGCCAAAGACGAATGTGAGGAAGATTGTGAAGTTCCAGGGGAACTAGCCAGGTTACTACAACAAGAAGAAAGGACCATACAACCCCACAAAGAACCAGTGGACACAATTAACTTAGGTACCGAAGTGGACAAGAAAGAAGTCAAGGTAGGAGCCAATCTGGAACCCAATATCAAGAAGCGTTTAACTCAATTACTACATGACTATGTTGAGGTTTTTGCCTGGTCGTACGAAGACATGCCAGGACTTGATGCTGATATCGAGGTCCATCGTTTACCGACAAAAGATGACTGCCCTCCGGTAAAATAGAAAGTCCATCGCATGCGGTCAGACATGTCAGAGAAGATCAAGACTGAAGTCATGAAACAATTCAACATCATATTCTTAGCCGTCACCTCCTATCCACAATGGGTCGCCAATGTTGTTCCAGTGCCTAAAAAGGACGGCAAAGTAGGCATCTTCAGCTTACTGTCACGTGATCGATACTGAAGAGATAGTGGACAAGCCTTGGTTCCATGAATTTTAGAGGTATCTCGAGGCTCAAGATTATCTAGAAGGAGCTTCAGTCAATGATAAGAAGTTCTTGAGAAGATTCTCTGCTAAGTTCTTCCTTAGTAATGGCATTCTCTACAAGCGCAACCACGACTCTGTTTTGCTTCGTTGCGTGGACAAGGTTAAGGCAGAAAAGATCATGTTTGATCTACATGAAGGCACTTTTGGCACCCATTCTAGTGGGCATACAATGGCTTAAAATATCCTACGGGCGGGGTACTACTGGTCTACCATGGAAGCAGATTGCCATCAGCATTCTCGAACCTGTCACAAGTGTCAGATCTATGTTGACAAAGTACATGTGCCTCCAGTTCCTCTAAACGTCCTGACTGCTCCCTGGCCATTCGCAATGTGGGGCATCGACATGATTGGAGAAGTCAAACCTACAAGTTCTAATGGACACCCCTTCATCTTAGTGGCCATTGACTATTTCACCAAGTGGGTTGAGGCAACTTCTTTCGCTTCTGTCACCAAGAATGTTGTGGCCCGATTCATCAAACATAATCTCATCTATCAGTACGGTATCCCAGAGAGAATCATCACAAACAATGGTACAAATCTTAACAATACTATGATCACCGCACTGTGTGCTCAATTCAAGATCCAACACCATAATTCTTCCCATTACCGGCCAAAGATGAATGGCGTTGTCGAAGCTGCAAATAAGAACATCAAAAAGATCATACAAAAAATGACAATAACCTACAAAGACTGGCATGAGATGCTACCATTCACTCTCCACGATTATCGTACCACGGCGCACACATCAAAAGGGGTAACTCCCTTCTCCTTGGTATACGTCATGGAAGTTGTTCTACCAATTGAAGTCCAAATACCTTCTTTGAGAATCATAAAGGATGCAAGGCTGAATGAAGATGAATGGATCCAAACTCAACTTGACCAGTTGAATTTAATTGATGAGAAGAGGCTTACGGTTGTCTGTCACAGTCAGATGTACCATGGAAGATGTTGCAGTCATGTGGGAGATGAATCTGGAAATATAATTCAGACGCCCAAGAAATCCTCTAACTTGCTTCTCAGTCCTTGGCGCAGGCATTTCTTGGATCACTTTGACCTTATCTGGGTCAACTTCAATCCCTTTCTAGTTGACAATGAAACCTAACAACTTCCCTGATCAGACACCGAAGGTGCATTTATTTGGATTCAAGCGGAGACAATACTTCCTCAAACGTTGGAATAACTTCAACAAATATTCCACATTCCCTTCTTCGGTCTGTGATTTGGCAATCATGTCATCAACATATACCTCAATTTCCTTGTGCATCAGATCATGGAATAGGGTAGTCATAGCCCTCTGGTACGTTGCACCAGCGTTCTTCAACCCGAAGGGCATCACTCTGTAACAGAATGTTCCCCAGGGTGTGATAAACATTGTTTTTTCCATGTACTCAAGAGCCATTCTTATTTGATTATATCCGGAAAATCCGTCCATGAACGAGAATACTTTGAACTTTGTTATGCTATCAACCAGCATATCAATATGCGGCAACGGGAAGTCATCTTTCAGACTAGCTTTATTTAGATCTCTGTAATCTACGCACACATGGACTTTTCCATCTTTCTTTGATACAAGCACAATGTGGCTATCCATTGAGGATACACTAATGTCACAAGAAAACCGAAACTTATCTGTTTTAAGACTTCTTCTTTGATTTTTACTGGCATATTAGGGTGAGTTCTTCTCAACTTCTGCTTGACAGGCGGGCACTCTGGCTTCAAAGGCAAATGATGCTCCATTATATCAGTATCTAGACCCGACATATCTTGGTAAGACCAAGCAAATATGTCCACATACTCTTTCAATAGCTCAATCAACCTGCTCTTCACATCAGGATGCAACGATGCTCCCATCTTGACTTCCTTTGGCTCTTCTTATGAACCCAAATTGATTGTTTACAATGACTCCTTATACGGCTGAATGGTATTTTCCTCGTGCTCGAGAAACCGTGAAACCTCTTCTGGAATCTCATCATATTCTTCTTCTTCCGTCCCAAACACAGGATATTCAAAGTTGGGAGAGGGTGCAAGGTCATTGTATTCAACAGGTTTATTAATTAATCTGCACATGTAATTTGTGATTTCTTTTAGAAACTGACACATATATCAAATGATTATGCAGATTTATTTTCAATTATTATTTTATTCAAAAGGGTTTTTTATTATTACCATTTTCCATGAAAAAACAGAAAAATAAAAGACATAATTTTGAGAATCAAAGACAACTTTTATTTATGATTTTAATGATCAAAGAAAACATAAAAGCCCATACAATATTAACTTTCATCTTGGGTAGAATGAAAGGTTTTTGCAAAGAAAAAACAAATTACTTTGAGACATGGATGCAAGAGGGAATATCATAAGTGACCCAGTTCTGGATTCTTACTACAGGCGTCACATAACTCGGCATTTCCTGATCTTCTTCATCATCCTCAATAGCATTAACTCCATAAACAATTGGATAGAGGTAGCCTCCACTGCGGAAAACATCATCATAGCTGCTCATAGTAGACTTTGGCTTAAAACTTTCGTCGTTGCCATTCTTAGTTGAGAACCCCAAACCAACCATGTTCTTGTTTACCGGAGGATCAATGACCTGTCCCCATACTTTACTTGGACCATTGCGCACAACCTGCTGAGCATCTTTGAATGAAGTCATAGAGTTATCATTCCCTCTCATATTATCAACAGATAGAGCCTGGAAATGCGTCCCCACAGCAGCTTCATCTGCCTCTACAACACTGAAAGAAGATAGATGAGATATCAACAATGCTTACTCTCCGTTTATAATAACCACTTTACCTTCACACACGAATTTCAGCTTTTGGTGCAGAGTGTGGGTAACAGCCCCTGCTTCATATATCCATGGTCTTCCGAGTAAACAACTATATGCGGGTATGATATCTATGACCTGGAAAGTGATCTAGAATTGATGTGGACCTATGTGAATAGGAAGATCGACCTCCCCAATAACCTACTTTCTTGACCCATCGAAAGCTTTAACAATAATACAACTAGGGAGAATAGGATCCCCTTGATATTTCAACTTCATCAGCGTGCTTCTTGGTATCACATTCAAAGCGAATCCACTATCAATCAGCACATTTGATAATGAATCGCTTTTACAGTTCATGGATATATGGAGAGCCAAATTGTGATTTCTCCCGTTGTCAGGCAGTTCATCATTGTAAAAGCTTAGGTTATTACATGATGTAATATTACCTACCACACTACTGAATTGATCTATTGGCATGTCATACTCCACGAAGACCTGGTCCAACACCCTCATTAAGGATTCTTTTTGGGCAGCATAATTCATCAACAATGCCAAGATAGATATTTTTGAAGGAGTCTACAATAACTGATCCACAATTCGGTAGTCGCTCATTTTGATTATATTCAAAATATCATCTATGTCCTTCTCCAGGGTAGCACCACTGGATTCCCCTGCATCCTTCTTACCTTCAGCACTTTCCATATCCTTCTTTCCAGCATTATCATTTCCCCAAATAACTGGTGCAAACACACAACTGCTACGGGTCACTCTACTAGTCTCAACAATATTTCCAACACTAGACAAAGGTTGGATAAGAAATTCCACACCATCCTATAAAATTGTAGCATTATACTTTTACGGTACATCCTTATCGAATTTGTAAGGAACAGGCCCTGGCAAGAAAATCACCACAGGGGCAAAAACTGGCTTGCTACAGTATTCAATTTCAACATGGGAAGAATCACTAAAACACGGCACAATCATGTTCACACCTTCTTCAGAAAATTCGGACATCAAAGAATCATCGCCAGAGAACATACTCTCATATGAGGAGAAGAATTCATCTACAAAAGCATACTCGTCATCTGACTCTTCCTCAGCCAAGCAAACCTCGATCTCATTAACCTCATGGTAATCATATCTTTGCTATGAAACTTTGATAGTTCCATTATCCAACAACAATTTAATACCTTTCCTTACAATCGAGCATCCTCGGGAATCCCTGCAATAAACCCGACAAGATCCATAGTGGTGCTCTACCTGACCAACCATGTGGCCGAAAGTAGCATGTAACTACACAAGATCATCGTTCATATATTCCACATCAAAGATTCTAAACTCTCCAGGAAATCCAGAAACCATGTTTACTTCTTCCTCATACTCTGCCATAGGCCTGATTATATGGATGAGGCCCTTATTCATCATCTCTTACAAATCAGCCTTTATCTTATCGCAACCATGTATATTAGTACTATAGATACCACAACCAGCATGGTCATGAGTATACTAACTAAACTCGCAAAGTTCTGCATGCATCTTTACCAAATCTCCTCTAACCAAGTTAATATCATAAATGTGGAAATCCCCTGGACAACCAGCAACCATGTTAACAGCATTCGTTCCTCCATGCTTTGTGAGAGGGTTATATTTTACATTAGGACTGACATCTTTGAAGGACAAAGGGCCAGATCTAACCATTTTATGTACCTCGGACTTTAGAGGATAATAATTTTCTACATTATACCCAAATGCACCCTGATGAAAAGCGCACGTCTAATCTGCCTTGTAGTACCAAGGTAAAGGGGATGGTATAGCATGAGGTGGCCTAGTCTGGACCAACTTCTTCTGGATCAATGCTGGGAGTAGCTCTGCATAACTCATATGGATAGAGTCAAAAGGTTCTCTCCTCTGATTCTGCCCTTGACTTCTCTGAGGGGCTGGTCTTTGATAAGCAATTGCAGTCGGGTCCGCATTTACAATTGGAGTTACCGAGGCAAACTGTTGATGGCGCTGATGATTTATTCTAGAGGTGTTAACCCTTCTCTCTTAAATAACAACATTTGTCTCTCCCTCTTCCTTCTTAACAAATCCATATGATGGCTTCTTCACATTTCTGGAACCTTCACTTTTTTGTGAGACGACCTTCTCTCACAGCCTCTTCCAAATGAATACCCATTCCCACCATTTCAGTAAAATCACTGGGTGCACTCGCCACCATTCTCTCATAATAGAATGCACCTAGTGTCTTCAGGAAAAAAATTTCATTTATTTTTCTTCCATTGGAGGAATCACTTGGGTGGCTGCCTCACGCCATCTCTATGCATATTCTTTAAATGATTCCTTGTCCTTTTGGACCATGGCCCTGAGTTGATCACGGTCAGGCACCATGTCCACATTGTATTGTACTTTCTGATAAATGCTTCACCTAAATCATTAAAAGAATGAATACTGGCACTATCCAGGCTCATGTACCATTTTAGCGCTGCCCTAGTTAAACTGTCTTGAAAGAAATGAATCAACAGGCGCTGGTCATCTGTGTGAGTAGACACTCTCCTTACATACATCACTAAGTGAGCACGAGGGAAAGTGTTGCCCTTGTACTTTTCGAACTACGGTACTTTAAACTTTACAGGTATTTTCACATTTTGAACCAAGCACATATCATTCACATTCTGCCCAAATAACTCTTTTCCTCTGAGGGCCTTCAACTCTTTCTGCATTTTGTCAAACTGGTCTTGAAAATCGTCCATTCTATCATAGAAACCCAAGCTTTCACTTGGTGGAGGAATAGGGCGATACACTTCATAATTATAAAATGGGACCAAATTCACCGAGGGAGGTGCATCATAGTGGACTTCGTTTCTAGCAGTAGGGGTAACATGCACCACAGGAGGTGCGGGAGTAGTAGGGATCTGAGTTAGAGAAGCAATCCGAGGATCCTGATTAAAACCCTCTGGCATGAATTTCTCTGCCATTCCCCAAGGATATCCCGGAGGCATACGATTTTGAATAACAACTAGAGTAGCAGAAACAAGAACAGTCGTAGCTTCAATAGTAACCATTGTCTGTTGAGGCTGAACAATCAGTGGCTTATCTGAGCAGCCACCAAAGATTCTAACAGAGCAGTGAGATTGGCCATACCGGCCTTCAGAGTAAAAACTTCCTCGCGCAGCTCGCGATTCTCTTGTTCTAGGTTATCCATCTTTTTTCTGAAATTAGCTCGGGTATTGTATTGGTGAGACAGCTTGTTGTTCAAAGTAAAGAAGCTCAGTAAGACACCTGGATATGCATAAAAAATGCAAGAATTATGTACAATATGATTCATGATGTGCAATGTACATGATTTATTTTATTATTGTTTCAAGGGACTTAAAGATTTATAAATAATTTGCAGATATCAAAGTAATAACACATTTGAAATACTGAAATTTTTTATTATAATAACTTCAAAATGGATTATAAGTTTCAATAACCCCAAGTACAAGATGAAAATAAAGTATAAAACCCTAAGAAGAAAAGCTGGTGAAGATCATTCTATACGCTGATGCTTCCCAATAAGTCTGGCAATCTGAGCCTTCAACCTCTGGTTTTCTTCTACTTAACTGATGGCGACCTCCTTCTAATCATCTGAATCAGGAAGTGAGTAACTAGGGCCTGATTGAGGATTAGGAGAAAATAAATCCCCTTGCCTCTCCATCATCTCAACAGCCCGACTCTCAAGAATCTCAATCAAGTCATCTTTCTCCTTCAGGTCTGCTCGGTAGGAAACCTCTAGAGTCTGGCACTTATTCTTCCAAGCTTCTTTTTCCTGCTGCATCCTACTAAAGCAAGTTGGATCTCTTCCACATCATCCAATAGGGGAGGGGTGTCTTCACAAACATATCAGACATATGTGCTTCTTGAGAATATGGCATCTTCAACCGAATAGCTCTTGCTTGTACCCACTGTAGATATGGCTCCAAAGAAACAGCCCCCCTAGGTCCCAAGTCCTTCCTACTCTTCATGTGAATGTGACGCCATACCTAAGTAATCAGCTCCCTAACTTCCTTATGGTCTTCTTCCTCTTTCAGGAAGAAACTACTCAAATGAATACTATTTGGCTTATCCCTCATTGGATATCCAAGTTGTCGTCGTGCAAGAACAAGGTTGTAGTTAATTCTTCCTTTTATACCAATAAGAGGTACATTGGGGAAACTACCACAATTATCGACAATCTCTACATCATGATAAGCCTGATGATACCAAACAATATCTGAATGAGTAAGTGCCATGACCTTAGGAGCCCAACGGGGTTACTTCCTGACATCCCAGAAAGTATCAGACCAAGGCATATGAGAAGTAAACCACTGATACAACAGAGGCGTGCAACAGATGATCATCCCTCCATGATAAGAATCCCTAAGATGAATAGAGTAATAAGAATCACCCAACAATGTAGGAACCGAGTTTCCAATCATAAATATCCTGATGGCATTGATATCAACAAATTTGTCTATATTAGGAAATAAGAACAACCCGTAAGCAATTAGAGAAAAGATGGCCTCAAAAGCAACCGTACTTTTCATCCTAGCAAAGTAGTGAGCTTTCTCAAATAAGAATTGGGTTGGTAATCCTATAATCCCTCCTTTAGTAGTCATGTGGGATTCAACCTCATACTTCCCCAGATGGATCAAAGCAGCAATCTCATATGGTTTTGGCTCCCCCTCCAAACCAGTAAAAGGAACATGAATGATAATAGGTAAACCCAGCAGATAAGAATACTCCTCTAGTGTAGGCATCAACTGATAGTCAGGGAAAGTAAAGCATTGATACATCAGATCATAGAACTGGACTAAATTCGAGAAAATACCCTCCTTAAAATCTACAGAACACTCAATCTCAGGAATCAGTCTTATCAACTCATCTATCTTGGGATCTTTGAAACTATACTTTCCGGTCTTTCTTTTTCTTGAATCCATAGTCAAAAAGTACCTGAGATATTCACAAATAGTCAACTTTTAAGTCCCTTGAAATAAAATTTACTTAAGAGATGTTCATGGGTACATGAATGCATGATGCAACAACCACACAAGATCACAAACATAGGGTTCATAGGTTCAACGTCTCGAGCATGAGATCGAAGGTACTACCCATATGGCATGGTCTAAAAGTTATCACCTGTCGAACAAGTTTCTAGAGGTTCCCAGAGTTTACATCCTTCCTTCTGATATTACCAACTTCTCGATTAACTCGGTAATTAGTAATATTCTCAAGAAAAACACGTCATAGCATAGTATCGCGTGACAACTACTTCCGGATTACTCCGTCATAGCTTCCACACTGCACCTAAAAGTCCAAGATGGTTTAGGTATTCTACGGTCCTCAGTTTCAGTAGGTTCCCAGGTCGAAAGCAGTACATCTTCCTGATTACTCGGTAAACGAAGCTACATTCAAAGGGGCCTCCACTGAGTGAGGGATCTCATGCCTCCTTTTTTGGGATTACTTCTTTAAAGTTAACATGACTATGCCTCCCGTCCTATCTTAAGTTTTCCCAAGTCCGGGTATAGGACTTATGAGAAATCACCAAGCACCCCAGGAAAATCCAGACAAATAGATATACAACATATAAGATATAACTCATAATAGTACATATACAGATATAAACAAAGATAGGCTCAACCCACTTAGGGATGGACCAGCAAGAGGTCAATCTTTCCCCAGTGAAGTCGTCATTTTTTCTGTGGCGGTAGAAATGTTAAGACTAAGCCATTAGATTGACTGGACTTATACAGATCAAAATAAAAATCGCCACCATGCTTTATTATTTATAAAGGAATGGGAAAAGAGCTAATAACCCAAAAGAGAAGGGAAATATTCTAGGTAAGGGGGTTGGTTATGCAAAGGAAAGGTATTAGAATCCTAAACATCTATGATACTCTGCAAGAACCTCTTTGAAAAATCTATATATTTTGGCTATAAAATGTTGTATAGAAATAGATGATGGAGATGAGAAATGAAGTATATTTTTTATAATTTTTTCACCTGTAGCGGTTGCAAACCTTTAGTGCCTACGTACCACCTTCTGTGCAATAGGGGATCAGGGTACACGTAGTTCCTCTTTTAACAATTTTAAAACACATGTGCGTTGGTTAATTTTAGGAGATAAGACATCATCGTCATTGTCCGTGTGGAAAACATACTTACTACCCACAACTATGAGAAATGAGAATTTGCATCATCTCAAAGTGGAGGATATGGTTTGGATTTTAAAATCAACAAAACCTCACTCAACATCCAAGTGGAAAATATCTCACTTCACTACATATTGTACAAGTATAGTTGTTTGCATCACTACAATGATTGACAAGAGTCTAATCTTTTGAGAAAAAGTTTTAAAGATAAAAAGCCAAAATGGCAAAATAGTTTGAATCAGATTGATTGACTTTTAGTCTTCTCACAAAAAATGTCAAGGTATTGTTAAGTTGATTGAAGTTTGATTAATAAATATCCTTTGAAAATACATGGCCATAATTCCAAGTTTATTATGAAAGTGGTTCAAGTTTTAAAACAAGAAGAGTTTTCAAAAAAAAGAGAGATAAGATTTTTGAAATTAAAGAAGATGGGAGGAGATGAAAGGGCTAAGGTAAAAGCTAGGGAAAAGGACCATCTAACCAACAAGAAGCTAACACTTGACATAATGAGTCAATGTAGAATTCCATCCTTTGGATTTGAAACCAAGAAAACCATTAATAAACCTCTTAAGAATACCAAGCTTTAATTTGCATTAAGTCTTCATAAAAAAATTGGGAAGAGTAACAGCTGTGCACATATGAATTCCAGATTACAGACAAAGCATGTAACCACAATAACCTGCACATAAAACAAACAAACAACCTAATGTCTTGGGGTAAACCCCAAGAACTCCAGACAAAATAACAATTAAGGTCACAAGGTCTCCAAAATAGGTCAAGGTTTCTACTCCTAAGTCCAAGAAGTCCATAACTCCAAAATGCCAAGGATAGTAACCAATTAAAGTTTTTAGGGTTCAAGTTGATTATTAGGTATCTTCAAAAAGAAATGAAAAGCTCGAGTGAGCAAAATAAAAATGACATAAAAGATAAAGGCTCAAGTGAGCAAAGATGAAAATGGCATGAATTGTAAATGCTAAAGTAAATGGTACATACAATAAAAGCATAAAATAAATTCAATTGTTAGACGTTAATGGTTAGTTGAATGACCATCTTGAAACTTGCATTTAGAACTCATTAGAGGACTGGTAGAACTAAAGCCTCTCAAAAACAAGTTGCATTTGCTTTTTGTTAAGTATATCATCCATTTAAGAATCTCAAAGTAACACTTAATGATCAATGATGTTTAAGTGATCCACTTTGACCAAAATTGATGAAGTTCCATTGGAGGATTGGTAGAACCAAAGCCTCCTAACAATGGATCTCAAGGTTATTGGATCATAGGGTTCAAATTAAGATACTTGGGCTTGCAAACATATGTTTGGGCCACAGATGATCATTATCTCAAATCGAGACAAAATTTAGCGCTATGTTAAGCAATCGTAAATGTACTTATATATAAGTCGCACCTATTTTGAGGCCGGTCAATAACAATCTATGTACTTCATGTTTGGATAAATGATATAGAGATCATCATCTCATAACATGTAATATAATAAGAAGGGGGTAAGATGAAGAGGGAAGGGGAAATGAATAAACCACATTTGAACCAAAAAATTTAATCAAACTATTATTGAAATCATTCATCTATTTTTATGGAGTTAGACTCAACACAGTGGATCCAATGATGTTAATAAAGTGCATGATCAAAATTTCAATCCAAGATCAGCCAAAATATATAAAAATAAAATTGTATTTAAAATAAAAATGAAAAAATGTTTTTTAAAAATGATTGGAAAAAAAGGAAATAAGAGAGAAAAATAGCAACTATATTCAAATTAATCAAGAAAACTTAAGTAAGGTCATAGAAAAATCATAAAGGAACTCAAATATTTTTATGAAAATTTTGATAATTTTTAAAAGTCAAACTATTTTTAAACGAAATAAAATTACTCAAATAAATGGAAAATAGATAAAAAATAGTAAACATCCAGATAAAATTCCATAAAATTTCCAGAAAGTCAGAAATAAGAAAAATGATATTTATGAATATTTTCAAAATTTAAAAATGTCAGAAAGTATTTTTAAAAAAAACTAAAATAAGGCAAATATGGTGAAAATTTTGAAAAATATTAAACATCAAAATAAAAATATGAAAAAATACTCATAAAGTCAGAAATAATTCAAAGTATTTTTGTATATTTTTTTCATAATTTTTGAATACAAATTAAAAGAGTTATGAATTTTTGAAATTTAAAACAATTAAAATATAAAATCAGAAAATAAAAATAAAACCAAAAAGATGTGGACCATCAGATCATAGTCAAAACACGTTAGTAAGCTGATCAAGTGGACCAGACGCGTTGTGCTTGAGATGGACCTTATTTGAAAATGCATTGGATCAGGAAAAAGGCAACCAATAAAAATAAAACATTAGCACGCTATCATTGGTTGAGAAGAGACATGTCATCGTCTTCAACCTCCAGACGCTCTGCAATGGAGATTTCACGAGTTTCTTCAAATGGAAAAAATTAGAATACCAGACTAGTATCATTGGATTCGTCTCTTCAAGACGATCCTAACACCACCATCGCGCCAAATTTATATAAAGTGCGCAAGGAGATATGGATCAAAAACTCAGAAAAATAGAGAGCACCTTTCAGTTGAGGTTTCTCTCTTAATTCTCAATGGATTTAAAAATTGTAAGAAGCACAAGAATCAGGAGAAGGAGTAGAGTAGGTTAGTGCTTTATTTAGATCCAAATGATGGAGAATTATACCCGTTCGAAGTTCAAGAAGAAAGCTCTGAAACTGGACTTGTGTAGCTTAGATTATGGCTCATTCTTCTTGGTTTAGGTGTTGGAGAGTTTGTATGATGCTGAAGGATGATGAATGTGCAAAGAATTTTGGAAGAAAAGGCTTAAATCTCAGAAACTGATATAAAAAATTTAAAGTTTGTGTGAGGTTTTGACAGGGTGTATTTGGCTCTAAAAGCTTGAAGAAATGAATGAGAGATGATCCTCTATTTATAGGGGAGTGAATGGGATCCTTAAGCGTGTGAGATGATGAAGTTGGGAGGGAAATCATGTGGGTCTGCAGCATGAAAAAAGTGTGTTTCATGATGCAAAACACCTTTGGAAATTTGCTAAACATGATTAGAAGAAAAAACGCGTGGAAAATTTGTGATTAGAAGCCAAAACAAAGATTTCAAAATCTGACTTGTGATGAAACTTCAGTTTCAAGTTACCAAATTGAAATTAATGGCATTCTCAACTCAAGGGGTCTTAGGGAATGATTCTTGAAGCTTTAGAAAGATACGGATGCAAGCTTTGCAATGGAAAAAGAATGGGATAAAATGGTTGCTTTAGCAGAAAGTTGCAATGAGTCAATGTTGGGAAAAAGAAGTTGACTTTCCATACTTAGAAAATTTCTATGTTTTTTCTTCAAAAATGACTTATAATGTCTTGCATCCAAACATGGCCTTCCACTTGGAATTTTATCTTGTCCAAAAAAGATGACATGAAATAGATCTCTTGAATGACATTTTGAAACTTGAACCATTCAAAATATCCAAAAATTGAGAGAGTTATGACTTGTTGAAGTTGGAAAAAATTCATAAAATAACCTATAATCTTTTACATCCTTAGGGCATCTTCCATCCATTTTCATATTTTGCACATAAAAGAAGGGTTGAATCTCACATCTTCAAGATCATTATGGAAAAAAGATGGGCTCAAGGTGATAAAAATTGATCAACTTATGATCATTTGAAGTCACACAAAGGAATTTGAGGGTTCATCTAGAGGACTTGTAATCTTTCTTCATCATCAAGTTTCTTACACAAAATATTTCCTTGGAACTTTTGAATTGATTTTTTAATAACCCTTTAAAGAGAAGGATGTATTTAGAATCACTCAAAAATACCAAAAGATGAGCAAGATATACCCCTCTGAAGTTCAAAACCCTAACTCCTCGAGCAAGAAAAATGCTTTGGGAAGTCTTTGCAATTTTGATCAACCTTCTTGCCCCAATACCTTTTTCATGTAAATAGAAGTTGTTGAGGATGATAATGAAAAGTCAAAGAAACCAACACCACTTATATATCTTGAGAATTGAAGGAGATATGCACTTTTGAACAATGGAAACAAAGACTTGTCCATTTGAGTCAAACTTCTTCAATCAACTCTTGTACTTTTGAACTAATTTTGACAATCTTGAGGCATGATAAATCATATAAGACTTTGTCATTATATTAATTCAAAACATATTTAATTATGAGGCTTGAATCTCAATGAAGCTTGGTTGAGGAAGGAACATAAATGAACTCATGAATCCCTAGATCAAACTTGATGGAATGTATTGTTCTTTCACCTACAACAACAACAATTGGGGAAAACACTCATTGTATTTATTAGTTAAAGGATAATCAATACAATACATAGATAATCATAAAATACAAGTCAAGGTGCTTGGTTACTCCTCCTAGAGAAAAAGTCAAAGATAGGGAGAAGAACCAAACCCTAATGTGATCTTGTTGTGATTGAATTGATATGATATGACGAAGGGGTCTTAGGGGAAAAAATTGGGGTACTACAAGAATATGTGGTGATTAACAATATGGCAACCTACCGTTATATGGAGGTGGAAGGTGAGGTGCATGAGTTTCCCTTTCAAGCTCTGGAGATTGTTTCTGTCGACAGGTTCCCCATCGTGGAAGGTAAGAAGTATGAAGCACCCATGGCCTCTTTGAATGATGCCAAAGCCTTCATGGAAGCTAGATCTCCCCATGATGGTTTGGGAAAATTTATTGAAGTACCTGAGAAGAAAGATTATTATGGTCTTGGGCATCAACCACCATCCTCCGTGCAAGCTAGTTTGGTTCCTCTCAAAGGAAAACATGTTCTCCCAATTTCTGAAGTGTTCATCAGTGCTGGTACAAGCAAAGAAGGACAAGTGCTCGTAATAGATGATGAAGGTGATGATGAAGATGTTTCCATATTTATCTATCAGGTTGCACCAGACCAGGAGCTCAGAAATTGGACTATCGTGGACATCCCTGAAGTTGTTTTCCTTGATGTGTAATTTCCTATTTCCATTAAGTCACATGTCTTGTCCAAGGCATAGAGACAGCTTGTAGAAGGGGCCACTTATGTTTCAAGCTCCGTTTAAAATTGAATGAAAATCTCACTTTCGTGTAAAATTTTGTTCCTTGTCTTTTCTTTTACTTTTACTTTCCAAAATAAAAATGGCAATGCTTTTCTTTTCATATTCTAAATATTTTTTACACTTTCTAAAATAAAACATAAAATCATCAATCATGCAGATCCGGCTCGAATTCCATCGAAAATGATAGTGCTATGGTTACTAATATCCTTGAGAATTTAGTTGACCATGCTAACGAGGATAGTGGGGAAGATTGTGAAGTCCCTGAAGAACTGGAAAGACTCTTGAGACAGGAAGATAAGGTTATCCAGCCATATCAGGATGAAACAAAAGTTATCAATCTCGATACTGAATAGGTAAAGAGAGAAATTAAGATAGGTGTTGCCTTGCAAAGTGAAGAAAATAAGGGGTTAATTGAGTTTCTTCGAGAGTATGCTGACATCTTCTCCTGGTTGTATGAAGACATGCCCGGTTTAGATACTGATATAGTGATGCACAGATTGCCACTCAAGCCAAAATGTCCTCCTGTAATGCAGAAGCCACAAAGGACCAGACCTAACATGGCTTTGAAGATCCAAGAAGAAGTTTAGAAATAGCTTGATACAAGTTTCCTATATGTGATAAATTATTCGCCGTGGATTTATAACATTGTGCCTATACCTAAAAAAGATGGTAAGGTACGTATGTGTGTTGACTACCGAGACTTGAATAGAACAAGCCCAAAGGATGATTTCTTGTTGCCTCATATTGATGTATTGGTTGATAATACTGCTTAGTCTTCAGTGTTCTCCTTTATGGGTGGATTCTTGGGTTACAATCAGATAAAGATGGCTCCTGAAGACATGGATAAAACAGCTTTCACAACTCCTTGGGGTACCTTTTTCTATAAGGTCATGCCTTTTGGTCTCAAAAATACCGGTGCAACATATCAACGTGCCATGGTGACTCTCTTTCACGACATGATTCATAAAGAGATCGAGGTGTATGTGGACGATGTGATTGCGAAATCACAAACTGAGGAAGAACATATTGTCCATTTGCATAATTTGTTTGATCATCTACAAAAGTTTAGGTTAAGGCTTAATCCCAACAAGTGCACCTTTGAGGTTCGATCGGGCAAGTTACTTGGTTTTATCGTAAGTCAGCGATGGATTGAAGTAGATCTAGACAAAGTAAGAGAAATACAGGATATGTCGGCACCAAAAAATGAAAATGAAGTACGTAGGTTCCTTCGAAGGTTGAATTACATACCCATGTTCATTTCTCATCTTACTGCTACCTGTGAACCCATCTTTAAATTGTTGCGCAAGAATCAAGATGCCCATTAGGATGAAAGTTGTCAAGAGGCCTTCGAAAAGATTAAGCAGTACCTTCAAGAACCACCAATACTCATACCTCCAGTTCCAGGGAGACCTCTCATTAAGTATTTGATTATGCTTGAAGGATCTATGGGTAGTGTGCTCGGACAACATGATGATACTGGACAAAAAGAACTTGCCATTTATTACATGAGCATGAAGTTTAACGATTGCGAATCAAGGTATTAATTACTTGAGAAGACTTATTGTTCTTGTTGTACCCCAAAATTTGCCCTCTCATTTCATCAACATTTTCTCACCACAAGACCCTTGGAGCTCAAGATCAAGTTAGGGTTTGCTCTGCTCAAGACCCCTCCTCGCACTGTTGACCCAAATTAGGGTTTGAGTTTGCACAAAGATGTTTTGACCCAAAATGCCAAAAGTGACTTTCATGCTTCATGTTGGACTCACAAGTTTATCCATACCAAGTTTCAAGCCTTGATTCCAATCTTTGCTCAGTCAATTGGACAATTGACCTAGAAATCAGCTATATTGGAGAAAAAGTCAACTGTGGCCAATTAACAGTCAAACCTCATGAAATTTGACCCACATCAACATAATGAACTCATATGAACCATTTGGTCAAGTTTGGATCACAATTCCACAAGAAATTTGATCAGATCACCAAAAGGGCAAAATGGTCATTTTTAGGGTTTTGACTGCACAAAGGCAATTTTTGACTGTTTGACTTAACCAATGGCAAACCAAGCTCACATATGGACTCAAGGACTCAATGGAATTGTCTTGACACATTCCACAAGTTCAAAAGATCCCAAATGCACAGGATTGACAGATGAATTTTCCAGTCAACTGATCAAAATTTGACTGTATACTGAAAAGTCAAACTTTGACTTTTTAGTCAAAATCAAGTGCCAAGATTCATTTTTCATCAAGACATGTCAAATTATGAAACTTGTTCATCAAGAAACCCAAAATTGCAAATTAGGGTTTAAAATGAGAAAATTTCATAACTTAGAATTTTTCTAAGTTATGAAAATTCCTTATTTTTTCCTAACTTTGTCCCATTTTTTAACCAAGATTCAAATGGATTCAAACAAAACTCAAAACATGAAAGTTGTATTCCATTACAAAATCTACAACTTTGATTCACAAAGTTCCCTCAAAAGAAGCTTGTAGCTTAGGTTATGATTTTTGGAACAAGGGTGCAAAATATTTCTAACTTAGAGAAAATTTGACCTATTCTAGGTAGGATTTTTGCCCAACTTCATGGCCATTTTTCACATGCTTCCACTTGGAGTTTCAATTTGCATTACAAAGATGGATTTTAGTACACATTCCAAGCTTTCCAAATTGTCCAAGAACTCATCAAACACCCTTTTGGTTAGGGAGAATCGAATTTGCAAAGTTGGGCAAAATTCATTTTTGTTCATGGCCAAAGCTTGTTCATACATTGGCATTTTCAGGTCAGCTTGTACAAGCTAGCTTGCAGGCCCCAAAACCAGTCTCACACACCATAATTAAATGCATATCCTTTGTGTTAGAGTGTTATCTTGTTCAGTTGGACAATACACACAAAATTAACCGTTAAATGGAAAAAGTTAGTTTGCCATTTTGAAAAAGCAATGCTTTATGTCAAATTCTGAATCTTTGTGGTACAAGCAAAATCTTGGAGGCACAAGTTTGTAGACAAATCCCACTGATCAAGAGAGAGGGATGCAGGATGCTTGAGGGACTTGTACTGGCCTATAACCCAAGTTGCATATCCTTGCTTACATTAGAAGAAAACTTGCATAACAACTCCCATCTCTCATTCCTGTAACAGCCGGCCAAAGCAAACTTTGCAAACATCTTTCACATACCCTAACTGACCTAAAGCACGACTGAACCACATCCCAAACCTCCTCATTCATCAAAACACCATTTTTCTGCAAGAAACAGGGCATTCCTGCAGTTTGACTTGGCCAGCATCATTCACTCGTGCGTTTTTGCCCAAACAAGTTCCAATACACTCCCTACCATCCATTGAAGCTATCCCAAGCCTTAGATACAAGCTGTAACATCCATAGCCAAGTTTGCCATTTTCACTTTTCAGTTTTGCAGGTTGACTTCCATAGCTTGATTCAGAGAGGTTCAAAGCAAGCTAAGCATAGGGGAAGCATCCTTGGACTTCAGGCAAGCTGTACCAAAGTTCAAACTCCATTGAAGATACCTCCATTGTTGTGCACGACTCAAGCTGAACAGGTAAAAATATGAACTTCTATCTCTCTATCCAGGCATAGTTAGGCTTAAGTTTGTGAAGAAAGCATGTTCTACTCATAGCCCTAAAGCCATCCATGTAGTTACTTTTCATTTATATTGTGTGTGCTGTGAGAATTTTGGACCTGAACATGGAAGAAAACTTAGGTCAGAAATTAGGGATGAAGAAATTCTCCCTCATTTCTGAGAGTTAGGTCAAGTTTTTTATATGTATGAATTCGTGATTTAATGCTCTACAATGTTTGTGTTATGAGTTTTGCAAAATAATCAAAGAATCAGGAGTTGATGTTTGGACAAAGAAGCGCGCGTTTTTGACAGAAGCTGGAGGAAGAAGATGATGTCTTGGGCTGGGCCTGAGCTATCCTTGCTTTTTGCAACTCTTTTCTCATTTTGCACCCCCCTGGCCCATTGTGTGGAATATCCATTATTTTTGACTTTTTATTTTTTCTTCTGACTTATTATTTTTTGTCAAAACATAAAAAACATTAAAAATATTTTTTTCACCCATTTTTGCATTTATTTGGCATTTGTTTGTTTTATTTAAACATATATATATATATATATATATATATATATATATATATATATATATATATATATATATATATATATATATATATATATATATATATATATATATATATATATATATATATATATATATATATATATATATATATATATATATATATATATATATATATATATATATATATATATATATATATATATATATATATATATATATATATATATATATATATATATATATATATATATATATATATATATATATATATATATATATATATATATATATATATATATATATATATATATATATATATATATAAACAAATATATTTCTTTTTATCCAAAATATTAAACAATAATACAAAAACATATTTTTTTTTAGTTATTATTTTTGTTTACATTTTGAAAACATTTTCTAAAAATATACACTTTTGTAAATAATTAATATTTTATTTTTAAGTATATATTTAGTATATTAAAATATATGATATAAATACTTGTATATTTATTAGAATATTTAGGATAAATATGAGAATAATACATTTCTTTATTTTTATTAATATATGACACTACAAAATACTTTTTTTACCATATACTTCTTTTTTATTCTTTTGTATAAATTAATATATGTTATTGTATAATATTGATAAATAAATATTATTTATTTAGAAAACTAGGGTTTTTCCCTAAGACCATAAAAATATCAAAAATTAACCTTTTTATTTTTGTTTATATTTTACATTGAAAAATACTTTTACATACATAAAAAACCATTTTTGTGCATTTTGCATATTTATTGTATTTATTTAATATATTGTACAATTAAATAATTTGTATATTCAATATGGATTTAATAGCTTAGATTTAAATTTCTTGCCAAATATACCCCATTCAAACATTTGTACCCCCCTCCCTATATCATGATGTAATAGCTTAGTATTTAAATTTCCGCATTTAAACGCTTTCTAATTATGCCATGATAGACCTAGGGTTTGTATGCAAAATCAACCAACAAATAGCTTGACTAATTCAAAGATAAACAAGCATGAAAATGGACAACACCAATCACACTTGCACCCTTAGGGTTACTCCACTTGTTGCCTTCCAAAATGAGCCATGTTTGCATGTTGAGTTCTTTGGCAAAACAAAACAAACAAAATGATCATAGTACCTCGATGACGCTTTCGAAGTTGCCTAAACAAAATGATCATAGTCCCTTCAAGCAAAATTGCCAAAGACACTTGGCACCATTGCATTCATGGTCTAAACGATGATCCGCGCCCGTCCCGTTAACATCCTAACACAAGATTGTCCACCAAATACAATGGTGGAACAATACTGTTAAAAGGGTTAAAACATAGGGGGGAAAATCTTTGAGTAAAAATAGGGTAGACAACTCTTAGTTACTTGATCAAAACTTGCAAAGAAAACATCCTTGCTACTTTTCAAAAACACACCTCACAATACAATTTCCAAACAACTTTTCAAAACATTGAAAAACTTTCAAAACACTCAAACACGAGTCATTTCAAAGGTTGCCACAACAATGGCCTCTTTTAAAAAACATCTTTCAAAATCACACACAAAGCACCATTTCAAACAATTGAAAATGCAAAGCAAGTGATCTAAGCAAGTAACTAAGAGCCCATGGATAACCATGGATAGAAAGGGTGCTAATACCTTCCCTTTCTATAATCTACTCCCCGAACCCACGAAACATCTCAAAGGTCTTTTTGCTGTGCTTTTTAACCTTTCCTTAGGATAAAATAAAAAGTCGGTGGAGACTCTTGCTCAACCGAAACATTTGCGAAAAACAAACGCAAAACCTCAAGTCAGTTCTCCCACCGTATCACAGAACTGGAGACTCTGCTGGGGATTCATTTTAAAAGTGGAGTAACCTTAGGGCTTAGATCACCCTTTTGCATGACTAATTGTTTACTTTGTTTGCTTTACATTTTGGTTCTCTTGTTTGGGCTTGAAATCCTACACCCAGATTTGGGGAAATATTCATAGATAGCAATAGGTTGTGGAAACTGTGTGGGGTATACCGACACGGTTGAAGCAATAGCTATATTAGTGCGACATATTTGGGAGTACCGGTAACCCTTGAGTTCAATCAAGGAGAGTACGGGGCCGCTGAGTGATGTCACTAAGCACTAATGACCTAGAACCTTACTTGACCATCTTGGCCTTTTATTAGGGGTAGTGAGATGACCGGCTTTGGTGCAGTCCAAAGTTGGTAGATACTCGATACTACACTCATTGAGGGTTGTTTTCTTTGAATATTTTGGTCGCTAGTTAAGTGGCTAAACCAAAACAATGAACATAGAAAACAATCCAATGATATTGAGATCCTTAGAACCCGGTTACTATTTATAGGACAGGTTTTTAAGCCAACTTCACTCAAGAGGGTACTTACCTATGAAACCCCATGCAAGCCTGAAACTAGGGTTTATATGTGACTTGCTTGTGCACATGTTTGTGCATACATCATGAACATCATAAAGCATCATATGCATCCACTAACCATTTAAAGGGTTTGGATCTTCATCTTTGTTCTTGTTTTGTAGGTCATGGAAACTCTTCGCAGGAAAACTATCCAAGTCAACCTTGTGAGGATCCCTCCTCAACTCAAGGAGCTTACATCCAGAATTCCAGAAAGCTCTCTCTTTAGTGAAAGACATGGTAGACTGCTCAGCCTAGTCAACACCAGCATTGAAGAGGACATGGTGAAAGTGTTGTTCCAATTCTTTGACCCCCTTCACCACGGTTTCACATTCCCCGACTACCAATTGGTGCCTACTTTGGAGGAATTTTCTCAACTCCTGAGAATTCCTATTCTTAATCAACTACCCTACAACGGTATGGAAAAAGAACCAAAGCCTGAAGATGTTGCTCAAGCACTACACTTGCAACCATCTAACATCAAGGGGCATTGGGAGACTAGAAGTGGTGTCAAAGGCTTCTTGGCAAAATTCTTGTTTGAGAAGGCCCAAGAGTGTTGGAATTCCTTGGATCTGCAAGCCTTTGAAGAGATTGTGGCACTCCTCATTTATGGGTTGGTCTTGTTCCCAAATTCCGACCAACTTATAGATGTCAATGCTGTCAAGATTTTCCTATCCAAGAATCCCATACCTACATTGCTTGGGGACATCCTCCACTCATTTTACACACGAACAATGAGGAAGAGAGGTGTTCTCATGTGCTGTACTCCTCTCCTTGTAAGGTGGTTTATTTCGCACCTTTCACAATCTGTTTTGAAGAATGAACAAGGCTTAAGGTGGTCACAACGATTGATGACCCTCACACATTCTGATGTACATTGGTGTTCTCGGTCCAGAGAAAATGTCATCATCGTCGATCGTTGTGGTGAGTTACCTAATGTTCCATTACTTGGCATTGGGGGAGGCATTACCTACAACCCTTGTCTTGCTTTGAGACAATTTGGATATGCACGAAGGGATGGCCCTCATGACATGCTGATTCCAGACCTAGTTTTTGACTTCGACAACGATGCGCAAGGACTTCGCCAAAGGTTCACCAGAGCTTGGAGGATGCCTAACAAGGTAGATAGCAAGACACTGGGGCACAAGAACTCCATCCCTCTTGAGCCTTATCTCAAGTGGGTGCGAGCCCGCGCTCAGAGTTTTATGATGCCTTACCCTCACATTCTCCCTTTGATTAAAGAGCCTGTTGAAGAAGGAGAGGCTTCATACACCATCCTACATCCTGACATGCCAACATCATGGGAGGAGATGCAAAAGAGTTGGATCCAACTCAAGGAGGAACGAAATACTTTTGAAGCCAGCTTCTACGCCAGTGAGAAGAAGGTTTTGGAGCTTACCCGCCGACTTCACGAGGAAGAGACCCTCAACACTTACATCGCACCAAAGAGGATGTGCAACGTCTTTTTACCTTAAGAAGTTTTTGTAATATTTGGCCCATGGGGCATTTATGTACTGACAAAATTTCTTCTTATTAATATGACGTGTGTTCTTTTTGTCTGCAACAATTTTGAATTTCTAAATCCTTGAATGCATTGCATGAATAAACATATCATTCATCATGTGCATCAACAGGTCTTCACACCAGGGTTCCTTATCTTTCTGCTGTTTATTTCAGTAAAATGGATCTTGAACAGATGGTCAAAGATCTGCAGGGACAAAACTCGCAGTTTCAACAGCTCCTAATGACCTTGGCAAAGGGTCAGGAGGATCTAAAAGCACTGTTGTGGAACAAAGAGCAAGAAAAAGTGAAAAAGAAGAAGAAAAGGGTTGGGGTAGCTACACTGGGAAGAAGATTTGAGAATGAAGCTAGAAGGGTTCTTGAATTTCCCTCCACATCTGATGAGGGAACCGGTAAAGGAAAAGGAGCTGCACTACCTTCTGAATTCGAGGCTGAAGAGGAAGAGGTTGAGGAAGATGAAGACTACTCAGAGCAGCAATACCCGCCAGCGGACGACAAGTACAAAAACCTGGAGGATAGACTGGCAGCTATGGAGCTGCAAAGGGTTCCTGGGTTAGATTTTGAAGAATTGGGATTGATTGCTGGGATTGTGATCCCTCCAAAGTTTAAGGTGCCAGTTTTTGCAAAATATGATGGGCTGTCGTGCCCGAAGATGCACTTGAGGTCATATGTCAGGCGAATTCAACCTCATACACCTGACAGAAATCTTTGGTTACACTTTTTTCAGGATAGCCTGTCTGGTACACAACTAGACTGGTTTTACCAGCTTGAGAGGTCAGAAGTGCATAACTGGGAAGATTTGGCATCTGCCTTTTATCGCCAGTATCAATATAACGCTGACTTGGCGCCAACCCGTACCCAGTTACAAAGTATGGGGATGGCCTCAAATGAGGGATTCAAAGAATACGCCCAGAAATGGCGCGACTTGGCCGGAAGAGTGCAGCCACCTCTTTCAAATAGGGAACTTGTTGATATGTTCTTATGGACCCTATTCGGCCCTTTCTTCAACCATTTGATTGGGAGCTCTTCGGCAGGGTTTACTGAGCTGATTCTGACTGGCGAACGGGTGGAAGCTGGTATTAAGAGCGGAAAAATTCAAAAGGATGCCTCTACATCCACAACTGTTAAAAAGCCATTTCCAGCCAAGAAGGAAGCAGCTATTGTATACTCTCAAAAGGGATCGGGAAGAACTGAGCGCCGGCCGACTGTAGGGGCCGTGATGATTCAAAATTCGTCAAATGATCAGCCTCGTAACAATCAGTCCAGACCTAAACAGCAATGAGGAGAACGGCCACAACGGCAGTTCACCCGCATCAACATGACGCCCGCACAAGTTCTTCCCCATTTGTTGAAGCTAAATCTCACCAAAATCAAAGAGGCGCCAAAGAATGTGCATACCGCTTCCCCGTACTATCATCCCAATGCTAAATGTGCCTATCACTCTAACAGCGTCGGGCATGACACCAACAATTGTTGGGCGCTTAAGAATAAAATTCAAGATTTGATAGATGCAAAAGAGGTTGAGTTCGAAGCACCAGAGAAGCCGAATGTAATATCCGCTCTGATGCCGAAGCATGGTCGCAATGTCCATGCTATTGAAGAAGATTTGTATGTTGCTACTGTCGATGAGCTGGTAACCCCACTACTGACAATCAAGTTGAATCTGTTGAAAGCTGGGATTTTCCCAGGATGTAAAGAATATTGCTACTGTTGTTCCTCCCTACCAATTGACTGTCCATTGCTGAAGATAGGCATCCAAGGCCTAATGGACAGCCAACAAATTCTTTTCGAAAAGATTCCTACTACTCCAACCCCTATCAAAGATGTTTCAATAATCACCATTTCCACCAATCTTTCCAAGGTCCCTAAAAAGCCTGTTAAGATTACATCAATTCCAAAGATTGTTCCTCTGAAAATAATCATGTCGGGGCCTGTCCCCTACAAATCTGACAAATCAATACCATGGAATTATGGTGGAGAAATCTACTACCATGGTGTTAAGCAAGTTGAGATAACTGGAGAGATCTCTGACGAGGAATATGCCGACATTGGAAACATTGCCGGTATGAGCAAGATTACCCGAAGTGGGAGAATTTTCTCTCCAGAGATTGCCCCTCCAAAGGCAATCTTTGGACCCTCAGCTGTTCCCAAAGTTACCCCTGCACCGGTAAAACTTTCTGCAAGAACTCCGTTGATTGAAGAAGTTGTTACTCCTGTGGTTGTCCCTCCTACTTCTGCTGATAAGGGGAAAGGGATCCAAGAAGAGCTCGTCAGGACGAGGGCTCAATCCTTGGTCATCCCCGAAACCTCTAAGAAAGAAATGGAGGAGATTCTGAAAATAATAAAGAAAAGTGATTATGACGTTGTAGAGCAACTGGGGCAAACCCCCTCGAAGATTTCCATGTTGGCTTTGTTGCTTTGTTCGGAGGCTCATGCCAAGGCCTTGATAAGGTTTTTGAAGACAGCCCATGTGCCCCAGGAAACCTCAGCCGATCAATTCCAGGATTGTGTAGCCAGCCTGACTGCCGACAACGGCCTGGGTTTCTCTGATGCTGACCTGACTCCGAAGGGAAGAAAGCACAATGACGCATTGCATGTGTCAGTTGAATGTCGAGGAACTACTCTTTCCCATGTCTTGGTCGACACCGGTTCTTCTCTAAACGTGTTGCCTAAGAAAGCTCTTGACCGATTGGATTGTGAAGGCTTGGAGATGAAACCAAATAATATCATTGTCAGGGCCTTTGACGGGTGTGATACGGTGGGAGAACTGACTATGGTTTTGCGTTCGTATTCGCACTTGTGCGGTTGAGCAAGAGTCTCCACCGACTTTTTATTTTATCCTAAAGGAAAGGTTAAAAAAGCACAGCAAAAACCTTTTGAGATATTTCGTGGGTCCGGGGGGTAGATTATGAAAAGGGAAGGTATTAGCACCCTTTTCATCCATGGTTATCCATGGGCTCTTAGTTACTTGGTTTTTAGATCACTTGCCTTGATTTATGATTGCTTAAAAATGGTGTGTGTGTGAGTGTTTTTGAAAATGTTTTGGAAGAAGATGCCTTGTCTTAGGCTAACCTTGTAACAATTCTTTACTCGAATATTTTACAAAGGCGTGTATCTTTTCGAAAAGATGTTTCAAATTTTTTTGAGAGTTTGTTTTGAAAGTGTTGTGGATTGTGGTTTTTGAAAAGAAGGCAAGTGTTTTTGCAAGTTGATCTCAAGCAACTAAGAGTTTTGTCTACCCTATTGTACTCAAAGGATTTCTCTATGTTTTCAACCCTTTTTAACAATTTTGTTCCACCATTGAATTTGGTGGACAATCTTGCGTTTAGGAAGTTTAATGGGACGGGCGCGGGTCATCGTATGGACCATGAATGCAATGGTGCCAAGTGTCTTTGGCAATTTGCTTTGAAGGGACTATGATCATTCCGTTTTAGGCAACATTCGACAGTGTCATCGAGGGACTTATGATCATTTTGAATTGGTTTTGCCAAAGATACTCGACGTGCAAGCATGGCCCATTTTGGAAGGCAACATGTGGGATTACCCTAGAGGGTGCAAGTGTGATTGTGTATTGATTTCATGTATTTGTCTTGTATTAGGTTATCTAGCGTTTGATTTTATGTACATGCAAACCCTAGGTCTAACCATGGTATAATCGAAAGCGGTAAATTGCGAAAATGTAAAATCTACGCTATTACAAAATAAGTATCCGGGAGTGGGGGTACAAATTTATGAATGGGGATGAGACTTAGGAATATAATGTCCAATAAGTTACAACCAAATCGAATTTGCGATCAAATGTAAATGACGAGTATTTAAATGTAAGCAAATGTGTATAGGGGTAATGTATTGTGTAAGTGTATCATGTATACGCGTATGTGATTATTTACAGGTGCGATAATGTGAATTCAAATGTGTATTAAGGTATTATTTTGACTTGAAGAAAAAAATCAAATGTTTATTTAATCTTTGATTTGTGATCTTATACTTTCTTTGATATGTACAAAAAGAATGCTTTGATTAAATGTTCTAAGTTTTAATTATGTATAAAAATGTATCTTTGTTTATTATATACAAGAAAGCATTTTAATTAAATGTTTAAGAATTTAAATTATGCAAAAATGTATTTATCTATTATGTACAAATAGAAAATTTTAATTAAAGGAAAAGAAAAATGTTTTCAATCTTAATTATTTTGTGTAAAAATATATTTTTATGTATTTGTGTTTAATATATATTCAAAAGATGTTTTAAATTAATAAAAAATGTGTATAAAATGTATTTTTATGTATTTCATGTGTTTAATATAATAATGTAATAATACATAAGAAAAATACCTTAAGTTAAAGGAGAAAATATATTGTGTTTGAAATTGTAATTTTGGTAAAGAAAAATCAAGATTTGATGTAAATAAATAAAAAGATTATGTTAATTTATGTATATAAAAGGATATGATGATAAATAAAAGGTTTGAAATAAGTTAGAGGCTTGGGCGTTGAGAAAAATGGGTTAGGCCCATATTGACACAACATTTTTTAGGGTTTTGTTGATTTTGTGTTCAGAAGAGAACTTAGGGTTTGTGAGCAGCGCGCCGTTCATGGAGGTCTTCTTCGTCTTCCTCGTTTACGCATTTCTGAATTCCCCCTTTCGCCCAAGCCACCAACGCCATCATCATCTCCTCTCCCTCTTCGGTCCAACGAGGCTGTAAGGTGATATCTCTGTTTCAACGTGTTTTAGGGTTTTTGAACTTTAAGTCTTGCATGTTTAATTTGTATTCCGATTTCGATTAAGTTTCGTTATTGATTCTGACCATTTGTGTCCTTTTTTGTTCGAGGTGTGAAGATAAGGAAAAAGAAGTTACCTTCGTTGGAGGAGATGGTTAGGAGGCGTTTTGGAGGGCTCGACGGCGGAGAGAACGTGATTGTGAAGCTAGCTTACTTGGGGAAATCTGGTTTGTATCGTTGTCTCTTTAGGGTTTGATGATGACTTGAAAACCTTTATTTGATTTCTCTTCTTCTTCGTCTTTGAGTTGCCTTGGATGCTTCTGTTTGATTGACTTTGAATTGCCTTTGAAACTGTTGAGCTTGATAGTTGCCTTTGAACGTTTTGCCTTTTGATTGTTGAGCTTGATAGTTGCCTTTGAATGTTTCCCCTGCTTATGTTGGCTTGTGCATGCTTTTTTCCCAATGATGTATTCACTGAGGGGCTTTTGGGTTTGGTTATCTCTCTTCTTCGTCCCTGAGTTGCCTTGAGATTAGTATGCTTTTGAATGTTTGTTGCTTGCCCAATGAAGAGCCTAGGGTTCTGAGGGCCTGTGGTTCTTTAAGCTCCCTTCCATTGCCTTGAATATGCTTCTTTTGTCCCTTCCCTGAGTTTCCTTGAATATGCTTTATTTATTGCCCAATGATGAACTCAGAATTCTGAGGGCCTCGCATGTAGGCTTGAAATGTTATTGTTGAGCCACTTTGTATGCTTTGATGTTGCTTCTGAACGATTTTCCTATTTACTTCTTCCTTGCTGCTATATGCCTTTTTTCTTAATGGCCAATGATGAGGCATCTGAGGCCTTCGATATTGGACATTGGTTCAATGGTTAATGAGGTTTAGGCCAAGGTGTTTTGGTTATGGTAATGGGTATTGATGGCTTGCTTCAGGCAGGTTTAATGTTTGACAGGTTTGTATGGTTTGAGTTTAGGCCATGTTTAATGTTTGACAGGTTTGTATGGTTTGAGTTTGGGATTAGGCAGGTTTTGAGCTTTAACAGGTTTGTATGGTTTCAGGCTTGAGGCCTAGCAGGTTTTTGCTTCAGGTCAGGGCTTGGTTTGGTGTATATGCTACAGGTTTGAGGCTTTTGGAAGTAAAGCTAATGGAGGTTTGGTTTTGACAGTAGGTAGGTTTTGTGCTTCATGTTTTTAGCAGGTTTGAGTTTAGGCCATGTTTTATGCTGGTATGGCTTATGCAGTAGGCAAGTTTGCTTCAGGCAGGGTTGGCATATGCAGGTTGTATTGGTTTTTGGCCTTAACAGGTTTGAATGCTTAGCCGGTTATGCTGGTTTAGCAGTTTGTATATTTTTTGTGTTAGAGTTTTTTGAACCTCCTTCTATCTTCCTGTGTTCAGTCCTTTTTGTATATTTTTATCTTCCTGCCTAAAAGCCTAAAAACCTGCTTACTTTCCTCTTCTTTTTCTCTCTCTTTAGTACAGAAACATTAAAAAATTGTTTATATTTGTACTTCTCTGAAAAAGTAGACAGCTGGGAAATGATGAAATTGATTTTGTTTGCTTGCAATACAATGTTTCCTCTGCATTCTTATCTCTTCCTTTGACAGCTTTTGTGCCTGCTTGATATCTTGCCATATCTTCTTATTTGACAGCTTTTGGCAGAAAGTTTGAATTTGGACTTGGTTGGCAATGTAACTTGGACTTGCTTCTGAACCATGCAGATTGTCAATTTGAATTGTGCAATTTGGCCTTTGTGCATTCATATTTTAGCAAACATTTTCACTCTTCTTTGTGAACCGGGAGAAATCCCGTGATTTGCAAAGAGGACTAACTGATCCCAGTTGTCGCTTTTAATGATGGGTCTAATTTAAATCGTCTGTCTCTTTAATTCAATTTAACTGTTATTTGACTTTTCTCTTTTCCTCTTGCAGATGAATAATTGAATGGAGGGGAGCATCACTAAATGAAGAATGAAGAATTGGGGACTTAGAAAATATTTAGAAAAATAGGATAGTTTTATTTTCAATTTAATCATTGTAAACTATTATTATTATAAATACTTCGTAAATGAATACTTGTATCTAAATAATAATTGTAACAAATATTTAAATATGAAATAAAAATTCTATTGATCCATTTAATCCCTTTTCAATTATTTACTTATTATTCATAGTTCCTTAAATTAAAATAAATGAAAATTAAATTCCAGATATTTAATCCTTAGAATAATAAATAATCAACTAAACATTGATTCTACGTTGATCAAAATAAATGAACTTGGCGCCTCCATCATCCAAAGCAACGCACAGTCAAACGCAATAATTGATCAGACGCATTCCTTTCTTACTGATTTCTTACCAAGCATTGTAAATCCAAACTGCATATATCTTTTGACTGGTTCAATCAACCGAACGTGAATTCAAACCAACTGCCTTCTTTTACTGATTAAATCAAACAAAGCGAATTCAACCCGAATCTCGGAATAACTTGCAAAGTGCTGTGGAATTTAAATCCTTCTGAGAACGTGCCCAAAAACCCTAATTCCTGATTAAATGCCAAAGAAACGTTCGCCTGATCGAAGTTGAGCCAAAATCAACCAAAAACCCTAAACCAACTGTGTGAAACATCCAGAGCCCTGAAAATCAATAGAACCCTAATTTTTGTTTGACTGACGAGAAAAGTCCGTTTGTCCGATTCTTGAGCCAATCTGAAAAATCAGGAAACGCCTGAAGCTGTGATTTCTTGAGAAAAAAATGCGAGGGCAAATTTTGGGGTACAACAGTTGCCTCTGTTCAATCTTCTTGAACCTGAAGAGTTAGATTGGCAAGCTTGCCTTTCGCGACTTGAAGGTAAAAGAAGATTGGACACTAAAGTACCCAGAAAATTTGCACTTGGTGATGTGGTGGTAGAGGTGAATGGGCTTAAAGATGCCATTCGGTGATGGGCTTAAAGATGCCATCTGATGCGATAGAATCTTGTCGGGGAATGGGCTTAGAGATGCCATCTGATAATGGGCTTAAAGATGCCATTTGGTGATGGGATTAAAGATGCCATCTGATGCGATAGAATCTTGTCGGGGAATGGGCTTAGAGATGCCATCTGATAATGGGCTTAAAGATGCCATTTGGTGATGGGCTTAAAGATGCCATCTGGTGACTGCTGGTAGGAGGATGGGCTTATAGATGCCATCTGGTTATGTTGAACTGTATGTTAATGGTGAGTGGACAAGTATCAGAAAGCCACCCATGTTTTGGAACATCTCTGAATTGGGGGTCCGAATAAGCAATAGATTGACATCCATGTCTGGAGAATCCGTAAACTATTTTCAGGAGTTGAGATTGAATAAGCAATAGAGCAACATCCGTTGTTGGGAGGCGTCCGTAAACTGTTTTCAAAAGTTGGCATTTGAACAAGTTGGTAGATTGACATCCGTTGTTGGTAAGAATCCGTAAACTGTTTTCAAAAATTGCACCTGAACAAGCTGGTAGATTAACATCCGTTGCTGGAGAATCCGTAACCTGTTTTCAGAAGTCTTGAAGTTGAAGAGGAACTGGTGTAGGGTTTCCTGATGATGCGTCTGAATGGATCCGGAATAAGTATTAGAATGTCGCCGTGTCCGGGTCACATCTGAACTATTTCTGGATGAATCTCGGGAGGTGATCTTTGTCTGTCGACTGATCTTACCTGAAAAAGTAAAGGGTTAGTTGTATGCAATGTCATGATGCATGATGCAATGTATGTGACATCAATGTTTATGACATGAATGTGATGAATGCGCATGTAAGCTGATGAGCTATCTTGCTGAGGATAAATGACTCTTGGACGGCTGAAGATGAAAGAATCTTGACTGCTGCCGGGAAAATAAATCCTTGGCTGTTGCTGGGGAAGAGAATTCCTGATGACCTCTACTGGGGAATTCGGGATTTGCCCTCCCAAAACTCTGTGGGGAGAAGGTTTGGAATCTGAACAAGCGATAGATTGACACCCGTTACTGGAGAATCCGTAAACTGTTTTCAGAAAGTTGAGAAGTGTTTGAACAAGCGATAGGTTAACATCCGTTACTGGAGAACCCGTGACCTGTTTTTAGAACGTTGAGATTGAATAAGTGAAATTCTGGCTGCAGATACTCAATGTCACGTTCAATGTTATGACACCGTATCTGACTTACTATATGACAGTAAATATAAAAGCAATAAAGAACACAGTCAATTGTTTACCCAGTTCAGTGTGCAACAACACCTACTCTGGGGGCTACCAAGCCAGGGAGGAAATCCACTATAAGAGATGTTAATTCAGGAATAAACCAACCAGTTTATCTCCTTCACTTAAGACCTACCCAATGCAATTCCAATCTAAGTACAACTTAAACCTGAGTTCCTACTCACTCCCCCTCAATCACAGCAGTGATACATAAACCAATTTGACTTAAGAATTGATGAAGACACTCTTCAAAAACAAACACTTGATTAAGCTTCACAGCTTTTTAATCAAGCAACACAATCACTCGTGCTTCACAGCTTTGAGTGATGCACACAACTAACTTGACTCTGCTTCACAGCTTTAGTCAAGGAACATTCAAACACTCTTGATTCAAAGCTTTGAGTGCTACACAACCCTTACAATTAGAAACCTATTCCAAGGCACTTATCACAATGATAATTGCTTGGAGTACAATACTCAAATCTATACAGATTACAAATGATCTTCTGATCAATCAAGAGCGATACTTGAAAAACAGCAGCTCTGTTGAATATATAGCAGCTGCATCTTCAGTTAGGGTTTCCAAAAACCTAGGGATAATTCCGTTTGACCTAAAGACCAGGTCACAGGACTTTATTAGCCAGGTTAGGGTTGAGCTAGGTTACCCCTCAAAAAACGCAGGATTCTGTTCAGGAAGGACTGAGTTATTTCCTGGAAAAACTCAGACTTATCCAATCCTGCAATCCTGTTAGTTCAGAACAGGATGTCATAACATATGTTATGACATATGAGAAAACCTGTCTACTGATTTAGCAAAATGTGATCATTTTGCAAAATGCTCAGATACACACTTATAAACATCAGTATTTGAATTACAATATTTTTCTGCAAAGGTACCTAATGAGTCAGTACAAACTGAACTAGAATGTTATGACATCAGTCATGACATTCACACATACACTTGGGATTTACCAAAAATGCAAGCCAATACCTAAACACCTACAAACTCCCCCTTTGGCAGATTTTTGGCTAAAGACCCTAAACAATCAGAGATAGATAGCAGCAGAAATAAGTGACAGCAGAAAAATAGAATGTCAAGTACTAATTAAGTAAGTACCAAAATGTTCTCCCCCTCTTTAGCCACAAATGGGCCAAAGAAACATGTTCAAAAAATTATACAGTTATCCAAAACACAATAATAAGAGCAGCAGCAGAAAACAACTTCCAAACTCCACCAGATATCAGCACCAACCAGCAACACCACCAAACAGCAATCAACCTTCAAGCACTGTCATCAGATTCTGAGGAGCTAGTTTCTTCAATGTTGAGATGTCCTTCACCTTCTTCCCTTCTGTTTTCTTCAGCTTCCTCCTTTTCTAGCCTGGCAATTAGAATTTCTAGGGTCCTTTTTCTAGTATCCAGCTCTTTGCAAGTTTCTTTTAAAACAGCTATGACATCTGATGTCTTGGACTGGGTCTTCACAGACGATGTCTCAGCTGATGTTATGACAATGTCTGGAGCATGAGATCCCTGAAATAGTTTGTAGTGTAGGCCAAGGGCAGGGGCTCTTTTGCAGACTGTATCTCTTGCCACAAGGATATCAGGGTATTGTGCAAGGATGATTCCACAAAGAAGGGAGGGAAAGGCAATTGGTCCTTTGACAGCATAACTGCCAGCATGCTTTAAAGTTTGTTCAAAGATGTACCTCCCATAGTCAAAAGCAGTCTTGGTTCCCACAGCATAGATAAATCTCCCCAATCCTGTGGAGATAGTTGATTTGTGATTTATAGGCACCCAGTTGGCTGCACCTATTTTATGCAAGATGGCAAATTTCATGCTGAGTTTACTAGCCTTCAGCTTCCCTTTCAAAGGCCAGCACTTTACTTGCCTGGCTGTGATGGTTAGACAAACTTCATTGTCAGTTGCCTCTAGATCAGGACAGTCCTCATTTGTTCTTCCAAGAAACTTGTTGATTTCTGATGGAGAGAACTTGACCCTTCTTCCTCTAACAAACACACTTTCAAAGTCAGCTGACCTTCCATCAGCACAATCATTAGACAAGTTCACTACAAACTCCTTGACCAGATTTTCATAGCATTTGTTAAACTTTATCACTGTCTTCATTAGTACAGCATTCTTGATCAGTTCCATGATGTCTTTGCACTCCAAGGCATCATTGTTGAGTTCTCTCTCTAATGCTATTCTCTTTAAGCAAACATACTTCCATCTGTTTGCATTGTCAGGATGATGAAAAGAGATGTTGTCTGTTGGCACTTCAGGCACTCTAGCAATCTTGCTGGAGGGGAGCTTCCTTCTGATGGGAGTTTCTTCAATATCAATCTCAAATTCTGATTCCTCATCAGAATCAGAAGTTTCAGGTTCTTTACTCTTCTTAGAGATTGGTTATCTAGCAGTGTGCACCTGGGCCTTCTTCCCTTTTGTCTGAATACTTTTCTCAGCCATGCCTTCAGCCTTGGATTTCTTAGCATCAGGTTTATCATTCTGACTACTCTTCCTTTTCATCAATCTCCTAGCTATGCTAGGGTTCACATTAGCAATCAGTTCATTATCTGAGTAATCTTCATCCACATCAATGATAGGTGGATCAGCAGCCTTTTCAGAGGGGTTCTGAATGTTGTCTTTTGGTGTCACAACATCCTCAGTGACATCTACATTTTCAGAAACTTCCACATTTGGACTTTCTGATTGATTTAAAGGGATAGAAATCCCCGGTACAGATTGGTTGCCACTCAGTATACTAGTAACCAGCCTAGCAATAGCTTGGTGAACTTGAACTGATCCTTCTCTATTAGGTACAGAAGACGAAGGATGAGAAGAATTACCAGAGGCTGTAGCTTGAGCTCTTCCTGCATGTCTGGTTCTGAGCTTTTTGACTCTGGCTGGGTCAGTTGCCATCTCCCTGAGAGGAGTGACCTCAAGAACTTCAAATTCTATGCATGTAGTGATTGTCCTAGAATCTTGGTCAGATGATGACGATGATGAGGAAGACGAAGTTGCCATGGTTGAAGACGATGTCTGAGACATTTTGATTGACTTTGAGTAATGGCAGCAGTTTGAGAAAAATCTTTGATTGGGAGGAGGAAACAGGTTGCAAGGATGAGAGAGGTAGAGGGTAAAAGGGAGTCTCTTCAACTTCTTAAAGCTTTTGAAGGAATTGTGAAAGAATATGATTAACCCACTAAATATAGACTTAATAAAATTAATCCCTTCAACCCTTGTTTTAAGCAAAATTAATTGCTATAATTTCTTATGTTGGTGAATACCCAACCTGCCCCTCAAATTTTCAAGTTTATTTCCAACAAGAGCCTTGGTAGAAGAATCAGTCAGCTGAAGCTTAGAGAAACTATGTTCCAGTTTAAATGACTTCTTCTCTTCAAAGTCAATAGGGTTCAAGGAAATGTTGATTGTTTTCAGATTGTCACAACATAATGTCACAACATCTTGTGTAACATTGTACTCAGGGAGCATCTGTTTTGACCAGATGTTTTGAGAACAGAATTTATTAGACTTGTTATTTCCAACATCCTTGTCAAGATGACTTAAGGTTCTGACAACACATTCTTCTTCATGTTTATTTGCCACATCGCAGATATTATCAACCTGTAGTTTTGGAGTTCTTCTGACAGTTTCCATAGAGATAGCTCTCTTCATTCTTCTTAGATGAAGGAGACCAAGCTTATGCTGCCACAGTTTCATCTCTTTTTCTTCTTTGATGATTTGACACATAGTGGAGATATCAGTGTTCTCAGGCTGCCACACGTAACAGTTATCTTTGGATTTGATTCCTCTCATTACAACTTCTAGTTTTTCATTAATTACTAGACATTCAGATCTTGAGAAGTTGACCTTGAATCCTAGATCACATAATTGACTGATACTAATGAGATTAGCAGTCAACCCTTTTACCAGCAGTACTTTATTCAGACTTGGAACTCCAGGGCAGTCCAAATTACTAACTCCTTTGACTTCACCTTTAGCACCATCTCCAAAGGTCACAAAACTGGTGGTGTGAGGCATAACATTATTGAGGAGATTTTTGAATCCAGTCATGTGTCTGGAACATCCACTGTCAAAGTACCAATCTTCCTTTGCAGAGACCCTCAGGGAAGTGTGAGCTATCAGTGCAGTAGCCTTTTTCTTCCATTTAGGAGCATGATGTACCTTTTTAGACTTAGGTTTGACACCTGAGTTCTGATTAGGATATCCATGTAGTATGAAGCAAAAGGGCTTTATGTGACCATATCTCCCACAATGATGACATTTCCATCTTTGGTACCTTTTCTTCATATGTCTCTGTTCCTGATGTTGAGAGTTGTGTTGAGACATCCGATTTGACATTTGCTTACCAGTACCAGATTTCTTTGCTTCCATAAATCCTAGTCCAGATTTATTTCCCACATTTTGTCCAACCTGAAGGATCTCTTCCAATTTGTCTGTTCCATTGGTCAACATCTTGACAGATTTGGTCATTTGATTCAGTTGTGAGTTCAGCAGTTGAACTTCTCCTTCTAGATGACTTATAGTTTCAAGATTTGCCCTTTTTTCAGCCTCCAGCTTTATAATGAGTTTTGATTGTTTCTCATTCTGCACACAGACTTCAGCACTTCTGATACACAATTTCTTGTAGGTATCAACTAGTTCTTCAAATGTCACTTCTTCATCACTAGTGTCACTTTCAGAAGTACAAACACTAGTTAGGGCAGTAACTAGTTTGGCAGATTCTTCTTCAGAATTACTTTCTGAATCATAGTCAGACCAAGTAACAGTCATTCCTTTCTTTTGCTTCTTAAGAAAGGTAGGACATTCAGCTCGAATATGTCCATATCCTTCACATCCATGGCATTGAATACCTCTGCCTTGGTTTCCCTTATCTTCTGACCTTGGTCTTCTGCTGGAACTGTCAATGTCAGAGGGAATGTTATGAACATTAGACCTTGACTTTGGGTCCATTCTTTTGATGAGTCTGTTGAACTGTCTTCCAAGCATGGCAATAGCTTCTGATATGTTTTCTTCTTCATCCTCCTTGTATTCAACATCAGTGTTGGATACAAGTGCTATGCTTTTGTTCTTCTTGTCACCATTATCAGTGATCCCCATCTCAAAAGTCTGAAGAGACCCAATAAGTTCATCCACTTTCAACTTGCTAATGTCCTGGGCTTCCTCTATGGCAGTTACCTTCATTGCAAATCTTTTAGGCAAGGATCTGAGAATCTTCCTCACCAGTTTTTCTTCTGACATCTTTTCTCCCAGTGCTCCTGAGGTGTTGGCAATCTCCAAGATGTTCATGTGAAACTCATGAATGGTTTCATCTTCCATCATTTTTAGATTCTCAAATTTGGTAGTCAACATCTGAAGCCTTGACATTTTTACTTTGGAAGTGCCCTCATGAGTAGTTTTGAGAGTGTCCCAAACTTCCTTGGCCAGTTCATATTGATGTACTAGTCTGAAAATGTTTCTATCAATTCCATTGAACAAGGCATTTAAGGCTTTTGAATTTCCCAGAGCTAACTCATCTTCTTCTTTACTCCAATCTTCCTCAGGCTTTAGACTGATTGTCCCATCTATCTCAGTTATGGTGGGATGAATCCATCCTTTGTCAGCAGCTCTCCAAGCCTTTTTGTCCAGAGATTTTAGGAAGGCAATCATACGAGGTTTCCAGTAGTCATAATTAGTTCCATCCAGAATGGGTGGTCTATTTCCAAAAACTCCTTCTTTGTCCATAGTGCCAGAAAGTGATATCCCTAGATCTCACCCAGTAATACAGGCAGGGTGCCTGCTCTGATGCCAATTGAAATTCTGGCTGCAGATACTCAATGTCACGTTCAATGTTATGACACCGTATCTGACTTACTATATGACAGTAAATATAAAAGCAATAAAGAACACAGTCAATTGTTTACCCAGTTCAGTGTGCAACAACACCTACTCTGGGGGCTACCAAGCCAGGGAGGAAATCCACTATAAGAGATGTTAATTCAGGAATAAACCAACCAGTTTATCTCCTTCACTTAAGACCTACCCAATGCAATTCCAATCTAAGTACAACTTAAACCTGAGTTCCTACTCACTCCCCCTCAATCACAGCAGTGATACATAAACCAATTTGACTTAAGAATTGATGAAGACACTCTTCAAAAACAAACACTTGATTAAGCTTCACAGCTTTTTAATCAAGCAACACAATCACTCGTGCTTCACAGCTTTGAGTGATGCACACAACTAACTTGACTCTGCTTCACAGCTGTAGTCAAGGAACATTCAAACACTCTTGCTTCAAAGCTTTGAGTGCTACACAACCCTTACAATTAGAAACCTATTCCAAGGCACTTATCACAATGATAATTGCTTGGAGTACAATACTCAAATCTATACAGATTACAAATGATCTTCTGATCAATCAAGAGCGATACTTGAAAAACAGCAGCTCTGTTGAATATATAGCAGCTGCATCTTCAGTTAGGGTTTCCAAAAACCTAGGGATAATTCTGTTTGACCTAAAGACCATGTCACAGGACTTTATTAGCCAGGTTAGGGTTGAGCTAGGTTACCCCTCAGAAAACGCAGGATTCTGTTCAGGAAGGACTGAGTTATTTCCTGAAAAAACTCAGACTTATCCAATCCTGCAATCCTGTTAGTTCAGAACAGGATGTCATAACATCTGTTATGACATCTGAGAAAACCTGTCTACTGATTTAGCAAAATGTGATCATTTTGCAAAATGCTCAGATACACACTTATAAACATCAGTATTTGAATTACAATATTTTTCTGCAAAGGTACCTAATGAGTCAGTACAAACTGAACTAGAATATTATGACATCAGTCATGACATTCACACATACACTTGGGATTTACCAAAAATGCAAGCCAATACCTAAACACCTACAATAAGCAATAGAGCAGCATCTGTTGTTGGGAAGCGTCCGTAAACTGTTTTCAAAGGTTGCATCTGAACAAGTAATAGATTAACATCAGTTGTTGGGAAGAATCCATAAACTATTTTCAGAAGTCTTGAGATTGAATAAGAAATAGAGCAGCATCCGTTGTTGGGAGGCGTTCGTAAACTGTTTTCAATGGTTGCATCTGAACAAGTAATAGATTAACATCCGTTGTTGGGAAGAATCCATAAACTGTTTTCAGAAGTCTTGAGAAGAATCTGAACAAGTGATAGGTTAACATCCGTTACTTGGAGAACCCGTGAACTATTTTCAGAAATCTTGAGATTGAATAAGAAATAGAGCAGCATCCGTTGTTGGGAAGCGTCTGTAAACTGTTTTCAAAAATTGCGTCTGAACAAGTTGGTAGATTAACATCCGTTGTTGGGAAGAATCCGTAGACTGTTTTCAGACGTCTTGAGAAGAATCTGAACAAGTGATAGGTTAACATCCGTTACTTTGAGAACCCGTGAACTATTTTCAGAAATCTTGAAGAGGAACCGGTGTAGGGTTTCCTGATGATGAGCTCGTGTAAAACTGCATCGGGTTTTTGAACACTTTTGACATTCGAATGCCCCAAGTGGTGATGTAGATAATTTCCTGGCTTGTTACAGGGGTTGGTCTACAATCGGTCGTTCACAGATGTTTTCCTGGCTTGTTACAGGTGTTGATCTGGAATTCTTCAAACGTGCCCTGGCTGGATACAGGAGTCGAGTCTGGAAATAGTTGTCAACAGATATGCCCTGGCTGGATACAGGAATCGAATCTTCAAACTCTTCAGACGTTCCCTGGCTAGATACAGGAATCGAGTCTGGAAAGGTGATAGTTAACAGATATGCCCTGGCTGGATACAGGAATCGAGTCTGGAAACTCTTCAGACGTGCCCTGGCTAGATACAGGAATCGAGTCTGGAAATGTGATAGTTGATTTGTTGAACACTTTTGGCATTCGAATGCCCCAAGTGGTGATGAAGGAATCTTGAATCAGATTACTCTGCATATTGAAAGATTTCTTGAAATCTTGACTGGACTGCCCCAAGTTAACTGAACTTTTGAAAGATCCGTTGGACCTTGACTGGACTGCCCCAGGTTAATTGAATTGCGACATGTCATGCCCCTCGCTGATAGGAGATTTGCAATGGAAGTGTTATCCTTTTGAAGTGATCTTGCTTACTGAGAGAGTTTTCGTTCCTCCGAACATTCACTGTATGAATTTCTTCGCTGTCAAACAAAAAGCCAAATGCAGACAGTGGTATTCAAGCAATGCAAAGTTTATGTTTGTCTCGAAGTTTTGAAAAATGAATTTTTAGCAGAACTTTTCATAAGACAAGTCAACACAAGATTTAGAGTAAAACCGTACAGGAGTCAGGATACCTTTTGTAACAGTATGCTTTCGAACTAACCCATGCTTCAATTAGGACTTTTGAAGGGTTGTAACGTGGCCTGGTTCACGGTTTAAGAAACAAAGGATAAAGGCTCAAAGTATATTTGTACCCACCCGCTCTTCGGGATATCCTTCATACCTAAGCTCAGTTAATTATGCGCCACACTCTGTTTTGAGTTTGGAACGACTTTTGGGCGATGGTTCACCAGTTGAATTTGGGGAGACAGTCATCATCTCCTTTTTCTTTTTCAACATTTTTCCTGTTGTTGAGGATTTTGTAATGACCTCACTATTTTGATTTTGATTTGTTATCCCTAACTTTTTCCTGACCGTTCCCGTTTTTCGAGATTACAGTCAGCGGGATGCCCTATCTTTCTTAAGCCTCCTTTATAGGTTTTGGCTTGGTGGGCTTTTCTCTTTCGAGAGATTGACTGTCTATGTGATAGGGAACCACCCTTGTCTTTTGATTCCAAAGGAATGCTTTCTTTTTTTTTGACATCGTTCGTTGTATTACGAACTGAGAGTTTGCGACTTCAATGCGCATCTTCTTTTGAATTAACTGAGAGACTACCCTGTCCCAGGTTTATATCAAAGGTTTTGATTGTTCAGAACAGAAAACTCCTACTTCTTTGGCTCGAAGGGCTTGACTAGGGATTAACTTCCTTATAACTCCAGTGTTTGGGAATCGAAAGAAATGCCTGTACATCATCAGCAAGGTCTGTTCGAAAGCATACTGTATAAGATCATGGTATTGTTTCGTCATCCTCCCTCTAAAGGCTTACAGCTTTTTATCAAGAGTCAAATATCATAAAGAAAAGCATAAGAGTAGTGAAACGAATGGATGAATTCAAGACAAACATATGCAATGCATTAATGAAAACAGAGTTTAACATCAACAGATAATTGTTTGACAGCAAAAGAAATTACAACTTTGAAAATTCAAAAAGAAGCAAAAGTCTTTCAGCTTGAGCTTCGTCACTTCAAGTGTAGAACCCTTTAACGGAAGATTTTCATCTCGCCGTCTGGCATGAATTCCAGCACCCCAATGTCGATCAGATCTTGAATCTTGTTCTTCAAGGCCCAACAGTCGTTGGTGTCGTGTCCCGGGCTGTAGGAGTGGTAAACACAGAATGCGTCGGGATGATAGTGAGGAGAGGAGATATTGGGCTTCTGAGGAAGGTCCTTTAAGGTAAGCAAATTGACCTCCAACAGGCGCTTTAGTATGAAAAATGATGGTATTTCAGTCTCCGTAAACTGTCTTCTCGATGTTTCTTGCTTACGCCGGTTACCCCGTTGACGCTGGCGAGGTTGTTGATGGGCTTGTGGCCCTGAAGCAAGCGAAGGAGCCTTCCCCTTGTCTTCTTGAGTGGGTGGAGGCTGAGCGGTGACTTGCTCTTCAACCTCAGATGTTTGCCCCAATTGGTTGTTTGGAAGCAGTTGGCGGACAAGAACTCTGAGTTCCTCTTGTCTTTGAGATAGGTCTTGGATGAGAGCCATCTGGCCCACCAACTGTCCCATCACTTGGGTCCTCAATGTTGTCAGATCAAACTGCAGCTCCGCAAGCTGATCACTCCTGGCATTGTTGGAATTCTCCAAGCCCTTTGTGAGGAGAGCTTTCATCTCTTCTTGCCCCAGAGACAAGTTCAGGAACATCTCCTGCAACTGAGCAGTCTGGTCTTGGATGTCTTTGACAGACCTTTCTAGAGCCATCTCTTACTGAAATAAACAGCAGGAGAGTAAGGAAACCTGAAAAAGGAGAGATTGTCAAAATTCAATGCATGATATGTGGATGCATGCTTTCAAGGATCTCTTGGGGTAAACACAAGAAAATGTTAGAGGTTGAACTTTGCTCTTGGATTGGAGAACTTTGCACCGGTGTATGTCTTTCCACGAGAATCAAGCTCACCATGTCGAGTGGGTCATCACCACTGATTCAAGTTGTTGCACTTGGACTTTGATTGGAGAACTGTGCACTGGTGGATGTCTTTCCACGAGAATCAAGCTCACCATGTCGAGTGGGTCATAGCCACTGATTCAAGTTGTTGCACTTGATCTTTTATGGCATTTGTTAGAGGAGAAACCCCTTGCCCCTTGGTAGACGTCTGGTTCAACGTAACCCTGCATCAAAAGAACCCTCGAGATCCTTGAGATGGTTATTTGAAAATGCTATGGTATGATGTCATGATGTTATGTACATGTATGCGAAAAGCAAGTGAGTGTATATACAGGAAAACATATTCACACAAAGCAAACAAGTCCTTAGGTTTAGGCTTACATGGGGTTCAGGTACTACCCTCTTTCAGTTTCGTTGGTTAAAACATGTCCTATCAAAAGTAACCGGGTTCTAGAGAGCTCAATATCATTGGATTGTTTTCTGTGTTCATGGTTTCGGTTTAGCCACTTACTGGCGACCAAAATATTCCAAGAAAACAATCCTCAAAAGAGTGTAGTATCGAGGATCTACCAACTTCGGACTGCACCAAAGTCGGTCATCTCACTACCCCTAAAAAGGCTAAGATGGTCAATTAAGGTTCTAAGAGTTCGTTAGTGCTTCACGACATCACTCAGCGGCCCCATACTCTCCTTGACTACTCAAGTTTACCGGTACTCACAAATATGTCACACTAACATAGCTTACTGCTTCAACCGTGTCGGTATACCCTGCACAATTCCCTCGTAGTTTTTTGCTATTTACCTAAGAAGGTGCCCCAAATCCGGGTGTAGGACTTACAACAAACCCAAACAAGAACCCAAAAGATAAAGCAATCAAGTCAATCAAAGCAAGAAAGTAAAGGTGATCTAAACCCTAAGGTAACCCCACTTTTAAGTTTTTCCCCAGCAGAGTCGCCAGTTCTGTGATACGGTGGGAGAACTGACTATGGTTTTGCGTTCGTATTCGCACTTGTGCGGTTGAGCAAGAGTCGCCACCGACTTTTTATTTTATCCTAAAGGAAAGGTTAAAAAAGCACAGCAAAAACCTTTTGAGATATTTCGTGGGTCCGGGGGGTAGATTATGAAAAGGGAAGGTATTAGCACCCTTTTCATCCATGGTTATCCATGGGCTCTTAGTTACTTGGTTTTTAGATCACTTGCCTTGATTTATGATTGCTTAAAAATGGTGTGTGTGTGAGTGTTTTTGAAAATGTTTTGGAAGAAGATGCCTTGTCTTAGGCTAACCTTGTAACAATTCTTTACTCGAATATTTTACAAAGGCGTGTATCTTTTCGAAAAGATGTTTCAAATGTTTTTGAGAGTTTGTTTTGAAAGTGTTATGGATTGTGGTTTTTGAAAAGAAGGCAAGTGTTTTTACAAGTTGATCTCAAGCAACTAAGAGTTTTGTCTACCCTATTGTACTCAAAGGTTTTCTCTATGTTTTCAACCCTTTTTAACAATTTTGTTCCACCATTGAATTTGGTGGACAATCTTGCGTTTAGGAAGTTTAACGGGACGGGCGCGGGTCATCGTATGGACCATGAATGCAATGGTGCCAAGTGTCTTTGGCAATTTGCTTTGAAGGGACTATGATCATTCCGTTTTAGGCAACATTCGACAGCGTCATCGAGGGACTTATAATCATTTTGAATTGGTTTTGCCAAAGATACTCGACGTGCAAGCATGGCCCATTTTGGAAGGCAACATGTGGGATTACCCTAGAGGGTGCAAGTGTGATTGTGTATTGATTTCATGTATTTGTCTTGTATTAGGTTATCTAGCGTTTGATTTTATGTACATGCAAACCCTAGGTCTAACCATGGTATAATCGAAAGCGGTAAATTGCGAAAATGTAAAATCTACGCTATTACAAAATAATTATCCGGGAGTGGGGGTACAAATTTATGAATGGGGATGAGACTTAGGAATATAATGTCCAATAAGTTACAACCAAATCGAATTTGCGATCAAATGTAAATGACGAGTATTCAAATGTAAGCAAATGTGTATAGGGGTAATGTATTGTGTAAGTGTATCATGTATACGCGTATGTGATTATTTATAGGTGCGATAATGTGAATTCAAATGTGTATTAAGGTATTATTTTGACTTGAAGAAAAAAATCAAATGTTTATTTAATCTTTGATTTGTGATCTTATACTTTCTTTGATATGTACAAAAAGAATGCTTTGATTAAATGTTCTAAGTTTTAATTATGTATAAAAATGTATCTTTGTTTATTATATACAAGAAAGCATTTTAATTAAATGTTTAAGAATTTAAATTATGCAAAAATGTGTTTATCTATTATGTACAAATAGAAAATTTTAATTAAAGGAAAAGAAAAATGTTTTCAATCTTAATTATTTTGTGTAAAAATATATTTTTATGTATTTGTGTTTAATATATATTCAAAAGATGTTTTAAATTAATAAAAAATGTGTATAAAATGTATTTTTATGTATTTCATGTGTTTAATATAATAATGTAATAATACATAAGAAAAATACCTTAAGTTAAAGGAGAAAATATATTGTGTTTGAAATTGTAATTTTGGTAAAGAAAAATCAAGATTTGATGTAAATAAATAAAAAGATTATGTTAATTTATGTATATAAAAGGATATGATGATAAATAAAAGGTTTGAAATAAGTTAGAAATGGGCTCAAAGAGGGGGGTGTGAATTGGAAAACAGAAGGGCTTGGGCGTTGAGAAAAATGGGTTAGGCCCATATTGACACAAAACATTTTTTAGGGTTTTGTTGATTTTGTGTTCAGAAGAGAACTTAGGGTTTGTGAGCAGCGCGCCGTTCATGGAGGTCTTCTTCGTCTTCCTCGTTTACGCGTTTCTGAATTCCCCCTTTCGCCCAAGCCACCAACGCCATCATCATCTCCTCTCCCTCTTCGGTCCAACGAGGCTGTAAGGTGATATCTCTGTTTCAACGTGTTTTAGGGTTTTTGAACTTTAAGTCTTGCATGTTTAATTTGTATTCCGATTTCGATTAAGTTTCGTTATTGATTCTGACCATTTGTGTCCTTTTTTGTTCGAGGTGTGAAGAGAAGGAAAAAGAAGTTACCTTCGTTGGAGGAGATGGTTAGGAGGCGTTTTGGAGGGCTCGACGGCGGAGAGAACGTGATTGTGAAGCTAGCTTACTTGGGGAAATCTGGTTTGTATCGTTGTCTCTTTAGGGTTTGATGATGACTTGAAAACCTTTATTTGATTTCTCTTCTTCTTCGTCTTTGAGTTGCCTTGGATGCTTTTGTTTGATTGACTTTGAATTGCCTTTGAAACTGTTGAGCTTGATAGTTGCCTTTGAACGTTTTGCCTTTTGATTGTTGAGCTTGATAGTTGCCTTTGAATGTTTCCCCTGCTTATGTTGGCTTGTGCATGCTTTTTGCCCAATGATGTATTCACTGAGGGGCTTTTGGGTTTGGTTATCTCTCTTTTTTGTCCCTGAGTTGCCTTGAGATTAGTATGCTTTTGAATGTTTGTTTCTTGCCCAATGAAGAGCCTAGGGTTCTGAGGGCCTGTGGTTCTTTAAGCTCCCTTCCATTGCCTTGAATATGCTTCTTTTGTCCCTTCCCTGAGTTTCCTTGAATATGCTTTATTTATTGCCCAATGATGAACTCAGAATTCTGAGGGCCTCGCATGTAGGCTTGAAATGTTATTGTTGAGCCACTTTGTATGCTTTGATGTTGCTTCTGAACGATTTGCCTATTTACTTCTTCCTTGCTGCTATATGCCTTTTTTCTTAATGGCCAATGATGAGGCATCTGAGGCCTTCGATATTGGACATTGGTTCAATGGTTAATGAGGTTTAGGCCAAGGTGTTTTGGTTATGGTAATGGGTATTAATGGCTTGCTTCAGGCAGGTTTAATGTTTGACAGGTTTGTATGGTTTGAGTTTAGGCCATGTTTAATGTTTGACAGGTTTGTATGGTTTGAGTTTGGGATTAGGCAGGTTTTGAGCTTTAACAGGTTTGTATGGTTTCAGGCTTGAGGCCTAGCAGGTTTTCGCTTCAGGTCAGGGCTTGGTTTGGTGTATATGCTACAGGTTTGAGGCTTTTGGAAGTAAAGCTAATGCAGGTTTGGTTTTGACAGTAGGTAGGTTTTGTGCTTCATGTTTTTAGCAGGTTTGAGTTTAGGCCATGTTTTATGCTGGTATAGCTTATGCAGTAGGCAAGTTTGCTTCAGGCAGGGTTGGCATATGCAGGTTGTATTGGTTTTTGGCCTTAACAGGTTTGAATGCTTAGCCGGTTATGCTGGTTTAGCAGTTTGTATATTTTTTGTGTTAGAGTTTTTTGAACCTCCTTCTATCTTCCTGTGTTCAGTCCTTTTTTGTATATTTTTATCTTCCTGCCTAAAAGCCTAAAAACCTACTTACTTTCCTCTTCTTTTTCTCTCTCTTTAGTACAGAAACATTAAAAAATTGTTTATATTTGTACTTCTCTGAAAAACTAGACAGCTGGGAAATGATGAAATTGATTTTGTTTGCTTGCAATACAATGTTTCCTCTGCATTCTTATCTCTTCCTTTGACAGCTTTTGTGCCTGCTTGATATCTTGCCATATCTTCTTATTTGACAGCTTGTGGCAGAAAGTTTGAATTTGGACTTGGTTGGCAATGTAACTTGGACTTGCTTCTGAACCATGCAGTTTGTCAATTTGAATTGTGCAATTTGGCCTTTGTGCATTCATATTTTAGCAAACATTTTCACTCTTCTTTGTGAACCGGGAGAAATCCCGTGATTTGCAAAGAGGACTAACTGATCCCAGTTGTCGCTTTTAATGATGGGTCTAATTTAAATCGTCTGTCTCTTTAATTCAATTTAACTGTTATTTGACTTTTCTCTTTTCCTCTTGCAGATGAGTAATTGAATGGAGGGGAGCATCACTAAATGAAGAATGAAGAATTGGGGACTTAGAAAATATTTAGAAAAATAGGATAGTTTTATTTTCAATTTAATCATTGTAAACTATTATTATTATAAATACTTCGTAAATGAATACTTGTATCTAAATAATAATTGTAACAAATATTTAAATATGAAATAAAAATTCTATTGATCCATTTAATCCTTTTTCAATTATTTACTTATTATTCATAGTTCCTTAAATTAAAATAAATGAAAATTAAATTCCAGATATTTAATCCTTAGAATAATAAATAATCAACTAAACATTGATTCTACGTTGATCAAAATAAATGAACTTGGAGCCTCCATCATCCAAAGCAACGCATAGTCAAACGCAATAACTGATCAGACGCATTCCTTTCTTACTGATTTCTTACCAAGCACTGTAAATCCAAACTGCATATATCTTTTGACTGGTTCAATCAACCGAACGTGAATTCAAACCAACTGCCTTCTTTTACTGATTAAATCAAACAAAGCGAATTCAACCCGAATCTCGGAATAACTTGCAAAGTGTTGTGGAATTTAAATCCTTCTGAGAACGTGCCCAAAAACCCTAATTCCTGATTAAATGCCAAAGAAACGTTCGCCTGATCGAAGTTGAGCCAAAATCAACCAAAAACCCTAAACCAACTGTGTGAAACATCCAGAGCCCTGAAAATCAATAGAACCCTAATTTTTGTTTGACTAACGAGAAAAGTCCGTTTGTCCGATTCTTGAGCCAATCTGAAAAATCAGGAAACACCTGAAGCTGTGATTTCTTGAGAAAAAAATGCGAGGGCAAATTTTAGGGTACAACAACGAGTCTAAAAGAATGGTGCATGGGGAGGTCGACATCCCTATCAAGGTGGGCACTGAAGTATTCCACTCAACTTTCTATGTGATGGACATCCGTCCATCATACTCTTGCTTGCTAGGGAGACCATGGATACATAATGCTGGGGCAGTCACTTCCTCCCTACATCAGATGCTGAAATACCCTGTTAAGGGAAAGATCATAACTGTACACGGTGAAGAGGAATATATGATCAGTCATCTGAACTCCTTTCGGTACGTAGAGATGGAGGGAGAATTCATTGAAACACCATTCCAACACTTCGAGGAAATTGCTCCCGAAGTTGCAGTAGCAAAGGCAGTAGCTGAGGAGCCTAAGCAGGTGGCCAGGATGGCATCTCTGAAAGACGCAAAGGCTGCAATGAAGGAGGGGAAGAGCTCAACACGGGGTCAGTTTCCTGACTTTCCCCACAAAATAGACAAGTGCGGGTTGGGATTTACCGCTGCGGGGCAAAAAGCTATGCGTCGCTCAAAAATTGAAAGGACACCCATCAAGATTTCTCCTCATGGAATCAATGCTTTGGAGGACGAAGACGAAGAGGCCAACATCGAAGATTGGATCTTCCCAACCATCGAATGGGGACTACACAACTGGGAGGCAAAAGACTTCGTTCCCATTACTTTCATCAATCAGTAATTTATCTTTCGAACATTTTTTGTTGGTCTGTAATAATTACTCTTGAACAATCTACACACTACTTTTTCACCTCATGCCTTGCCCGGGATATGTAGGTCCATTTGTAAGGGTTTTGATTCTCTTCATATTCTTATGCCATGTTTAATGAATCATTGGACGTTTTTCATTTATAAACTACTGTGTTCATTTTCTTTCCTTTTGCATTTTTGTTTGTTTAAGGATGGCTATCCCTTACACACACCCACACTCATAAATGCAGGTACCCATCCACTCTGGATTCTATGGGTGACTATTCTGTTGTATCCTTCAATAACTATGAAGATTTGGTCAATCAGGCTGAATACGAAGATGACGAAGATTGTGAAGTACCAGGGGAGCTAGCCAGACTTCTACAACAAGAAGAAAGGGCCATCTTACCTCATGAAGAGTTGTTGGAAACAGTCAACTTAGTACAGAGGAAGACAGGAAGGAAGTACAAGTGGGTGCCAATCTGAAACCAAGTGTCAAGGAGCGTTTGATACAGCTGTTAAATGAATACGTTGAAATCTTCGCCTGGTCTTATGAAGACATGCCGGGTTTAGACACAGATATCGTGGTTCACCGTCTCCCTACAAGAGAGGATTGTCCACCGATTAAACAAAAAGTCCGCCGAATGAGGCCCGACATGTCTGAGAAGATTAAAGCTGAAGTAATGAAGCAATTCAACACTGACTTTCTGGCTGTTACATCCTATCCACAATGGGTTGCTAACATTGTGCCAGTACCTAAAAAAGACGGCAAGGTGAGAATGTGTGTGGACTACCGGGATTTGAACAGGGCTAGCCCTAAAGATGATTTTCCGCTACCGTATATCGACATTTTGATTGACAACACAGCTCAGCACAAGGTGTTTCCCTTCATGGATGGATTCTCGGGCTACAACCAGATCAAAATGGCCCCCGAGGACATGGATAAAACAACCTTTGTTACACAATGGGGTACCTTCTGCTATAAGGTGATGCCGTTCGGACTGAAGAACGCATGGGCAACTTATCAGCGCGCCATGGTAGCTTTATTTCATGATATGATACATCATGAGATCGAAGTTTACGTAGACGACATGATAGCTCGATCACAAACAGAGGAGGAATACCTTGAACATCTGGAAAGGCTGTTTTCCAGGTTGAAGGAGTACAAACTCAGGCTGAATCCAAGTAAGTGCACTTTCGGAGTTAGGTCTGGTAAACTTCTAGGATTTATTGTCAGCAACAAAGGCATTGAGGTCGATCCAGCAAAAGTGAAAGCAATACAAGAAATGCCTGCTCCCCGTACTGAAAAGGAGGTTAGAGGGTTCTTGGGGCGCTTGAACTATATTGCCAGATTCATCTCTCATCTGACTTCTACCTGTGAGCCAATTTTCAAACTATTAAAGAAAGATCAGGTAGTCGAATGGAACGACGATTACCAAGCTGCTTTTGATAAGATCAAGGAGTATTTGCTAGAACCTCCTATTCTGATGCCACCCGTCGAAGGAAGACCGTTGATCATGTATCTGACCGTCTTGGATAACTCAATGGGGTGTGTTTTGGGCCAGCATGACGAGTCTGGTCGAAAAGAGCATGCTATTTATTACCTTAGAAAAAAGTTTACCGACTATGAGACTCGCTACTCACTGCTCAAGAAAACTTGCTGCGCTTTGGTATGGGCTGCTCGCCGACTAAGGCAGTATATGCTGACTCATACCACTTTGTTGATTTCCAAAATGGATCCTATCAAGTATATCTTCGAGAAGCCTGCTTTATCTGGAAGAATAGCTAGATGGCAAATGATCCTAACTGGGTATGACATCCAGTATACTACCCAAAAAGCTATAAAAGGGAGTGTACTAGCTGATCATCTAGCTCATCAAGCTATCGAAGATTATCAACCCATGAGATTTGACTTCCCAGACGAGGACGTCATGAATTTGGACAACATTGAAGGTAACAGACCGTATGACGGACCTGAAAAAGGATCCCGATGGACCCTGTACTTTGATGGTGCTTCAAATGCACTTGGAAACGGTATCGGTGCGGTACTCATTTCCCCGGAAGGTTGTCACACGCCTTTCACGGCCCGACTTTGCTTCAGCTGTACCAACAACATGGCTGAATATGAAGCTTGCATTTTTGGTCTCAAGGCTTCTATAGACTTGGGGATCAAATCTTTGATCGTATTTGGGGACTCGACTTTGGTTATCAGTCAAATCAAAGGAGAGTGGGATACCAAGCATCCTAATCTTATCCCGTACAAAGAACATGTCCTGACATTGTTGCCTCATTTCGAGCAAATCACCTTTGAGCATTTCCTGCGAGAAGAGAATCAGCTAGCAGATGCTCTGGCAACAATGTCTTCCATGTTTAAACTCAACTGGGATAACGAGGCTCCCCAAATCACCATCAAGCGAATGGATGAACCTGCACATTGTCATGAGATTAATACCGAAGAAGTAGTGGAACAACCCTAGTTCCATGAAATCAAAAGGTATCTCCAGACTAGAGAATATCCCGAAGGAGCTTCCGTCAATGACAAGAAGTTCTTAAGGAAATTTGGTGCCAAGTTCTTCCTAAGCAACGACATCCTCTACAAACGCAGCCATGATTGTGTTTTACTCCGATGTGTAGACAAAGCTGAAGCAGAGTTAATAATGACCGAGATACACAGCGGCACATTTGGCACTCACTTGAGCGGGCATACTATGGCTAAAAAGATTCTAAGGGCATGCTATTACTAGTCTACCATGGAAGCAGATTGCCATCAGCATTCCCGTACTTGCCACAAATGTCAAGTCTACGCTGACAAGATTCATATTCCTCCTGTTCCTCTCAACGTTCTGACAGCTCCTTGGCCATTCGTAATGTGGGGCATTGACATGATCGGAGAGATCAAGCCCACAACGTCCAATGAACATCGCTTCATCCTGGTCGCCATTGACTATTTCACCAAGTGGGTCGAAGCAGCTTCCTTCGCCTCCGTTACAAAAAATGTGGTTGCCCGCTTCATCAAACAAAATCTCATATGCCGGTATGGTGTCCCCGACAGGATCATCACAGACAACGGTACAAATCTGAATAATACTATGATCACCGCTCTATGCAAACAGTTCAAGATTTATCATCACAATTCATCTCCCTATCGGCCGAAGATGAACGGTGTTGTTGAAGCTGCGAACAAAAACATCAAGAAGATCATTCAGAAAATGACAGTCACCTACAAGGACTGGCATGAGATGTTACCGTTTGCTCTGCATGGATACCGTACAACGGCACGTACTTCAACAGGGGCAACCCCATTTTCTTTAGTCTATGGCATGGAAGCTGTCTTACCCATGGAAGTACAAATTCCTTCTTTAAGGATCATGAAGGACGCTGGTTTGAATGAAGACGATTGGATTCAGACCCGACTTGATCAACTCCATTTGATCGACGAGAAGCAACTCACTGCTGTTTTCCATGGTCAGACGTACCAAAAACGGATGATCAAGGCTTTCAACAAGAAAGTCAGACGTCAAGTATATCAAGTCGGAGATCTCATAATCAAGCAGATTATTTTTCCGCAAGGTGATCCCAGGGGCAAATGGACTCCTACTTACGAAGGACCATTTGTAATCAAAAGCATATTTTCTGGTGGTGCAATGATCCTGACCACCATGGACGGCGATGATTTTCCGCACCCTGCGAACGCAGACATAGTCAAAAAATACTACGCCTAAAGTCACCCGACAAGTCGAAAACCCGAAAGGGCGGCTTGGGCAAAAAATGGGCATCCCGGTGAACCGAAAACCCGAAAGGGCGGTTCCGGCAAAAATTAGGGATAAAACAAAAAAAAAATTGTGCACCCGGCAAGTCGAAAACCCGAAAGGGCGGCTTGGGCAAAAAGGGGTTTCCCGGTGGATTGAAAACCCGAAAGGGCGATCCAGGCAAAAGTTAGGGAATTAAAGCGTATGACTATGTCTCGTCGGATCACTTTAAAGAACAATCTCTTCATCAACAAGCTCCGAGCTTCTGATCAACCCAGTCATCGGCGGACGAAGCGTTTGAATGGACAAGATATTCAGAGTTGCGAAGGCTATAACAGAATGGGATCCCATAGAATTATTGCACATAGCCATCTTTCTTTTGTATAAAATTTTCAATTCTTTACGACAATATCCTCTTACTAGGATGGCTGTCTCCTTTGTACAAATATACTCATAAAAGTTAATACAAGTACTTTTCCAAATACAGAAATTTGCTTTGTCTTCTTTTTGCTTCTCTACACTTATGTTTTATTTGAGAAACGTCCAATGTTTTATTAAATAGGCATATGCATTTGAACATAATCATTTCCTTGCAAATCAAGAAAGATGATTGCCGATAGGTTGAAGGTACAGATAGGTATCTTGTTACCCTTTCAGAATTCTCATTCCCCAGCGGAACTAAACTCCAAATTCCTCAACAAAGTCAAAATCCAGAACTTAATTCCCCAAACAGAGTTAAACTTCAGGATCCTCAGCAGAACAAAAGCTTCCTCAAAAGCTGATTACCCCAGCCAGAGAGCCTTCCAGAACTCAATTCCCCTCAGAGTTGAGTTTCAGTATCCCCAGTGGAGCCTTAAGAATCTGAAAATCCTATCCCCAGTGGAGCCTTAAGAATCTAAAAATCCTATTCCCTATGGAGTCTTAAAGTCTGAAAATACTATCCCCAGCGAAGTCAAAGCTGTTAAACCCCAGCGGAGCTAAAACTTCTGACTATCAATCCCCAGCGGAACCAGATTAGTGAACAGTCTCCCCACAGAGATACTTCCCATCAGATTGAAGATTCTCAGTCTTACTTCTCCAGATTAAGTCTACCAAGTTCAGGACTCCCCAGTAGAGTTCATCAGAATTCTCATTCCCCACAAGTCACCAAGGAGTTCCAATCCCCAGCAGTGGTCCTAAGATCCCTTAACAATTGAAGATCTTGTTCCCCAAGCAGTCAGCAGTCAACAAGGATGTCCCATCCTCGGCAATCAAAGATTCTTGCAATCCCCTGCAGCAATCAAGGGTTCACTTCCCCCGGCAGCAGTCAAGATTCTTTTATCTGGCTATCCAGGATTCATCTATCTTCAGCAAGACAGCTCGTCAGCTTACATGCGCATTCATTACATTCATATCATAAACACTGACATAACATATACCGCATCATACATTTCATGCAACATAACTTTGTGTTTCATCTAATATTCTACCCTTTTCAGGATAAGATTAATAAGCTTCAAATTAGATTTCAAACTTCTGAAGACAGTTCACGGATTCTCCAAACACGGATGTTAATCTATTACTTGTACAGATTCCAAATTTCTGAAGACAGTTCACGGATTCTCCAAACACGGATGTTAGTCTATTACTTGTACAGATTTCAAACTTCTGAAGACAGTTCACGGATTCTCCAAACACGGATGTTAATCTATTACTTGTACAGATTCCAAATTTCTGAAGACAGTTCACGGATTCTCCAAACACGGATGTTAGTCTATTACTTGTACAGATTTCAAACTTCTGAAGACAGTTCACGGATTCTCCAAACACGGATGTTAATCTATTACTTGTACAGATTCCAAATTTCTGAAGACAGTTCACGAATTCTCCAAACACGGATGTTAGTCTATTACTTGTACAGATTTCAAACTTCTGAAGACAGTTCACGGATTCTCCAAACACGGATGTTAATCTATTACTTGTACAGATTCCAAATTTCTGAAGACAGTTCACGGATTCTCCAAACATGGATGTTAGTCTATTACTTGTACAAATTTCAAATTTCTGAAGACAGTTCACGGATTCTCCAAACACGGATGTTATTCTATTACTTGTACAGATTTCAAACTTCTGAAGACAGTTCACAGATTCTCCAAACACGGATGTTAATCTATTACTTGTACAGATTCCAAATTTCTGAAGACAGTTCACGGATTCTCCAAACACGGATGTTAGTCTATTACTTGTACAGATTTCAAATTTCTGAAGACAATTTACGGGTTCTCCAGACACGGATGTTAACCTATCGCTTGTTCAGATGCAACTACTGAAAACAGATTACGGATGCTTCCAAACATGGATGTCAGTCTATTGCTTATTCAGATCCCCAGTTCAGAGACGTTCCAAACAGGGACACCTTTCTGATACTCACCCACTCACCAACGACATACAGTTCAACAAACATTCTCGGATGGCATCTCTAAGCCCACCCCCCGACAAGATTCGGTCACATCTCCAGATGGCATCTTTAAGCCCATCTCCAAATGGCATCTTTAAGCCCATTCCAGCAACTACGCTTTGACGAGTGCAAATTTTTAAGGGCACTCTAGTGTCCAATCTCCTTTTACCTTCGAGACGCGAAAGGCAGACCTGCCAATCTAACTCTTCAGGTGCAAGAAGATTGAATAGGGGCAACTGTTGTACCCCAAAATTTTCCCTCTCATTTCATCAACATTTTCTCACCACAAGACCCTTGGAGCTCAAGATCAAGTTAGGGTTTGCTCTGCTCAAGACCCCTCATCGCACTGTTGACCCAAATTAGGGTTTGAGTTTGCACAAAGATGTTTTGACCCAAAATGCCCAAAGTGACTTTCATGCTTCATGTTGGACTCACAAGTTTATCCATACCAAGTTTCAAGCCTTGATTCCAATCTTTGCCCAGTCAATTGGACAGTTGACCTAGAAATCAGCTGTATTAGAGAAAAAGTCAACTGTGGCCAATTAACAGTCAAACCTCATGAAATTTGACCCACATCAACATAATTAACTCATATGAACCATTTGGTCAAGTTTGGATCACAATTCCACAAGAAATTTGATCAGATCACCAAAAGGGCAAAATGGTCATTTTTAGGGTTTTGACTACACAAAGGCAATTTTGGACTGTTTGACTTAACCAATGGAAAACCAAGCTCACATATGGACTCAAGGACTCAATGGCATTGTCTTGACACATTCCACAAGTTCAAAAGATCCCAAATGCACAGGATTGACAGATGAATTTTCCAGTCAACTGATCAAAATTTGACTGTATATTGAAAAGTCAAACTTTGACTTTTTGGTCAAAATCAAGTGCCAAGATTCATTTTTCATCAAGACATGTCAAATTATGAAACTTGTTCATCAAGAAACCCAAAATTGCAAATTAGGGTTTAAAATGAGAAAATTTCATAACTTCGAATTTTTCTAAGTTATGAAAATTCCTTATTTTTTCCTAACTTTGTCCCATTTTTTAACCAAGATGAAAATGGATTCAAACAAAACTCAAAACATGAAAGTTGTAGTCCATTACAAAATCTACAACTTTGATTCACAAAGTTCCCTCAAAAGAAGCTTGTAGCTCAAGTTATGATTTTTGGAACAAGGGTGCAAAACATTTCTAACTTAGAGAAATTTTGACCTATTCTAGGCAGGATTTTTGCCCAACTTCATGGACATTTTTCACATGCTTCCACTTGGAGTTTCAATTTTCATTACAAAGATGGATTGTAGTACACATTCCAAGCTTTCCAAATTATCCAAGAACTCATCAAACACCCTTGTGGTTAGGGAGAATCGAATTTGCAAAGTTGGGCAAAATTCATTTTTGTTCATGGCCAAAGCTTGTTCATACATTGGCATTTTTCAGGTCAGCTTGTACAAGCTAGCTTGCAGGCCCCAAAACCAGTCTCACACACCATAATTAAATGCATATCCTTTGTGTTAGAGTGTTATCTTGTTCAGTTGGACAATACACACAAAATTAACCCTTAAATGGAAAAAGTTAGTTTGCCATTTTGAAAAAGCAATGCTTTATGTCAAATTCTGAATCTTTGTGGTACAAGCAAAATCTTGGAGGCACAAGTTTGTAGACAAATCCAACTGATCAAGAGAGAGGGCTGCAGGATGCTTGAGGGACCTGTACTGGCCTATAACCCAAGTTCAATATCCTTGCTTACATTAGAAGAAAACTTGCATAACAACTCCCATCTCTCATTCCTGTAACAGCCAGCCAAAGAAAACTTTGCAAACATATTTCACATACCCTAACTGACCTAAAGCACGACTGAACCACATCTCGAACCTCCTCATTCATCAAAACACCATTTTTCTGCAAGAAACAGGGCATTCCTGCAGTTTGACTTGGCCAGCATCATTCACTCGTGCGTTTTTGCCCAAACAAGTTCCAATACACTCCCTACCATCCATTGAAGCTATCCCAAGCCTTAGATACAAGTTGTAACATCCATAGCCAAGTTTGCCATTTTCACTTTTCAGTTTTGCAGGTTGACTTCCATAGCTTGATTCAGAGAGGTTCAAAGCAAGCTAAGCATAGGGGAAGCATCCTTGGACTTCAGGGAAGCTGTACCAAAGTTCAAACTCCATTGAAGATACCTCTATTGCTGTGCACGACTCAAGCTGAACAGGTAAAAATATGAACTTCTATCTCTCTATCCAGGCATAGTTAGGCTTAAGTTTGTGAAGAAAGCATGTTTTACTCATAGCCCTGAAGCCATCCATGTAGTTACTTTTCATTTATATTGTGTGCGCTGTGAGAATTTTGGACCTGAACATGGAAGAAAACTTAGGTCAGAAATTAGGGATAAAGAAATTCTCCCTCATTTCTGAGAGTTAGGTCAAGTTTTTTATATGTATGAATTCGTGATTTAATGCTCTACAATGTTTGTGTTATGAGTTTTGCAAAATAATCAAAGAATCAGGAGTTGATGTTTGGACAAAGAAGCGCGCGTTTTTGACAGAAGCTGGAGGAAGAAGATGATGTCTTGGGCTGGGCCTGAGCTATCCTTGCTTTTTGCACCTCTTTTCTCATTTTGCACCCCCCTGGCCCATTGTGTGGAATATCCATTATTTTTTACTTTTTATTTTTTCTTCTGACTTATTATTTTTTGTCAAAACATAAAAAACATTAAAAATATTTTTTTCACCCATTTTTGCATTTATTTGGCATTTGTTTGTTTTATTTAAACATATATATAAACAAATATATTTCTTTTTATCCAAAATATTAAACAATAATACAAAAACATATTTTTTTTTTAGTTATTATTTTTGTTTACATTTTGAAAACATTTTCTAAAAATATACACTTTTGTAAATAATTAATATTTTATTTTTAAGTATATATTTAGTATATTAAAATATATGATATAAATACTTGTATATTTATTAAAATATTTAGGATAAATATGAGAATAATACATTTCTTTATTTTTATTAATATATGACACTACAAAATACTTTTTTTACCATATACTTCTTTTTTATTCTTTTGTATAAATTAATATATGATATTGTATAATATTGATAAATAAATATTATTTATTTAGAAAACTAGGGTTTTGCCCTAAGACCATAAAAATATCAAAACTTAACCTTTTTATTTTTGTTTATATTTTACATTGAAAAATACTTTTACATACATAAAAAACCATTTTTGTGCATTTTGCATATTTATTGTACTTATTTAATATATTGTACAATTAAATAATTTGTATATTCAATATGGATGTAATAGCTTAGATTTAAATTTCTTGCCAAATATACCCCATTCAAACATTTGTACCCCCCTCCCTATATCATGATGTAATAGCTTAGTATTTAAATTTCCGCATTTAAACGCTTTCTAATTATGCCATGATAGACCTAGGGTTTGTATGCAAAATCAACCAACAAATAGCTTGACTAATTCAAAGATAAACAAGCATGAAAATGGACAACACCAATCACACTTGCACCCTTAGGGTTACTCCACTTGTTGCCTTCCAAAATGGGCCATGTTTGCATGTTGAGTTCTTTGGCAAAACAAAACAAACAAAATGATCATAGTCCCTCGATGACGCTTTCGAAGTTGCCTAAACAAAATGATCATAGTCCCTTCAAGCAAAATTGCCAAAGACACTTGGCACCATTGCATTCATGGTCTAAACGATGACCCGCACCCGTCCCGTTAACATCCTAACACAAGATTGTCCACCAAATACAATGGTGGAACAATACTGTTAAAAGGGTTAAAACATAGGGAAAAAAATATTTGAGTAAAAATAGGGTAGACAACTCTTAGTTACTTGATCAAAACTTGCAAAGAAAACATCCTTGCTACTTTTCAAAAACACACCTCACAATACAATTTCCAAACAACTTTTCAAAACATTGAAAAACTTTCAAAACACTCAAACACGAGTCATTTCAAAGGTTGCCACAACAATGGCCTCTTTTCAAAAACATCTTTCAAAATCACACACAAAGCACCATTTCAAACAATTGAAAATGCAAAGCAAGTGATCTAAGCAAGTAACTAAGAGCCCATGGATAACCATGGATAGAAAGGGTGCTAATACCTTCCCTTTCTATAATCTACTCCCCGAACCCACGAAACATCTCAAAGGTCTTTTTTCTGTGCTTTTTAACCTTTCCTTAGGATAAAATAAAAGTCGGTGGCGACTCTTGCTCAACCGAAACATTTGCGAAAAACAAACGCAAAACCTCAAGTCAGTTCTCCCACCGTGTCACAGTGCTCTTACGTGGGCATCTCGACGTTTGAGGAAATACATGTTGACGCATTCTACACTTCTGATATCTAAGATGGATCTGATAAAGTACATTTTCAAGAAACCAGAACTTACATGGAGATTGGCTTGGTGGCAAATGCTTTTGTCTGAGTATGACATCCAGTACGTCACACAAAAGGTTGTCAAAGGTAGCATTCTTGCTTATCATCTCGCCCACCAGCCATTGGAAGAGTATCAGTCAATAAAGTTCGATTTTCCAGACGAGGATGTTATGAAACTTGATGATAAAGAAGGACATGAACCAGGGAAGTGATGGACTCTTACGTTTGATGGAGCATCAAATGCCATGGGCCATGGTATTGAGGCAGTTTTTACTTCTCCATGCAATACTCACATACCTTTCACATTCAGGCTATATTTTAATTGTACAAATAATATCGCAGAATATGAAGCTTGTGTAATGGGTCTTGAAGCAGCCATTGATTTGAAGATCAAGATTCTTGAAGTTTATGTGGATTCTTCCTTAGTGATATATCAAGTACGAGGTGATTGGGATACACGACACCCTAATTTAGTTCCATATTGGGATTACATATTAGAGTTGTTGCCCGCTTTTGATGAGATCACCTTTGAGCACATTCCTAGAGAAGTAAATCAACTGGCAGATGCTCTGGCCACTTTAGCAGCAATGTTCAAAGTCAATTATCTGAATTATGCACCCAATATAAGAATCCCTCATTACAAGGAGTCAGCACATGTTTTTCCTGCTCATTGTCTCATAACTGAAGATGTGTTGGGTGAAAAGTCGTGGTATTTCAACATCAAAAGATATCTTGAGAAGCAAGAGTACCCCGAGGGGGCTACAATTTGTGATAAGAGGACTCTTAAAAGATTAGCCTCCAAGTTTTTACTGTTAGGAGACATTATTTACAAAATAAAATATGATTCAGTTCTGCTCAGATGCGTGGATAGACACGAAGCAGAATCCATCATACGGGAAATTCTCGAGGACTCTTTTGGGACTCATGCCAGCGGATATTCCATGGCCAAGAAAATATTACGAGCAGGTTATTCCTGGATGACAATGGAAAGTTCCTGTTGTATGTATTTGAAGATGTGTCATAAATGTCAAGTTTACACAGACAATATATATATTCCTTCCACTCCTTTGAATGTGATGACTTCACCATGGCTCTTTGCAATGTGGGGCATTGATATGATTGGATGGATCGAGCCGAGTGCTTCAAATGGAAACAGGTTCATTCTCGTTGCTATTGACTACTTCACCAAATGGGTTGAAGCAGCTTCGTACAAGAATGTGACTAAGCAAGTCGTCACCGGCTTCATCAAGAAAGAAATCATATGCCATTATGGAACTCCTAACAAGATTATTACTAATAACGGGTCGAATCTTAACAACAAAATGATGAAGGAAATGTGTGAAGAATTCAAGATTGAGCACCATAATTCCTTACCCTATCGGCCTAAGATGAATGGGGCAGTCGAAGCAGCTAACAAGAACATAAAGAAGATCGTACAGAAAATGGTGAGAACATACAAAAATTGGCATGAGATGTTTCCTTTTGCTCCGCACGACTATCAAACTTCGGTGTGTACTTCCATTGGGGCAACTCCTTTTTCACTAGTTTATGGTATGGATGCGGTGCTCCCAGTCGCAGTGGAGATTCCTTCATTAAGGGTTATGATGGATACTAAACTTGATGAAGCTGAATGGATTCAAACCAGGCTCTACCAACTCAATCTCATCAAAGAGAAGCGCCTAGCAGTCATTTTAATGGTCAATTATATCAACAACATCTCAAGAGAGCATTTGGCAAGAAGATTCGACCTCGAGAGTTCCACACGAGTGACATGGTCTTAAGGAAGATTCTCCCAATTCACTCCAATCCAAGAGGAAAGTGGACTCCCAACTATGAGGGGCCGTACATTGTGAAGAAAGCTTTCTCAAGAGGTGCTCTAATCCTGACAGACATGGATGAGGAAGACGTTCCACTTCTAGTCAATTCAGACTCAGTCAAAAAATACTACGCATAAAAAGACCCGCTAAGTCAAAAATCCGAAAGGGCAACTTAGGCTAAAGTTAGGGCTAAAAAAAGAAAAAAGAGAATAACCCGCTAAGTCGAAAATCCGAAAGGGCGGCTTAAGCAAAAATGGGTGTCCCGGTGGATTGAAAACCCGAAAGGGCAATCCAGGAAAAAATTAAGGACAAAAAGTGAGAGACTGCAGTCTGAAAAATCTTCATGAATAAAAAGTACACCCTCCTAACACTAGATGGATCAATTCAACTATTATCCTTCGGAAGCACAGCACTAGGACGATCCAGGATTATGGGAACTATATCAATATCATTTTAATAGAAGTTTGAGATTTTCTTATTGCCATTTTACCTGTTGTATCTTATCTTTTCTTCGTACTTTCCTCATTTAGGAGTTTTTTCCATGTACGAATGCCTATTCACAAGCCAATCTCATTAATAAAAAAATTCCTTTTCACCAAAAAGTCTTTGTTATGTCCTTTTTACTTTATTTTTCGTACGTGAATGGTGATTTAAATTCTTTATTAAGTATTGCATTGAAAACAATAAGGAAATAATAAATCACAAGCTAAGACGCGAAACACGACGTTACATGGACATGAAGGCATCCCAGGGGAATTCCATGGCGCTAAAGTGTTATTTTTCTATGTAGGTAGCAAGTCATAACGGTCACCTCGACCAAGCTTTCATCCTCGTCACCTCCTTACAGATGACTGAGCACCCGATTCTCCAACACTGATAAACTTGGGGAATTTGATGAGATCCATGTACCTAATCAATCATCCACAAGAAGTCCAGCATGTGAGGAAAGTCAGATCAAGCTACTCCTCCTTAGCAAGATTTAATACCCAGTGAACTCGACAAGGCTATAACTCAATTCTCTAAGTTTTCAAGCACCAATCAGTATTAGAATCTCAAGACAATGGGAAATGGATCCCAATGAGCCTAATATTTGGAAATTTTCATACAATAATCATCACTGCATATTACATTGCATCCTTAAACGCATAGCATATCCATGGATCATTACGCCATACACTTCAAAATTCATATTGAAGTGTAAGCCAAGTTTGGCACCTTGCACGAAAGCCCCAAATCAATCCTCAAAGCAGTAAAACATCCCCACAAAGAATATTATCCTCATAATTCCCAGTTGATGGCTGTCATTACACTACCAACCAATAAGCCATGGTGCCAGTACATTTTACTCGCCAACTCTCAATACTCGTGTTATCTTTTCCAGGGTCGTAGGTCGTCCGTAGATCTTACCCTTGTGTTATCTTTTCTTGGGTTGTAAGTCATTTGTAGATCTTACCCTCACGTTATCCTTTTAGGGTTATAGGCCGTCCATAGATCTTACCCTCACGTTATCTTATATTGGGTCGTAGGTCATCCATAAATCTTACCCTCACGTTATCTTTTCCTGGGTCGTAGGTCGTCCATAGATCTTACCCTCTAGTTATCTTTTCCAGGGTCGTAGGTCGTCCGTAGATATTACCCTCACGTCATCTTTCCTAGAGTCGTAGGTTTTCCGTAGATCTTACCATTACGTTGTCTTTTCTAGGGTCGTAGGTCGCTTGTAGGTCTTACCCTTATGTTATCTTTTCTAGGGTCGTAGGTTGCTCACAGTTCTTACCCTCACGGTATCTTTTCTAGGGTCGTAGGTCGTTCATGGATCTTACCCTCATGTTATCTTTTCTAGGGTCGTAGGTCACTCGTAGATCTCACCCTCACGTTACCTTTTCTAGGGCCATAGGTCGCTCGTAGGTCATCCATAGATCTTACCCTCGTGTTAACTTCTCTTGGGTCATAGGTCATCCATGGATTTTATCCGTCATCTTTACCTTTATCATGGGTCATAGATCATACGCCGGTCTTCACCCTTTGTCTTTACCTTTCTTTTTGGGTCGTGAATCCTACACGATAGATTATCTGTTGTCGTCGAGTTCTACCCATCGCCTCTGAGTTATCATGTTGTCATTAATCATACTTTCAGTCACCATGATATCACCAACCATATATTTCCAATCACTTTAACACCCACTTCCCCGAGAACCTTGTATTGGCACTGTTATCCCAGTACAAGCTATCATTATTCAACCACATTTACCCATCATGATCAGTTCACCATAAAATTAATTTTTCATCCCCAACAAACATCAAAAATAAATAAGACTCACACCATCTCTCCAGGACAAATTTCAAGTCTTGGTATTTAATCTTCTTCTACCTTAAATGATCGAAAGGCTTCCGCCAATCTCACTTTCAGGTTTAAGACGATTAAATAGGGGCAGTTGTCATACCCCAAATTTGTCCTACCTTTTTCAATTTTATCTAGCTTAGGATTTGCATTTCATTTTCATCATTATCATTAGGTCAATCACACATCATTCTCGCATTTCAATAAGGCAATGATTCAAAGCATCAGTGGTTGTGCTAATTAGGGCTTCACTTTGGTTTGAGTTTTCTTCATCAGATAAAGGCAGGTTCTTCTCTTGAGCAGTGGACTATGTGAATAAGGGTTTTGGAAATATGGTTATCAAGGACTTCTTCTCCTCAATCTATGGAGGTTGTTTCTCATTCAAATTCATCAAGATCTTAGATTAGGGTTTATTTCCCCTGTGTGATTAAAAATCAGGGTTTGTTAACATCATGCCTCAGCTAGGGTTTGAACCTTTCAAGTGTTCAGTGTGGCTAATTATTTATTCTTAGGAGCTATTTCATGAAATATTGGCCTATAATCTCAAGAGCACAGTCAAGACTTCATCATCACTAGTTCATAAGGGCATTAATATGCTTTGGAATGCAAGAGAATATCAGATTTGCAAGTCAGTCCAAAGCACTTTGACCAAAGTCAACATTTTCAAGATCAAGTTCAAACAATTGTAACTTCTTCATTTTTCAATATTTTTGAGTGGTTCTTTTGGCGCATGACTCTCATTTACGTCATCTCCAACTTCTCTTTACAAGTCAAGAACTGGTTATGTGCGGAGGATCATCAAAAGTTCGAATACTTTAGAGGTTATATTGTAGAATTTGACCTAATCTCAAAATGGTTGTGCCCAACTTCCAAGGGTCATAACTTCTTCGATTCTTGAAATTTCGAGTCTATTCTTTTTGTACACTGTCACGAAGGATGTCATCTACAGGTTTACTGCGGGGATTGAGGGAAAACTATGTTTAAAAGACCTTGAAAGTTATCGAATCGTCATAGGTTATTTTCTTGATTTAGAATGTTCTTAACTTCTAATTTTAACTCATGCCATAATTGTTTTCTCAGGACTATGATTCTCATGTTGATATCATTCATGGAACAAGATGTTGAGCTCGGAGATTCATGTTGAGTTCGAACAAGATGTTGCTTATAATATAAGTCATCATGTTGGAAATTGATTTAGGATTTTGGTGAAAATGATTTGAGGATTATTTTGATTAATTTATTTGATTTCAATTCAAGTTAGTAAAGAATTACGCAATATCACAAGTTTCGTCCAAATTCTTTATGGTTCATTCACGTGAATTATTTTGAATTCGAGGTATCAAAGACAAGTTCACTTAAATTTTCTCAAATTCATTCAAGCTTCCAATATTCGAGCCTCATTAGATTTCAACATGATAAAATTGTGCTTTGATTCATGGGTTCTCTAAATTACAATTCTCATGAACCAAATCAAGTTGACAAACCTAATTCAAAGTTTGTTGTTATTCGTCTATTTTCAAGCATATCATTATTCAAATCCAAGACTTTTCAACATGAGAGTTCTTACATCTATTCAAGAATTCAAGTTCCATGAGAAACATCAACATTAATTCTTAAAAGTTACAAGAACAAAGTGCAAGACTTTTTCTTAGTCGCATTTCAATTCAAGATACTTCGAGTGTCTACAAAATTTTCAAGTTACAACAAAAGGAAAATATATCTCAAGTTCTTATGCCTAAAGCAAATTCTTCCAAATAATTATAAAAGAGATTGAAGGAGTTACATAAGAAATCATAAGTCCATGCTAATTTGTTTCTAATCTTCTAGGCCTATGCTTAAACTTCATACTCCAAAGTCATGCTACATCATGCTAAAAGGTCCAAAATCCAAGCAAATAACATTGTTGTTTAAACCCAAGCCTCCTGCGAAAACCAAACCAGCTGCTAAGGTAAAGCCTACCAAGTCCAAGACTACTGCAAAACCAAGCCAACTGCAAAACCCAACCATGCTTTCCATTATGCAATACAACTCCATAAACCTGCATCACATTGCAAAACAAACAAAACAGTCCAAAAAAAATTTGCTGCAACCCTGCATAAAACTGTCCACAAAACTGATGCACAAACCTGTTGTCTAGAACAATCCAAGTATTGCAAAACCTTGCACACAAATAGGCTAAACCTAACCTGTATCAAGAAAGCAACAAATCAGCTTACAAAATTATTCAAAACATATCTGATTTCCCCCCCAAAACCTCACTTCATTCACCAATAAAAACTGCTTAGGACCAAGAGAAGAGGAGGGGGGAGAAACACTGAAAAAATAGAGAAGAGAGCACGTGACAGAGATACACAAATACTACAAAGGAATTCTGCATAAGTTACTCTGAAACATATCCCAAAACTTTGCTCAAAATTCTACAGAACCCCCTCAACCTGCAACACACTCAACTCAAACCCTCGTATCCTCCACTTCCAAACTTCTGCCCATTTAATCCTTCAAATTCAGTCTAAATATTCATCACATATTCAACAACTTTCATACTATCTTCATCCAACACCATGAGCGGCATATTATAACCAAACCCTCCAAAATAAACCTTCGTTCAGAGTTCCCGTAAACACAATTGTTGGAGCTTCAAACATTTTTCAACCACCTGCACCAACATTTCAGCACAACTCTGTGCATAAGTCTCATCTCATCTCAAAATCAATTCAACTAAAGTAATAACAACACACATGCCATAGACATACGGAATTGATAAAGGAGCTTAAGGCTTACCTACCGGAAAACTCTGTTGGTTCTTCAACCGCGACGCCAAATGAGAAAGCTAGAGAAAACATCTTCAGATTTAGGTTCATTCTTCCTCTTCTATATGTGATTCTGAATCCTCTTCGTCTTTCGTGTTTTCTTCTGCCTTTTTTGTATTATTCCATTGTTGCTCTTGTGGATTGTGATGTGTAATGATATGAATTGGTGCAATGATTCAAGATACAAAGAAGCATTGTTGTTGTTGTTGCAATGTTGTTGAGCGTTACTGTGTTCTTGTAAAGATGATGATGACGATAACAATGATGCGATGAAGATTGAAGGGGTGTTGCAGTGATGATGAGGATAATTTAGTTGCAGAGAAAGCTCGATTATAGAAATGTGAGTGAAAGAGATGGAAAAGAAAATTGGAACATAGGGATAAAGAGAGATCGTGAATTGATGTTTTTGTCTTGAATTAATAAGAGTTTTATGGATAATTAGTTGGGAATAAAAAGAATTAATTATGACATTCCCCCTCCCAAAGCACATCCGCGACAAACCCTTTCAAATTAGGGTTTGCCAAAATCCCTCTCTATTCTCTTTTAGATGGATCCGGGTTTGGGCCTAGCCCAACCCATTCTACCCATTCTTTAAGTTTTGGGTCTTATAGATTTTGAGTAGCATGATAGACGAATGAGGTGAAGCGGTGCAGCGGTCAAAGTTTTGTATGTGCAAACGGATGGTCCTGGGTTCAACACACACCAAAACAATTTCTTACTTTATTCTCCATCCCCATTTTTTTAATTGTTTTGATTTTTGTTTCTATTGGGCTTAGGCAGCCCAACTAATTTCTCTCTTTCCAGCCCATTAGCAAGAATTTACAGTATACCCCCATTTGTTGTTTTCTTTATTCCTATTGTTTTATATATATCTTGTTTTAATTATTTTATATTAGTTTCTTGGTTTTATTTTATTTTTCATAATAAAAATAACAAAAATATTTTTAGAATTAGATTTTAATTTTCTTTTAATATTTTTTTTACTAAATATCCAAAAAAAAATATTAAAATACTTTTAGAATTAGATTTTAATTTTATTTTAATATTTTATTTACTTAAAAAATCACAAAAATATTAGAATATTTTAGAAGTAGGTTTTAATTTACCTTTGAATTCATTATTTATTTAACTTGATAAAAACCATAAAAAATATTTTGAATTTAAATTTTCTTTATTCGTTTGCTTGTTCAAATCTTGATACCATACTCACTTAGGTAACTCCTTGAGGAGATTAAATCCCTTTTTGATCGTCTTATGTTGAGGTAGACTTTTAGCCCATCAAGTACATAATAATATTAAGGTAGACTTCCCCCTCTAGATTTTTTAATTAATTAAAACTTCTCATTCACAAATCAAAAATCCAAAAACATTTAACCATTATTTAAATTCATTTTAAAAACTCGCAGAATACTCAACCAATCAAAACTTCCCCAAATGGGCATGTTATCTTCGTTCTACCGCGATACAGGTCGTGCCTATTGCTAGAATGTGTGCGTTAACATCGCCCACTAAAAAAACACCAACAAACCAACATTTTCTAGAAGAACTACAGTGTTCTGATTCCTTCACTGGATACGTAGGCAAAGGGTTACGAGACCCTCACGGACGCACTAATAAAAAACCATTTCTTTCCCCTTAGCAATTATAAGTTATAGATAAGCACACCCTTAGAAACAAACAAACAAAATGGATCCCGTTGAGTATAACAGATGCGAGGGGTGCTAATACCTTCCCCTTGCATAATTGACTTCCTTACCCTCTCTCTTGGTCGCAAGACCATCTTATCCATCCTCTTATAGTTTTCTCGATATTTCCCCTTCCTTCGGGATAAATAAAGCTCAGTGACGGCTCTGTGTTTTTTGCCGGTAGCTTCACTAGGTAGAAGGTAATTATACGTTGAATCTTGACAGTAGATTCCCCTGGTTAATCTCAGAAGTTGATTATCCAGAAGACCTCGACAGAAGGTAATTCTACAGGGAATCTCGATAGTAGATTTCCCTGGTTAATCTCGATAGTTTATTATCCAGAAGACCTCGGTAGAAGGTAATTATACATTTAATGTCGGCAGTAGATTCCCCCAGTTAATCTCGGCATACGATTTTCCAAGAGACCTCGGCAGAATGTAGTTCTCAATCGAATCTTGGTAGTATATTCTCCTGGTTGATCTTGGCAGATGATTATCCAGAAGACCTCGGTAGAAGGTAATTCACAATCGAATCTCGACAATAGATTCCTTGGAAATCTCGCAGTAGATTTCCCACTAAGAGCCTCACATCAAGAATGACATACACATAACCATATCAAAGTATCAAGGTCATTCATAACATTTGGTGCATGTACATATAACAAACATTCAGGATTTATTTCTTCATGATGATAGTCTTAGTTGAGGACAGTCACAACCGACATCATCAACAAAACTTCGGTTTCAACCTCCAAACCTAACATTTTTATGGTAAAGAATTACCTTGGTTGTGAACAGACACAACCAGTAAAAGAATCATATCTCATCTCTGATTTAGTTATCTAAGATTTGATCATAAAAAAACAACTTTTTCTACAATATAGTTCATTGTGTCACGCTTCATGCAATAATGTGTGAAATTTTCAATATAACTCATTGCATCAGTCTCCATGCAACAATGTGTTTTCTCCGGTGCAATATAACTCCTTGCGTCATGCTCCATGCAACAATGTATGAAATCTGTGATATAACTCATTGTGTCAGTCTCTATTCAACAATGTGTTTTCTCCTCTGTGATATAGCTCCTTACATCAGGCTCCATGCAACAATGTGCAGAATCTACAATATAACTCATTGCGTTAGTCTCTATGCAGCAATGTTATTATCAAGATTTTTCAAATACACATCCCCTAGATTGTGATAGATGTGCGAATAAATCTGTATAATCCATTGCATCAGTCTCCATGTAACAATGTGTTATCAGAATTTGTTTTATTCATCCCCTAGGTTGTGATGAATAGACAAAATCAAATCAAATCAAAACTTGCTATGTTAGTCTCCAAGCATTAGTAAGTCAACTTTTTAAACTTGTATCATTTACCTCCTAGATTACAATAAATATGCAAACGATCTCTTCTTAGATATTGATGAGTTATCTACATCGTCATTTCTAAGTCAAATAAACTTTGGTTTAAACGTGAATTAGATGATACATCATCATATATGCTTACTCTTCATACCCATGGGAACGTTGTACAGCGTATCCTTGTAATCTTTCAGATAAATCTTGGGGTCTTCCAATATTTAATAAACTTTCGATCAGAACATACGAGACCTGCGTATTCTTGCACTATTCAATCGAAAGGAAATTAAGTAGGGGCATATGTCATACCCCAATTTGTCCTACTAACTCCTAATATTTTTATTTCTATTTTTTAAATTATTATTCAAATTCATGGGGGTTTAGTTCTTCAAAGGGGGTTTAACGGTTTCTTTTTCTAAATCAGAAAAAGAAGGCCCAAAGCCCATCGCTTTTTTGAATAGGATCTTTGTTTTGGTTTCAGCCCATTTTCAAACCTTGAAGAAGGTTCACACTATTTAAGAAACTCTTGGTCCTTTTTAAATCATAAAGACCCATGTAAAGTTAAGCATATTTTGTTGAATAAATAGAAAGGGGTGTTATTTAAGGGGGGTGTAGTAATTAATTTTTACCGGCCCACTAAGAGTGTTAAGGCCTGCTCCCATTTAGGTTGAAGGGTGTATAAAACAAACCATTTTATTTAAAGCCTGATATTTAAATCAGGAAGGCCCATTTAAGGTCACATTTTTGTTAAAGCCCAATATTAAAAAAACAGTATGGCCCAATTCATTTTTTTGAGTTTGTTTTGAAAAATATGTTTTGTTTTAATTATAACATTATTATTATTATCAACATTACTATTATAATTACTATTATTGATTATACTAATATTAATTATAATTAAAATATTATATTATAAACTTAATTAAAAATGATTTTTGTTTTATTAATTAAAATAAAAGTGTTAATGAAGAGGTTTTTTCTTCCACGGCCCATTTCCAAACCCTTTCAAGGCCCAAGTCTAAGCCCAAAATAAAAAAGAATGTGTGGCCCAGTTTCTAAGAGAAAAACAACCATTGTTTAAATTATGAGAAATAATACACTTTTTATTACAAAAACACGTAATGTACAAATCGTCAAGAGCTAGAAACGCATGTGTTGGGACTAACAATCACTGTTTGAATCAAATAATAAAAACATAAGCAAATTTGTGTATTAACTTTCCAGAAACAATATCGTACCAAAACAAAAACTAGGTTCATGCACATAATCAAAACCTACTAAAATGTTAAAACAAGATTAATATTAATATATAAACTAATCAAGGATATCACAGATTTACAGACAAGATCAAGTTCATAATCAATACAAAATTAAAATCATATACAACATTACAGACACATTAAAATTTTTCCTAAATCTATACTAACCTAAAAACACTATAAAACCTAAAGACTAATACAGAAAAGACGACCAACAAAAAAAATCGGAGAGGAAAGAATTACAAAGAAGAAAGTTATTAGAAGGAGGAAAATTTGTAACAGAAGAAGAACAGAGAAGCCTCACCGTTGTAATCCCTGTTCACCGCCGCCTAGGGTTTCAACATCTGAAACCCTAGATCCAGTCGTCGTGTTGCCGCAACCATTAAATCGCTTCCACCATCATCATCACCGGCTTCTATCTGCGAATCGAAAAGAGAGAGTTTAGAAAGAGAACCAAAACAAAGAAATTTAAGGCATCGGAAGGTAATCTCTAACTTAACTTGATGATTAATTGATGCTTTACACGCCCCTCAGTTTTACTAACGCACTAAAAAATGTACCTCCTTGTCTTATTGGGCCTGAATTCAATATCTGAATTCAAGGCCCTAATATCTGCACCTCCCCATTTTTACTAGCCTAGTATTATTTGCACCCCCTTACATTTTATTTAATTTTCTTTATTATTTTTATATTTTATATTTTATATTTTCTTTTTATAATTATAATATCATATTAATTATTATTATTATTAAATCACATGAATATTATTTTCTAAATTCATCCAAAATATTATTTATTTTCATTGCATAAAAATATTTTTAATCATGCATTTAAATAAAGATGTTTTTTACGATTAACACATAAAAAAATATTCAACCAACAACAAATTATTTTTCATAACTAAATTAATTCAACAATTAATTTTTGAAAAGGATTACGAAACACATTTTAATTAAATGTGCGTTTTGTCTAAATATCTCTGTTATTCACACACCTAGACTAAGTATGCGGGAAATTTAAATATCTTTGTAATCCATAAAAAACACAAACCAATTGCAAACTACGAATTGGGACATTGATTCCTCCTAAGAGGATACGTAGGCATACAATTAAAATCGTGGCGACTTCCCCTATAAAATATTAAAACCCTTCTTCCTAAAAATTACGCTTCTAAACCTAGTATTCTTGTGAACTAGGTAGATGAAGGGTTCCTAACACCTTCCCTTCATCTAGAGTCAAGTCAAAAACCTAGAGTCTCTACCTTTTTAGGGTTATCCTTTATATTCCCTTCCTTAGGATAAAAATTAAGGGTGACGACTCTTATTTTAAAACTAGTTACAACAACATATCCTTGAACGGTTATAATATTGTAGACCATAATATTACATTCACAAATCTCTGAGAATAACATATTAATTTGGTTCAAATTCTTTTGAAAAACAACAAATCTGGAGTACAATGTACTTTGTGGGGTTAACTTGTCGTACAACATTACAAATATTATATGAGTCATAAGGAAGATGGCAATATAGTTGTTCTGTTGATTAATGCAATGATTAAGGAGGCTTAAGGTAATACTGTTTCATTTTTATTATACTTAATATGAGACCAAAATCAAAATACATGAGTTCTTATTATTATGTTCTTTACATCAGATTAATCTAAAAATCATGAAAATTGTAGGAGGTTTTCCTTTGAACATATCAAATGCTTGGAACGGCACAGAGTTGTTGATTTATGATGTTAGCATTGATGAAGTTAGCAAGCTCAAAGAAAGGTATATGGTGAAATCATTTTAATGATAATGTTGTTGTATTTGGTTTGGTTAACGCATTCGTGCCAAATATGATTATTAAAATTTGTCTTCTAATTAAATCAGTCTAAAAGGTGAATTCCCATTCTTATCTTCTTCAAGTCTGCAAGTTGACGTATTACAATTCTCATATATTATTCTTAGTTTGATAAGTTTGTGTGGAAGGCTAAAATATTGAGTCTTGCTGAAATAACAAGTCTGAAACATGTAAGACAATATATATATATATATATATATATATATATATATATATATATATATATATATATATATATATATATATATATATATATATATATATATATATATATATATATATATATATATATATACACATTATGAATATGTGACATGTTTAACAAATGTAACTTTCGCTAATTCCTTAGGAGACTACCTGTGTTATTGTTGCAACTTTGGAGAAATTTGAGGCTGGCCAGTCAGGATGGTATTATGATAGATGTGTTGATTGGACAAAGAGTGTGTCTCTAAAGGATGGAAAGCTGATTTGTTATGCTAAACACATAAGTCCAGAGTCGATGCCAAGGTATTGTGTATATTGGGCTTTAGAGTTCAAGGTATTTTCTATTTGGTGGCATTACATACATGAGTAGACACACTTCTGATTTTATCACTAATGATATAGGTATAAACTCGAAGTTTTATCTGTTGATGGTAAAATCAAGTTCAGGTTCATTTTTTGGGACGGAGATTGTGTAAAGTTGATTGGAAAGTTCTCACTTCAAATGAAAATTGAGTTGATAGAGGTACAAAATGCCACTTTATTAAGTTTGTGCTTTTTAGACAAAGTTTTTAAAACAGTTCTTTGTATTGATGTAGGCCGGTGAAGATAATCCGCTTGAATTCTCTTATGAACTTGATGCGCTACTAAAAAAGGAGTTGGCTATTAGAGTTGTTTTTCAACCTAATAATGGGTGACTTTCTGTCATTAGCTTGAAAATTGATGACGATAACCGTAAGAAAGTTAGGGAGAGTTTCAGATCATAAGAGGTAATCTTAGTGTACTTCTTAATTCTATAACACTATTTGCAAATTTAGTCTAATATTAATCAGTATTGGTAGCCTACTTCAAAGCTTCTAGCACCAGATCCTTCGTCACAAGATGAATCGATTAGTATTTCTCTAAGTTATTACTTCAAACCTGACCACATTTTATAAAACATATCTCTTCCTATATTCTAAGGATGATAATTATTTCTCCATGATCATAGCATGAACCTTTATCTGCATCTGCAGATTATGACTATGTGGTTGAAAATTCAAGCCTGAATTCGTCTAAGAGAACTTTAACTGATGCAGTAGAAGATATTGATAGTGTCCAACTTTCCTCAACCAAGATACTTAAGGATATCAAGAAGGAGAAATAGTTTACCTTCACCTTTTTTATATGTTAAGTTATTGTAAGTTTTGAACACAATAATGTGATTTTTTGTTGTTTATTGCTTTTGTTATTTTGGATTTGGTTCTATAATTTCTATTCAATTTCATAGTTTATGTTTAAGATTTATGTATCTCCAACTGATATTATGTTTAATTTTTTGAAAGTTTCTCCATATGATGCACAAAATTATATCTCTGTCATTTGTTGTCATATTACTTGAGGTTTGGATTTCATTAACATAACAAATACTAATGTATGTAGTTGGTGGGTCATGTTAAGATGACCAAATTTGAAAGAAATCCTTAATGAACAGCAGCAACTTTTAAGTATATTGATACATATACTTCATAATAAAGAATATATCAGTTTATGTAGTTATCATATAGCAACATTCATACAAGATATGGGCATATGATCAAAACATATGAAATCAATCAAATTTATCCATCTGATATAAGGTTGAGATACATAGCTACATATACTCCAAAAAAATAAGGTTGGTCCTGTTAAGAGCTGATTGTTTGAAAGAAAACACAGATGAAGTGTTTATGGTCCTAAGTATATCATCAATGCATGTTAATAGTTTACTTCTTCATACATGAATTATACAAACCAAAAAGGTGTTGAAACTGTAATCCATATATGATTCGAAACTATGTCATTTGGAATCCATTGAGATAACAAATTCTGCAGGATAGGGTTTAGGGTTCGTCATGTTAAGATGATCAAATTTGAAAGACAACATTAATGAAAAGCCACAACTTTTAACTATATTGATACATATACTGCATAATAAAGAATATACCAGTTTATGTAATTATCAAATAGCAACATTCATACAAGATATGGGCATATGATCAAAACATATGAAATCAATCAAACTTAATCCATCTGATATAAGGTTGAGATACATAGCTACATATACTGCAGAAAAAATAAGGTTGGTCATGTTAAGAGCTGATTGTTTAAAAGAAAACATTGGTGAACTGTATATGGTTCTAAGTATATCATCAATGCATGTTAATATCTTACTTCTCCATACAAGAATTATACAAAAAAAAAGGTTTTGAAACTGTAATCCATATACGATTTTGAAACCATGTCATTTGGAATCCATTGAGATAACAAATTCTTCAGAATAGGGTTTAGGGTTGGTCATGTTAACATGTCCAAGTTTAAAAACAACATTAATGACTAGTTGATGTTTTAAAGTATATTGATACATATACTACAAAATAAAGAATATTGTTGCAACTAAATTATCAAATTTCATATTCATGTGTGCACACTATGGTTTGATTTAAGAGGTTCATAATTGTTTTTGGATTTTAGTTTTTGCAAATTATTAAAGGAAAGGTGTGTGGAAACACAAGTGCATTTTCTCCAAGTTATATTGGCGAGGTCTTTTTAAAGGACCAAAGACAATTATTAGATCATAAGTTTCTTCAATAATTCGTAAAGATGTATACCCAAACTCAATAGACCCTTACAAATTATAAATTGTCCTAAGTATTTAATTTTGTCTGCAGGTTGATATTTTCTTGAATCCAACTTTGATTATCCAAACAAATAAACAATCACAATTTTTCAAATCCATGTTGTCATATACATAAGACAAGTAGAATGTTGTGATATATCTGGATTCTATTCATTTATGCATAGTATCAGGTATGTTCCCTCATTAGACTTAATAATAGAGTTTGTTAAAATGACTTTCACACAGGACAATTAACATAAGTTATATAGTAACATATGTCATATGTGATTTTTATTACTATTTGAAATAATTTTCAGTAAGAAGAAAGAGTTGGAAACAAACGCAAACATATTTATATAGTCAATCAAACTGGTAAATTACATATTTCTACCATCATTCAAGCGGGTTCGTACTTAATAAACTAAAAATTCAAATGACTAACAACAACATAAACTAAAACATTACAGATGACTCATGCAATAGCCTAAATTCAAAACTAAAGTTAACATCAAAGTTTGAACAAAACATATAACATAAATGACAACTTCGAATTCAAGTATGGCTCTTTTGACCATGCCTTTTTACCCTCACATTCAGACATTCCTCCTCTGAATTATAGTGACAAATTAATTTATATCCAACCCTAAGTTTTTTTCCTTAGCAAATGAATACCACCCTTTTCCAAGATACATCTCCATATTCTGCCTATTTGATTTCATGATTGTACATTTATAATCGTCATACGTTTCGAGATCTAGTAGAGTGCACGAAGTTATGTCCAGACGAAGAGCCTTTTTGATCACTTATGCTGGGAATTACTGCATGAACACATGTAATCAGTGCATAGTTTTGTTAACACTACAGTCACATTTATCAGAACCAATTATCATGTTGAATTGTTATTTGAAACATTAGTTAAGGAAATCGCTTACCAAAACTCAATTCCCTTTTTTCCCTGCCTTGCTGATGTTTTTCTCCCAAAAGATGTCTCTCTGCAGGCTTCTAACATTGTTAATAGCATTCGAAGATTCTCTGACTTTTATCTCTTTTTTTTACTTCCTTCAGTGTAGCATTGGATTTGGTACCAATTACATTAATCTCAGGAAACAACTCTTCATTTGAAACGTTGTTAGTAGACTCATTTTCTTCTTTCACCATAGTTTCAAGCATCCCATACAGTTTATTGGTGTCAAGTGGGACAAATCTGTTCACCAATAAATATCAAAATCAATATAACACTACTTTACACAGTCCATGAAATATAAAAACTAACGGAATAAATATAATTTTGAGTCATTTATTGTAATTTACCCTTTCAAAGTGGGAGAAGACATCTTCAAGAATATCAAAAGTTTCTTTTGGGTATGAGAATTTTTTTGCTTACGATATGAACCAGTTGCAAGGTAATGAATAACTCTACAATATAATTCTTCATATAAAGCAAGAAACAGACATGTTTGGGTTGCTTCTCAAAATGGTTAAAGATCTTTGGTTGATTTGATGTAACCTAAGATAATAATGATGAAACTATTGAGACCATAAGAGTATCTTCAACTATGAACCCATTTTTGGGTTCCTTGCGGGACCTATTAAGCCACTTCATCTTGAAGCAATTCAACTAGTTTTTTATTTCAATGGTGCAACTCTAAAAAATTCATATTAGGTCCCACAACTTTACTTTATATATTAATATTTTATTTATATTAAATTTTATATCATTTAAAATAATAATTTTAATTATTTAAATTAAAATTGATATAAAATAAATAAAATTCAAATTAAACTTATAATTTAAATATTCAATATAAAAAATTTAAATTATCATCATTTAAAAAGCAAAAGAATTATTAAAATAACATAAAAAGAATAAAAATAAAATAAAATAAAACTTATAAAATTAATTATTTTTTATATTTATTATTATTATAATCGAAACAACATTACATCGTGATGCAATGGTCCGTCATATTGTCCAACTCCAATGATATTTTGTTCGTCATGTTGTCCAACTCCAATGATATTTTGTTGAAAAAGGTAGTATTGTTTTACAATCCATACTGATGAACCAAGTTAAAAAAACTCTAATAGAGATACTCTTAACTATGATAATGTTACATAAAACGTGTCAGCCAAGTTGATATCCAATTGTAAATGTAAATTGTGTTAATATTCCAATTCAAAAACAAACCCCTATGTGTTTACTTATTACACATGGTAACTAATAATGTCCTCAAAGCTTACAATACATTGTTATAAGCCTAGCTTTGAAACACTACAACCATTAACTTTTTACTTTAACCTCCTTTAACTGTATAGTAGAGTTAACGTTAAATGAAAATATCTTCTATTATATAATAGCTGCATAGCTTTGGTAATATATTAATGGTTCACTTTATTTATATGATGACCTTAAAATTTATAATACTTTAGTATTGTGTTTCAATGCAGTGGATTTGTATAATAATCCTATCTATAAATCTAGAAATAAATGCTATTAAAAATTATGTTACTGTTATGGATGTTTGGCATATACGATGTAAATTGTTTTTACTTGATGATTTACTTTTACCTTCTTGAAATCAAAATGTAAAAAAATGTTAATAGATATATAGATACATAATATTTACAATATCTATTATTGTAAGCCATGAATTAAACACATCATACAACCGACACAAGTTCATGACAGTCAAAACATGCATCGACTTACATGTTGCAAATTAATGTTAAATTACGTGTTATTAGATTTTCAAATTGTTGTTAGTCTGAGTTCTCCAATAATTATGGAATTACAAAACTTTTTCAGGAAAAAATTTGCAGCCTTAGCAAGACATAAAAGAAAGTAAATTTTTAAAGAAAAAAGATCGAAAAGGAACAAAATTGATGAGAACAAAATGAATTACAACTTATCTTTTAATAACATCAATCCTCCATCCAGAACTCATGTAAGAATACCACTATCTAATATCACTCATGCAGTGATGAATGATAGAAACCAGAATTGTAATGCAAAAGCAATTGGAATTGTTATGTCAAATGCACAAAGATTGAACGTGGGTGTGAATCAGTGTGTGTCATCCAATCTCTTTAAACATTTTGGTTTGGAGAATCAACATTATGCTTCTTCACCAATATTTAATCTCAAAACAGCAACCTCTGCGTCAGGCAGCTCCAAATCAACCATTATTGAGATTGGTTTGTCCCCAAAACATGGTGTTGTGTCTGCAAGGCAAAAAAGGAAGTTCCTTATTCAACAGAAGTTTAATGTGACAGGCAGACATCGTGAAAATATTGTCAACAAAAGAGGTGGTCATGTGTTGTTCAATTCTCCACTTAGTTTAAATACAAATACAGCTCCAAGTGGTATAACTTCCTCATTGTCTAATCAAATGTACAAAAATTTGAATGCACAACCAAGTGGATCTGTCTTTTCATCTAAAAAATAGTTGAATGTTGGTGTCATTCAATCGGCGACTGCCAATCTTTTCAATACCTTTTCAAACTTTGATCATGGACGTGCCTCTTCATCCATAATTAATTTACCTACTAATACAAATGCTAACATTGAAAGTAATGAATATTTTGAAGAATGTTCAATAGATGAATCATTCAGCGATAGTTCATGCGAATTCATAAATAAAAATGCAGACGATGACAAATGTTCAAGTACGGATGACAAAGAAGACTATGATCCCAATTCTACACCGGTGAATGGTCCCAATTATGTTACATGTCATTATATTAAATTTTACGTCAATTGATTACACTTTTATGCCTCTGAAAAACACATGCTTCAAGACCAGTTTCACTTGGAAGTCATAAAATATGTATACTTCCTGTTAGTTATGATGATTAGTTTTGTTTTGTTTGATTTAAATAGGGTATTCTAACATTGGTGATCCTGCAATTGAATGCATACATTGTGGAGCACTTATGTGGTATCGAGAGAAGACTGGAAAATGTAAACATAGTGCAGTTCCCAAGTTCCAATTATGATATGGAAATGGAAAAGTTGTGTTGCCACTTTTGAAAACACCACCATCGTTACTCAAACATCTATTGTTTGATAAAAATGATATAAACTGTAAGAATTACTAGCAGCATTGAAGACTGTACAACATTATGTTTGGCTTTACTTCTCCTGAAATAAAATTTGACAAATAGATCCAAATGGATAAAGGGCCACCTAGCATAAGAATACATGGACAGTCTTTCCATAGAATTGGGAGCATGATACCTCTTCCTGGACAATCACCAATATCTGTGCAGTTATATATTTACGATAATGACAATGAGATTCAACATAGAATTGAAGGAATAAGGTAATGATTCAGTTCTTAATAGCATCAATTCTTACTAAGCCTGATGACATTATTTTTGTTGCTTATTTAGTTTTTTATATTATCACATTTACTTATCTTGAAACATATGCATACTAACTATTTTTTATATATTGCAGTAACAATCCCAATATTGTTGAAGAAACTGTTAGATGATTGAAAGTTATGATGGATGAGTTCAACACACACGTTAAATCATTTAGAATGGCTACAGATAGACTAAAGGATTGTCATGTACTTGATTTCAAGCTGAAGTTAATAGCTGATAGATCAAAAGATGAAAGAATTTACAACCAACTAAGTGTTTCTGAGGTAGCTGCACTAATTATTGGTAATGTTGATACAAGTTCCAAAAGGGATATTGTTGTACCCCAAATTTTACCCTCCCATTTTTCTTCAAAACATTCTTTTAAAGGGTTCTCAAAATACTCAAGAATCTCAAGAGTTGACCAGTCAAGATGCTCCTCTTAAGTCAAGGGTCTACAACTAGGGTTTTGAGTTCCTCAAGGAAGTTTGGGTTGCAAAGGTCTCAAATAGTTTTCATGGTTCGTCATAGGTCCTCAACAATGTTCATGTCAAGTTTCAAGTCGTGCATCACAAGTTTGCTCAGTCAATGACTTAGATGATTGAAAATCAACTACATTGGGTAAAAAGTCAACTATGGTCAACATACAGTCAAACTTCAAAAAATTTTGTCAAAATCAAAATTTTGAAGTTATATTCATCATTTGATCAAGGGTTGTTCATGATTCCTAAAGGAAAGCCCTCAAATCATCAAAGGTAATAAATTGTCAAATTAGGGTTTCCTTAGGAGAAGTCAATTAAACTTTGACCAAGCATAACTTTCACATGCTTCATTAACTTTCCCCAACCAAAGCCCATTTTTAAGGGAATTCAATTCTATACAACTTTGTATTTGTGCTCAAGTCCAAAAGTGCTTCATTTGAAAGATATGAGCTCATACATTACAGGTCATCTCAAAAGTCAACAAAAAGACACTTTTTGTTAAGGCAACTTACATCAAGATAAATTATCTAAATGCAAAAATGATCAAAGGAGAAATTGTAGAGGACATCTTGAGATTTTCAAAAAGTCAAAGATCACTTTCAAAAGATCAAAATTGAGCAAGTTATGAGTTTCACAAGTTGGGAAATTTTGAAGAAATGCATGAAATACAAAATGTGCAAACTTGAAATTTTGGACTTATGACCTAACTTTTTGGGCTTCAAACATGTCCATGACCCTGTGAAAGACTCCTAAGCTCACTCCTACCTTGTATTGTATTTTATTATTATTTTATTTACATTTATTTTGTTTTTATTCAAATAAATGCAAAATAAATTAAAAGAAGTATAAGATAAATGGGCCAAACACATGATGAGTCATTTACATGCCCATAAAACTCATGACAGCCTAGCGAAACATGCCAAATTCGTGCAAGGGTTCAAGAAGGCAAGAATATCTCAAAAAATGGAAACTTTTCAATATGTTTGATTTTGGTTTTATCATGGTTTGATTGCTTGATCTCATGCCATATTTTATTAGTCATTTCCTTTCTCTATATATATGCAAGCAAATTAGATGCTAAGGACACGATTTCTTCACCTCAAAAAGCTTGCTAAAAAATCAAAATTTATCAAAGAACCTAGAGTGTTCGAAACTTGTTTTCCAAGCCTTATCATCACAAAAAAGCTCCTTATTCACTCTCAGCAGGTACACAGAGTAAGTTTGGGTCATGTTCCATGGTCCAAAACACGCAAAAATGACATAGCCTATAGCTCCAGTTGCACGATGATCATATATTGCATACTTTGATTTTTTTGCTTTGATTTGAACCATGTTAACGCTTTTATTGTGTTTATGAGACATTACTATACAGATCTGGGCCATCGTTGTGACCCTATGCACGCAGACTTGTTATGTGCCATTTTCTTCTCCGATCGGTGTGCTTTGATTCGAAACACACGATCCAGGAGTTTTTAGCCCAAAATAAGGCCGGATTCAGATCCAGGAGGGTCAAATTAAGGGGGAACATGGTGCTTTAGAACTTTAAACAAATTGATTTTCGCATGTTTATATGTTGCAAGTTGCCGGAGAAGACGACTGGAGCTAGGGCTCCGGCGCTTCTCCGGCCATATACTTCATTCTTTCTTTTTGTTATTTTTATTTGATTTACTTACTGGATGAACTGGCCTCCCTAGTGGCCAACACGTGTGTCTTAAGGTGTTTGTGTGCCAGGGCAGGGGTTCGATCCCTGCCTCTGGCATATTATTTTTTCAATGTTTCTATTTCAGGTCTAGTGCAAGCCATGTTCAAGCGCACACCATGCGTCCTCATCTAACAACCATCTGATCTCAATCAATCCAGATCTGATGCTACTGGTGGTTCCCCCACGGTGCACCCCAAAGGACTATCCTCACTGAGTCTCACAGACGCCTGGGCTCCCTGAATTAGGCCTAGATTTTTTGCTTCTTTCTCACCGCCAATTTTACTTGTTTGCAGCAGGCCCATTTAATTTCTTTTTTTGTTTTAATTAACTATTTTCTTTTTTAATCAATTTTATTTTAATCAGAAAAATCATAAAAAAATCATAAAAAATTTAGATTTAGTTTTTTTGTTTAATTAACTTAATTTTTTATAAATAAAATTATTTCAATTTAATCACACCTTGATTTTATTTTATTAATTAAATTATAAATTAACTAGAATTAGGATTAATCACTAAAAAATATTTTTCTAAACAAAAATAATAAAAATACTTTTATAAACAAATAGAAAATTTTTTAGGTTTTATTATTTTCCCCTTTTTTAATCTCTGTGTGCTTATTCATTTTCGCACTATTATTTTTCCAATATTGTAACTGCAAATGGGTTGTAATAGTTTTAAATTAGGGTTTACTCTTTCCCCCATTTTATGGTTTGTAACTCCCCATCCCTGAAGTGTTGTAATAGTGTAGACTTTATTTCCCGCATTTTTACTTTCCGCACTTATGAATGAATGTATGTATATATATTTAACTGCTAGCTTAATAGGATTGTATGGAAAAGACTAAAAGCAGGCGCTAGATAAATATAAATACAAGATTAAAATAACTGAATCTCAACATACTTCACACACGCGCACCTCTAGGGTGACCCTTACTTGTTGCCTCGGATAATAAACAGTCATGTCCCTCGAACGTGAGATGCTTTAGCAAAGACCCTTCGGTTAAAAGATCGTAGTCCCTCGATGACCCTTCGATGTTGCCTCGGTAAACGATCTTAGTCCCTTACAACAATTATTAAAGCATCCTACGAGTTTCCTTCATGACTGTATGATGACCCGCTCTCGTCCCTCAAACATCCAATGATAGGGCTTCCTACTAACTAATGGTAGGGTAGCACTATCTAAGGGAAAGGAGGAAAAGAACAAAGACTTTTTGAGTAGGTATATAACTCAAAGTCGCTTGCTCACAAACAAAAACATTTTTTACACGTACACTCTTTTCTAAAATATTTTCAAAACAAACACTTTGTATGCATTCTCATCGATACGAAAATCATTACAAATTTTTCCGCACTTAGGCATTTTTCAAGGGTTGCTTAGGTTATTTTTGTAAAGATCCTATACCCGGATCTGGGGACATTTTAGGTAAGTAGCAATAGATCATGGAAACTATACAACATATACCGATATTGTTGAAGTGATGGTTACGTTAGTGTGACACAATGGTTGGTGTCGGTGTCCCTTGAGTCAGTCAAGGAGAATGTTGGACTGTTGTTTGGTGTAATAAAGCACTAACTGACTGTAGAACCTTAGTTGACACAAATTATCCATTAGAAAGTAGTGAGATAGCTGGCTTTGGTGCAAATTGAAGTTGGTTGATAATCGATTCTACACTCATTGAGATCAGACTCTCGGATATTTAGGTCATAAGTCAGATGCTTGTGTTGAAACAATGCTTGGGGGAAAGATCAATGATATTAAGGCTCCTAGAACCCGGTTACTTCTTTTAGGACAGGTTGAGCCAACTAAAACTTCAAGAGGATACTTACCTACAAACTCCATGCAAGCTTAAACCTAAGGCCTTGTCTGTTTTTTTTATGTATGATTAATTGTTCGAACATAACATCATAACATCACACCATATTCATTTTCACTAACTATTTCAAGGACCAAAGGATTTATCTTTGTTCTGTTTTGCAGGCTATGGCATCCGCTCGCAGAAACACTATTCGGGTCAACTTTGTAAGGGTGCCTCCTCAAATCAAGGAATTAGTCTCAAGGGTTCCCAAAAGTTCTCCATTTATCAAAAGGCATGGTCGACTACTCATTTTGGTTACTCTAGGTTTTGACTAAGACATGATGAGTGTCATGTTCCAGTTCTTTGACCCCACTTTTCCCGATTATCAGTTGGTACCCACAATGCAGGAATTCTCTCAATTACCGGGGGTACCTGTTCTTGATCAGACCTTTCACCGGTTTAGAAGAAGCTCTGAAACTAGAAGGTATTGTAGCAGCCTTACATATAAAGCGGTCCGATATTATATCTAATTAGGAAACAAGAAGTGGAGTCAAAGGTTTTCTGGCTAAATTTCCGATAGAGAAGGCTCAACTATTTCTAGATGTTATGAGTTTTCAAGCTTTCGAGGAAATCTTCTCTCTTCTAATCCATGGGTTGGTAATATTCCCTAATCCAAACCAACTCATATATGTGAATTCCATCAAGATATTTCTTGCTCGTAACCCTGTGCCTACCTTGCTCGGAGACATTTTGCATTCTATTCACACCCGTACTATGAAGAAGCGAGGAACTCTCATTTGTTGTATACCTCTGCTATCCAGGTGGTTTATTTCTCACCTTCCCCGCTCAGTAATGAAGAATGAACAAGGTTTGAGGTGGTCACAAAGAATAATGTCACTTTCTCATACAGACATCTACTGGTATTCCCGATCTCATGAGGATATCACTATCATTGATCATTATGGGGGAATTCCCTAATGTTACACTCCTTGGAATTAGGGGAGGCATTACTTATAATCCTTCTTTGGCTCTACGTCAATTCGGTTACGCTCGAAGAGATGGTCCTCATGACACACTTATCTAGGGTATTAAGTTTGATTATGAAAATGATCCTCAAGGTTATCGTTGGAGGTTTATACATTCTTGGGGCATGGTAAGCAAGATTGATAGTAAGGCTTTAGGATATAAGAACTCCATCCCTCTGGAGCTCTATCTCAAATGGTTACGAGCTCGCGCTCAAAACCTCATGATGCCATATCCATTTTTTCTACCAGTAACCATGGATCTTGTTGTCAAAGTAGATGTTTCTTGCACTATCCTCCACCCAGACATGCCCATTGACCTTGAAGAATTGCAGAAGTCTTAGATTCAACTGAAGGAAGAATGGGACACCTTTGAGACTCAATTCTATGCAAGTGAGAAGAAAGTGTTGGAGCTCACCAAGAAACTTCATGAGGAGAAGAGTCTTAATGCATACATCAACACAAAGAGGAAGCGTCAATGGGAGACTTGAGTATTAGGTCTTAGGAGTTTACTTTTTGTGTCTCTTTGAGACCTTATTGTTTTCATTGTAAGCCTAAAAGGAAATTATAATTTTGAACTTACTTATAAAATATTTGTTTCTGTTTCTTCTTGGATAGCAAATTTAAATCTCGTAAGGTCCTTGAAAACATTGCATTTCATGCATCATTACATAACAGGTTTCTTGTACAGGTTTTTTCTCATCTACTTACTGTTTATTTCAGTATAAGATGGCCCTAGAACAAACTGTCAAGGATCTCCAGGCTCAGCATGCACAATTTCAATAGACTCTTTTGAATCTGGCACAGGGGCAGAAAGATGTGACGGTGCTCGTTGCCAAGAAAAAGAAGACTAAGAAGCCGACCGTTATCCTCAATATGGGGAGAAGGTTCAAAGGTCCTGCTCAAAAAGTTCAAGTGGATGATGTTTCCTCTGAGGAAGAAGACAACCAGGAAGAAGATGGTAGAAGCATCAAGCATGAAGGAAGGAATAACCAGGGTTATGAGAATGTTCATGAAGATGAAGACTACTCTGACGAACAGTACCCTCCTGCAGATGATAAATACAAGCAGTTGGAAGACAGGCTGAAGGCTATGGAAATCTAGAAAGTGCCTGGACTAGATTTTGGAGAATTAGGTCTGGTCCTGGGGGTGGCCATCCCTCATAAGTTCAAGGTCCCCGTCTTTGCTAAATATGATGGGGTCTCTTGTCCCAAACTCCAATTGAGGTCGTATGTTTGCAAGATCCAACCTTATACCGCTGACGGAAATTATAGGTCCATTTATTTTAAGAGTGTTTGGATGGCACTCAACTTGAATGGTTCTATCAGCTCGAAGGAACCAATATTCACATATGGGAAGACTTGGTTGTGGCTCTCTACAAGCAGTATCAGTATAATGCTGACTTGGCACTAACTCGAGTGCAACTGCAAAACATGTCCATGGGCTCACATGAAGGGTTCAAGGAATATGCACCAAAATGGAGGGATTTAGCTGGAAGAGTACAACCTCCTCTGACTGACTTGGAATTGGTGGATATGTTCATGGGAACTCTGACATACCTATTCTTTAATCTGTTAATTGGAAGCTCGTCGTCTGGTTTTACGGAGCTGATTCTGACTGGGGAAAGAGTTGAAAGTGGTATCAAGAGTGGGAAAATCCCAATGGCTACATCTTCTAATGCTGTGAAGAAGCCATTTGGTGGTAAAAAGAAGTCAACACTATCTATGGCCAGAAGATCCATAGTAAAAGTAACCGCCATCACTTTATGGAAGCAGTATTGATCTCTAATCTGGCGCTTGTTCAACAATAACAACAGGGTAACCAATAAAGGTCAGACGCTTCGTTAAACAATTTACCAAGACAGGGATGCCTTTATCTCAGGCATTGCAACATTTGTTGAATGTTAAACTCATTTCACTGTGGGATCCTCCTCAGAATCCCAACACATCATCTCCCAAGTACAATACAAACGCGAGGTGTGCTGATCATTCAAACACTCCTGGGCATGACACCAACAATTCCTGGGCCCTGAAGAGCAAGATTCAGGATCTGATCGATAATAAGGAAATTAAGTTCGATCCTCTAGATACTCCGAATGTGATTACTGCACCTATGCCCAAGCATGGAAATGGCATAAGTTCTATTGAATATGTCATATATGTTACCTCTGTAATTGATGTGGTTACTCCCCTCTCAAAAATAAAAAAAAAATTGTTACAAGCCGGTTTATTTTCGGGTTGTGTTGAAGAATGGTATTGTTGTGCAGTCTAACCTAATGGTTGCGGGTTACTGAAGGAAGGCGTTCAGCACCTGATGGATGAACATATAATTTTGATTGAGAAATTTCCAAATGATGAGAATTTGTGCAAAGATTTGTTTGTCGTATCTGGTACTCCTTTCAGGATCACTTCTAAGGGTCCTGTAAGGATTACCGCCAATCCAAAAGCTTCTCTATTAATCATTATAACACCTGGGCCCATCCTATACTCCTCAGGAAAAGCTATTCCATAAAATTATGGGTCTGACGTCTATTACCATGGCATTAAACAAGAGTTGTTCGATGAAGATGGTGAAGAGGATGATCCCAGCATTGTCAATATTGCAGGGACCAGCAAAATTACTAGAAGCAGAAGGATTTTCTCCCCGGAAATCTCACCACCTGCTCAAGTCACCATTACCAAGTCAATTGTCGAGGCTCGGGGTAAAGAGCCAATGATATATCCTTCCCAAACGGAGCTTCCAAAAGAAATCACATTCAAGGACATCTCTGAACAAGAGTTGGAAGAGGTTTTGAAGCATTCGCAGAAGCGATTATAAAATTATTGAACAGCTGGGGAAGACCCCGTCTAAAATTTCCATGTTATCTTTGTTGTTGTGTTCTGAATCCCATGCGTAGGCTTTAGTCAAATTCTTGAAGACTACTCATGTGCCGTAGGAAATTTCAGCTGATCAATTTGGAAGTTATGTGGCTAGTTTGAAAAGTGATAATGGATTAGGCTTCTCTGATGCTGACCTAACTTCAGAAGGGAGAAATCATAATAGGGCCTTGTATGTCTCCATTGAATGCATCAACACTACTTTGGCTCATGTGTTAATTGATACTGGATCTTCTCTGAATGTTCTACCAAAAGGCCCTCTTGACAGACTGAATTGTGAAGGAGTTGTACTGAAGCCCAGCAATATCATAGTTCGAGCCTTTGACGGGTCCAGAAGAATGGGTACATGGAGAAGTGGACCTCCTAATCAAAGCGGGTTCACAGATATTTGAGTCCACTTTCTATGTAATGGATATCTGGCCGGCCTATTCTTGTTTATTGGGGCGCCCCTAGATCCATGGGGCAAGTGTCGTCACCTCCACCTTGCACTAGAAACTAAAGTACCCGGTAAAAAGGAAAGTTGTTATTGTATGCGTTGAAGAGGAGTACATGTTCAACCACCTGAATTCATTTCGGTACGTGGAGATAGACGAAGAATTTATCGAGACTCCCTGTCATACCTTTGAAGTGATTTCCACTGCTGCTATTAAAGATGTTTCTGCCATTCCAAAGACCACCAGGACTCGTACAAGATGGCTTCTTTGAAAGATGCCAAGGATACTATAGAAGAAGGTGGTTGTACTATTTGGGGTCAGTTTCCTGATATCCCTTATAAATTTGACAAGTTTGGTTTGGGCTTTACTGCAGAAGGTCAAAGGGCTATTCATCTAGCTCGAGCTGGAAAACCTCCTTTCCGCAACAGCAATAATGGAATCAATGCTATAGAAGACATTTACAGTGATTGTGATTTTGACAGCTAGATATTCCCTACCATTGGTGATGGACTTGATAATTGGAAAGTAGTAGACATTTTCCCTATCTCCTTTAGTTAGGAGTGATAGCTATATTCATGTCTTATTTCTTTAAAAGATTTTGGTTATGTAATAAACAATGAATTTAAACCTTGTGTCTTACCCGAGGCACAATGGTTCATTTGTTAAGGGTTGATAATTCATAAACATTGTTCATTCAATAAAAACATTGGACATTTTGCATGCAAATTTTGTGATCTCTATCTTCTTTTTCATCTTATTGTATTTTCAAATAGCTGTGTGTTCTCACACACACCCATACACTACATTGCAGATCCTCATCCACTCTGGATCTCTTTGATAATGATTCTGCTATTGTCGCTTATGACTTCGAAAATCTGATCTACCAAGTCGAGGATGAAGGTGAGGAAGATTGTGAAATACCTGGAGAACTTGCCAGACTCTTGATATAAGAAGAGAAGGCTATCCAACCACATGAAGAGCTGGTCGAAGTTGTAAACTTTGGTACTGAGACAGACATGAAAGAGGTCAAGATAGGAGCCAACTTAGAGAGCACTGTCAAGAACAGATTAATCTAGATGTTGCATGAATATGTTGAAATATTTGCTTGGTCATAAAAAGACATGCCAGGGCTCGATACTGATATTATGGTTCACCGTCTGCCAATGAAAGAGGGTTGTTCTCCAATTAAGCAAAAGTTTCATTGTATGCGTCCCGAGATGTCAGAGAAGATCAAAGTCGAGGTTATGAAACAATTCAATGCAGGTTTTTTAGTTGTGACATCATATGCTCAATGGGTTGCTTATGTTGTTATGGTGCCAAAGAAAGATGGCAAGGTACGTATGTGCATAGATTGCAGGTATCGGAACAGGGCAAGCCCCAAAGATGACTTCCCACTACCATATATTGATGTTTTGGTTGACAACACCGCTCATCATAAGGTATTACCCTTCATGGATAATTTCTCAGGTTATAATCAGATCAAAATGGCGCTTGAAAACATGGAGAAGACTACCTTCGTCATACAATGGGGCGTTTTCTGTTACAAGGTTATGCCTTTTGGGTTGAAGAATGTCGGGCCAACTTATCAGCGTGCCATGGTAACCTTATTTCATGACATGATTCATCATGAGATAGAAGTCTACATCGAAGACATGATAGCCAGATCACAGACTGAAGAATAGCATCTTGATCATCTGTATAAATTGTTTGAAAGGCTAAGGAAGTATAAGCTAAGGCTAAACCTGAACAAGTGCACCTTTGGGGTGAGATCTGATAAACTCCTAGGTTTCGCCATCAGTGGTAAAGGTATTGAGGTTGATCCCACCAAGGTTAAATCTATCCAAGAAATATCGGCTCCTCGTACCGAGAAGGAAGTCAGGGGTTTCTTAGTATGGTTGAATTACATTTCCCGTTTCATTCCTCATTTGACTACTACTTGCGAGCCAATATTCAAGCTGCTGAAGAAAGATCAAATAGTAAAATGGAACGATGATTGTCAAATAGACTTTGATAAAATTAAGGAATACCTACAAGAACTTATGATTCTGATGCCACCAGTTGAAGGAAGGCCTCTAATCATGTACCTAACAGTGTTAGAGAACTCAATGGTGTGTGTACTGGGGAAGCATGACGAGTCTGGTCGAAAAGAGCATGCAATATACTACCTTAGCAAAAATTTTATCGACTGTGAAACAAGATATTCACTGCTCAAGAAAACTTGTTGCACTTTGGCATGGGCTGCTCACCGACTAAGACAGTATATGTTGACCCATACTACCTTGTTGATCTCTAAAATGGATCCCATCAACTACATATTCGAGAAGTCATCTCTCTCCGGAAGAATAGCCCGATGGAAAATGTTCTTAACAGAATACAACATTCAGTACACCACTCAAAAAGCAATCAAAGGAAGTGTACTGGAAGATCATTTGGCGCATCAAGTTGTAGACGACTATCAGTCTATGAATTTCGAATTCCCGGACGAGAATAGTATGCTAGTCACAGACTGTGGAGAACCTGGACCGTATGAAGGACCTAAGCCAGAACCCCGATGGACTATGGTTTTTGACGGTGTTTCTAACTCACTTGGCTACGGAATTGGTGCCGTAATCATCTTTCCTCAGGGTTGTCATGTGCCCTTCACTATAAGACTTTACTTTGACTGCACCAATAATATGGCCAAATATGAAGCGTGCATCATGTGAATTAAAGATGCTATTGACTTGAGAATCAAGTTATTAATTTTATATGGATACTCGGCCTTGTAATCAGTCAGGTTAAGGGAGAATGGAATGTGAAGCACCCGAATCTTATCCCTTACCGAGAACATGTGCTAACCTTGATTTTGTATTTCGAAGAGATTACTTTTGAGCATATCCCGGGAGAAGAGAATTAGTTGGCAGATGCATTGGCTACCATGTCATCCATGTTCAAGGTCAGATGGGACAATGAGACTCCCAAAATTACCATTGAAATATTCGACGAACCGGAACACTGCTATGAGATTGACACTGATGGAGTAGAGGAAAAGCCTTGGTTTCGTGAAGTAAAAAGGTACCTTGAGGATCAAGAATACCCTGAAGGAGCATCTATCAATGACAAGAAATTCCTACGGAGGTTATCGGAAAATTTCTTCTTGAGCAATGGGATTTTATACAAGCATAATCATGATTCAACACTGTTTCGTTGTATGGACAAGAAGGAAGCAGAAGAAATTATGCGAGATATGCACGAAGGTGTCTTTGGTACTCATTCCAGTGGGCATACTATGGCTAAAAAGATCTTGAGGGCAGGTTACTATTGGTCGACTATGGAAACTGACTGTCACCACCACTCGAGAACTTGTCATAAGTGCCAAATTTATGCTGATAAAGTTCATGTACATCCAATACCTCTAAACGTCATGACTGCTCAGTGGTTGTTCGCAATGTGGGGCATTGATATGATCAGAGATATCAGACCTACTGCTTCTAACGGACATTGCTTCATCCTCGTCGCCATTGATTACTTCACAAAATGGGTTAAAGCAGCCTCGTTCGCTTATGTTACTAAGAATGTGGTCGCCTGGTTCATAAAACATTATCTTATTTTTCGATATGGTATCCCCGAGAGGATTATCACAGAAAATGGTATTAATCTCAACAACACTATGATCACTGAACTCTGCATGCAGTTTAAGATCAAGCACCACAACTCTTCTCTGTATCTACCAAAGATGAATGGTATGGTGGAAGCTGCCAACAAAAATATTAAGAAGATTATACAGAAGATGGTTGTGACCTAGAAAGATAGGAACGAGATGTTATCGTTTGGTCTCCACGGCTATCACACTTCAGCTCGAACATCAACTGGGGCAACCCCATTATCTCTGGTCTATGGTATAGAAGTTGTCCTACATGTCGAAGTTAAGATTTCCTCTTTAAGAATTATGAAAGATGAAGACTTATACGAAGATGAGTGGATTCATACCAGGCTAGACCAGTTGAATCTGATCGACAAAAAGAGGCTTGGGGATGTCTGTCACGGTTAGATGTATCAAAGCGTATGATCAAGGCATTGAAGAAGAAGATCAAGCATCAAGTATATCAGGCTGTCGACTTGGTAATAAAGTGCATCATTCTAACGCAAGGTGATCCCAGGGGAAAATGGACTCTCACCTACGAAGGGCCATTTGTGATTAAGAAAATATTTGCTGGCGGTGCTATGATATTGACCACCATGTACGGTGAACATTTCCTGCACCCTGTGAATGCGGACATAATGAAAAGATACTACGCGTGAAAATGATCTGCTAGGTTAACTGGCCTAGGCAAAAATAAGGGAATCCTAGCGAACCAAAAGGGTTCGGGCAAAAATTAGGGATATATATAAAATATTGTACACCCGGTAAGTCGAAAACTTGAGAAGGTGGCTTGGGCAATAAAGGGTATCTCGATGGACTAAAAACCCGAAAGGGAAGTCCAGGAAAAAGTTATGGATAAAAGCGTATGACTATGCCCCGTTGGATCAATTACATCAAGCTTTATTACCAAATTCAAGTTCAAATGGTATAGATCAATTCAATTACTTTCTTCTGGCAGCAAGGGATGAGATGCTTGAAGACATAGAGGCAATAGTAGAGTTGGAATCCGACAAGATCATTTCCACATAGCTATATGTTTTGTTTCCACTTTGTACTCTTTTCATTTAACAATAATTTCCTCTTACTAGGATTTAGGTCTCTTTGTACAAAATCGCTTGTTCGTGGGCAAACTATCAATAAAAATACAAATTTCAAAGTTCAAACTTTTTGTTTTTACTTTTTATATTTTGTTTGCAAAAATGTCCAATGACTAAAATTGAATGAGAATATGCATATGAATACGGTCAACTGTCAACAAATATATGCATAAAAGCAGCAATAAGTATTTACTCAAGACTCTAGGAGTTGGGATAATGTTCAAGCTGTCCACAAATCCCCACAGAGCCACTTCCATGGGATCATCCCCACAGAGTATTATACTCACCAGCAAATTCACTCTAGCGGATAAAGAAATATGATATTTTCCTGGTAATATCGCCCACCTACAGAGTCTCAATCAGTACAGTTTATGGAAATTATCTTCCCCAACTGAATTTATTTCTCCGAAACTGTAAAACCCCCCGCAGATTTCTTTTCTCCAGCAGAGCTCGTTTCCTCAGTAGATTATTTCTCCGTCGACAGGGTTTATTTCCCCAACGGAATTCAGTCTCCCCAGTTTGAGTCTGCTTCTACCTCAAGTCACCAATAAGATTCCCACCTCCAACAGTGGACAGTCCGGGTTGCTATTCCCAGAAAGTTGCTACTGAATATGAAAATGGATCAGATATCATTCAACTTTATTCTCTCCAGTCTAGTCGGTATCCATATTAGAAACTCGGTCAGACAATACCTTGAAAGCTTATTCATCCCTTCTATCCCCAGTCAGTGTATACAAGAATCATAATCCCCAGTAGGGCGATGAACAACCAATGTTTTTGAAATCTTCTCCCTAAGCAGGAATCAACATTCTCCAGCAGAGTTTCCTCAAGAAAAAATCAATATTCCCCAACAGATCAAAGATTCATATTATTCATCCCCAACAACAGTCAGGGATTTATTTTCCCAAGACAAAGATGTTGCTCGAGTCTACAAATACATTTCAATAACATTTCACATTCATATATCATTTACGAGCAGCATATCATATGCATACAAAGCGCATATAGAATTGCCTAGTTTATTTTGAGGATATCATTACGCAATGCATTTCATGCATCATGACATTGTATACAAATAAATATTTACCTTTTCAGGAAAGATCAATCAACAGACAAACATCATCAACTACTTATATGACCAGACATTCTTCTCAAAGGATACATCTAAAAAATGACTACCTAAGCAATTTCCTCAGAGGATCATTCTCAAAGAAACATATTTTCTAGTTGAAGTCAGACGCAAACATTTTCTGGATCAGGTTAAATCAAGCATAGATTTATTCTGATACTTCTTCTAGTTAAAGACAGGCACAAACATCTTCTGGCTCAGATTAAATCAAGCATGGATTTATTCTGATACTTCTTCCAGTAGACATTTTCTGGCTCAGATTAAATCGAGCGTAGATTTATTCTGATACTTCTTCCAGTTAAAGTAGAGCATATACATTTTATGGCTCAGATTAAATCAAGCGTGGATTTATTCTGATACTTCTTCCAGTAGACATTTTCTGGCTTAGATTAAATCGAGTGTATATTTTTTCTGATACTTCTTCCAGTTAAAGTCGAGCATATACATTTTCTGCCTCAAATTAAATCAAGTGTAGATTTATTCTGATACTTCTTCCAGTTAAAGACGAGCGTAAAAATCTTCTGGCTCATATTAAATCGAGCATAGATTTATTTTGATACTTCTTCCAGTTGAATACATTCATAGACATTTTCTGGATCATATTAAATCGAGCATAGATTTATTATGATACTTCTTCCAGTTAAAATCAAGCATAAATATCTTCTGGCTCAGATTAAATCAAGCGTATATTTATTCTTATACTTCTCCCAGTTGAAATCAGGCACAGATATCTTCTGGCTCATATTAAATCGAGCATAGATTTATTCTGATACTTCTTCCAGTAAAAGACGGTCGTAAACATTTTCTGGCTCAGATTAAATTGAATGTAGATTTATTCTGATACTTCTTCTAGTTAAAGTCAAGCATAAACATCTTCGGCTCAGATTAAATCAAGCATAGATTTATTCTGATACTTCTCCCAGTTGAAATCAGGCACATATATCTTCTAGATCAGTTTAAATTGAGTGTAGATTTATTCTGATACTTCTTCCAGTTGAAGACGGTCGTAGACATTTTATGGCTCAGATTAAATCGAGCATAGATTTATTCTGATACTTCTTCCAGTCAAAGTCGAGCATAAATATCTTCTGCCTTAGATTAAATCATGCGTGGATTGATTCTGATACTTCTTCCAGTATACATCTTCTGCTCTGATCAAATCAAGCATGGATTTATTCTAATACTTCTTCCAGTAGACATTTCCTGGCTCAGATTAAATCGAGCGTAGATTTATTCTGGTACTTCTTCCAGTAAACATTTTCTTGCTCAGATTAAATCGAGTGTAGATTTATTCTAATACTTCTTCCAGTAGACATTTTCTAGCTCAAATTAAATCGAGCGTAGATTTATTCTGATACTTCTTCTAGTTAAAGTCAATAGTGACTTTGGATGGCATATATAAGCCCATCTCTGATGACTCTCCGTAACCTCTCCTAAATTGCATCTATAAGCTCATTCCCGACATAATCAACCAACATCGTTAATTCTTACACGGGCGAGTGCAAATTTCTGGGCACTTAAGTGTTCAATCCTCTTCTACCTTCAAGTTACGAATGGCGGACATGCCAATATAACTCTTCAGGTTTAATAAGATTGAACATGGGAAACTGTTGTACCCCAAAATTAGCCCTCCCATTTTTCTTCAAAACATTCTTTTAAAGGGTTCTCAAAATACTCAAGAATATCAAGAGTTGACCAGTCAAGATGCTCTTCCAAAGCCAAGGGTCTACAACTAGGGTTTTGAGTTCCTCAAGGAAGTTTGGGTTGCAAAGGTCCCCAAATGGTTTTCATGGTTCTTCATAGGTCCCCAACAATGTTCATGTCAAGTTTTAAGTCTTGCATCACAAGTTTGCTCAGTCAATGGCTCAGATGATTGAAAATCAACTGTATTGGGTAAAAAGTCAACTATGGTCAACATACAGTCAAACTTGAAGATTTTTTGTCAACATCGACATTTTGAAGTGATATTCATCATTTGATTAAGGTTTGATCATGATTCCTCAAGGAAATCCCTCAAATCATCAAAGGTCAAAAATTGTCAAATTAGGGTTTCCTTAGGAGAAGTCAACTTAACTTTGACCAAGCATAACTTTGACATTCTTCATCAACTTTTCCTCAACTAAAGCCCACTTTGAAGGGAATTAAATTTTCTGCAACTTTATATTTATTCTCAAGTCCAAAAAGTGCTTCATTTGAAAGATATGAGCTAATACATTACAGGTCATCTCAAAAGTCAACAAAAGGACACTTTTTGTCAAGGCAACTTACATCAAGATAAATTCTCCAAATGCAAAAATGATCAAAAGATAAATTGTAGAGGACATCTTGAGATTTTTAAAAAGTCAAATATCACCTTCAAAAGATGAAAATTGTGCAAGTTACGTGTTGCATGAGGTGTGAAATTTTGAAGAAGTGCATGAAATACAAAATGTGCAAACTTGAAATTTTGGACTTATGACCTAACGTTTTAGGCTTCAAACATATCCATGACCCCGTGAAAGACTCCTAAGATCAATCCTACCTTGTCTTGTATTTTCTTATTATTTTATTTACATTTATTTTGTTTTTATTCACATAAATGCAAAATAAATTAAAAGAAGTATAAGATAAATGGGCCAAGCACATGATGAGTCATTTACAAGCCCATACAACTCATGACAGCCTAGTGAAACGTGCCAAATTCGTGCAAGGGTTCAAGAAGGAAATAATATCTCAAAAAATGGAAAGTTTTCAATATGTTTGATTTTGGTTTTATCATGGTTTGATTGCTTGATCTCATGCCATATTTGATGAGTCATTTCCTTCCTCTTTATATATGCAAGCAAGTTAGATGCTAAGGACACGATTTCTTCGCCTCAAAAAGCTTGCTAAAAAATAAAAATTTATCAAAGAACCTAGAGTGTTCGAAACCTGTTTTCCAAGCCCTCCCATCACAAAAAATCTCCTTATTCACTCTCAGCAGGTACAGAAAGTAAGTTTGGATCATGTTCTATGGTCCAAAACACGCAAAAATGACATAGCTTATAGCTCCGGTTGCACGATGATCGTATATTTCATACTTTAATTTTTTTTGCTTTGATTTGAACCATGCTAATGCTTTTATTGTGTTTATGATTCATTACTATACAGATCTGGGTCATCCCTCAAACATCCAATGATAGGGCTTCCTACTAACTAATGATAGGATAGCACTATCTAAGGGAAAGGAAGAAAAGAACAAAGACTTTTTGAGTAGGTAGATAACTCGTAGTCGCTTTCTCACAAACAAAAACATTTTTCACACGTACACTCTTTTCTAAAATATTTTCAAATCAAACACTTTGTGTGCATTCTCAACGATACGGGAATCATTACAAAATTTACCGCACTTAGGCATTTTTCAAAATATTTTTCAAACACACAAACACAAAGCATTTTCAAAGTGAGCTAGCGATTAAGAGTCCATAGATAACTACATATGAAAAGGGTGTTAATACCTTCCCTTTTCATAACCTACCCCCCTTACTCAGAAAATTCTCAAAAGATATTTCCTGTTCTTTTCACCGTTTCCTTTATTGGATAAAAGAAAAGTCGGTGACGACTCTTGCTATCTGAAACATTTGCGATAAAACACAAAACCAAGTCAGTTCTACCACCATATAACATATTTTATTATTGAGAGACAGAGCGGAAGGCTAAAAAGAATAAGTGAGTTTCATCCAAGTTATCTTGCGTTACAATATCCACTTTTGTTTCCATGTTGGGAAAATGGTTTTAGACTTGGTGTGCTACACAAAGAAACAAATGCAAATAAAAAATCTAAGAAGAATAAGCTTACCATTAGAGAATGACCTAATTTTAGAATTAAAACCAGACAATCTGAAGCACATACACTTTTGAGGTCAAGGAGGTTGTTTCAGTAATTTTTGGTTGATGAATTTACTATGATGGAGTTCCAAAGATTGAATTATATCCACAAGCATAAAAAAAAACTTAGAGTATCTAAGTACTGCAATTTGACTGGTCCAACACAACAATCAAATACTTAAGGGGAAAACAAAGGTAAAAGAGTAATTTTACCATCAACTTATGTTGGAAGTCAGAGATACATGGAACAACTATACTTTGATTGGACGGTAATTTGTAGCCATATTGGGTTTCCGGACCTTTTTATCACTTTTACTTGCAATCCAAATTGGCCATAAGTTCAAAGGTTACTTAACAAAATTAATCTGAAACCTCATGATCGTCCAAATATTATATCAAGAGCGTTTAAAATTAAGTTAGATGAGTTGTTGTGTGATCTAACAAAGAAGCATGTCTTAGGGAGAGCGGTTGCATGTAAGTTTTATTAACTAAATTTGAATAAAGTTCTCATTCTATTTCTTTAACTATTTAAAATATTTTATATACATCTTATGTTACTAATATCATCTTTTTCATATATATATATATATATATATATATATATATATATATATATATACACACACACACACACACAATTGAGTTCCAAAAGCGGGGATTACCACATGCACATATTTTGAAATTCATGCATCTTCTAAGAAAGTATCGCACTCCAGATGACATAAACAATATCATTTCAGCAATAGGCAATTGTATCATTTGGTCAAGAAACATATGATTCATGGGTCATGTGGTTTAGCAAATAGGTCCTCACCTTGCATGAAAAATGGGAAGTGCTCTAAATTCATTCTGAAATAATATCAGCCTCAAACAATTGTTAATAAGGAAGGTTATCCTATTTACAGAAGAAGGGAAACTAGAGTTGCACTAATGAAGAAGAACGTTGTTCTCGATAATAGATATATTGTTCCTTATAATCCATATTTGTTGAAGAAATTGCAGGCTCACATCAATATGGAGTGGTGTAATCAGGATACTTCGGTTAAGTACTTATTTAAGTATATTAACAAGGGGTGTGATAGAATTGTCGCAACTGTTGTCGATACTGAGACATACGAAACTTCTCTTATTAGAAATTTCGATAAAATTAAGCAATATCTTGATTGTAGATATGTTTCACCAAGTGAAGCATGTTGGAGGATCGTTTCATTTCTTATTCATGGGAGATCTCCTACAGTTGAGAGGTTGTATTTTCAACTTGAGGGAGACAATCCTATTTACTATACTGATTATGAATTGATAGATGAAGTTCTTGACAAACCGAGTCTGAAAGATGTTTACGACTTGGATGGAAGCAAACAAGACAAATGCAGAGGCAAGAAATTTGACATATTCTAATTTTCTGACCAAGTTTGTTTATGATAAAATATATCAATGATGGAGACCACATAAAAGAGGACATACAATTGGAAGACTAATTTGGGTTCCTCCAAGTATCGGTGAGTTGTATTACCTAAGAACGATGCTTACAGTTGTCAAGGGACCAACATGCTATGGGGATATTAAAAAAGTGGGTGGAATAATTCAGGATAGTTTTCAGAATGCATGTTTCGAAATAGGATTTCTTAATAACGACAAGAAATATGTTGCAGCCATAAATGAGGCAAAGGATTGGGGTTCTGGACATTATTTGGGAAAGTTATTTGTCATTATGCTACTATCCGGTACAATTAACATACCATGACACTTTTGGGAAAAAACTTGGAGGACGTTATCTAAAGGAATTCGTTATCAACAAAGATAATCGACAAATAGAAGAGGTATATTCCATTTTTTAATCATTGTTAGTACATTAATATAAATTTTGTTTCATGACCAATCAGTGTTACTATTAAAATTATATATCAACATGAAACTGCATACAACATCATGAGAAGTTTTTGTATAATATCATTTATGTCTGTTGCATATAGTTGTTGGTTGTAATAGAAATTCTATCTAAATGTATGTAGTAAAAAAATATCATGAGGCAGTACACTAATAATTTCATGTAGCCGTCTTTAACGAAAAAATTTGGTGTTCATGTTGTTGTTGTTGTTGTATATATTGATGCATCCGTATTAACATTGATGTTGATGTATATATTGTTGCTATTGATATAATTAAATTATTATTTTTGTTTTTAATTTGATGTTGTTGTTGTAATTTCATTTTTACACAACATTATTAAATGAATTATCCTTGATTTTAACAATTTTTTGTCGATTAAATCTCTAATTTGAACGTTTATATGGTTATTGTCATGTTGTTATATGTGAAGTGTTATTTGTATATTTTTTATAGATATGCAGTTGACAATAATTGGTTTGAAAAATTTGACACTCATTGAGATTGAGAATATGTTGCAATTCAATCGAAGAAGTTTGCATGAATTTAAAGATATTCCTTATCCAAATTGACATGTCACAAGACACGTAAGAAATAGACCGATTTATGATGAACATGATTACAATTCTGACACTGAACAAAAAAATTCCAGAATCTCTTTCACGCCCTTACAAGTGACTCTTTTTATTTGTATTCCGAATTTGTGAAATTAAATTCTGTTTTTTATAAGTTATAGACATATTAATGTTTACATTTTAATTGATACATGAACAATGTTCAATCTTTGATATAATTATGGAAGTTGTCAACAAATAAAGATGAGGGGTGTTTTTTTTACATGGTTATGGAGGGACGATAAAACTTTCATGTGGAGAACATTATCAAGTGCACTTTGTTTGCATACAAAATTGTTCTTACTATTGCTTCAAGTGGTATAACTTAGTTATTATTGCAAGGTGGAAGAACTGCCCACTCAAATTTCAAAATACTTATGCCAACACTTGACAACTCTACTTGCAATGTTGATAAAAACACACATTTGCAATTATTTGAAGCAAGTGATGTGATAATATGGGACAAAGCACCTATGTCTCATAAGAACTTCTTTGAAGCATTGGACAAGACACTCAAAGATGTCATGAGACAAAATGGTCTAGCGAATACAATCTTTGGTGGGAAAGTTGTTGTTTTTGGAGGATATTTCAGACAGATTCTTCCCGTTGTTCCAAAAGCAGAGTGTTATGATATTATCCATGCATCAATATGCTCATCTTATGTATGGGATTACAGTCAAGTTATAACACTAACAAAAAATATGAGGCTGCAATAGGGAAAAGGTAATACAAGTTCTAATTAGAGGTGGGAATAGGCCAGACCAAATAATAGGGGCCTACGGCCTAGCCTAGACAGGCCTATGCCAACCAGCCTATTCCCACTCTTAGTTCTAATGAACTAGCGGAATTTTCAAAATGGATCTTAAATGTGGGGGATGGTAAGATATCTAAACCAAATGATGGATTCGTTGAGATAGATATTCCTCAAGAATTATTAATACCCAATTTTGATGATCCTATTAATAAAGTTATTATTAAAAGCACATATCCCAATTTATTGGAGAATTTTCAAGATGTTGCATATTTAGAAGGAAAGGCAATTCTTGCATCAACCATTGAAGTTGTGGACAAAATTAATCATTGTGTACTGGACATGATACCAGGTAATAAAATGTTAACTTTTGTCTATATATATATATATATATATATATATATATATATATATATATATATATATATATATATATATATATATATATATATATATATATATATATATATATATATATATATATATATATATATATATATATATATATATATATATATATATATATATATATATATATATATATATATATATATATATATGCATACAACATACAACAAAAGTCTATATCATGTTGGATTTACTAATGTATTAATAATTCAATTTTATTGCATTTTTTAGGAGAATAGAAAGAGTATCTAAGTTTCGATTCAATTGATATAACTGATACAAGTTATACTGAAGCTTATGAAGTTCTAACTCCAGAATTTCTTAGTAAACTAAGAACATCAGGGCTACCAAATCATAGGATCAAATTGAAGGTTGGTATCCCCATCATGCTAATGAGAAATTTGTATCAAACTAATGGATTGTGCAATGGAACAAGATTAATTATTACAAGGTTAACAAATCACATCATTGAGGCAAAAATAATGTTCGGAAAAAACATACGTAACATTTTTTAAATTCCTCGAATGTCTATGTCACCTTCTGAGTCACTGTGACAATTCAAGTTGATTAGGAGACAATTTCTAATCATTGTCTCTTATGCAATGACAATTAATAAATCCCAAGGTCAATCTCTTGATAATGTCAAATTGTATTTGCCTACACCTAGTTTTAGTCATGGACAATTGTATGTTGCAATTTCAAGAGTTACGGCCAACAGTGGTCTTGAATCTTAATACATGACAAGGAGAATGCACTGTGTTCGACCACCACGAATGTTGTATACAAGGAGTTTTTCCAAGCACTTTGTTAGTTCGTAATCTTTTTCAACTTTTCCTTTGTGATACAAATTAAATATCAATGTTTAATTTATGTGTGTAGATACCACATACTTTCTTTAGTTTTTTAAATATGCAGAATAATTAATATCTTATTTGATATGTTTCTCCATGCAGATAATGATGCGTGTTGTTGTTATTGGCTGCTTCCTTCATTGATGAAGTTCAACTAGGAAATTGATACTATGAAGATATTTACATGTGGACTTATAAGACTGAAAAGTTTATATATTTTATTAGTGGCAGCAATGTTAATTTTTTAATTTAATATACTATTTATTTCAAAATAGATAGAATTTTGGTTGAATTTGATTAGCTTAACTTTGATATGTGAAAGAACTTTGCAAATCATTATTAGATCATGTAATGTGAAATCCAGACGAAACTCGTGTGATAGCACGAGTTTATTATTAGTAAATATTACTAAAAAATATATAATTAATGATAACATACTAAGAAAATCTATTTATTAATCATCTAGAAACAAGATCCATCTATGTAATTTCCTCGGGAGCTTAGATTTAGATTTAGTCTGTTCTTAAAAATTTTAGAGTTTTTCAAATGAAAACCTCTACCGCATCTATTTCTAATTTTTACCTAAATATATCCCTCTTTCACTGGGTTTTCTAAACAAAAATGAAATTAAATATTTGTCGGGGTCTAATTCATAATACATGGTTTTGTTCTGCACCTGTTTGTGTTTGATTTATTCGATTTCTAGGTTTGTTCTTGGGTTTGTTTGATTTCCGCAGCTATTTGTGTTTGATTTCTGCAGCTGGTTGTGTTTATTCCTACATGATTGTGGTTGATTTCTTTCATCTCTGCTTGTGTTTGTTCAATTTCTTCCATCTCCCAAATCCAATAATTCATATCTAAATCCCTAAAACACAAACCTAAATTTCAATTTCAAAATCTAAAATTCTAATCAAATCCTAAGATTAATGAAGAATTAGATGAATAAAAACAGAAAGGAAAATGGAAAAGAAAATTAAAAGCAAATCTAAAAATTAATGGACTGAAAAACTGGAACTGGCATGTTTTCGTAGGAAAAAAACAGAGGAAATCTTAATTGAAGCATGATAGAAACAGGGATGAGTATGAAATGAATCTTAAGTGAAAAGCTCGTACTCAAATAGAGAAAAACATGGTGATTATTCTAATTCATTTCAATTTATTTCTCTTTATTTTTATTAGTTCATCTTTATGTTAGGAAGAAGAGAGAGAAAGATAAATATAATTTCTTTCTCCACCTGATTATGTTGAGTTACACCTCTGAAAACCTGAAAATACCCTTCAAATATGAATATTCGAACGTACCTTTCAGCATGTTTCGGATATGCACATCCAAAGACACCATTTTTCGATGTTTAATACTTAAACTTTAGATTTAAAATTCTAGAGGTAGTTTTTGATATGCATATCCGAAACTACCTTTGCCATATTAGATTGTTGCATGGTCACGCCTTCTAACTATTTCATTCATTTTCTTTCCCCCATAACAAAATCCTCAACAAAACTTCAACCATTCTCAATCAATTTTTCGTCTCCAAACCAAGTTTCATGTGTTTGAACATAGCAAAAAGATCATAGAAAGCTGCAATTTGAAACTTTCCTTTTTTTCATCTCACATTCCTTGCATTGATGTTGATTTGTGGATGAAAAAAACAGCACCACTTCAGATATGCATATTCAAATTCCACCTACCATAATTTGGATGTGCGTATCCGAAAACATGTCTGTTACACAAACAAGAAACTGTTTTAATAGAATTTATGTTTTTTTTCCCGTGTTGGGTATGGTGAACCCCAACAATATTCCCAAAATTGTCGTAAAGGTTTCAGACAAGGTCAATGAAGATGTTAGGCTGAATGAGATGAAGGACGTTGATAAAATGATTGATGTTGTGATAGATTTTGGAAAATAATTTACAAACAATAAAAGCTTCACCTCTTGCCAACATATGCTTGAATGGGTTTGAATGGAAGCTAGCAAACTTGGGTTTGGTGTCGTGAATGGAAGGTTCAACAATGAAACTAGTAGAAGGAAACCATTTGTTGTGATGACATGCGAGAGAAGTTGGAAATATGTTCCAAAACTTTGGAAGGTAAAACATGATGACACATGATCGAGGAAATGTAAGTGTTCGTTTAAATTGTGTGATTCTTGTAGGGTGGATGATTCATGGTGGTTTAGTGTCATTTCCGGTATGCATAATCATGTGTTGGACACCAAGCTACAAGGGCATCCAATTGTATGTTGGCTTAAGCCGAAAGAGAATGAATCTATTTCAAAATTATCGTTAATCAAAGTTGCACCGAGAAACATACTTGTCGGTTTGAAATGGAAAATACTAGAAAGTGTTTCAAATATCAAGTCAGTTTACAATTACCGTCATAAACAACACACTGTTGTTGGCTCCCAAATTCGACACTTACTATATTTGGTCTTTTAGGACCAAAAAACTGGAATGAACCAAGTCAAGAAGAATGTTCGGCGTATGAAATAACTTAGGAAAAATATCTAAGTTATATTTGAGCCTTCGACCAGGGCTCACTTTCAGGTTCGTTCGACTAAAGAGGGTTTATGCCCCTCGACTGAGAGAAAGTATCCTCGCTTTGACACATGATACGAGGATTATTTGAAATTTTGAATTATTGGGGGGAAAGGCAGTTTCGCCAGCGTTTAAGAAGAAGCAACGTGTCTGAAAGCCATAGGTCGAGGGACATGCAGAAGACACTTGTCTTCATCTTAGCGCAGAATGATCCCTCGACGGTTACTTATTTTTAGTATAAATTAAGAAACTTGTGTAATTTTCAAGTGTGTTCAACTTATTGTACTAAGTCACTCAAACATTATCCAAGTAACTGATGCGTGAGAAAGGATAAAAACTGAGAAATGTACGTTGGAAACACCTCTTTTCATTAATGAAAGTCTTTTACATTACTTTACTATTATCTTGCAAAGTTATCTTTTTTACTTCTTTTACTTGCATTTCTGCACTTCTGCTTACTTTTCCAAAATCTCAAACATCTTTTCTCTGGGTCGAACGTGCGTTCTTCCTGCTTATCCATCTTACATAAAAATTAGCATATGTTCTGGGAGTAATTTGATCAATCCCGTAAGTAAACCAAAAAGAACTTACCTTTTTGGAGATCAGCGGTTGTTTACCAAAAATAACGGTAAACAAATTGGCACACCTGGTGGGACGTTGCTAATTTTTTATTAAAAGTCTTGTTTATGTTATTGTGTTTTTTCCTGTACAGTTATAACATTGCATGTTATTAAGAAGTGGTAGAGTAACCAACAAATATACTGTCAGGAAGGAAAATAGTGAGAGTAGTATGGCTAACGAGCCTAACCATGGAGAAATACCTCCACCAATCACAGGAACAGTGGTTGCTACTGCTATCGAAGGGAATATTCTAACTTCTGTTGGATCAATGCCAACGTTAACCACAAATCAAAATGGACCCTTACTTTCGTATGTGGGTCCAAGAGGTCCCTTAGGAACGCCTCCACCAAGGGTAAATCTAGGATCTTGATCAATTGTGCCCCTAGGCTTTTCGACAACCTGGATGGGTCGAGAACAGCCATATGGCATGCCAACTACTGAAATGGCTAGCCTTATGAATGCTGCTTCCACTTTTTCAGAACCTTTGGTGAATGCAACATCGCCATTACAAGGGTCTGGAGCCAGTAGAAACCAATTTTTGGGAGGGCCATCTCACATAATACCAAGCCTCACAAATGTTTCAACAACAATTTTGAGGCAACAGATGGACGAAAGTAATCATGAAATGGTACAAATGTTATCACAAACTCTAAGTACAATGCTAAATCCCCTTATTCATACTGCTACACAGTCGAATCAACAGATGATAGCACAAATGACGCGCATGGCTGAATTCTTTGGGGTACCCCAAGTTGTTCGACAACCCCAGAGGATACCAATAAGAGTAAATCAAGGGGTAATTATGGAAGAGGATTTGACAGTTAATCCAAACCCCTAGATTCCTAGAGTAGAAATAGAACAACCAAGGATTGAGATACCACGAAACCCTAGAGAAATTGATCAAGGCTTTATAATGGCTAATAGAAACCAAAACGTTGACGAATTAATACAGCAAGTTCGACACCAAAACTATGGGACGGACAATAATTTAGCTGTCATGATCGAAAGAATTATGCTTCAAAACGGGATGAATGTTGGTTTTCATAGACCAAACTTTACATCCCCATTGTCAGAATATATTCTGCAAACAGACTTACCAGCTAGGGGAAAAGTCCCAAAGTTTACTAAATTTTTAGGGGATACGACAGAGTCGACTGTCGAACATGTGGCTAGATATTTGATAGAGGCCGGAGAAATAGAAAACAATGAAAACCTTAGAATCAAATATTTCCCAAGCTCCTTGACAAAGAATGCTTTCACTTGGTTCACCACCCTCCCAGCCAATTCGATCCACAACTAGAACCAATTGGAAAGATTGTTCCATGAACAATTCTACATGGGTCAAACCAAGATGAGTCTAAAAGAATTGGCTAGTATGAAGAGAAGGTTTACAGAGCCAATTGATGAATATTTAAATAGATTTCAATTACTCAAAGCCAGATGCTTTACCCAAGTGCCTGAGCATGAATTAGTCGAAATAAGAACGGGGGGCCTGGATTATTCGATTAGGAAAAAGTTAGATACACAATACCTAAGAGATATGGCCCAACTGACTGATAGAGTTAGACAAGTAGAACGCCTTAAAGCTGAGAAAGCTAAAGTTGCCAAAACTCATCGACGAGAAAGGGTAGCTTATGTCGAAATGGATGATAATGATCTAGAGACATCTAGTGATCCTGTAGATGTCGAAGAAGGCGAAATTGATTTAGCAGAATTAAAACAAGGACCACCATATTCTTTTAAATTGCTAGTGCCATCAAATGGGAAAAATCCTGTAGAGCCTGAGAAAAATAGTGAAAAATTTCCTAAGAAAACTTATAGCTTCGATATATCCAAATGTGACGAAATATTTGATCTATTAGTTAAAGATGGCCAGATGATAGTGCCCCCAGGGGAAATTGCCTCCTTTAGAACAGAGAAAGAAAAGAGGTTTTTGTAAATACCATAATTTTTTGGGACATAAAACCTCACAATGTTTCCTTTTCAGGGATCTTGTCCAACAAGCGCTAAAGGAAGGAAGGTTGAAATTTGCTGATAAACCAGCAATGGAAATTGACTCCAACCCACTGCAGATGGAGGCACACTATGCCGAACCAGTTGGCATTCACATGGTGGAAGTTTCTGAAGATTTCATCACAAAACCCATCTTTGGAAGTTTTACTGGGAACATCTCCAGAAAAACCATTGAAGGGGTAAGAAAGGCCACTGAAGGCCTAGATTTGAAGAAGGAAGTTGCCCAAGGGTCGAACAAGAAGGATGCTGAAAGCATGAAACTGATTAAACGGGTTACTGAAGACCCAAACAAAGGCAAAGGAGTTGCTGAAAGCTCCAGCAAAAGAATCACCACAGGTTCTTATTTGGCTGCTGTAAAAGGTTCGACAGAGGACCTAGAGGCTAAAATGCAGAAGATGAACCTTGTTGCCAAAACAACATGCAGGTTAACATGGTTGAAATCTCTGGCGCCAAAGCCTCAGAGGAAGCCATTCGACAAGAAGAAGTAAACAAAACGGCATTCCCAAAGGAGAATGAAGATCTGGAAGATTTTCTACATAGGTGCCAGAAGAAGAAATCGAAAGTAATGCTATGTCCTAGATGTAGCTCCATCTTCAACAAGAAAGTCGTTGAACACATACAAGCTATGCGGATTGTGAAAGCAAAACAGGGCACCAATGCCCAACAAAGAATGGGTTCAGAAATCATATTTGACCCTAGGAGGGGGCATCAACAAAGACCCATGAATCAGGTAAGGAGGCCACCAACTTTTAGGCCTCCAACTAATGTGCCTACAGATACTTGGCTAAACACCATGGGAAGAAAGAGGCCAAATGAAGAGAGATGGCAGGCATTCGATGTGCCAAGAGGTTCTTCTCTAGATTACAGAAAGGAGTACCATGCTTCTGCGTCGAATAATATGACCCATGTGTCGAGCAATTACAAAGTAAAAAATCCTATGTCTCGTTCGCAGTGGAGAAGGTTCCAAAGACGGTGAAAGGCCGAAAAAGAGGCAGCTGGACCTCATCCAGAGGTTAGCACTAATGTGCAGAAGAAACAAAGGAAGCCTCTAGAGAGAAATCATATGCCTTGGACGGAGGAATGTGGGTCGAATGATGAAGACGACTCTGATTCTAGTGACAGTTTAGACATCATGGTGAATGTCATATCTGTGTTGCCTAAAGAATACAACCGTGAGGTCGAAGTCGAAGAGACTGACCTAATGGTTAAATAAGAACTGGCTAGGCACAAGCCAGTATGTTACTATGTAATGAACAATGGCCGCGTAGAAGAACAAGACACATTTTTTGAGCCACCAACAGAGGCAATGAAGAGCCATCTGAAACCCCTGTTCATTAGATCAAAGATAGGGGAGGTAACTATAAATAAAATTCTGGTTGATTGTGGGGCGACCATCAATATCATACCACAATTCATGCTGGAAAAGTTAGGCAAGGGAGATGTTGACATAAAGCCACATAACATGGTCTTATCCAACTATGAAGGGGGCATTGGCACCACAATGGGTGTCCTATAACTAGACCTCAAAGTAGGCTCAATCCTTCGACCCACCATGTTCATGGTGATTTCAGCAAAACCCAACTACAATCTACTCCTGGGTCGGGAGTGGATACATGGCATTGGAGCAGTGCCATCTTCAATGCACCAAAGGGTCACAATATGGCGCCCCAGCGACATTGTGGAGAACATTGAAGCAGATCAGAGTTATTACTTAGGCGAAATCAACAATATCGGAAAGAATAGTTTCGACAGAACTTTGGCTCACATAGGGCCATGTAACCCACTTGAGTTTGATTTAACCCCAACTCATAATGCATTCTGCTCCCTATACCTACACTCCGACTATGGCTTTAAGTGGGATAGAGAAGACTTATCCAACATCGACTTTGGAGGAGTTAATGATATACGGACAACAGGCTGGGGAAGCGAGTTTGGTGATGATGACTGAGTCACAAACTCTCCAAAAGATTTTGGCATATGTGGCCAAAAACAGAATGATAGCGGCCTTAGAGGCTGAAGTTAAATATATGGCTTTCAAAGCCAATGAACAAGTCCTTTCGAAGACACAACCTGCGAAAGATTTCAACCCAGAGCCTCCCGACTTAGGAACGAAAGACCTTCGAGATCAGAGGTTAGACGCCATCTATGACGATGAACCTCCAGGTTTCGAAAAGGACCCGCTGGTAAACAATGTCAAAATGTTAGCGCAAGATCCTCTAGAGAAGGTAAATCTAGGCGAAGGTCCTGTGAACAAGCCAACGTACATAAGCACAAAAATGGATCCAGGACTCAGGGTCAAAATGATCAAATCACTAAAAGAGTTCAAGGATTGCTTTGTATGGGATTATGACGAGATGCCTGGTCTCGACAGAAGTTTGGTAGAACTGCAGTTGCCAATAAAGCCTGGAAAGAAGCCCGTTAAGCAGACTCCAAGACGGTTTGCACTAGAGATTTTATCAAAAATCAAAACGGAAGTTGAAAGGCTGCTGAGATGCAAGTTCATACGAACGACCAGGTACGTCGAATGGATTGCGAATATTGTGCCTGATATAAAGAAAAACGGTACCTTGAGGGTGTGCATCAATTTCAGAGATCTGAATGCTGCAACACCCAAAGATGAATATCCAATGCCAGTGGCGGAAATGCTTGTTGACTCTGCCGCTGGTTTCGAGTACATGCGTATGCTTGATGGCTACTCTGGATATAATAAAATCTTCATTGCTGAAGAAAATGTGTCGAAAACGGCATTTCATTGCTCTGGGGCTTTAGGCACTTATGAATGGGTAGTAATGCCCTTTGGCCTAAAGAATGCAGGGGAAACGTACCAGAGAGCCATGAATTCGATCTTCCATGATTTTATTGACACTTTCATGCAGATTTATATTGATGATATTGTTGTCAAATCTGTTTCAGGGAAGACTCACATGGATCATCTTCGAAAATCCTTTGAGAGGATGAGACACTACGGCCTGAAGATGAATCTTCTAAAATGTGCTTTTGGTGTAAAAGCAGGAGATTTCTTAGGTTTTGTGGTCCATAAAAAGGGCATTGAGATAAACCAAAACAAGATTAAAGCTATCTTGCAAGCCAAAGCACCAACTAACAAAAAGGAATTGCAATCCTTACTTGGGAAGATAAATTTCCTAAGGAGATTTATATCCAACTCAGTGGGAAAACGCAAGCCTTTTCGCCATTACTTCGACTCAACAAAGGAGGATTTGAATGGAGAGAAGAACATCAAGAAGCCTTCGACAAAATCAAAGAGTACCTCACCAAACCACCTATTTTGGTGCCTCCTTGTCGAAGTAGAAGTGTGAGATTGTACATATTTGTGTCTGATAAAACTTTAGGGAGCATGCTGGCTCAAGAGGATGAACATGGTGTCGAAAGGCCCATATACTACCTCAGTAGAGTTTTGAACGATGCAGAAACTAGATATAACGAGGTTAAAAAACTATGTTTATGTCTATATTTTTCATGTACAAAACTTAAGAAATATATAAAGCCAGTTAATGTTTATGTTTCGTCTCATTTTGATGTTTTCAAATATATGTTGTCGAAACCCATTTTGCACAGTAAAATTGGCAAATGGGCACTTGCATTAACTGAGTACTCATTAACCTTTATGCCTCTCAAGGCTATAAAAGGTCAAGTGGTTGCAGACTTTATAGTCGACCATTCTATACAAGAAGGATCACTGAATTATTTGGAGATTGAACCTTGGAAACTGTACTTTGATGGTTCTAGTTACAAGGATGGAACAGTAGTCGGAGTCCTTATTATTTCTCCGAACAAAATTCCAACAACATTTAAGTACAAAATAGATGGTGATTGCTCCAATAATGAGGCTGAATATGAAGCGTTAATCAGAGGCCTTGAAATCTTGTTGGAATTGGGGGCAACTCAGGTCGAAATAATGGGAGACTCAGAGTTAGTCCTAAAACAAATTACGAAAGAATACAAATGCATAAAAGAAAACCTTATCATGTATTTCGTAATAGCCAGACGGTTGTTGAAGAACTTCGAGGTAGTTAACATTCGACACATACCCAGATTGGAAAATCAAGTAGCCAACGATTTGGCACAGATTGCTTCTGGGTATAAAGTTTCGAAAGATAGGCTACAACAAGCAATCGAAGTTAGAGGGAGAGTAACTGCCACTAAGTTATCTCCATTGGATTTAAAGACCACAACATTGGGATGCACTGATCATGAAAATTTTGAAATTTCATTCATAGATAATCTAACAGAACAAGATTGGAGAAAGCCTGTAGTGGATTATTTACAAAATCCGACGGCTTCAACAGAACGAAAGATAAACTACAGAACACTGAGTTATGTGTTGATGGGAAATGAATTATTTAAGAAAACACCTGAAGGTGTGCTTCTGAAATGCCTAAGTGAAACAGAAGCATACATAGCTCTTTCCACTACACACGCTGGGGCATGTGGAGCACACCAAGTAGGCCAAAAGATGAAATGGTTATTGTTTCGACAAGGATTATATTGGCCCACTATGTTAAAGGATTATGTTGAGTTTGAAAAAGGATGCCAAGAATTTCAAAGACACACATGTATTCAACATGTGCCAGCAAGCGAACTTCACTCGATTGTGAAACCTTGGCCTTTTACAGGATGGGCTTTGGATCTTATTGGAGAAATTCGACCGGAATCTTCTAAAGGCCAGAAGTACATATTGGTGGGCATTGATTATTTTACTAAGTGGATTGAATCAATCCCTTTGGTCAATGTAGACCAAGAGAATGTCATTGAATTCATTCAAAAGTACATCATATATAGATTTGGAATTCCTGAAACAATAACTACAGACCAAGGGTCGGTCTTTACTGGTCGAAAGATGCAAGACTTTGCTGCGGAAATGGGGTTTAAATTGTTAACGTCTACACCTTATTACGCGCGAGCTAATGGCCAGGTCGAAGGAGCAAATAAAGTAGTGATAAGTTTAATAAAGAAACACGTGGGAAAGAAACCCAGAAACTGGCACAAGACGCTAGACCAAGTTCTATGGGCTTGTCGAACTTGTCCGAAAGAAGCTACGGGAACAACACCATTTCGCCTAACATATGGTCATGATGCAGTATTACCAGTGGAAATCCACCTGCAGGCGACAAGGATTCAGACACATCATGATATTCCTTCTGAAGTCTATTGGAATATGATGTTAGACGAACTGGTTGACTTAGACGAAGAAAGGTTGAAAGCTTTGGATCTTTTGAGACTGCAAAAGAAGCGAGTGGAGAAATTCTATAATCGTAGAGTGAAATCTAAGACATTTCAGCCTGAGGATCTAGTTTGGAAAGTAATTCTTCCAATGGATCGAAAAGACAGAAATTTGGGGAAATGGTCTCCTAAGTGGGAAGGACCTTTCAAGATTATCCAGGCCTTCTCTGGTGGAGCCTATGAAATCGAAGAGTTAAGCGAAGATCAAAGACTTTTGAAGGTGAATGGTAAATACCTGAAAGCGTATAGACCTATGCTTCAAGAGGTAATAATAAGTAATATATAGTCACTGTTGAATAGAGAATGCCAAAATGGAAACTTAAATTTTCATTAAAAGTGCCAAAATGGCTCTGAAATTGTTACAAACAAGTGATTACATACATGAAAGAAACAGGATCTAAAAGGGGAGATTGGCCTTAATCTGAAGATCCTTGATTTTTTGCAATTCTAGGCGTCGATCACATAGAGCCTTCAATTGATGGAGGGTCTCGAGCTTAGCGTCAAGAGATTGGGCTCGATCAGCGTGCCTTAACCCTTCATCCAGTTCTTCTTGGCTCTCTGATTCAGTGTTAACAGCGAGAAGTTCCTCCTACTTTTTGTCGTTGGCAGCAATTTTAGCTTCCAACTCTGCAACCTGCACCCTCAGTTGAGCAATGTCTTGATCTATCGCTTCGACCTCCTTTTGTCTAGCCTCCTGGGCCTTCTACAAATTCTTTACCTTAGAAGTTGATTCAGTAGCAGCATGCCAGGCAGCAGCCACTTGACCATTGGCTTCTTCAATCTCGCGATTGAGAGTCCTTTGACGGTTATAATCAGTGGATACTTGGTCAACAATGGAGATTAAGTCCAAGATTACACTGGCCACGTCCGGAGAAGCAACAAGGAGATCGACAGCCTTCAGGGTAGTCTTCAGAAAAGAAGGAGCCGCTGGTTCCCCCTCCAAGGTTAACATCAAATCTCTTTTGAAGATTTGTGCTTTAACTTTCTGGAGAGCTTTGTCGAGAGGAGAGGTCGAAGTAGATCGCCCAGATGCAGTTGAGGCGCTATGATCAGAGGAACTTTCTCGACCTTCTAGAATTGCAGTCAGATAACCTAAAGGATTTTACTGTTTTAGCAAGGCCAAATCCTCCTCAGTTCTGGATCCCGTCGAAGGAACACTTTCGTTGGTAGTAACAACCACGTTGGCCACTTGATCTGGAATTGCTTCAGTGCCTGGAGGATTTTGGTTTCCTTCAGCAGAACCATCTTTAGCATCAGCTTATGGGATCTCTACGTTCTCCCTCTCTATTACAGTTTCAGCAACAGGGATACTTTCCTCTTCATTCCCTTGCACATCAACCAACGGAGCCCTAGTCTCCTCTTGGTTTCCTACAACTTCTTCTTCATCGGCTTCTTCTATGGTTTCGTGCTGAGGTTCGGAAGTTTGATTTACTTCATCAGTTGAACTCATGAAAGAGCCTTTCGCTAAAGAAGGCCTATAAGTAGGCTCCCCTTCACTATTCAAGAGGGTGACAGAGTCCTCGACAGGAGTTGGAATTCGTTTGGAGGTGCCAACAGTGTCCTGGAAAATAAAAGAAATTTGTTTCTTTCAGAATCCTCATAAAGCAAAAAAGGGAGTCGAGAAATAAATAATGGTCTGTCGAAGCAAATACCTGGACTGGGATTTCAGCACCAGGACTGGAGTTATCACTCTCGCTAGGATTGTTTAGCCTGGAAATTACTTCATGTTCAGTAGGCTCGTTGATGACTACAGGAGGAGGCCTCACAGCTGTAGTCTTAATCCTGATTTTGGGACGAGGTTCAACGGCAGGAACTGGTTTCTTCAATCTTCGTCTCTGCAAAGGAACAGGAGGAGACTCCTCTTCTTCATCGCTAGAGATTTGGATCTCCTGAACCTTCCGTTTTTTGGGGGTAGGTTTCTGAGTACCCAGAAAACTAAGTCGAAGAGATCAGTACCCATGTCAGACAATCATAGAAAATAAGGGTATGGAAGAAAGTAAATACCTTGGGATAGGGGTGGATAGCGGAATCTCCCCCTTTTGTACTCTCAGCAGTCTTCTTCGAGGTGGTTCTCTTGACAGCTAAATAGAAGACAAGAAAGTTAAAGTCAATTGAGCATCGAATGACAAATCTGAAGCGAAGAGAAAGAAAAGAAGTAGTACCTTTCTTGACCCTGTCGAGAACCATCTTAAACTCCTCACGTAGGTGGTGGGCGAAGTCCTTCTCATCGAAGAACTCTTCATCATAATACTGTTTCCACCACTCCTCAAAAGTAACAGAACTCAAAAAATTGAGGTTAAAGTCGAACAGGGTCAGTATAGTTCGACCGGAGTACCTACCAATATGCTTGGTAGCAGCATCTTCTGAGTAGTCTGCATTGTAAAAAAGTAGCAGCTTCTCTCAAGGATAAATGGGTGAGGGAAGTGACTGAGCAATACCAAATTGTCGAGAGACAAGATTTGGTTGATAAGTGATCAAGCTCAATTGGTTTTTTGAGCTCTTGAATCTCAATGGCATGATCCTGGGGCGAAGAAACAATTCCCACATGCTCACGAACTCGTTAGTCACGTCTTCCTCCTCATTCAAAGGATATGGTCTTGCGAACCATTCTGGACCAACTTTTCGACTGGCAAAGGGAGCCATGGTCGAAACAAAGCGCTTTCGCTCCGCAAGCATCATTACAAATCTTGTGAAAGCCTTCTGAAATAGTTGGCCTTCATCAGTAGGAGTTAGCAGTGCAAGCCTGGTGCCTTCAACCCTCCTGTTCAGGATTTCAGGGGCCTCTTCGTTGATCTTATTCTTCTGAGGAAGGAAATATTCAAGGGTGGCATTAAGTCAAAGTTGGAGAAGCCAAAAAGGACAAGATAGCAGCAGGCTCCCCCTGTCCCATATAATCTTAAGTTGAGTCACACTATTACTGATGGACTCATATAGATTGGCCAAAATCAATTTGGCCAGGCAAAGGGGATATTTGTGGTGAAGCTGCGTCGCGAGCGTAAGCATTTTTTTCGTCACCTGAAGTGACTTAGTACAAAAAACAAAACGAGACAACCACATAGCCAAGAAGGCTATATGCTCCACCTCTGACACAGTACTAGAAGTTTTGTCGTGGAAGTGATTAATAAAGGTGGTGTAAGTGGGTTTTGTAGCAGCAAACCCGATAGCATCCTCAGACAAGTCTTCAGGGTCGAAATAGTCACCAGTCGGTCGAAGACCAGTGATTGCAGCTATGTCGAATAGAGTGGGGGTCATCATCCCACAAGGAAGATGAAAAGTGAAATGTGCGCTATCCCAGAAATACAATGAAGATACTAGCATGAGGGGGCAGTAAGGAAATCCTATCTTCGACAGCATCACCAATTCATAAATGCCCATCTCCTTCCAGATGGAAGCTTGCGCCTTCTCCATTTTATTCAACCAGTCTGAATACTCATAGGAGAGGTTAGGGCTTGATCGAAATATTCGGTTCCCTTTGTTCATGAACTGGAGGTTGATATCCTCTGTAGTCTGAGGGTGCTGCTTGTTAGCCGGAGTAGCGTCTTCAGGGTCATCCCTAGGCTTCTTCGCGCAACCTATGGGTCTGAGCCTTAGGTGAGTAGGGAAGAAGGCGCGATTCTTCAAGGGATTTTCGATGCATGAAGACAACAGACCAGACATAGCATACATGTTTCCACCGTATCTAATGGGAATGTGGAGTTGAGAATCATATGCTTCTCGCCATTCCTTCGTCATGGGTTCAGCAACATACCTATCAATCGAGGAAGAAGGAGGGTTAGTGGAAAAGACCTCTGGTGGTTTCTGGACATCATCAGCATTTTTGGGTTGATGATTGTTTGGTGCACTGGAGAGGAAAGCCATTGTTGAGGATTTGGGAGTAAACAAAGTTGACAGTACAAAGTTGTTTGAAAGCAAGAGATTTGGAAATGCTGGAAATGGTAAAAGTTCCAAATAGAAAGGTTCAGAAGTATTTATAGCCTTCAGAAGAGGGATATGTCTCGTCAAGGCCATTTAATGTTTCGTAGGTAGTGGGACACGTGGCGAAGTGTGAAACGGTTACCGTGTAGGCGTTGGGAAACGTTTTGACATGCTTTCCTAGGTTATAGGAATATGGTCATCATGGCAAGCGTGGTAACGGCAGTTAGAAGAGACATCTTGGAGAAAGAGTAATGATGGTTTTTTCAAGAGCATGTAGCTGTTGGAAGGCGAAAAGCACACGTCAAGACCTTGTGGACAACTGGGAAGACAGGTGTCGAATGGGAAGTTCAAAGAATGGCTATTTCTTTGTGCGTCGAAATAGACATTCTTGGGGGGCAATTTGTTGGCTCCCAAATTCGACACTTACTATATTTGGTCTTTTAGGACCAAAAAACTGGAATGAACCAAGTCAAGAATAATGTTCGACGTATGAAATAACTTAGGAAAAAGATCTAAGTTATATTTGAGCCTTCGACCAGGGCTCACTTTCAGGTTCGTTCGACTAAAGAGGGTTTATGTCCCTCGACTGAGAAAAAGTATCCTCACTTTGACACATGATACGAGGATTATTTGAATTTTGAATTATTGGGGGGAAAGGCAGTTTCGCAAGCGTTTAAGAAGAAGCAACGTGGCTAAAAGCCATAGGGCGAGGGACATGAAGAAGACACTTGTCTTCATCTTAGCGCAGAATGATCCCTCGACGGTTACTTATTTTTAGTATTGTGATACGGTGGGAGAACTGACTATGGTTTTGCGTTTGTTTTCACAAATGTTTCGGTTGAGCAAGAGTCGCCACCGACTTTTTATTTTATCCTAAGGAAAGGTTAAAAAGCACAGCAAAAACCTTTGAGATGTTTTCTTGGGTTCGGGGAGTAGATTATAGAAAGGGAAGGTATTAGCACCCTTTCTATCCATGGTTATCCATGGGCTCTTAGTTACTTGCTTAGATCACTTGCCTTTTGCTTTCAATTATTTGAAATGGTATTCTTGTGTGTGTGGGTTTGAAAAATGTTTTGAAAAGAAGCCAATGTGGTGGCAACCTTTGTAATGATCCATGTTGGGACGTATACAAAGGTGTATGTCTTTTGAAAAGGTTTTCATTTGTTTTTGAAAGTTGTTTTGAAAGTGTTGTGAGGTGTGGTTTTAGAAAATAGGCAAGTGTTTTGTTTTTGCAAGTTTTGATTCAAGTAACTAAGAGGTTATCTACTCCTAAATTTCTCAAAGTTTATTGCTATGTTTTAACCCTTTAATAAGTTTGTTCCACCATTGTATTTGGTGGGCAATCTTATGTTAGGATGTGAAAGGGACGGGCGCGGGTCATCGTTTTAGACCATAATTGCAATGGTGCCAAGTATCTTTGGGCATTTTCTTTAAGGGACTTGATCATTTGTTTAGGCAACATTTTGAAAGCGTCATCGAGGGACTATGATCATTTGATTTGTTTGTTTTGCCCAAAGAGACCTAACATGCAATATGGCCCATTTATTGAAAGGCAACAAGTGGAATACCCTAGGGGGTGCAAGTGTGATTTGTGTGTCCATTTTCATGCTTGTTTGTCTTGAGATTAGGTCATAACTATTTTGTTCATTTTATTCGCATATAAATCCTAATTCTAGCATTGTATATTTAGAAAGCGATAAAGTGCGAAATTTAAACTCCTACGCTATTACAACACAATAATATAGGGAGGGGGTACAAATGTTCAAATGGGGAGGTATTTAGACAAGAAATTGAATCTAAGCTATTACATCATTTGCTTTGGATATTTACAATATAATTTAATTGCATAAATAAAATAGAAATAGAACAAATATGCAAGAATGCAAAAAAGGGTTTTTTATATGTATGAAAAAGTATTATTTATGTAAAATAAAAAGAAAATAAAAAGATATTATTTTTGGAGTATTTTTATATTTTAGGGTAAAACCCTAATTCTCTTAAATAAAATACATTATTTATTTATTATGTACAAATATTTTTTTATATATACAAAAACTAAAATAAAATGAAGTATTTGTTAAAAATGTATTTTTATATTAAATATTAATAATAAAAATAAAAGGGTATATACTTTGTATTTATCCTAAATATATTAATAAATATATGTATATATGTATTATTTTAAATATGTATTATATATATATAATAATAATAATATTTAATATTTATAAAAAAAAGTATTTTTTATACAAAAATATTTCAAAACGGAAAAATGAAATAAAAATCAGAAATATGATATGTTTACATTATTAGTAATATTTCTAAATAATAATAATATATATATATATATATATATATATATATATATATATATATATATATATATATATATATATATATATATATATATATATATATATATATATATATATATATATAAACAAATAAATACTTAAAAAATGCAAAAATGGTGCAAAAATGATTTTTTAAGTTTTAAACATTGTTAGAAAAAATAAATAAGTCAAAATGAAAAAAGAAAAATCAAGAAAAACATTAAATCAAGCAAATGGGCTCAGGGGGTATGAATCACAAAACATGGTGCAAAAAGCAGAACCAAAACTGGCCCAGCCCATGAAACACCTTCTTCAACCTCTGAACAAAAATTTGTTCAAAAACGCGCGCAAGAAGCTTCATTTGAATATCCTGATTCTTTGATTTTTTGAACAAACTTCCAACATAAGAAATGTTAATCATGAAACCACGATTCCAAATATATAAAGAACATCTCCTAACTCTCAGAAATGAGAGAGAATTTTAACAATCCCAAATCCTGACCTAAGTTTTCTACCATTTTCAGACCTTAAATTCTCACAGCTCAGGCAAAAGAAATGAAAAGTAAAAGAATGTACATGTTCAGTGGCATGAGTAGAACATTGTTTCTTCACAAACTTAAAGCTAATGATGCCTAATAAGAGAGATACGAATTCAAAAACTTACCTGTTCAGTTGAAGTTCTATCTGGAAATGTAGGAACTTTCAGTGCAAGGTGATGATTGGAAAAGCTTCCTTGAGGTCCAGGGATGCTATTCCAATGTTTACTTTGTCTTGAAAGCTTCTGAATCGAGCTAGAGAACTTCACCTGCAAGTCAGAAATATGAAAATGGTGGAACCAGTTAGAGGGATTACAGGTCGTGTTTTTGCTCTTGGTTAGCTTGCATTGATGGTATGGAAGGTGTGTGAACTGGTTTGGGCAAGAAAGCTTGAGAGAAATGAAAGATAGCACTCAAACTGCAGGCCTTGCCCTGTTTTTGCAGTTTGAGAGTGATTATGGAAAAGGGAGTGTTTGAGAGGTGCTAGGGTCGTGCAAAAGCTTGGTTCTGATCTTTGGAATGTGTTTGATAAGTTTGTCTAAGTGTGCCTAAGCTGATATGAGAGTTGTGTCATGTTATGGCACTTTTCTTCTTTCTTAAGCAACAAAAGCCAACTTTTGTTTCTAGGCATGTAGAGGACCCCCTAATGTGCTGCATAATCCCTCCTTGATCAGTGTGTTATGCTCATAATCTTGTGCCAATCAGATTTGCAATGTACTTGTTGGATTTTCAATTTGATATAAAGCTACCTTTTACAAAAATGGCTAATTTGCTTTATCTACTTTGGGATTAAACCTTTAGACAATGCTTGAACTCAAAGAACATGGTCTTGGCACAAAGAATATGCATTAAATTTATGAGTGTTGGATGGTTTAAGGACCTGTAATCTAGCTTAAGGCATGCTGAGTTCAAATTGCAAGGTTATGGACATGTAACTTGGTCATGAACAAAGTAAGTTTTTGCCATATTGTGAAATTCGATTCTCCCTAACCATGAAGTTGTTTGAGAAGTTCTTGGACATTTTGGAAAGCTTGGAATGTGTACTACAATCCATCTTTGAAGTGCAATTTTAAATTCCAAGTGGAAGTGTATGGAAAATGGCCTTGAAGTGGGGTAGAAAACCTTGTCAAAATAGGTCAAAAATTCACTAAGTTAAGAATGGTTTAGTACCCTTATTCAAAAATTTGTAACTTGAGATACAAGCTTCAAATGAGAAAACTTTGTGAATCAAAGTTGTAGATTATGCAACAAGCTACAACTTTCATGTTTTGACTTTTGTTTGAATCCAAATGAATCTTGGTGAAAAAGTGGGGCAAAGTTGGGAAAAAATTAGGGTTTTCCATAACTTAGAAAAATTCTAAGTTATGAAAAATTCCATTTCAAACCCTAATTTGCATTTCTTGGTTTCTTGGTGAACAAGTTTCATGATTTGGCATGTTTTGATGAAAAATGAATCTTGACTCTTGATTTTGACCAAAAAGTCAAAGTTTGACTTTTCAGTATACAGTCAAAATTGATCAATTGACTGGGAAATTCAACTGTCAATCTTGTGTACTTGGGATCTTTTGAGTTTGTTGAGCATGTCAAGATAATTCCATGGGGTCCTTGAGTCCATATGTGAGCTTGGTTTGCCATTGGCTAGGTCAAACAGTCAAAAATTGCCTTTGTGCAGTCAAAACCCTAAAAATGACCATTCTGCCCTTTTGGTGATCTGATCAAATTTCTTATGGAATTGTGATCCAAACTTGATCAAATGGTCCATATGAGTTCATAATGTTGATGTGGGTCAATTTTCATTAGATTTGACTGTCAATTGGCCACAGTTGACTTTTTCCCCAATACAGCTGATTTCTAGGTCATCTGTCCAATTGACTGGGCAAAACTTGGAATCAAGACTTGAAACTTGGTATGGATAAACTTGGGAGTCCAACATGAAGCATGAAAGTCATCTTAGGCATTTTAGGTCAAAACATCTTTGTGCAAACACAAACCCTAATTTGGGTCAACAGTGCAAGGAGAAATCTTGAGCAGAGGAAACCCTAATTGGATCTTGAGCTCCAAGGGCCTTGTGATGAGAAAATGTTGAGGAAATGGGAGGGAAAATTTTGGGGTACAACAGTTGCCCCTGTTCAATATTCTTGAACCTGAAGAGTTAGATTGGCAGGTTTGCCTTTCGTGACTCGAGGGTAAAAGGAGATTGGACACTAGAGTGCCCGGAAATTTGCACTCGCATGTTGGAGTCTCAACAGTGTGGTGTCGGGAATGGGCTTACAGATGCCATTTGGAGAGATGGTGGATAGGGAGATGGGCTTATAGATGCCATCTGAAGATGTGACAGAACCTTGTCGGGAATGGGCTTATAGATGCCCTCTGGAAGCGTTGATCGCATAAGAGATTCCTTAGCGAGAACTTGTGTATTTGAGAAAGACAGATGTTTTCCTGGCTTGTTACAGGTGTTTGATCTTCAATTTCTTTATGCAGACATGCCCTGGCTAGATACAGGTGTCGAGTCTACAAAAGGTTGCTCACAGATGTGCCCTGGCTGGATACATGAGTCGAATCTGGAAATAGTCGTCAATAGATATGCCCTGGCTGGATACAGGAATCGAATCTTCGAACTCTTCAGACGTGCCCTGGCTAGATACAGGAGTCGAGTCTGGAAATGTAGTCAACAGATATGTCCTGGCTAGATACAAGAGTCGAGTCTGGAAATGTTGTAGTTGATAGATGTGCCCTGGCTGGATACAGGAATCGAATCTTCGAACTCTTCAGACGTGCCCTGGCTAGATACAGGAGTCGAGTCTGGAAACTAATCACTCTCAGATGTGCTCTGGCTAGATACAGGAATCGAATCTGGAATTTGTGACAGTTGAAGGTAATTGTCTTTGGGATTGTCTTTTTCCCTGAAAAGGCAAAACATAAGTTGTATGCAATGTCATGATGTATGATATGCATGATGCTTTAACATGAGACAGTGTTGTATGCACTTATCATGTATGTAAGCAGGATGTATGAAAACGTGAAATGTTTATGAATGTATTTTTGTCTTAGGAAAATGAATCCTTGACGATCGGTCGGGGAATTGCTCTGTGGAAGAGATACTTTGCTGAAGTTTGACGAGAGGCCTGCTGAGGACTTCAATGATGGATTCCGCTGGGGATACTGATGATAAACTCTGCTTGGGGAATACCAAAGACAAACTCCTGCCGGGGACTGAAAGAACCTTGCCGAGGGCGATCTTCCATGGCAAATAGCTGAGGATAACCCAGTTATAAACCCTGGTGCGGAATAACTCTGAATAAAGCTCGGGAGAGACGTCCGTATTTTGCAGGGAACAAGCTTCCAGAATCTACTGGGGATAAGCTTTTAGACCTGCCGGGGAAAGTTGACGACTTCACTGGGGGAAGTATTGCTGAATCTTGCCTTACTCTGCGGGGAGCTGAGATCATTTGGTCACATTCTTCAGTCGAATCTACCTTGGTACCTTGGCAGACAAAGCAACCAGACTGCATCAGGCAATTTCATATTGCCCCTGTTTCTGATGTCACCTGTAATTAATCTTTCATTTCATATGCAAATATTTATGAATCAGCAATTCAATGTCAAATGCATATATCAAAAATGAACATTGGACGTTCTTCGCAAGACAACACAGAAAAAAGGAAAAACAATGGCAATTTGTATGGACAAATGAATTTGTGTTGATTTGAGTTTTGCCTGTGAATAGGCGTTTTTTGTACAAGAGGCTGACATCCTAGTAAGAGGATGCCGCCGAATAACACAGAATTTACAATTTTGAAAAGAAAACAAAACAGCTATGTGAACAATCCTACTGGGTTCCAACTCTGCTATCGCCTTTATGTCTCCAAGCGTCTCATCGCTTTGCTGCCTAGTTGAAGATGAAGCTGATTGGTCGATGCCGAAGTCTGAGCCAGATAGTTGATGCCGAATTCCGGATGCGAAGTGATCCAATGAGACATAGTGTTACGCTTTACCCCTAACTTTTTCCTGGACCGCCCTTTCGGGTTTTCAGTCCACCGGGATACCCATTTTTGCCCAAGTCGCCTTTTCAGGTTTTCGACTTGCCGGGTGTACAGATTTTTTCATTTCATCCCTTATTTTTGCCCGAACCCTTTTGGTTCGCCGGGAAGCCCTAATTTTTGCCTAGGTATGTCAACCTAGCGGGTCTTTTATTCATGCATAGTATCTTTTCACTATGTCTGCATTGGCGGGGTGAGGAAGGTCGTCACCATCCATGGTGGTTAGGATCATGGCTCCTCCTGAGAACACATGTTTAACCATAAATGGCCCTTCGTAAGTAGGGGTCCATTTGCCCCGGGGGTCACTTTGAGGAAGGATGATGCGTTTGATTACCAGGTCTCCAACTTGATACTCTTGTGGTCTGACTTTCTTGTTAAATGCCCTGATCATCCGTTTTTGATACGTCTGACCATGACAGATAGCAGTGAGTCTCTTTTCGTCAATCAGGTTTAATTGATCAAGTCGAGTCTGGATCCAGTCATCTTCACTCATATCTGCATCTTTCATTATTCGGAGAGAGGGTATCTGGACTTCAATTGGCAAGACTGCCTCCATGCCATAGACCAAGGAGAAAGGGGTTGCCCCGGTTGACGTCCTTGCTGAGGTACGGTACCCATGAAGAGCGAACGGTAACATCTCGTGCCAATCTTTATAGGTCACTGTCATCTTCTGCACAATTTTCTTGATATTTTTATTAGCTGCCTCTACAGCCCCATTCATCTTCGGCCGGTAGGGAGAAGAGTTGTGGTGCTGTATCTTGAATTGTTCGCAGAGCTCAGTGATCATCTTGTTGTTGAGATTGGTACCATTGTCCGTAATGATTCTTTCCGGGACTCCGTACCGACAGATCAGATTATGCCGGATGAAACGTGCCACGACGCTCTTGGTTACTGTGGCGTAGGAAGCTGCCTCAACCCACTTCGTGAAGTAATCGATTGCCACTAAGATGAAGCAATGCCCATTGGATGTCGTCGGTCGGATCTCACCGATCATATCAATCCCCCACATTGCCAAAGGCCAAGGTGCCGTCAGGACGTTCAGAGGAACTGGAGGAATATGCACCTTGTCAGCATAGATTTGGCATTTATGACAAGTTCGAGAGTGTTGGTAACAATCAGCTTCCATTGTGGACCAGAAATATCCTGCCCGAAGGATTTTCTTAGCCATGGTGTGTCCACTGGAATGTGTTCCAAATGTACCTTCATGCAGTTCTATCATGATCTTCTCTGCTTCAGCCTTATCCACACAACGTAGTAGAGTTGAATCATGATTCCGTTTGTAGAGAATGTCGTTGCTGAGGAAGAATTTCGCCGCAAACCTCCTCATGAACTTCTTGTCATTGACAGATGCACCTTCAGGGTACTCCTGAGCTTCTAAGTACCTCTTCACTTCATGATACCAGGGTTTTTCAGTCACCTTTTCAGCCTCAAGCTCGCAACAGTATGCCGGTTCGTCCAACTTCCAGATAATGATCCGGGGAGCTTCATTGTCCCATTTAACTTTGAACATTAAAGACATCGTAGCTAGTGCGTCCGCTAGCTGATTCTCCTCTCTTGGGAAGTGCTCAAAAGTTATCTTTTCAAAGTGGGGAAGCAAGGTCAACACATACTCCTTGTAAGGAATAAGATTTGGGTGTTTCGTATCCCACTCGCCCTTGATCTGATTGATCACGAGAGCGGAATCTCCGAAGACACTCAGAAACTTGATCCTTAAGTCGATTGCAGCTTATAAACCCATGATACATGCTTCATATTCTGCCATGTTGTTGGTGCAGTTGAAACACAATCGGGCGGTGAGTGGAGTATGAGTTCCTTTGGGAGATATGATTACAGCGCCGACGCCGTTACCCAAAGCATTGGAGGCTCCATCAAAATGCATAGACCATCGGGATCCTTCCTCAGGTCCTTCATCCGATCCAGGTACTTCACAGTCAGTTACCACCATGATGTCTTCGTTCGGAAAATCAAAGTTCAATGATTGGTAATCGTCCACAGGTTGGTGTGCCAAATGATCCGCCAGTACACTTCCCTTAATAGCTTTCTGAGTTGTATACTGGATGTCATATTCTGTCAAGATCATTTGCCATCTCGCTATCCTTCCAGACAGAGCAGGCTTTTCAAATATGTACTTGATGGGATCCATCTTTGAAATTAATAGAGTAGTGTGAGTCAGCATATACTGTCTCAGCCGGCGAGCAGCCCATACTAGAGCGCAGCAAGTTTTCTCAAGTAGTGAGTAACGAGACTCACAGTCGGTAAACTTTTTGCTCAAGTAATAAATAGCGTGCTCTTTTCGTCCAGACTCGTCATGCTGCCCCAGCACACACCCCATTGAATTATCAAGTACCGTTAAGTATAATATTAGAGGTCTTCCTTCCACTGGTGGCATAAGAATGGGGGGCTCTTGGAGATATTCCTTTATCCTTTCAAAGGCAGCCTGACATTCATCATTCCAGCGTACTACTTGATCTTTCTTCAGTAATTTGAAGATTGGCTCACAAGTAGCAGTCAGATGTGAGATGAATCGGGCAATGTAATTCAGTCGTCCCAGGAAGCCTCTGACTTCTTTCTCTGTCTTAGGAACTGGCATCTCTTGAATGGATTTAACCTTGGCAGGGTCCACTTGAATACCCTTATCACTTACAATGAAGCCTAGCAATTTTCCGGACCTTACCCCAAAGGTGCATTTGCTGGGATTCAATCTCAGCTTGTATAACTTGAGTCGGTCAAATAGCTTCCTCAAATGGTCAAGATGCTCCTCCTCAGTTTGAGACCTTGCTATCATGTCATCAACATATACCTCAATCTCATGATGGATCATATCATGAAATAAAGCAACCATGGCGCGTTGGTAGGTTGCCCCAGCATTTTTCAACCCGAATGGCATGACCTTGTAACAGAAGGTGCCCCACTGAGTCACAAAGGTGGTCTTTTCCATATCTTCCGGAGCCATCTTGATCTGATTATACCCTGAAAAACCATCCATGAAGGAGAACACCTTGTGTTGAGCAGTATTGTCAACGAGGACGTCAATGTGAGGTAGAGGAAAATCATCCTTGGGGCTGGCCCTGGTCAAATCCCTGTAGTCGACACACATTCTGACTTTACCGTCCTTCTTCGGTACTGGCACCATGTTGGCAACCCATTGAGGGTAGGAAGTTACTGCTAGAAACCCGGTGTCGAATTGCTTCATAACTTCAGCCTTGATCTTTTCAGACATCTCTGGGCGCATACGGCGGACCTTTTGCTTTACCGGAGGGCAGTCTTCCTTGGTTGGCAGGTGATGAACTACAATGTCGGCATCCAAACCAGGCATATCTTCATAGGACCAAGCAAATATCTCCATGTAATCCTGTAGCATCTGGATCAATCGTTGCTTCACGCTGAGCTCTAGATTGGCACCTATCTTGACCTCTTTCCTATCTGTCTCAGTACCCAGGTTAATTGTTTCCACCGGCTCTTCATGCGGCTGAATGGCCCTCTCTTCCTGGAGTAGCAGTCTTGCGAGTTCACCAGGCACTTCGCAATCATCTTCACCTTCGTCTTCGGCCAAGTTGATCGGGTTCTCGAAGTCATAACTGGCGGTAGCAGAGCTGTTACCAGTGAGATCCAGAGTGGATTGAAACCTGTATAAGTGAGTGTGTGTAAATATAGCTGTTTTGCAATATATATATAACACAGAAAGAAAAAGAGCACAAGATTTGAAATGCAACAAACGTCCAATGTTTTGATTGATGATATATGGAAATGTCATACAAAAAGCCCTCACAAATGGAGCCACGATGCCCCGGGTAGGACACCGAGCCAACAAAGTTTTAACATATTGTTTGTTACAAATTGGAAATCAAAAGAAATTAATTACTGCGTGACAAATGTGATAGGCGTAAAATCCTCTGCCGTCCAGTTGCTCGGTCTGTTGCTGGTAGTCGGGTAGATCCAACTGTCAAACTCTGCTTCCTCCACATCCTCATCAATAGCATTCACCCTTGGGTTGGAGATAAACACCGGAGCCTTTCTGATCTTTTCCTTGCGCATAGCCCTCTGAGCCTCTGCAGTAAAGCCCAGCCCAAACTTGTCATTCTTTTGAGTGAAGTCAGGAAGCTGACCCCAGTTTGCACAATTGCCTTTCTCGATTACAGCCCGGGCATCCCTTAAGGACGCCATCTTTAACGGAAAGTCTTTTTCAACCACTGCCTCAGCCGATGCCAACACTGGAGGTACTTCCTCAAAATGCTGAAAAGGGGTTTCAATAAACTCCCCGTCCATCTCGATATATCGGAATGAATTCAAGTGACTCACCATGTATTCCTCCTCACCTGCACAGTAACAATCTTCCCTTTGACAGGGTATTTGAGCTTTTGGTGTAAAGTGGAAGTTACTGCCCCAGCTTTGTGAATCCAGGGTCGACCCAACAAGCAGGAGTAAGATGGACGAATATCCATTACATAGTTTGATCGGTGGATCTGGAACTGACTGTTTAACGCTGGTTCGCGAAATGTCGCGGAAGCAAGAGTCGCCACCGTCTTTTATTTTCTCCAAATGGAAAGGACAAAAGCACAGAAAAATTCCTTAAAGAGATTGCTCTCGGTTCGGGAGGTAGGTTATAGAAAGGGAAGGTGTTAGCACCCTTTCTATCCATGGTTATCCATGGGCTCTTAGATACTTGCTCATTGTGTTTTCAAAAAAAATGGTTTGTTTGCTTTTCAACTGTGGGTTTTAAAAAAAAGTTTCTTTGAAAATTTCAGTTCGACTCTTGTATCGGTCCTCAAGAGTGTTTGAAAAGTTGCTTTCGAAAGCTTTTTGAAAAGTGTCGGTGTGAAAAGAAGTTTTGATTTGTTTTGAAATTAGAGCAAGTATCTACGAGAACCTACCTACCCTAAGGAATTCGTCTGTGTAAATGTCCTTTAAAGTAGTGCCATCCCACCATTGAGAGGTAGGTAGCACCACCGTTGGAGGTGTTCGGGTCAATTCGAAAGTTCGGGACATGGTGATCACCAAAGCAATAGGAAGACACCTTAGAAGCTACCCTCATGCCAGGTTCCCGGATCATGAGGACTTACTAAGACATCCTCTACTCGACGATCACCTTTCGAAGGGCAAGGCAACAGTGAGGCGTACCCTAAGGGTGGTGTGTGCGATTTGTGTGTCATTTTCATTTGCATTTATCTTGTCATATGATTGGTGTTCTACGCTTGATTTTACTTTAAGGCCATTCATTCTTGCATGCTTTGTTTAACAGTTAAAAGTTGCGAGGAAAAGTAAATCTAAAGCTATTACAAATGGCGCGGGTCCACATCGCCAAAATTAACCAGGACCCGATTTGACGGAAAATAAATAAAGCAAAGAAATTAAAGAATTGAAAAGTGCGAGAAGTAATATTTACAAGGCCTTGGGAGAGATACATAATTATTTGAGCGAAATAAAATAAATACGCGAAATTAAACAATTAAACGAACGAGGGCGTTGGACCCTTTTGCAAAAAATTAAAATTAACGAGGAATTAAAATTAATCAAAATAAGGAAAGAATTTGTTTTTTTGGGTTTTTAATATTTTTAAGATTTAATAGAAAAAAAAAGGAAAGAATTAATTAAAATTTAAATGAGATGCAAACCCTAATTCTAATTATTTTTAATTTATTAAGAAGACGTTTAAAATTTAACCTAAATTAAACCTAAATTTTTTATTTACAATTTTAATTATGAAAATAAATAAAATAAACAACATTATTGTGAAAAAGAAAAATTAAAAGGAATAAAACAATTATTAAACCTATTTCTACATTTTTTTGTATTTTTGTTATTAAAAGAATTAACATTAAAACCCTAATTTAAATTAATTTACTTACATGCAATTTGTTTATAAAAATAATTAAAATAAAGTATTTATTATATTTTTTGTCTTTTCTGATTTTTAGGTATTTTTTTATATTTGGTAAAAATAATTAATTAAATCAAAACAATAAAGAAAATAAAATAACAATTTTAAATAAAATATAAGAAAAATAGAAAATGGCAAACCAGGGGGGGTGGAAGTCCCCAAACAGGAGGTTTGGCCTTAGTAATTCAGGCCCAATGCTCTGAGGCCTTTTTTGACTTTCACGGCTTGCGTGCATCAACGTTGACTGGACCTTATGCTGTTTCTCAACCCTGAGCCTTTGATCTGATTCCATGGGACGCGTGGCTGGCTTGATATGATGAATGTATGGTGGTCCACAATATTATGCCTGCACCTGAATATCTTTTGAAAAAAAAATATATGGAAAGTGTGGGGACCTGGGGTCGAACCCAGGTCCTGAATATCACCACTCACGCCCTCCACCACTCAGGCCATTGGCTTTCTTTGTATATTAATCAACAAATAATAAATATAATGCAAATATGACAATTAATGGATTTCTGGCGCGAAATTTTGAATGAGCCAATCCCCGCTTGACATTGCATCGTCTTCTTCATTGTTTCATTCTTCCTGAAAAATAATAAACATTTAACGGGGGTTTTGAACCCCCTCAAAACAAGCTTAATTCAATAATAGCGACTAGGCCCTGAAGGCTCATAAATTGAGCGCGAGCGTCTCAATCTGTTCGTTCCAACCTGCAGATTTCATTCACGGCATTATTACATCTTAATTTTATAGGAATTGAAAACGCCCAATTTGAAAACCTTGGAACCCTAAGTATCTCTAATGGCGAATTCTCCTATAGGGCATGAAACTTCAATTAAACCATGCAGTTAGTTTGTAAACATCACCCTGAATATAAAAACAACAACGAAATATGTTAAAGATGCATGGATAATGGAAAACAGTTTTGAAATTTCCTCTACCAATTTCAATGGCAATCTTGCTTTTCCTTGAGTATGGGACTTGGGGAATGATTCAGTTAGCTTCAGGGGAACACAAGGAAGCTTTTGCAATTGGTCTCGTGCTTTGAATCAATCTAGAACCTGCTTTTCAGTGTTGAGCTTTTTGGCAAAAATTTCAAGTTTTTAATGGAGTTTCTAGCGCAGCTTTGTGTCTCCTGTGATTAGGTTTATGATCAGGTATTTGTATGGAGTCTATTAGGTCACAAAAACTCAATCAAATCTCTTGTAATCATTGTTTTGGAAATTTGATTTTCTTAAGGATCTTTTCATATCTTTTCCATGTGTTCTTGTGTCAATTATGATCCAATCACCCCAAATCTTTCCTAATTTGCATTTGTACGAAATATTGAGTCTAAAACATGTATAAAAAGATTGGTTAGGTTAAGTTAGATATTTTTCACATATTTAAATGATTTAAATGAATTAATATAAATAACAATTCAAAAAAATAAATAAAAAATGAGAAAATACTTCCCTTTGGGCCAAGTGGTCGTGCACATGCTTGGAATGATGAATTATGGAAGAAAAATGGGCCCATTAGCAATTTTAGGTCATTTGAACTAATGTTGACTTTTCAAAATATCCAAAAATTTCCCAACTTCGACAAGGCATAACTTGCTCAATTTTTAAGCTTTTCTCATGTTCTTGGACATTTCGGAAAGGTCTTTGAGTCCTCTAACCAATGCCTTTGGTCCCATGTCATTTTGATTTACCAATCTCAAGTTATGGCCTTTGACTTGAAGTCCCTTTTTGTTGACTTTTGAAAATGACCTATAATGTTGAAATTGATAACTTTTTGTGAGAGCATTTCTTGGACTTGAAGTATGAAGATGAGTTGTAGAAAATGTCTTTCTCTTCAAAATGAGCTTTGTATGGAATTTTTCTGATAATCCATGTGAAAGTTATGCCCTTGTCAATTTCAGTTGACTTTTTCAGCTGTCCAAATAAGGAAACTTTTGCATCTTGATGATTTTCTGAGCCAAATTTTGAGAATCATGATCAAGCATTGATCAAATGATGTTGGTGGCTTAAAAATGATATATTGACCAAAAATTTGAACTTTTGACTGTCAAATGACCATTTTGCCCCTACAGTTGACTGTAGTGCAATTTAGGGTTTTGACTGTGCAACTTTGAGCTGAATGCCTTGAAACTTGATATGAGGATACTTGTCCATATTTGTAAGCATGTGAGACTTGATTGGTCCTTTGAAAACTTCATTTTCCTGATCAGCACACAAACCCTAGTTTTGATTGTATAGGAGACCTTTGACTGTGCAACCCTTGGGAATTTTGCAGCTTTGACTTGACAAATCTTGAAGAATATGGGAGGGCAAATTTTGGGGTACAATAGTTGCCCCTGTTCAATCTTCTTAGACCTGAGGATGCAGATTGGCTGACGTGCCTTTCGTAATCCGAGGGTGGGAGATGATTGAACACTAAAGTGCCCAGAAATTTGCGCTCACATAGTAGCAGTGTGGTGATGGAATGGGCATATAGATGCCATTTGGAGATTGATGAATAGGATGATGGGCTTATAGATTCCATCTGGATGTTGATCGCATAAGAGATTCCTTAGCGAGAACCTGCATACCTTAGCATGAATGGTAAGAGGACCTTGGGTGATTTTAACTTCAACAACGCTCGTTGAGAAAATCTTGGTGGGAATTACCATCTTTGCAGTATCGAGGATAGAACCAATAGGCCATTATAATCTGAAAAGGGAACTGTCACCTCACTCACCGTCAGAGAGGGAACTATCTGGAAAGGAATTATCACCTCACTCACCGTTGGAGAGGGGACCATAGGAGATTATCACCTCACACTCACCGTCGGAGAGGGAAACATCTGAAAAAGGAATTACCACCTCACTCACCGTCGGAGAGGGGACCATAAGAGACTATCACCTCACACTCACCATCGGAGAGGGAACCATTAGGAAAGGAATTATCACCTCACGCACCATCGGAGAGGGAACCATAGGAAAAGGAATGATTGCCTCACTCACCGTCGGAGAGGGAACCATCTGGGATAACTTCTACTGAGTCTTCATCAGAAAAATCTGTTGGGAGTCGATTTAGCTGGACTAGAGAAGGCCTGGGACTGGATAAGAATCAGGAAAATCTTAGGGTCGATTTAACTGAACCGGACAAGGTCTTGGAATATCTTCAACTGGATAAGCATCAGGGAGATCTTAGGGTCGATCTGACTGAACCGGACAAGGTCTTGGAATATCTTCAACTGGATAAGCATCAGGGAGATCTTAGGGTCGATCTGACTGAACCAGAGAAGGCCTTTGACTGGATAAGCATCAGGAAAATCTTAGGGTCGATTTAACTGAACCGGACAAGGTCTTGGAATATCTTCAATTGGATAAGCATCAGGGAGATCTTAGGGTCGATCTGACTGAACCAGAGAAGGCCTTTGACTGGATAAGCATCAGGAAAATCTTAGGGTCGATTTAACTGAACCAGGCTAGGTCTTGAAAGATGATTGAGAATTCAGCTGATTCTTTCCTGAAAGGTAAAGGTCAGACATATGCAATGCATGATATGGATCAAGCAATGATATTCTCAACATAAATGAGATTTGTGAGATATGATGCGTCTATGCATGTTATAATGATGTATGGAAGTGTGACGTTTATGAATGTTTGTTTTCGTCTAGGAAAGTAAATCCTTGACGGGTGCCGGGAAGTCATATCCTGGGCTGATGTTGAAGAATAGATTTTGCTTCCACTGGGGATGATAACTGCAAGAATACCGGTAGGAGAAGATGACTCTGTTGCGGAATAAACTTGGCAAATGGGAGATTCTGCGGGGAGAAAAGATACTCTAGCGACCATGCTGGGAAGTGATATTCTGTGGGGACAGAGATGCTTTTGCTGAATTGTTGAGCATGACTTGCTGAGGATACTTTTGCTGTGCTGGAAGTGTTGATGGACTTCGCTGGGGTAAGAAGACTGTGTCGACGACGATCTTTCCGTGGCTTTTGGCTGAAGATAACCCAGTTATATCCTAGTACGGAAATAATTCTTTAAATAAAGCCGGGAGACGCGTTCGTGCTTTGCGAGGATAAGCTTCCGGAATCTACCGGGGATAAGCTTACTGCTTGGGGAGATGGATTCCAACTTTCCTGGGGAACTGGATTGGACTCTCTTGGGGAAGTTTTGAACTGTAATTTTGAAAGAGGGAACATATGTAAGGTTGTCTGCTGATGAGCTCGTGTAAAACCGCATCTGAACTGGAGAAGGAACCTGGGTAGGGTTACTTTGATGATGAGTTCGTGTAAAACTTCGTTTTTGGACAGGGAGAACCTGTGTAGGGTTTCTGGGTGACGAGTCCATGTAAAACTGCATCTTGAAGAGAGGGAACCGGTGTAGGGTTTCTTGGTGGGGTAAGTTCATGTAAAACTTCTTGATGAACCGGGGTGAGGTTAACTTGAGCTAAATCCATGTAAGACTTCTGGAGGAATCGGGGTTAGGTTACTTGGATAAGTTCGTGTAAAAACTTCTGGAGGAACCGGGGTAAGGTTACTTGGATAAGTTTGTGTAAAAACTTCTTGATGAACCGGGGTTAGGTTACTGCAGGATAAGTTCGTGTAAAAACTTCTTGATGAACCGAGGTAAGGTCATCTTGAGATAGGTCCATGTAAGACTTCTGGAGGAACCGGGGTTAGGTTGCCGTAGGATAAGTTCGTGTAAAACTTCTTGACGAACCGAGGTAAGGTCATCTTGAGATAGGTCCATGTAAGACTTCTGGAGGAACCGGGGTTAGGTTGCCGTAGGATAAGTTCGTGTAAAACTTCTTGACGAACCGAGGTAAGGTCATCTTGAGATAGGTCCATGTAAGACTTCTGGAGGAACCGGGGTTAGGTTACTTGGATAAGTTCGTGTAAAAACTTCTGGAGGAACCGGGGTAAGGTTACTGCAGGATAAGTTCGTGTAAAAACTTCTTGATGAACCGAGGTAAGGTCACTTGTGGGATAAGTTCGTGTAAAACTTCTTCTGAAAATTGAGAAGGAACCGGTGTAGGGTTGCATGATTTTGATTAAGTGGATGATTGTCCTGTTTGGTTTCGGATATTAACCCACGATCTGGAATTTGTAAAGGTAGATGGTAATCATCCTTATGTTGATATTTCCTTTGTACTTTGGTTGATAGAGCAATTGGATCGCCTGGATAACTCATTATTGCCCCTGCTTTGGAAATGAGGGAAGAGGATACCTGTGTGGGTGATTGACAAATCTTCGGGTAGACAAGCGATGAGATGTCGGGACATAGTCGTACGCTTTGATCCCTAACTTTTTCCTGGACCGCCCTTTCGGGTTTTCAGTCCACCGGGATACCCATTTTTGCCCAAGCCGCCTTTTCAGGTTTTCGACTTGCCGGGTGTACATATTTTTCCGTTTCCATCCCTTATTTTTGCCCGAACCCTTTTGGTTCGACGGGAAGCCCTTATTTTTGCCTAGGCGTGTCAACCTAGCGGGTCTTTGATTACGCGCAGTATTTTTTTCCGAGTATGTCCATGCTCTCAGAGCGTAGGGAGTTGCCCCTGTTGGAAGTATTTTGCCATGCCCCAGATAATGGGCAATGCTCCTACTGTGCCCCTTGATTGGAGGTACTTCTGTTCACAAGGTGTTCATCGTGCGAATTTCCCTGTTGTTCAAACAAATAGTCATATGCAAACAAGGTTATTTTAAGAATGCAAAAGCCTATATCTGTCTTGAATTTTGAAAATGCATTTTTCGATAAAAGCAAGTGAGTTTTTCTTTGTAAACTGTGATGTCAACTCATTATTTTACAGCAAGCCTTAAGGAGTCAGGATACCTTTGTAACAGTATGCTTTCGAACTAACCCATGCTTCAGCTAGGACTTTTAAGGGTTATAACGTGGCCTGGTTCATGGTTTAAGAAACAAAGGATAAAGGCTCAAATTATTTGCACCCACCCGCTTTTCGTGATGTTCTTCAAACCTAAGCTCAGTTGATCATACGTTAGACCTTGTTTGAGTCTTTGTTCTGATATTCCGGTGATGGTTCAGATGTTGACAGTATATTTGGACTAGGCAGTCGTTTCCTTTTTTGTTGAGGGTTTGTAGGACCTCTTTCTTTTTGATTTCGTTATCCCTATTTTTTTTTTGCCTGAACTGTTTCCTTTTTGGAATTACAGTCAGCGGGATGCCCCAGTTTCATAAGTGCCTTTTTATAGGTTTTGACTTCTTGGGCTTTTCGTTTATGATTTTTTTTTGATAATGACTGCCTGTCCTTTTGATTGTTCTGAACCATCACTGTCTTTCTTTTTTGTAAGGATCTCTTTGGTGCCATTCGTTATGCACTTAGATCAACTGAAAGAACTACCCTGCCCCAGGTCATGATTAAGGGTTTAAATTTTCGAAAAGAAAAACTCCTACTTCTTTGGCTCAGAGGGGTTAATGAGGGATTAACTTCCTTATAACTCCAGTGTTTAGGGATTGAAACAATGCATGTACCTCATCAGCAGGGTCTGTTCAAAAGCATACTGTAATGATCACGGTATCGTTTTCGTCATCCTCCCTCAAGAGGTTTAGAATATTCAATTAAGAGTTGACCATCGCAAAAATATGAAAACAATTTTAAGCATAGTAAACATAATTAGATCAAGACAGACATGTGTGATGCATTCATGAAATAAAAGAGTTTAACATGATAATTGTTTATCTGAACAGGAAAAGAAAAATACAACTTGAATTCAAATGAACAAAAATCTCTCGACTCTAGCCATATTTTGGTAATGGAGCAGTGATCACGTTGGGAGTCTCGGCAGGCTCGAACTCGATCTCTTTGGCATTGATCATGTTCTGAATCTTGTACTTCAGTGCCCAACAGTCCTCAGTATCGTGCCCCGGGCTATCAGAATGATAAGCACACCTCGCTTCTGGGTTGTAGCTTGGAGAGGAGGTCTTGGGGTTTGCAGGAGGATTGATCACTGCAATCAGGTTCATCTTCAACATATGCTGCAATGCTTGTGACCAAGGCATGTTAATGTTGGTGAATTGCCTTTTAGGTTCATCCGGCCTTCGCTGACTTCCCTTTTGTGGTTGACAGCGTGGTGTAGAACCAGAGATCATGATTGCCCCTGCATGTTGGTCACGGCGACTCTTTTGGCCGTATGCAGCATTAGATTCCTTCTTTCCCGTGTAAGGCTTTTTGTGAGTATCAGAAGGTGTGGCCTCTTGAATTTTCCCACTCTTGATACCAGCTTCAATTCTTTCGCCGGTCAGGATGAGGTTGGTAAACCCAGCAGATGAATTACCAATCAGGTGGTTGAAGAATGGCCCGGATAGGGTCCCTAAGAACATATCAACGAGTTCCCGGTCAGTTAATGGAGGCTGCACCCTTCCGGCAAGGTCTCTCCATCTTTGTGCGTACTCCTTGAAACCTTCACTTGCACCTAACGACATACCCTGGAGTTGAGTACGTGTAGGGGCAAGGTCGGCATTATATTGATACTGCTTATAGAAAGCAGTAGCCAACTCCTCCCAGTTACGAACCTTGGTCCCATCCAACTGATAAAACCATTCGAGATGAGTCCCTGAAAGACTCTCCTGGAAGAAGTGGATCCACAAGTTCTTATCCGCTGTGTATGGTTGGATTTTCCGAACATAGGACCTGAGATGTAGCTTGGGACAAGACGCCCCGTCATATTTAGTGAAGGATGGTGCTTTGAACTTCCGAGGGATGATCACACCAGTAGACAAACCCAGATCTCCGAAATCGAGCCCAGGTACCTGTTGTATTTCCATAGCATTCAAACGGTCTTCCAACTGCTTGTACTTGTCCTCAGCCGGAGGGTACTGTTCGTCGTTGAAATCTGTCTCGTTGTCGGAGACCACTGGACTAGGCACCTCTCTCTCATGGTGACTACTTTCCCTCACCGATGGAGTAGTCCTCTTAGTTTCAGTCTGCGGTGTGTTCCCAGATCTGCGTCTAGGGCTGAACAAAACAGTCCTCTTCTTCTTCTTTTCCTTCTTCAAGAGCAAAGCCTTCAAATCTTGTTGCCCCTGGGTCAAATTCATGATCAGCCCTTGGAACTGGGCGTTCTGAGCCTGGAGGGCCTTGATAGTGTGCTCGGTTGAGGATTCAGGATTCATGACGAGACTGCTGAAATAAACAGCGAAGAAGGTAAGTAACCTGCAGAGAAAGGGTACCTGTTATGCAATGATATGTATGATGTGCATGCAATGATTTCAAGGATCTCGCGGGGTAAACAGAGAAACTTGTTAGAGTTTGGAAACTGGTAACTTGATTGAAGGTACTTCATGTTGTTGAGAGTCCTTCATCAAGGGTCAAAGGCTCACCATATCCAGTGGGTCATAGCCCCTGACGACTTTGGCTAGAGGAAGATAAATCCTCTTTGCCCCTTGCTAGCTGCTTGATTCATCATGACCTGCATCACGAGCCCTTGAGATCCTTGAAATGGGTTAGGATGTATGCAATGGTATGATGTTATGCTATGTATGGGGGTAATGTAAGTAACCCTGTTATGATCCCTGATTAAGGACTGCAAACCAAAACCTGCAAGCACTCAAGTAAAACCTGTCATGAGTCCTAGTTAAGGACAAAAACAGAACCTGCAAGAAACAAGTGTCAGGTAACAAGCATGCAGATAGTCAAGTTGGAAGGCACACAAGTCACACAAGAGAGGCCCTTAGAGTTTAGGCCAGCATGGGGTCTGGGTATTACCCTCTTGAAGTTGGTTGGTTCATACCTGTCCTATCAAAGTAACCGGGTTCTTAGAGGATCCCAATATCATTGACTACCCTCAATCGGTCATAACTCCAGCATCGCAATCTTTTCTTGCGGCCAGAACCATCACGAGAGTTTAGCCTCAATGGGCGTAGCATACTGCTACAATTCTAAAGGCCAAGTTGTGTCAATTAAGGTTCTAAGGTTGTTGGTGCTTAATGACTCCTCAGAAGACCCATATTCTCCTCGTTGCAACACAAGGGATATCGGTACAGACCAAGGTGCCACACCAACGTAGCCATTGTTTCACCCGTGTCGGTCTACGCCGGACAGGTCCCTCACAGCTTATGCTACCTAACAGGGTATCCCCAGATCCGGGTTAGGATCTATGTAACTCCCAAGACAGTCCCACAATTTAAAGCAAGCAAATCAATACAATTGAAAACACAGTTATGAACTAACCCTAAGGTACACCTCACTTTAAGTTATATCCCCAGCAGAGTCGCCAGTTCTGTGATCGGTGGATCTGGAACTGACTGTTTAACGCTGGTTCGCGAAATGTCGCGGAAGCAAGAGTCGCCACCGTCTTTTATTTTCTCCAAATGGAAAGGACAAAAGCACAGAAAAATTCCTTAAAGAGATTGCTCTCGGTTCGGGAGGTAGGTTATAGAAAGGGAAGGTGTTAGCACCCTTTCTATCCATGGTTATCCATGGGCTCTTAGATACTTGCTCATTGTGTTTTCAAAAAAAATGGTTTGTTTGCTTTTCAACTGTGGGTTTTAAAAAAAAGTTTCTTTGAAAATTTCAGTTCGACTCTTGTATCGGTCCTCAAGAGTGTTTGAAAAGTTGCTTTCGAAAGCTTTTTGAAAAGTGTCGGTGTGAAAAGAAGTTTTGATTTGTTTTGAAATTAGAGCAAGTATCTACGAGAACCTACCTACCCTAAGGAATTCGTCTGTGTAAATGTCCTTTAAAGTAGTGTCATCCCACCATTGAGAGGTAGGTAGCACCACCGTTGGAGGTGTTCGGGTCAATTCGAAAGTTCGGGACATGGTGATCACCAAAGCAATAGGAAGACACCTTAGAAGCTACCCTCATGCCAGGTTCCCGGATCATGAGGACTTACTAAGACATCCTCTACTCGACGATCACCTTTCGAAGGGCAAGGCAACAGTGAGGCGTACCCTAAGGGTGGTGTGTGCGATTTGTGTGTCATTTTCATTTGCATTTATCTTGTCATATGATTGGTGTTCTACGCTTGATTTTACTTTAAGGCCATTCATTCTTGCATGCTTTGTTTAACAGTTAAAAGTTGCGAGGAAAAGTAAATCTAAAGCTATTACAAATGGCGCGGGTCCACATCGCCAAAATTAACCAGGACCCGATTTGACGGAAAATAAATAAAGCAAAGAAATTAAAGAATTGAAAAGTGCGAGAAGTAATATTTACAAGGCCTTGGGAGAGATACATAATTATTTGAGCGAAATAAAATAAATACGCGAAATTAAACAATTAAACGAACGAGGGCGTTGGACCCTTTTGCAAAAAATTAAAATTAACGAGGAATTAAAATTAATCAAAATAAGGAAAGAATTTGTTTTTTTGGGTTTTTAATATTTTTAAGATTTAATAGAAAAAAAAGGAAAGAATTAATTAAAATTTAAATGAGATGCAAACCCTAATTCTAATTATTTTTAATTTATTAAGAAGACGTTTAAAATTTAACCTAAATTAAACCTAAATTTTTTATTTACAATTTTAATTATGAAAATAAATAAAATAAACAACATTATTGTGAAAAAGAAAAATTAAAAGGAATAAAACAATTATTAAACCTATTTCTACATTTTTTTGTATTTTTGTTATTAAAAGAATTAACATTAAAACCCTAATTTAAATTAATTTACTTACATGCAATTTGTTTATAAAAATAATTAAAATAAAGTATTTATTATATTTTTTGTCTTTTCTGATTTTTAGGTATTTTTTTTATATTTGGTAAAAATAATTAATTAAATCAAAACAATAAAGAAAATAAAATAACAATTTTAAATAAAATATAAGAAAAATAGAAAATGGCAAACCAGGGGGGGTGGAAGTCCCCAAACAGGAGGTTTGGCCTTAGTAATTCAGGCCCAATGCTCTGAGGCCTTTTTTGACTTTCACGGCTTGTGTGCATCAACGTTGACTGGACCTTATGCTGTTTCTCAACCCTGAGCCTTTGATCTGATTCCATGGGACGCGTGGCTGGCTTGATATGATGAATGTATGGTGGTCCACAATATTATGCATGCACCTGAATATCTTTTGAAAAAAAATATATATGGAAAGTGTGGGGACCTGGGGTCGAACCCAGGTCCTGAATATCACCACTCACGCCCTCCACCACTCAGGCCATTGGCTTTCTTTGTATATTAATCAACAAATAATAAATATAATGCAAATATGACAATTAATGGATTTCTGGCGCGAAATTTTGAATGAGCCAATCCCCGCTTGACATTGCATCGTCTTCTTCATTGTTTCATTCTTCCTGAAAAATAATAAACATTTAACGGGGGTTTTGAACCCCCTCAAAACAAGCTTAATTCAATAATAGCGACTAGGCCCTGAAGGCTCATAAATTGAGCGCGAGCGTCTCAATCTGTTCGTTCCAACCTGCAGATTTCATTCACGGCATTATTACATCTTAATTTTATAGGAATTGAAAACGCCCAATTTGAAAACCTTGGAACCCTAAGTATCTCTAATGGCGAATTCTCCTATAGGGCATGAAACTTCAATTAAACCATGCAGTTAGTTTGTAAACATCACCCTGAATATAAAAACAACAACGAAATATGTTAAAGATGCATGGATAATGGAAAACAGTTTTGAAATTTCCTCTACCAATTTCAATGGCAATCTTGCTTTTCCTTGAGTATGGGACTTGGGGAATGATTCAGTTAGCTTCAGGGGAACACAAGGAAGCTTTTGCAATTGGTCTCGTGCTTTGAATCAATCTAGAACCTGCTTTTCAGTGTTGAGCTTTTTGGCAAAAATTTCAAGTTTTTAATGGAGTTTCTAGCGCAGCTTTGTGTCTCCTGTGATTAGGTTTATGATCAGGTATTTGTATGGAGTCTATTAGGTCACAAAAACTCAATCAAATCTCTTGTAATCATTGTTTTGGAAATTTGATTTTCTTAAGGATCTTTTCATATCTTTTCCATGTGTTCTTGTGTCAATTATGATCCAATCACCCCAAATCTTTCCTAATTTGCATTTGTACGAAATATTTAGTCTAAAACATGTATAAAAAGATTGGTTAGGTTAAGTTAGATATTTTTCACATATTTAAATGATTTAAATGAATTAATATAAATAATAATTCAAATAAATAAATAAAAAATGAGAAAATACTTCCCTTTGGGCCAAGTGGTCGTGCACATGCTTGGAATGATGAATTATGGAAGAAAAATGGGCCCATTAGCAATTTTAGGTCATTTGAACTAATGTTGACTTTTCAAAATATCCAAAAATTTCCCAACTTCGACAAGGCATAACTTGCTCAATTTTTAAGATTTTCTCATGTTCTTGGACATTTTGGAAAGGTCTTTGAGTCCTCTAACCAATGCCTTTTGTCCCATGTCATTTTGATTTACCAATCTCAAGTTATGGCCTTTGACTTGAAGTCCCTTTTTGTTGACTTTTGAAAATGACCTATAATGTTGAAATTGATAACTTTTTGTGAGAGCATTTCTTGGACTTGAAGTATGAAGATGAGTTGTATGAAATGTCTTTCTCTTCAAAATGAGCTTTGGATGGAATTTTTCTGATAATCCATGTGAAAGTTATGCCCTGGTCAATTTCAGTTGACTTTTTCAGCTGTCCAAATAAGGAAACTTTTGCATCTTGATGATTTTCTGAGCCAAATTTTAAGAATCATGATCAAGCATTGATCAAATGATGTTGGTGGCTTCAAAATGATATATTGACCAAAAATTTGAACTTTTGACTGTCAAATGACCATTTTGCCCCTACAATTGACTGTAGTGCAATTTAGGGTTTTGACTGTGCAACTTTGAGCTGAATGCCTTGAAACTTGATATGAGGATACTTGTCCATATTTGTAAGCATGTGAGACTTGATTGGTCCTTTGAAAACTTCATTTTCCTGATCAGCACACAAACCCTAGTTTTGACTGTATAGGAGACCTTTGACTGTGCAACCCTTGGGGAATTTTGCAGCTTTGACTTGACAAATCTTGAAGATAATGGGAGGGCAAATTTTGGGGTACAACACATAGAATGTTGAGTTGAAAACTTGGGAACCCACACGAATAGGGATGTGTACTTCACCGTGCACCATCCTCTTAGAACCTTCGAAGGCTCTAACAATGATGTTACTAGGTTTCAGCTCCAAACCCTCACAATTCAGACGATCCAATGCCTTCTTGGGAAAAACATTCAGGGAAGAACCGGTATCCACCAACACGTGTGGGAGAGTAGTGCCCCTGCACTCTATAGAGACGTGCAGGGCATCATTGTGATTTTTCCCTTTGGCGGTAAGGTTAGCATCTGAGAACCCCAAGCCATTGTCAGCCGTCAAATTAGTCACACAGTCGGTGAATTGATCCGCGGAGGTCTCTTGCGGCACATGGGCCGTTTTTAGAAATGAAATCAGGGCTTTTGCATGGGCCTCCGAGCATAGCAGTAGTGATAGCATAGAGATTTTGGAGGGAGTATGCCCCAATTGCTCAACAACATTAAAGTCACTCTTTTTGATAATCTTAAGGATTTCCTCCATTTCTTGTTGGGAGGCTTCCACAGCAGTCTTTTTTGGTGCCTCCGTCCTGGCAGGCGAATCGGTAGCGACTTCTTTGCCCCGAGTATCAGAGGACTCGGTGGCAGTAGTAGACACAGGAATTTGAACTGGAACATGCACACTTGCGGGTGTGATGGTGAGAGGTTTTCGGATAACTGGCGGTGCAATGTCAGGCAAAAAGAGCCTACCACTACGGGTAATCTTGGCGGGACCAGTGATGTTACTGATACTGGTATTGGTGTCGAACTCTTGCTTCACCCCAAGCACATACACGTCGGCTCCATAATGCCATGGGACCGCTTTATCAGACTCATATGGGAGAGGCCCCGGGACAGTAATAGTGATGGGTGCAACAGACATAATTTGGACTGGTTTCTTTACGGGAGCTTTGGCAGGATTGTAAATCGTGACAACAGATATTTCTTCAACGGAAACAGACGGAACAACAGTTTTCTTGAACAGAATTTCCTTGCTATCCATCAGGCTTTGGATGCCTGACTTCAGCAGTGGACAACCGGTAGGGATAACAGCACACAGGAGGCAACCCTTGCTACAACCCGGAAATAAACCGGCTAGTAGTAAGTTCCTCTTAACAGTCAAAAGAGGGGTAACAACTTCATTCACCGAAACAACATACAATTCTTCCTCAATGGCATTTACTCTATGCTGGGGCATAGGAGCAGTTACAACATTCGGCCTCTCAGGCGCTTCAAACTGAATTTCCTTCGTGTCGATAAGATCTTGCACTTTGTTTCTCAAGGCCCAGCAATCATCAGTAGTGTGCCCGGGACTATCAGAATGATAAGCACACCGGGCATTTGGGTTATATTTAGGAGACGCAGTGTTGACGACCTTAGGAGCTTCTTTGGTGGTCACCAAGTTGGTTGATAACAGTTGGGGTAAAATTTGTGATAAGGTCATACTCAGCCGAGTATACTGCCTCTTGGGCCTTTCACCTCTTTGTTGATTGTACTGCTGAGGAGCAGCAACAGGTTTTGAAATGACCAGAGCATTGACGGCTTGGCGACTTTCTGGCTTGACTTGTCTTCTAGGACCATAAACGGCACTTGCTTCTTTCTTAAAAGGCCTCTTCTCAGTACTTGCAACAACACCCTTCTGAATCTTTCCTGACTTGATGCCAACTTCTATTCTTTCGCCCGTTAAGATCAAATCGGTAAACCCCGCTGAAGAGTTACCAATCAGATGATTAAAAAATGGCCCAGATAGGGTCCCTAGAAACATATCAACAAGCTCACGATCGGTTAAAGGAGGCTGCACCCTTCCAGCCAAATCCCTCCATTTTTGTGCGTACTCTTTGAATCCTTTGCCTTTTCCTAACGACATACCCTGAAGCTGGGTACGAGTAGGGGCAAGGTCAGAATTGTATTGGTATTGTTTGTAGAAAGCGGTGGCCAAATCTTCCCAATTTCGGACACTGGTTCCCTCTAGCTGATAAAACCGCTCCAACTGAGCTCTAGAAAGGCTGTCTTGAAAGAAATGAATCCAGAGGTTTTTGTCTGCCGTATAGGGTTGAATCTTTCTCACGTAGGACCTGAGATGCATTTTGGGGCAGGACAGCCCATCATACCTTACAAACACTGGCACTTTGAACTTTGTGGGAATCACAATCCCAGCAACCAAACCCAAGTCTTCAAAATCCAAACCCGGTACTCTTTGTAATTCCATGGCGGCTAATCTGTCTTCTAACCCTTTGTATTTATCATCAGCTGGAGGGTATTGCTGGTCAGAATAATCTTCATCCTCTTCTTCTTCCGCATCAGACTCGGAAGGCACCGTAGCTCCATCTCTCTTACTGGTCCCTTCATCAGAAGTAGGAGGAAATTCAAGCACTCTTCGAGCTTCTCCGTCAAATCTTCTCCCCAAAGTAGCCACCCCGAGTCTCTTTTTCTTCTTTTTCATCGGGTCTTTGTTCCCCAATTGAGTCTTGATATCCTCCTGACCCTTAGCCAAGGTCATCAGGAGTTGCTGGAATTGCGCATTCTGAGCCTGTAGGTCTTTGATTGTTTGCTCGAGATCCATCCTACTGAAATAAACAGCAGACAGATAAGGAAACCTGGAATGAGACCTGCTTATGCACATGATGAATGGTATGCTTATGTATGCAATGCATTCAAGGATTTAGGACATTCAAAATTGTTTTAGACAAAGAAGAATGCACGTCATATTAATAAGAAGAAATTTGTCAGTACATAAATGCCCCATGGGCCAAGTATTACAAAATAAACTTCTTAAGGCAAAAAGACATTGCGCATCCTCTTTGGTGCGATGTAGGTATTGAGGGCCTCTTGCTCGTGGAGTCGGAGGGTAAGCTCTAGAACCTTCTTTTCACTGGCGTAGTAGCTAGCTTCAAAAGTGTTCCGTTCCTCCTTGAGCTGAATCCAGCTTTTATGCATTTCCTCCCACGATGTAGGCATGTCTGGATGTAGGATGGTGTAGGGAACCTCTCCTTCATTGACGGGCTCTTTAATCACTGGGAGTACATGGGGATAAGGCATCATTAGACTTTGGGCTCGGGCTCGTACCCACTTGAGATAGGGCTCAAGAGGGATGGAGTTCTTGTGTCCCAGAGTCTTGCTATCAACCTTGTTGAGTTTTCCCCAAGCTCTGATGAACCTTTGGCGAAGTCCTTGCGCATCGTTGTCAAAGTTAAAAACTAGGTCAGGAATCAACATATCATGAGGGCCATCCCTCCGTGCATATCCAAATTGCCTCAAAGCTAGGCAAGGGTTGTAGGTGATACCTCCTCTAATTCCAAGTAAAGGAACATTAGGGAATTCTCCGCAACGATCGACAATGATGACATTTTCTCTGGACCGAGAACACCAATGCACATCAGAATGAGTAAGAGTCATCAACCGTTGGGACCACCTTGTACCTTGGTCATTCTTCAAGACAGATTGTGGAAGGTGCGAAATAAACCACCTTGCAAGGATAGGAGTACAGCACATGAGAACACCCCTCTTTCTCATTGTTCGTGTGTAAAATGAGTGAAGAATGTCCCCAAGCAATGTCGGTATTGGATTTCTGGACAAGAAGATTTTGACAGCGTTGACATCTACCAATTGGTCAGGATTTGGGAACAAGACCAACCCATAGATAAGGAGTGCCACAATCTCTTCAAAGGCTTGTAGGTCCAATGAGTTCCAACATTCTTGTGCCTTCTCAAACAAGAATTTTGCTAAGAATCCTTTGACGCCGCTTCTGGTTTCCCAATGTCCCTTGATGTCGGATGGTTGTAGATGTAATGCTCGAGCAACATCTTCCGGCTTTGGTTCCTTTTCCGTACCGTTGAATGTTAGTTGATTAAGGATAGGGATTCTTAGAAGTTGAGAAAACTCCTCCAAAGTGGGGACCAACTGATAATCAGGGAAAGTGAAACAGTGGTGAAGAGGGTCAAAGAATTGGAATAACACTTTCATCATGTCTTCTTCAATGTTGGTGTTGACTAGGCTGAGCAGTCTACCATGTCTTTCACTGAAGGATGAGTTTTCCGGAATTCTTGAGGTGAGCTCCTTGAGTTGAGGAGATATTCTCACAAGGTTGACTCGAATGGTATTTCTGCGAGGAATTTCCATGTCCTACAAAACAAGAACAAAGATGAAGATCCAAAACCCTTGAAATGGTTAGAGAATGCATATGATGCTTCATGATGTTTATGATGTATGCACAAAACATATGTACAAGCAAATCACACCAAACCCTAGTTTCAGGCTTGCATGGGGTTTTATAGGTAAGTACCCTCTTGAGTGTAGTTGGCTTAAAAACCTGTCCTATAAATAGTAACCGGGTTCTAAGGAGCTCAATATCACTGGATTGTTTTCATTGTTCATTGTTTTGGTTTAGCCACTTAACTAGCGACCAAAATATTCCAAGAACACAACCCTCAATGAGTGTAGTATCGAGTATCTACCAACTTCGGACTGCACCAAAGCCGGTCATCTCACTACCCCTAATAAAAGGCCAAGATGGTCAAGTAAGGTTCTAGGTCATTAGTGCTTAGTGACATCACTCAGCGGCCCCGTACTCTCCTTGATTGAACTCAAGGGTTACCGGTACTCACAAATATGTCGCACTAATATAGCTATTGCTTCGACCGTGTCGGTATACCCCGCACAGTTTCCACAACGTATTGCTATCTATGAATGTTTCCCAAAATCCGGGTGTAGGATTGCAAACCCAAACAAATAGAGCCAAAGTATAAAGCAAACAATTCAAACAATTAGTCATGCAAGAGGGTGATCTAAGCCCTAAGGTTACTCCACTTTTAAAATTCTCCCCAGCAGAGTCGCCAGTTCTGTGATACGGTGGGAGAACTGACTATGGTTTTGCGTTTGTTTTCGCAAATGTTTCAGTTGAGCAAGAGTCGCCACCGACTTTTTATTTTATCCTAAGGAAAGGTTAAAAAGCACAGCAAAAACCTTTGAGATGTTTTCTTGGGTTCGGGGAGTAGATTATAGAAAGGGAAGGTATTAGCACTTTCTATCCATGGTTATCCATGGGCTCTTAGTTACTTGCTTAGATCACTTGCCTTTTGCTTTCAATTATTTGAAATGGTATTCTTGTGTGTGTGGGTTTGAAAAATGTTTTGAAAAGAAGCCAATGTGGTGGCAACCTTTGTAATGATCCATGTTGGGACGTATACAAAGGTGTATGTCTTTTGAAAAGGTTTTCATTTGTTTTTGAAAGTTGTTTTGAAAGTGTTGTGAGGTGTGGTTTTAGAAAATAGGCAAGTGTTTTGTTTTTGCAAGTTTTGATTCAAGTAACTAAGAGGTTATCTACTCCTAAATTTCTCAAAGTTTATTGCTATGTTTTAACCCTTTAATAAGTTTGTTCCACCGTTGTATTTGGTGGGCAATCTTATGTTAGGATGTGAAAGGGACGGGTGCGGGTCATCGTTTTAGACCATAATTGCAATGGTGCCAAGTATCTTTGGGCATTTTCTTTAAGGGACTTGATCATTTGTTTAGGCAACATTTTGAAAGCGTAATCGAGGGACTATGATCATTTGATTTGTTTGTTTTGCCCAAAGAGACCTAACATGCAATATGGCCCATTTATTGAAAGGCAACAAGTGGAATACCCTAGGGGGTGCAAGTGTGATTTGTGTGTCCATTTTCATGCTTGTTTGTCTTGAGATTAGGTCATAACTATTTTGTTCATTTTATTCGCATATAAACCCTAATTCTAGCATTGTATATTTAGAAAGCGATAAAGTGCGAAATTTAAACTCCTACGCTATTACAACACAATAATATAGGAAGGGGGGTACAAATGTTCAAATGGGGAGGTATTTAGACAAGAAATTGAATCTAAGCTATTACATCATTTGCTTTGGATATTTACAATATAATTTAATTGCATAAATAAAATAGAAATAGAACAAATATGCAAGAATGCAAAAAAAGGTTTTTTATATGTATGAAAAAAGTATTATTTATGTAAAATAAAAAGAAAATAAAAAGATATTATTTTTGGAGTATTTTTATATTTTAGGGTAAAACCCTAATTCTCTTAAATAAAATACATTATTTATTTATTATGTACAAATATTTTTTTATATATACAAAAACTAAAATAAAATGAAGTATTTGTCAAAAATGTATTTTTATATTAAATATTAATAATAAAAATAAAAGGGTATATACTTTGTATTTATCCTAAATATATTAATAAATATATGTATATATGTATTATTTTAAATATGTATTATATATATATAATAATAATAATATTTAATATTTATAAAAAAAAGTATTTTTTATACAAAAATATTTCAAAAGGGAAAAATGAAATAAAAATCAGAAATATGATATGTTTACATTATTAGTAATATTTCTAAATAATATATATATATATATATATATATATATATATATATATATATATATATATATATATATATATATATATATATATATATATATATATATATATATGTATATATATATATATATATATATATATATATATATATATATATATATATATATATATATATATGTATAATAGTATATATAAACAAATAAATACTTAAAAAATGCAAAAATGGTGCAAAAATGATTTTTTAAGTTTTAAACATTGTTAGAAAAAATAAATAAGTCAAAATGAAAAAAGAAAAATCAAGAAAAACATTAAATCAAGCAAATGGGCTCAGGGGGTATGAATCACAAAACATGGTGCAAAAAGCAGAACCAAAACTGGCCCAGCCCATGAAACACCTTCTTCAACCTCTGAACAAAAATTTGTTCAAAAACGCGCGCAAGAAGCTTCATTTGAATATCCTGATTCTTTGATTTTTTGAACAAACTTCCAACATAAGAAATGTTAATCATGAAACCACGATTCCAAATATATAAAGAACATCTCCTAACTCTCAGAAATGAGAGAGAATTTTAACAATCCCAAATCCTGACCTAAGTTTTCTACCATTTTCAGACCTTAAATTCTCACAGCTCAGGCAAAAGAAATGAAAAGTAAAAGAATGTACATGTTCAGTGGCATGCGTAGAACATTGTTTCTTCACAAACTTAAAGCTAATGATGCCTAATAAGAGAGATACGAATTTCAAAACTTACCTGTTCAGTTGAAGTTCTATCTGGAAATGTAGGAACTTTCAGTGCAAGGTGATGATTGGAAAAGCTTCCTTGAGGTCCAGGGATGCTATTCCAATGTTTACTTTGTCTTGAAAGCTTCTGAATCGAGCTAGAGAACTTCACCTGCAAGTCAGAAATATGAAAATGGTGGAACCAGTTAGAGGGATTACAGGTCGTGTTTTTGCTCTTGGTTAGCTTGCATTGATGGTATGGAAGGTGTGTGAACTGGTTTGGGCAAGAAAGCTTGAGAGAAATGAAAGATAGCACTCAAACTGCAGGCCTTGCCCTGTTTTTGCAGTTTGAGAGTGATTATGGCAAAGGGAGTGTTTGAGAGGTGCTAGGGTCGTGCAAAAGCTTGGTTCTGATCTTTGGAATGTGTTTGATAAGTTTGTCTAAGTGTGCCTAAGCTGATATGAGAGTTGTGTCATGTTATGGCACTTTTCTTCTTTCTTAAGCAACAAAAGCCAACTTGTGTTTCTAGGCATGTAGAGGACCCCCTAATGTGCTGCATAATCCCTCCTTGATCAGTGTGTTATGCTCATAATCTTGTGCCAATCAGATTTGCAATGTACTTGTTGGATTTTCAATTTGACATAAAGCTACCTTTTACAAAAATGGCTAATTTGCTTTATCTACTTTGGGATTAAACCTTTAGACAATGCTTGAACTCAAAGAACATGGTCTTGGAACAAAGAATATGCATTAAATTTATGAGTGTTGGATGGTTTAAGGACCTGTAATCTAGCTTAAGGCATGCTGAGTTCAAATTGCAAGGTTATGGACATGTAACTTGGTCATGAACAAAGTGAGTTTTTGCCATATTGTGAAATTCGATTCTCCCTAACCATGAAGTTGTTTGAGAAGTTCTTGGACATTTTGGAAAGCTTGGAATGTGTACTACAATCCATCTTTGAAGTGAAATTTGAAATTCCAAGTGGAAGTGTATGGAAAATGGCCTTGAAGTGGGGTAGAAAACCTTGTCAAAATAGGTCAAAAATTCACTAAGTTAAGAATGGTTTAGTACCCTTATTCAAAAATTTGTAACTTGAGATACAAGCTTCAAATGAGAAAACTTTGTGAATCAAAGTTGTATATTATGCAACAAGCTACAACTTTCATGTTTTGACTTTTGTTTGAATCCAAATGAATCTTGGTGAAAAAGTGGGGCAAAGTTGGGAAAAAATTAGGGTTTTCCATAACTTAGAAAAATTCTAAGTTATGAAAAATTCCATTTCAAACCCTAATTTGCATTTCTTGGTTTCTTGGTGAACAAGTTTCATGATTTGGCATGTTTTGATGAAAAATGAATCTTGACTCTTGATTTTGACCAAAAAGTCAAAGTTTGACTTTTCAGTATACAGTCAAAATTGATCAATTGACTGGGAAATTCAACTGTCAATCTTGTGTACTTGGGATCTTTTGAGTTTGTTGAACATGTCAAGATAATTCCATGGGGTCCTTGAGTCCATATGTGAGCTTGGTTTGCCATTGTCTAGGTCAAACAGTCAAAAATTGCCTTTGTGCAGTCAAAACCCTAAAAATGACCATTTTGCCCTTTTGGTGATCTGATCAAATTTCTTGTGGAATTGTGATCCAAACTTGATCAAATGGTCCATATGAGTTCATAATGTTGATGTGGGTCAATTTTCATGAGATTTGACTGTCAATTGGCCACAGTTGACTTTTTCCCCAATACAGCTGATTTCTAGGTCATCTGTCCAATTGACTGGGCAAAACTTGGAATCAAGACTTGAAACTTGGTATGGATAAACTTGGGAGTCCAACATGAAGCATGAAAGTCATCTTAGGCATTTTAGGTCAAAACATCTTTGTGCAAACACAAACCCTAATTTGGGTCAACAGTGCAAGGAGAAATCTTGAGCAGAGGAAACCCTAATTGGATCTTGAGCTCCAAGGGCCTTGTGATGAGAAAATGTTGAGGAAATGGGAGGGAAAATTTTGGGGTACAACAAGTATAAATTAAGAAGCTTGTGTAATTTTCAAGTGTGTTCAACTTATTGTACTAAGTCACTCAAACATTATCCAAGTAACTGATGCGTGAGAAAGGATAAAAACTGAGAAATGTACGTTGGAAACACCTCTTTTCATTAATGAAAGTCTTTTACATTACTTTACTATTATCTTTCAAAGTTATCTTTTTTACTTCTTTTACTTGCATTTCTGCACTTCTGCTTACTTTTCCAAAATCTCAAACATCTTTTCTCTGGGTCGAACGTGCGTTCTTCCTGCTTATCCATCTTACATAAAAATTAGCATATGTTCTGGGAGTAATTTGATCAATCCCGTAAGTAAACCAAAAAGAACTTACCTTTTTGGAGAGTATGTGAAGTTTTTTTAATATAAACACTCTCTAATTGAGCCTTGGATTTGAATTTGGGTTGGGCCTTATTTTGAAAGTGTCTGCAAATATGAGTACAAAATGCCACATCATCATCTATGCAAAATATCGACTCGAGCTCAACATCAAAATCGAAGCTTGCAAAATTTGTGAAGCGATGTCGAAAGAACAGACTCAATCGGATAAACAACGAGAAATTTATGAATTTTTGAAGTTGCACGAACGAAAATGCTCCGCTCAAAATCCGAACCCGGGGCTTGAAGAAAATTCAGATATGAAAAAATTTGTGAAATTATGTCGAAAGAACCGTCGTGATACGATAAAAATCAAATAAGATACAAATTTTACAACATTGAAGCACAGTGTAACAGAAATATTGCTCAGCACAATTATTTCTCTAGTAAACTATAATTTTGGGGACTTTCCTCAAAGAATTATCTTTCGATCCGAACATGAAAGTTGGAGGAAATAAAAAGACAATTAAAATTCTCCAAGAGGTACTCAAAGATGATGTTCCAGTCAGAAGTTATGAATTTTTAAGCGTCCAAAAACCAGGGAAACGATAAATCCACTATATACCACAATTCAAGTATTGTGCACTTTAGAAAATCTTCCTCATAAAATTAGCCTTTGACATGAACAGATGAAATGAAGAAGACATTAATGTGGCTCTAATGATTTAAGAATCATCTCAAAACCATGTTTTGAATCCGAGTTGTGAATTTCTGAGTTTGAACGCACCATAATGAATTTCTGTCTGCACTGTCTCAAATCAACTGAAACACTTGACTTTCTGCACAATTCAGAGTGTGTTGAAACATATAAGAGCTTTATATGTTTATGACTTACTTGGTTATTGATTGGATAGCTTGGAAACCATATGGATCGCATAAAAATGTGGAAAACCTTGAGCTCTACTTCATAATGTTGTTTAACGGAACAATCAATTTTTGTAACTCTTTCTTGCAAAGAAATACCTCAATTCTATGAGTATAAGCCCAATGACAAGTATGTATGCATATGATAATGAAGTATAAGCCAATTAGGTTCAAATTGAAGAGGGCAAATTTTAGGGTACAACAATTAATTTTTCAATTACCTATTTCATACATCATTTTTCATATAATTCTAACAAGTTTTTTTCAAGTGTTCATATATCCATTACAATAAACCTTTTTGCGTAACTTTCGTATTATTGAAAAAGAGTTCCATTCAATTATTTTTAGTACTTAAGTGTGTGTGTGTGTGTGTGTGTATATATATATATATATATATATATATATATATATATATATATATATATATATATATATATATATATATATATATATATATATATATATATATATATAGATTGTGATCAAGAGAAAGAGAAGATCAAATTAAATATCTTAGAATTCAAGTCAACTCAAATATTACTCAAAATTCTACACAAGGTTGTATTGTTTGTTCATCATTTTTATATGGTGTAATCATCAAAAGTTGTTGGTGATTATTGTAAAATGTTTTTTGATTCCGGGAGATTCAAATTCCACCATAGTTTTGGTGTTTGTTGTAAGAGAAAGTGGTGTTGCTTTTTTGTGTTGGTTTATGTTAGAATATTGTAAGAGAGGTCTTAGTAAGAGGCTTGTATAAAGATCTAACATACAAGAAAATTATTCAACGTGTGAATGGACTAGATGTACCCTTGATTGATAAGGGGGACTAGAAAACATCTCTTATGTCTTTTACTTTCTTGCACTTTATTTTTCCTGCATATTTGTTCAATTGTTCATAACAATTTTCCAGAAAAATAAAAAGAACCATAACATCTCTAAAATAACTAAAAACTCTTAAGACCTAATTCACCCCCCATTTATCTTTCTTAGGTTGCATTATATTCTTACAATTGGAATCAGATCATGTTAATGTAACTTGCTCCTTAATCTATAAATTATGGCTTCCGTTAATCATGTTTTTAGAGATGGTTGTTGTGATACGGTGGGAGAATGACTTGAAAGTTTTGCATTTGATCGCAAATGTTGCGGTTAGCAAGAGTCGCCACCGACTTTTCTTTTATCCAAAAGGAAAGGTGAAAAAGCATAGGAAATACCTTTGAGATTATTTCTTGAGTTCGGGGGGTAGATTATGAAAAGGGAAGGTATTAGCACCCTTTTCATCCATGATTTTTCATGGGATCTTAGTTACTTTCTAGATCACTTGCTTTTGTTTGAAATTGTGCTTTGTGTGGTTTTTTGAAAGTATTTTGAAAAGAGACCATTGTTTAGGCAAACTTTGTAATGATTCTCGTTTGTAAGAATGTATACAAAGATGTTGATCTTTTGAAAATGTTTTCAAGTTTTGTAAGATGTTTTGAAAGTGTAAGTGTTTGTTTTGAAAATAGCAAGGATGTTTTGTTTTGAAATTGAGCAAGTAATTAAGAGTATTCCACCTTACTCAAAAGTCTTTCATGTTCATTTCCTTTTTCCTTTGATATTGTTATCTTACCATTAATTTGGTAAGTAACTCTATCTTTGGATGTAAACGGGACAGGTGTGGGTCATCGTATAACCATAATTAGCAATGTTGCAAGGTATCTTAGCATTCTCTTTTAGGGACTAAGATCATTTGAAAGGCAACATAGATAGCTTCATCGAGGAACTATGATCTTGTATTTTGCTTGTTTTTGCTAAGATACCTCACATGCTTAATATGGCCATTTTGTAAGGAAACCAAGTGGATTTTATCCTAGGGGTTCTTGTGTGCAAGTATATTGTTTTCATGCTTGATTTTGTCTTTGATTAGGGTTTTCTAATTGATTGGTTTTAGTCTTTCCATTCAAACTCTAATTACTAGCATTTGTATATAAAGCGATAAATTGCGGAATTTAAAATTACTATGCTATTACAATACTTGTGGGAGGGGGTGTACAAATTATAAATGGGGATTGCAAGAAAATAAACCTAATTAATCTATTACAACCATATTGAATTGGTACAAGAATTGAATAAATAAATGTACAAAAATGAATAATTATTCAAGAATGTAAATGTAAAGTAAATGGATATTTGTTAGGATTTTTTAGAGAAAAGGGGTTTTGATTTTAACCTAATTAACTAAAGGGAAAATAATTAATTAAAAGTAAAAACCTAAATTTACTAGGAAAAGAAATTTAATAAAACCCTAATCTATTAATTGATTTAAAAAGAAAATTAAGTTTATGAGAAGAATATTTTTTTGGTATTTTTTGTCTTTAAAAATAATTTATAGTATTATAAAATATTTTTGGTCCTTTTTTGATATTAAAATAATATATTTTAATTGGTGTAAAAGAAAATAAATAAAAACCTAGTTTTTTAATTAAATTTACAAAACAATTAGTCAAAATAAATAAAGTATGATTAAATCAAATAATTTTTGTGAGAAAAATAAATAAACTATGTCAAAATATTAATCTAATGTTTTTAAATTTTTTCTGATTTTTTTTAACATTAGGTAAAATATTTAAGAAAATAAATAAATAAAAATAAGAAAAAAGAAAATAAATGGGACAGGGTGTGTAAATGAAACAGGGGGTCAGAAAGTAAAAAAAACATAAGCTCAAGGAGATGAGGTTCAGGCGCCTGCCAAAAAGAAAGTCAAAAATGCAAAAAAAAAATATGAAAACTTCAAAAGGGTACCACTAGGGCTCAAACCCAGGTCCCTCAAGTCATAGGCGCATGCTTCTACCACTAGGGTGGCTATACATCTGTTTATATAATCAAAATAACAAATACATGAGAGTAAACAAGTTCATAGCCTGAACTTCATCTTCAACCTCACCCCCAGCTAGAGCCTCTGTAACTCATTCAAATCTCAACAAAAATAAAAATTGTAAACAGGAAACTTGTAGCAAATTTCCTCACGATTTCATAAATGCAAAGCAATAGAATTACATATCAAAGATAAGCATGAATTTTAATGGCCCTAATTTGAACCCTAAAAATGTCAGAAACTTCAATCTTAAAATTCTCTAAGCTCAAGCAAAATTAATGAAAACTATGGACATGGTTAGCTTTAGGGCAATGATATCTACATTTTTCATTCACAAATAAATCATTGATGATGCATGTATGAAGAGTTCCAAAGTCAGAAAACTTACCTTTCAAGAGGGTATCAGGTTTGGAGTTTGAGCAACTTTCAGTAAGTTCCAATGATTGGGTTAGCTTCCTCGAGTTCCCAGGAAGCTAATGGGATGCTTAGCTTGAGCTGAAAGTCCCTGAGGAGTTCTGGAGAAGTCCAAGTGCAAAGCTCTGTTTTTGAAAATGGAGGATGGTGTTAATGGTGTTACAGTCTTGTAACAAGGTGTGGGATGAGTTCTAAATGATGTTTAGAAACTTTAGGAACCAAAACGCTTAAAAACGCACGAGGGAGATGTGAGTTTCAAACTTTTGGTCAGGTTAGGCAACAATGGAGGTATGTGATACAGTTCTGAGCTCTTGGTGTTTTTTAGGGGTCAAGCATGCGCGTGTTTTGTGGCAAATGGCTGTGTATCTATAAGCAAAGAGTCTTGAGTGGTTTGGGAAGTCAGAAGTACAAGTTTCAAGCTTTTTGCTATGTTACTTGATTTTCAAGAAAAGTGGGAAAATAAGTTTCAAGGGGAAGTACAAGCATGGGTTGGGTGATTGTAAGTTTCTAAACCATTTCTCTTGTGTTATGATACATATATGATCAGAATAGAACAAGTGTAAGGCTCAAGAACAAGTTTTGTCCAAAAAGTCACTTTATCAAAATGACAATGTGCACTTTCTTCCCAATATGGATATAAAGCATGGCCTTGCATTGAATGCTTGAAATGAGACCTCTAACATCTGTGAAAGCAATTAATTATGGAGTTCCTAACAAGTTTGAGGCCTACAAAGTAGAGGTTATGCAGCATAACTTTGAATTTTGAATTTGTTCATCACAAAATGACTTGTAATTCAAGTGATAAAACCCTAACTTCATATCTTCGATTCTCCCTACTCAAAAATGATCTCAAGGAGTTCTTTGACATTTTGGAAAGCTTGCAATGTGCTATACAATCCATCTTTGAATTACTTTTGAAGATTACCCATGGAACTATATGAAAAAGTTCCATGAAGTTGGGTCAAAATCCTGACCAAATTAGGGCAAAATTTCACTAAGTGTTTTGTTTCATGACCATGTATTCTTAAAATTATAACTTGAGACCCAATAACTTTTGGAAGGAGTTGTGTAAATAAATTTTGTAGATTTCATGGAGATCTACAACTTTCATGTTGGAAGTTTCTTCTGAATCAGCTTGCGTCATGGTAAAAATTTTGCTCAAATCTTGAATTTTGGATTTATTGATGAATAAGTTTCATAATTTGACATGTTTTGATGAATTGTGATCTTTGGCATTTGAATTTGACCAAAAAGTCAAAGTTTGACTTTTCAGTATACAGTTGACTTTTGATCAGTTGACTGAAAATTCATCTGTCAATCCATTGGACTTGAGCAATGCTTTGAGCTATGTAATTAGGTAAAAATGATGCAATTGGAATATTGAGATCATGCCTTAAACCAATTGATCATTTTCTAGGTCAAAAATCAGAAATTGCTCTTTCCCAGTCAAAACCCTAATTTTAACCATTTTGCCCTTTTGAAGATCTGATCAAATTTCTTGAGGAATTATGGTCCAAATTTGATCAAATGATACATATGAGTTTAAAATGTTGATGTGGATAAAAATTATGAATTTTGAATGTAAATTGGCCACAATTGACTTTTTCCTAAATACAGTTGATTTTTAGGTCAACTGTTCAATTGACTAAGCAAAAGTGTGATCCAAAGCTTGAAACTTGACATGAGTAATCTTGAGGGTACATAATGTTTCATGAAAGTCATATGGGGCATTGGAAGTTCAAATATCTTTGTGCAATCTCAAACCCTAATTTTGGTCATCAGTGTTTAAGGAGGTATCTTTAGCTGATCAACCCTAGTGCAGTCTTGAGCCAAAGGAGATCTTGTAAGCAAAATTATTGATAAGTGAGAGGGCAAATTTTGGGGTACAACAACTACCCCTGTTCAATCTTCTTAAGCCTGAAGAGTTAGATTGGCGAGTTTTGCCATTCGTGACTCGAAGGTGGAAGATGATTGGACACTAGAGTGCCCAGAAATTTGCACTTGGTGATATGATGGTTGATGGTATAGGGAATGGGCTTAAAGATGACATTTGGAGAGGATATGAGAAGTTGTCAGAGATGGGCTAGAAGATTCCATCCAAAATGATTGTCGGACTGTATCTAAAAGAGAATCTAAATGAGCATCAGAATGGCGTCTGTGTCCGGAGCGTATCTGAACTGTATCTGAAGGCTGAATCTGTATCAGAATGGAATTTGTGTCTGAAGTGTATTTGAACTGTATCCGAGAGCTGAATCTGAATGAGTATCAGAATGGCGTCCGTGTCTGGAGCATATCTGTATTGTATCTGAAGATTGAAATCTGATTGAGTATCAGAATGGCGTCCATATCTGGAGCGTATCTGAACTGTATCTAAAGATTGAATCTGAATGAGTATCAGGATGGCATCCGTGTCTGGAGCGTATCTGAACTGTATCTGAAGATTGAATCTGAATGAGTATCAGGATGGCATCCGTGTCTGGAGCGTATCTGAACTGTATCAGAAGATTGAAATCTGAATGAGTATCAGAATGGCGTCTGTATCTGGAGCGTATCTGAACTGTATCTGAAGATTGAATCTGAATAAGTATCAGGATGGCATCCGTGTCTAGAGCGTATCTGAACTGTATCTGAAGATTGAAATCTGAATGAGTATCAGAATGGCGTCCGTATCTGGAGGGTATCTGAACTGTATATGAAGATTAAATTTGAATGAGTATCAGGATGACATCCGTGTCTGGAGCGTATCTGAACTGTATCTGAAAAAGCCTTTGAACATTGTTAACGATAGCTATTGATTAACCTTATCCTGAAAAGGGTAAAACGTTAGCTAAAATGCAAAGTCATGTTGTATGAAATGCATGGTATAATGAGATTGTGATACATGCATTCGTGTTATCAATGTTTATGATATATGGATGCGATGTATGCGTATGTGAGCTAATCTGTTGCACTGCTGTTGGATTGGTGAAAATAAATCACTGACTGCTGCTAAGGATATGGAGTGTAAGTCTTCATGTTGTAAAGTTGAAGTGTTGATGGATAAACTCTGTTGTAAGGGAAACGCCGTGTACTACTTGTGAAATCCTGAGAATTTTGGTGACTTCTACCAGGGATTGATAACTGGAAGTTTTATTTCGCTGGGGATTAAACTGCACACTGCGGGGGATTTTACGGAAATAGCTTAGAGAGATTTCTCTACCTCTTAAAGCCATCAGTGATTGTCTTTCTATTTTGCTTATTTGTAAACAGTAATTATGTTCAAATACATATGTTCAAAAATAAATCATTGGACGGTTTTGTAAACAAAACACAAGAGTAAAGAAAACATATAGTTTTGCACTCTCAAAGGGATATATTTGTATTGACTTTGAGTAAGTATTTTTATACAATGAGACAAACATTCTAGTAAGAAAATACCGTCGTAAAAAATGAAAATTTGATACAAAGAAAAGATAGCTATGTGAAATAATCCCATGGGGTTCCCATTCTTCTATAGCCTTCGTGTCTCTGAGCATCTTATTTATTTGTTGCCTTGTACGAAGCTGATTGAATTGATCAGAACCGTCGAGTTTGCAGGTTGTCCGTAAGGTGATCCAACGGGACATAGCCATACGCTTTAATTCCCTAACTTTTGCCTGGACCGCCCTTTCGAGTTTTCAGTCCACTGGGATACCCTTTTTTTCCCAAGTCGCCCTTTCGGGTTTTCAACTTTCCGGGTGTACAGATTTTTTTGTTTTATCCCTAATTTTTGCCCGGACCTTTTGGTTCGTCGGGATGCCCTTGTTTTTCCTAGGTGTGTCAACCTAGCGGGTCTCTTATGTGTAGTATCTTTTGACTATGTTTGTGTTCACAGGGTGTGGCAGGTCGTCACCATCCATAGTGGTTAAGATCATTGCTCCACCAGAGAAAATGCTTTTGATTACAAATGGTCCTTCGTGTGTAGGAGTCCATTTGCCCCTGGGATCACCTTGTGGAAGTATGATGCGCTTGATCACCAGATCCCCGACTTGATATGCTTGGCGTCTGACCTTTTTGTTGAAAGCCTTGATCATCCATTTTTGATACATCTGATCACGACAGATAGCAGTAAGCCTTTTCTCATCAATCAAGTTTAGTTGATCAAGTCGAGTCTGGATCCAATCGTCTTCATTCAGCCTTGCATCCTTCATAATTCTCAGAGAGGGATCTGGACCTCAATAGGAAAGATAGCCTCCATGCCGTATACCAGAGAGTAAGCTGTTGCTCCGGTTGATGTGCGCGTTGTGGTACGATACCCGTGGAGAGTTAATGGTAGCATCTCATGTCAGTCTTTATATGTGACTGTCATTTTTGTATGATCTTTTTGATGTTCTTATTCGCGGCTTCGACAACACCATTCATCTTTGGCCGGTAAGGGGAAGAGTTGTGATGCTGGATCTTTAATTGCTCGCACAGGGCGGTGATCATAGTATTGTTTAGATTCGTACCATTGTCTGTGATGATCCTCTCTGGGATGCCATACCAACAGATGAGATTTTGCTTGATGAATCGGGCTACAACATTCTTGGTAACGGAAGCGAAAGAAGCTGCCTCAACCCACTTTGTAAAATATCCAATGGCCACTAAGATGAAGCGGTGTCTATTAGAGGCTGTTGGCTTGATTTCACCAATCATATTGATGCCCCACATAGCAAAGGGCCACAGAGCCGTCAAGACATTCAGAGGAACCGTAGGTACGTGCACCTTGTCAGCATAGATCTGACACTTGTGACAGGTTCGAGAGTGTTGATAGCAATATGCCTCCATAGTAAACCATTAATAGCCTGCCCGTAAGATCTTATTTGCCATCGTATGCCCACTGGAATGGGTGCCAAAATTGCCCTCATGTAACTCAGCCATGATCTTTTTCGCTTCAACCTTGTCCACACACCTAAGTAACACGGAGTCATGGTTGAGTTTGTAGAGAATGCCATTACTAAGGAAGAATTTAGAAGAGAACCTCCTTAATAACTTCTTATCATTGACTGAAGCTCCTTTCGGATATTCTTGAGCCTCGAGATACCTCTTGACTTCGTGAAACCAAGGCTGATCCACTACTTCAGTATTAATCTCATGACCGTGAGCTGGTTCATCCATTCGTTCAATGGTGATCTGGGGAGCCTTGTTATCCCATTCAAGTTTAAAAATGGATGACATTGTGGCTAGTGCGTCTGCTAGTTGATTTTCTTCGTGCGGGAAATGTTCGAAGGTAATCTTCTCAAAATGTGGGACCAATGTCAGTACATGTTCTTTGTAAGGGATAAGGTTAGGGTGTTTGGTGTACCATTCCCCTTTGATCTGGATGATGACCAAAGCTGAATCTCCGAATACATTTAAGGATTTGATCCCCAAGTCTATGGAAGCTTTGAGACCAAAAATGCACGCTTCATATGCTGCCATGTTGTTTGTACAACTAAAGCAGAGTCTTGCTGTAAAGGGAGTATGACATCCTTCAGGAGATATGAGTACAACGCCTATACCATTACCGAGTGCGTTGGATGCCCCATCAAAAACCAGGGTCCATTGGGATCCTTGTTCAGGTCTGTCATATGGTTTGAATTCTTCACAGTTATTCACCATCATGATGTCTTCATCTGGGAATTCGAACTTCATGGACTGGTAGTCATCCACCGCTTGATGAGCAAGGTGATCAGCTAGTACACTACCCTTTATTGCTTTCTGGGTAGTATATTGTATGTCATATTCTGTCAGGATCATCTGCCATCTCGCTATTCTCCCAGAGAGAGCAGGTTTCTCGAAGATGTATTTTATCGGATCCATTTTAGATATCAACAAGGTAGTATGAGTCAGCATATACTGTCTTAGCCGGCGAGCAGCCCATGCCAGAGCGCAGCAAGTTTTCTCGAGCAATGAATATCTTGTTTCACAGTTGGTAAACTTTTTGCTCTGGTAATAAATAGCTTGCTCTTTTCGGCCAGACTCGTCATGCTGCCCCAGCATATACCCCATTGAATTTTCCAAAACAGTCAGATACATGATTAATGGTCTTCCCTCGACTGGTGGCATTAAAACAGGAGGCTCTTGTAATTACTCTTTGATCTTGTTGAAGGCAGTTTGGCACTCATCATTCCATTTGACTACTTGATCTTTCTTCAGTAATTTGAAGATTGGTTCACAAGTAGCTGTCAGGTGAGAAATGAATCTGGAAATGTAGTTTAAACGTCCCAAGAATCCTCTGACTTCCTTCTCAGTACGAGGAGTAGGAATTTATTGTATAGCTTTCACCTTGGCATGATCTACTTCAATACCTTTACCACTAACGACAAAGCCTAGGAGTTTACCAGACCTCACCCCAAATGTACACTTATTCGGGTTCAACCTCAGCTTGTATTTCTTTAGCCTCTCAAAAAGTTTCTATAAATGGTCAAGATTATCTTCTTCTGTTTTTGATCTAGCTATCATATCATCCACATAGACCTCTATTTCGTGATGTATCATGTCGTGAAATAGAGCTACCATGGCACGTTGATAGGTTGCCCTAGCCATTCTTCAGCTCGAATGGCATAACCTTGTAGCAGAATGTGCCCCACTGTGTGACAAAGGTTGTTTTCTCCATGTCCTTATGGGCCATATTGATTTGGTTGTAACCTGAGAAACCATCCATGAAGGAAAACACTTTGTGTTGCACTGTATTATCAACTAGAATATCAATGTGGGGAAGTGGGAAATCATCCTTAGGGCTTGCCCTATTCAAATCTTTGTAGTCCATGCACATTCTTACTTTTCCGTCCTTTTTAGGCATGGGAGCAACATTGGCAACCCACTGTAGATAGGAGGTGACGGCCAAGAATCCGGCATTGAATTGTTTCATGACTTCCGCCTTAATCTTTTCAGACATTTCTGGTCGCATCTGACGAAACTTTTGTTTTACTAGAGGACAGTCTTCTTTTGTAGGTAGACAGTGTACTACGATATCTACATCAAGTCTTGGCATGTCTTTGTATGACCAGGCAAAGACCTCGACATTATCGTGTATCAATTGAATCAGATGCTCTTTGACATTGGGTTCCAGATTGGCACCCACCTTGACTTCTCTTTTGTCTTCTTCGGTACCTAGGTTGATTGTGCCCACTGGTTCTTCGTGGGGCTGAATGGTCCTCTCTTCTATTTGTAGTAACCTGGCGAGTTCCCCTGGCACTTCACAATCTTCCTCACCTTCGTCTTCGGCTTGGTAGATTAGATTTTCAGAATCATAGAAGGCCATAGCAGAATCGTTACCCATGGAATCCTGAGTGGATGTAAAATTGCATTGTGAGCGTGAGTGTGTGTAAGGGTATATCTATCTTTGAAAGAAATGAGAATGTAAAAAGAAAAACAATGAGCACAAAGTTTGTATGTAAAAACCTCCACAATTCATTGATGTCATATAGAAATGAGATAATAACCCTTACAAATTGACACACATGCCTCGGGTAAGACACAAGGTTTTAAGAGTCTGAATTGTTTTAATATTATAGATCCGACAAAATTTAAAGACAAATTAATGTGGGATAAATGTGATCGGGACAAAATATCTAGCCTTCCAGTTGTTGATCCCTCCACTGACAGTTGGGAAAATCCAATCCTCCAGGTTATATCTATCTTCATCATCCTCCACTGCATTGACTTTGCAGTTGCTGATCTTCAAGGGTGGTCCTCCAGCACGAGCACGGCGTACAACTTTCTGGGCTCCTGAAGTGAAACCCAAACCAAATTTGTTAGATTTGTATGGGATGTCTGGGAGTTGGCCCCAAATAGTGCACCCACCTTCTTCTATCACTGCCTTGGCATCTTTCAAAGACGACATCTTGAGCGGAGGCCTTGTAGTCTTGGGGACTTGAGAAACAGCCTTGGTTATCACCACAGTTTGCGGGACTTCTTCAAAGTGCTGGAATGGAGTTTCAATGAATTCACCATCTAATTCCACATATCTGAAGGAATTTAGATGGATGACCATATACTCTTCTTCTCCATGAACGGTGATGATTTTCCCTTGAATTGGATATTTCAGCATTTGATGCAACATAGAAGTAACAGCACCAGCATTGTGAATCCACGGTCGGCCTAATAAGCAAAAATATGAAGGAAGAATATCCATTACATAAAAAGTTGAATCAAATGTTTGGGTTCCAACTTTTATGGGGATGTCCACTTCCTCATGCACCATCCTTTTTGATACGTCGAAGGCCCTCACTACTATGTTGCTCGGTTTCAATGTCAATCCTTTACAGTCAAGCCTATCAAGAGCCTTTTTAGGAAACACATTTAGAGACGAACTGGTGTCAACCAAGACATGAGACAAAGTCGTTCCCCTGCATTCGAATGAGACATGCAATGCCTCGTTATGCTTCCTCCCCCTTGGTGTTAAATCAGCATCTAAAAAACCTAAACCATTATCTGCGATCAAGCTGGCTATGCAGTCTTGGAACTGATCGGCAGATGTTTCTTGGGGTACGTGGGCAGTTTTAAGGAATTTTACCAAGGCCTTTGCATTAGCCTCGAAACATAGTAATAAAGCCAGCATGGAAATTTTTGATGGAGTTTTCCCCAGTTGTTCAACTAAATTGTAGTCGCTTCTTTTTATGATCTTTAGAATTTTCTCCATCTCTTTTCGGGAGGTCTCAGGGATAGTTACTGATTGTGCCTTCGTCCGGATAGGCTAAACCAGAATACCTTTACCTCGAGTCTCGGTTGACTCGGCAGCAGGAATGTCAGTAGGGGTGATAACAGGGATTGTAGCAGTTTTGTCAATAGGAGTATTAGCGGAGATGATTGCAGGACTGGGAATAGCCTTTGGAGGAGAAACAACAACAGGAATGATTACGGGTCCAGAAATAGCTTTTGGAGGAGCAATTTCTGGAGAGAATACCCTTCCACTTCGGGTAATCTTGCTAGTCCCTGTGATATTATTGATATCAGAATCAACTTTCTCAGAACTTGAATCTTCAGCAGCTGGCCAATCTTGCTTGACATCGTGGTAGTAGACATCACCTCCATAATTCCATGGGACGGTTTTGTCTGACGAATACAGGATTGGTCCAGGCATTGTAATTATCAATGGAGCTACTTTAGGAACTGATGTAATTCTAATGGGTCTTTTGGTGGAGACCTTGGAAGAATTGTCGGAAATGGTCATGATGGAAACATCATTATAAGAAACAGTTGGAATTGAAGTCTTCTCGAACAAAATCTCCTTGTTATCTATTAGGTATTGAACGCCTTCTTTTAACAAAGGACAGCTGGTTGGTGAGGATAAACAGAAATGACAGCTTTCATCACAGCCTGGGAATACACCAGAATTCAACAAGTTCTTTTTGATAGTCAGGAGTGGGGTCACAAGTTCATCAACTGAAATAACAAACATATCTTCCTCAATGGCGTTGGCATTATGGTCGTGCTTAGGCATAGGGGCGGTAATGACATTGGGAATTTCTGGCGCATCGAATTCAATCTCTTTGGCTTCAAGAAGGTCTTGTACTTTGTTCTTCAGATCCCAACTGTTGTTAGTGTCATGGTCGGGGCTCTCAGAATGGTATGCACAGCCGGCATTAGGATGATAGTGAGGAGAGGTTGTATTAGGATTCTTTGGAGCTTCTTTCAAAGTCACTAGGTTAGACCTTAACAAATATGGCAATACTTGAGATAGTTTCATATTAATTCAGGTGAATTGTCTGAATGGTCTTTCCATTCTCGGCTGGTTGCTTCTTTGCTGAGCAGGCGCAGGTTTAGTAATCATGATAGCCCCCACCATTGGACGGCGTTCAGCCTATCTTGATTTCTCTGAGGATATACATCAACAACTTCTTTCTTTCCAATGAATGGTTTCCTTACAGCAGCAGAGGATGCATCTTTTTGAATCTTCCCATTCTTTATCCCGGCTTCCACCCTTTCTCTGGTCAATATCAATTCGCTAAAACCTGTCGAGGAACTTCCAATCAAGTGATTGAAGAAAGGACCGGAAAAGTTGCCCAAGAACATGTCTACTAATTCTCTTTCAGATAGGGGAGGTTGGACTCTTCCTGCTAAGTCCCTCCATTTTTGCACGTAGTCTTTGAAGCCTTCACTTGAAAACATGGCCATACTCTGGACTTGAGTACGGGTGGGTGCAAGATCAGCATTGTATTGGTATTGTTTGTAAAAGGCAGCGGCCAGATCTTCCCAGTTATGAACATTGGCTCTTTCTATTTGATAAAACCAATCATGTTGAGTTCCAGACAGACTGTCTTGGAAGAAGTGTACCCATAAATCCTTGCCAGCGGTATTAGGCTGGATTTTCCTCACATAGGACCGGAGATGCATTTTGGGACATGAAACTCCGCCATATTTGGCGAACACATGTGCTTTGAATTTTGGAGGAATGACAATCCTCGATACTAATCCCAACCCCTCAAAGTCCAATCCAGGAACTTTTTTTATTTCCATTGCACGTTCTTCCAGATGCTTATACTTGTCGTCGGCTGGAGGATATTCTTCTTCAGAATAGTCTTCTTCTTCCTCTTCCTCTTCTGAATCTGGCTGGATAACTGCTTCCTTGCCTTTCTCATCTTGATTGTCTTTCTCACCAGATGACGTTGCAAAGTCTAGGGTCCTTCTTGCTTGACCTTGAAATCTTCTTCCTATATTTAGAACTCCGGTTATTTTCTTTGTATTCTTCTTTTTCTCTTCAGCCAGCAAGGTCTTCAACTTTTCTTGTCCTTTGGCTAGAGTTAAGAACATTTGTTGAAACTGAGCATTTTGAGCTTGAAGGTCCTTCACCGTTTGCTCGAGATCCATCTTACTGAAATAAACAGTAGAAATGTGAGGAGACTTGTTGCAAGAAACCTGCTTATGTTATGATGAATGGTAAATGCATATGCAATGATTTCAAGGATCTAAAGATTCAAATTTTTTTTAGACAAAAAGGAAACACATGTTATATTAATAAATTAAAGCTTGAGTACATCAATGCCTCTTTGGGAAAAACAATACAAAAAACTCTAAGATAAAAAGGTTGTACGAATCCTCTTTGGTGCAATGTAGGCATTCAGAGTCTGATCCTCATGAAGTTGCTTAGTGAGCTCCAAAACCTTCTTCTCGCTAGCGTACAATTGGGCTTAGAAAGTGTCTCGCTCCCCCTTGAGTTGTATCCAATCTCTTTGTAAGTCTTCAAGAGAGGTGGGCATGTCAGGATGTAGGATAATGTATGGAACATCTCCTTCCATAACAGGCTCCATGATCACCAGGAGGATGGAGGGATAAGGCATCATAAGACTCTGAGCACGAGTTCGTACCCATTTGAGGTAAGGCTCAAGAGGGATGGAATTCTTGTGCCCCAATGTTTTACTATCTACCTTGTTCAACATCCTCCAAGCTCGGACAAATCTCTGGAGAAGACCTTGATCATTGTTCTCATAGTCAAATACCAATCCTTGAATGAGCATCTCATGTGGGCCATCTCTTCGGGCGTAACCAAATTGTCTTAAGGTTAATCAGGGGTTGTAGGTGATACCTCCCCTAATGCCAAGTAAAGGGACATTAGGGAATTCTCCACAACGATCGATAATAGTAACATTCTCTATGGACCGGGAACACCAATGAATGTCTGAATGTTTGAGTGTCATCAACCTTTGTGACCACCTTGAACCTTGCTCGTCCTTCAATACAGATTAGGGAAGATGTGAAATAAACCATATTGCCAAGAGAAGAGTACAACATATAAGGATACCACTTTTCCTCATAGTGCGAGTGTGAAAAGAATGTAGGATGTCCCCTAGCAAAGTAGGCATCAGGTTACGAGACATGAAGATCTTAACGGTGTTCACATATATGAGTTGGTCAAGATTTGGAAACAAAACCATCCCATAGATGAGGAGATCCACAATTTCCTCAAAGGCTTGCAAATCCAAAGAGTCCCAACAGTTTTGAGCTTTCTCAAACAAGAACTTTGCTAGGAAACCTTTGACACCACTCCTTGTTTCCCAATTAGTTGTGATATCAGATGGTTGCAAGTGTAGAGCTTGAGCAATAGCTTCTGGCTTTGGATCTCTTTCCATACCGTTGAAAGGTAGTTGATTGAGAATGGGAATCCTCAAGAGTTGAGAGAATTCTTCCAAAGTTGGCACAAGTTGATAATCAGGAAATGTGAAGTAATGGTGTAAGGGATCAAAGAACTGAAAGAGCACCTTCATCATGTCTTCATCAGTGTTGGAGATGACCAAGTTTAGTAGGCGACCATGTTTTTCGGTAAATGGAGAGTTTTCAGGAATCCTTGATGCTAGCTCTTTAAGTTATGGAGGGATCCTTACAAGATTGACTTGAATAGGTTTCCTGCGAATAGAATCCATGTCCTACAAAACAAGAACAAAGATAAATCCCAAGATCCTTGAAATGGTTAGTGAATGATTATGATGTTATGATGTTCATGATGTTATGTACAAGTAAATATACACAAACAAAGAAAACAAACCCCTAGGCTTAGGCTTGCATGGAGTCTTATAGGTAAGTACCCTCTTGAAGTTTAGTTGGCTCAAACCTGTCCTAGCAATAGTAACCGGGTTCTAAGGAGCTCAATATCACCGGTTTGTTTCCTTGGTCATTGTTTCAGCACAAGCCTCTTTAATGGCGACCCAAATATGCCAAAAAATCAAACCTCAATGAGTGTTGTATCGAGTATCTACCAACTTCGAACAGCACCAAAGTCGATTATCTCACTACGTCCTAATGGCCAAGTTGGTCAAGTAAAGGTTCTAAAAGTTCATTAGTGCTTTATGACATCACTCAGCGGCCCCGTATTCTCCTTGATTAACTTAAGGGCTATCGGTACCCACAAATATGTCGCACTAACGTAGCTATTGCTTAGACCATGTCAGTATACCCCGCACAGTTTCCACAACGTATTGCTACTTACCTATAAGGTATCCCAAATCCGAGTAGAGGATTCAAACCCAAACAAAGAAACATAATGTAAGGAATACAAGTCAAACAATGTAAGCAAGTAAATGTGATCTAGCCCTAAGGTAACCCCACTTTTAGAATTTTCCCCAGCAGAGTCGCCAATTCTGTGATATGGTGGGAGAATTGACTTGAAGGTTTTGCGTTTGATCGCAAATTTTGAAGTTAGCAAGAGTCATCATTGACTTTTCTTTTATCCAAAAGGAAAGGTGAAAAATCACAGGAAAGACCTTTGAGATTATTTCTTGAGTTCGGGGGGTAGATTATGAAAAAGGGAAGATATTAGCACCCTTTTCATCCATGGTTTTCCATGGGCTCTTAGTTACTTTCTAGATCACTTGCTTTTGTTTGAAATTATGCTTTGTGTGGTTTTTGAAAGTATTTTGAAAAGAGGCCATTGTTTAGGCAAACTTTGTAATGATTCTCGTTCATAAGAATGTATACAAAGATGTTGATCTTTTGAAAATGTTTTCAAGTTTTATAAGATGTTTTGAAAGTGTAAGTGTTTGTTTTGAAAATAGCAAGTATGTTTTGTTTTAAAATTGAGCAAGTAATTAGGAGCATTCCACCTTACTCAAAAGTCTTTCATGTTCATTTCCTTTTTCCTTTGACATTGTTATCTTACTATTGATTTGGTAAGTAACCATATCTTTGGATGTAAACGGGACGGGCGTGGGTCATCGTATAACCATAATTAGAAATATTGTAAGGTATCTTAGCATTCTCTTTTAGGGACTAATATCATTTGAAAGGCAACATAGATAGCGTCATCGAGGGACTATGGTCTTGTATTTTGCTTGTTTTTGCTAAGATACCTCACATGCATAATATGGCCATTTCGTAAGACAACCAAGTGGATTTTACCCTAGGGGTTCTTGTGTGCAAGTGTATTATTTTCATGCTTGATGTGATCGGTGGATCTGGAACTGACTGTTTTAAAGCTGGTTCGCGAAATGTCGCGGAAGCAAGAGTCGCCACCGTCTTTTATTTTCTCCAATAGGAAAGGACAAAAGCACAGAAAAATTCCTTAAAGAGATTGCTCTCGGTTCGGGAGGTAGGTTATAGAAAGGGAAGGTGTTAGCACCCTTTCTATCCATGGTTATCCATGGGCTCTTAGGTACTTGCTCAATGTGTTTTCAAAAATTGTTTGCTTGCTTTTCAATGTGGGTTTCAAAAATATTCTTTGAAAAGTTTCAGTTCAACTCGTACGTCAGAGTGTTTGAAAAGTTTGTTTTGAAAGTTTTTGAAAGTGTGTTGGTGTGAAAAGAGTTTTTGTTTTGTTTGAAATTAGAGCAAGTACCCTTGAGAACCTACCTACCCTAAGGAATTCGTCTGTGTAAATGTCCTTTGAAGTAGTGCCATCCCACCATTGAGAGGTAGGTAGCACCACCGTTGGAGGTGTTCGGGTCAATTCGAGTTTTAGGGACGTGGTGGTCACCAGAGCAACAGTAGGACACCTTAGAAGCTACCCTTATGCCATTGATCCTTTATTTTCCGAGGCAACCGTTTCGAGGCAACTGGATCATGTCATGGACATAAGGACTTACTAAAACGTCCTATACTCGACGACCACCTTTCGAAAGGCAACAGTGAGGCGTACCCTAGGGGTGGTGTGTGCGAATTGTGTGTCATTTTCAGTTTATTGTTTGTCTTGTCATGCATTGGTGATCTAACGATTCGATTTTATTTTTGGGCATTCATTCTTTCATGTTATTGTTTAACAGTTAAATGTGCGGGAATTTAAAGTGCGGAAAAGATAAAAGTCCTACGCTATTACAAAGGCGAGGGTCTACAACGCCAAATTAATCCAGACCCGTTTTAAAATAAATTGCAGAAAAGAAATGTCTAATAGCTATTACACGGCTTTGGTACATATACATAATTATTTACAAAAGAAATAAATGAAACGCGCGAAAAAAAGAAAATAATCAAATGCGAGGGCGTTGAACCCTTTAAAAGAATTAAAATAATTAAGTTATCTAAAATTAAAATTAAATGAAAAATGGTATTTTTGTGTTTTTTAGATTTAAAAGAAAAAAAAAGAAAAGTTAATTAAAATTAAAATCCTAGTTCTAATGTCTTTTAAGTTTATTATGAAAATATTGACTTTTAACCTAATTTAATTCTAAATTAATTTATGTGCATTAAATAAATAAATAATATTATTATTAAAAAAAAAAGAAAATAAAAAGTTATTAAACCTAAACTCTATTTTTTTGGATTTTAGTTATTAAAAGAATTAAAATCTAACCTAAAATGCAACCCTAGTTTAATTATGAAAAACACTAATACTATGGCAAAAAACAAGGAAAGTTAAAAGGAAAAAGTCATTAACCTAATTCTATGTTTTTGTTTTTGATTTTTATTAAAAGGAATTAAAGTTGAAAACTTAATTAAAACTAAACATTTTACATGTTATTATTTATACAAAAAAAAACAATATTTAAAATAAAATAATTATTAAAATTTTTGACTTTTCTGATTTTTTTGAATGTTTTTTATATTTTATAGTAAAAATAAACTAATTATGTTGAAACAATAAAATAAATAAAATAGCAAAAATAAAGGTAAGAAGAAAAATATAAAACATGCAAACCAGGGGGGGGGGTAACCCCAATTTGGAGGGTCCAGGCCTGGAATTTGGCCCATTAGACTTTGAAGTCCATTGACCTTTTGGCTTGTGTATCAGTGCATTGACTTTTGTTCATGGTGCACCTTGACTCTGAGCCCTTGGATGATCATCTGGGACACGTGTATGTCTTGAGGACGGAGGCATATGGTGTACCTGGAAGTTAGTAAAGCATAGAATTTTGTTTTGAAAAATAATGTGGAAATTGGCCAGACCTGGGACTTGAACCCAGGTCATGAGAGTCATACGTACGCTTCCTTGTCCACTGAGCCAGTTGTGTTTCAATTAACATATAATATAATAAAAATAATATAAAAGAAAAGTGGCACAACTCTTGGAACGCGCGCGAATTTTTAAACCTCCCAATCCCTGCATGCCACCACATCATCATCTTCGTTCTTCTTTTTTTTCTGAAACACAAAAAGCAATAAGCAACGGTTTTAACCCGTTGCTATAGAAGGCATGTTAGAAAATAGCGATTAGGATCCTGTTGGACATAAATTGTTCGCGAGGCATGTTTCTTGTTCGTTGGAGCACGCTGATTGCAATGGTAGTGATCTTGAGGCTTGATTTTACTCTGTTCTAAAAGCCCTAATTCAAAAAGCTGGAAACCCTAAAAACCAAACATGGTAACTTGGCCAAAAGTGCACGAAAATTCAATTAACAGTTATGGTTAGCTTAGAAACTTCACATGGAACAAGAATATACAATTGAAATGCAATGAAGATGCTTAAAATGGAGAGTACGATTTCAAAAAATTTGCTGTACAGTTTGGGTTGTAGCAACTGTTTCTTCGCGTTTTGATTGAAGTTAGGGGTTGGGACGTGTTCAGTGATTGTCCAGGATGCTAATGGGAAAAGAATTAAGGCTTCAAAGATTGTCTAGCACTGATTTCAGATTTGTGTTTTTGTCCAAAATTTTCAATCTCTCAATGCTTGTTTGGGCGCAGCTTATAATGTCTTAGGCCTAGGGTTTGACTCAGTGATGATCATGGAATGGAATTGGCTTGCTCACTCACCTTAATTCATGCTTGGGAAAGAATAAGTCCTAGGGTTTTCATCCTTAACCATTTTCCTCCTTTTTAGCCAAAACCTAGACCTAGTGTGCAAATGAACCCTAGCCTGATTTCTTGAGTTGGTTCATGATACATAGAAATTGTCCAAGTTCACATGACACTATTCCATTGGTTTTTAAATTTTATTTGAATTTTCAAAGATTAAAAATGAATTAAATCATCAAAAATTAAATAAAATAAAAAAATCAATATTTGGTCTTGAAATTAACCATGGGACACGTGTGTGGCATGACAAGGATGAACCAAGTGGAAAAAATGGGGCCCTTTTGTCAAAAATTGGATTTTCAAAGATAGTTGACTTTTGCCATTTCACAAAAATTTCCCAACTTCTACAAGGCATAACTTGCTCAATTTTTAAGCTTTTCACATGTTCTTGGACATTCTGGAAAGGTCTTTGAGTCCTTTAACCAATGTCGTTGGTCCCATGTCATTTTGATTTTCCAATCTCAAGTTATGGCCTTTGACTTAAAGTCCCTTTTTGTTGACTTTTGAAAATGACCTATAATGTTGAAATTGATAACTTTTTGTGAGAGAATTTCTTGGACTTGAAGTATGAAGATGAGTTGTAGGAAATGTCTTTCTCTTCAAAATGAGCTTTGGATGGAATTTTTCTGATAATCCATGTGAAAGTTATGCCCTGGTCAATTTCAGTTGACTTTTTCAGCTGTCCAAATATAGCAACTTTTGCATCTTTGATGATTTCTGAGCCAAATTTTGAGAATCATGATCAAGCATTGATCAAATGATGTTTGTGGCTTCAAAATGATATGTTGACCAAAAATTTGAACTTTTGACTGTCAAATGACCATTTTGCCCCTACAGTTGACTGTAGTGCAATTTAGGGTTTTGGCTGTGCAATCTTGAGCTGAATGCCTTGAAACTTGATATGAGGATGCTTGACCATGTTTGTAAGCATATGAGACTTGATTGGACCTTTGAAAAGTTCATTTACTTGATCAGACTCAAAACCCTAATTTTGACTGTATGGGAGACTGTTGCACTGCACAACCCTTGGGGAATTTTGTGACTTGGCTTGGCAATTTCTTGAGGCATATGGGAGGGCAAATTTTGGGGTATAACAGTTGCCCCTGTTCAATCTTCTTAGACCTGAGGATGCAGATTGGCTGACGTGCCTTTCGTAATCCGAGGGTAAAAGATGATTGGACACTAGAGTGCCCGGAAATTTGCGCTCACATGTTAGCAATGATGGGGGAATGGGCTTATAGATGCCATTTGGAGATTGCTGGATTGGATGATGGGCTTATAGATGCCATCTGGATGTTGATCGCGTAGGAGATTCCTTAGCGAGAACCTGCATACCTGCAAAACAGAAAAAATGAGTACCTGACACGTTGCAGGAGCTGATTTTTAGATGCCTGGTATAGATGTGTCCTGACTGGATACAGGAGCTGAGTCTGGAGCTTCAAACGGCGATGAAAGAACCAGGGATGATTACTTCCTTATCATGAATGGTAAGAGAGTCTTGGGCGACTTTAACTTCAACAACGCTCGTTGAGAAAAATCTGGGGTGTCTTCTACTGGGATAAGCATCAGGGAGATCTTAGAGTCGATCTGACTGAACCAGAGAGGCCTTTGACTGGGTAAGAATCAGGAAAATCTTAGGGGCGATTTAACTGAACCGGTCTAGGTCTTGAAATGTCTTCAGCTGGATAAGCATCAGGGAGATCTTAAGGTCGATCTGACTGAACCAGAGAAGGCCTTTGACTGGATAAGCATCAGGAAAATCTTAGAATGATTTAACTGAACCGGTCTAGGTCTTGAAATGTCTTCAAAGGGATAAGCATCAGGAAAATCTTGGGACGATTTAACTGAACCAGAGAAGGCCTTTGACTGGATAAGCAATCAGGAAAATCTTGGGACGATTTAACTGAACCGGTCTAGGTCTTGAAATGTCTTCAAAGGGATAAGCATCAGGAAAATCTTGGGACGATTTAACTGAACCAGAGAAGGCCTTTGACTGGATAAGCAATCAGGAAAATCTTGGGACGATTTAACTGAACCGGTCTAGGTCTTGAAATGTCTTCAAAGGGATAAGCATCAGGAAAATCTTGGGACGATTTAACTGAACCAGAGAAGGCCTTTGACTGGATAAGCAATCAGGAAAATCTCGGGACGATTTAACTGAACCGGTCTAGGTCTTGAAATGTCTTCAAAGGGATAAGCATCAGGAAAATCTTGGGACGATTTAACTGAACCAGAGAAGGCCTTTGACTGGATAAGCAATCAGGAAAATCTTGGGACGATTTAACTGAACCGGTCTAGGTCTTGAAATGTCTTCAAAGGGATAAGCATCAGGAAAATCTTGGGACGATTTAACTGAACCAGAGAAGGCCTTTGACTGGATAAGCAATTAGGAAAATCTCGGGACGATTTAACTGAACCGGTCTAGGTCTTGAAATGTCTTCAAAGGGATAAGCATCAGGAAAATCTTGGGACGATTTAACTGAACCAGAGAAGGCCTTTGACTGGATAAGCAATCAGGAAAATCTTGGGACGATTTAACTGAACCGGTCTAGGTCTTGAAATGTCTTCAAAGGGATAAGCATCAGGAAAATCTTGGGACGATTTAACTGAACCAGAGAAGGCCTTTGACTGGATAAGCAATCAGGAAAATCTTGGGACGATTTAACTGAACCGGTCTAGGTCTTGAAATGTAGCTTGAGAACTTAACTGGATCTTTCCTGAAAGATAAAAGTCAGTCATATGCAATGCATGATATGGATCAAGCAATGATGTTCTCAACATAAATGAGATTTGTATGATGCAGTGCGTTATGCATGCTATAATGATGTATGTGACGTTTTATGAATGTATGTTTTTGTCTAGGAAAGTAAATCCTTGACGGATGCCGGGAAGTCGTATCCTGGGCTGATGTTGATGAATAGATTTTGCTTCCGCTGGGGATGATAATTGCAAGGATACCGGTAGGAGAAGATGACTCCGTTGCGGAATAAACTTGGCGAATGGAAGATTCTGCGGGGAGAAAAGATACTCTAGTGATCATGCTGGAAAGCAATACTCTGTGGGAAGAGTGATGCCTTGCTGAATGTTGATAGTAACTCTGTTGGGGATACCATTGTTGTATTGGAAATGTGAATAGACTTCGCTGGGGATAGGAAAGAACTATGTTGACGACGACCTTCCCTTGACTTTTGGCTGAGGATAACCCAGTTATATCCTGTTAAGGAAATAACTCTTTGAATAAAGCCGGGACGACGTGTTCGTGCCCTGCTAGGGGATAAGCTTCCAGAATATACTGGGGATAAGCTCATTGCTTGGGGAGATGAATTCCATCTTTCCTGGGGAACTTGGATGGGACTCTCCTGGGGAAGTGATTCCTTTGAATGTTGATGTACGCCGCCGGGGAACAATCTTTAGACCAAGACTGCCGGGGATGCTTGTTAAGAATATATGCTGCTGGGGAATATTGGGATCTACTGGAGGATACCCAATTTCCTTGAGACTTGTTAATTTTGTTTGGGGAAGAATGCACTGACTTGCTGTCCTCTGGGGAATTTAAGATGTCTGGTTAGGTTTTTTAGCTGAACCTACCTTGATACCTTGGAGGACAGAACAATCAGATTGCTTAGACGGCTCATTATTGCCCCTGTTTCCGTGGTGGGAGAGGAAGACCTGTGGGATGCTGATAATTGTTGAGGGTCAAACCTTCTTCAGGCAGGCAGGTGACAAGATGACAGGACATAGTCGTATGCTTTGATCCCTAACTTTTGCCTGGACCGCCCTTTCGGGTTTTCAGTCCACCGGGATACCCATTTTTGCCCAAGCCGCCTTTTCAGGTTTTTGACTTGCCGGGCGTACTGATTTTTCCATTTCATCCCTTATTTTTGCCCGAACCCTTTTGGTTCGCCGGGAATCCCTTATTTTTGCCTAGGTGTGTCAACCTAGCGGGTCTTTGATTTTGCGTAGTATTCTTTCGACTATGTCCATATTTCTCAGAATGTGGGGAGTTGCCCCTGTTGGAAATACTTTGTCATGCCCCAGATAATGGGCAATGCTCCTACTGTGCCTCTTGATTGGAGGTACTTCTGTTCACAAGATATTCATCGTGCGAATTTCCCTGCTGTTCAGACAAAAATTCATATGCAAACAAAGTTATTTTAAGAATGCAAAAGTCTATGTCTGTCTTGAATATTTTAAAAATGCATTTTGTTGTAATACAATACGGTGTCAACTCAAGATTTTACAGCAAACCTTCAGGAGTCAGGATACCTTCGTAACAGTATGCTTTCGAACTAACCCATGCTTCAGCTAGGACTTTTAAGGGTTATATCGTGGCCTGGTTCACGGTTTAAGAAACAAAGGATAAAGGCCCAAACTATTTGTACCCACCCGCTCTTTCGTGATGTTCTCCAACCCTAAACTCAGTTGATCATACGTTAGACCTTGTTTGAGTCTTTGCTCTGATTTTCCGGTGATGGTCCAAACATTGATGATTTATTCTGACTAGGCAGTCACTTTTTGTTGAGGGTTTGTGAGACCTCTTTCTTGATTTTTGTTATCCCTTTCTTTTTTTGCCTGAACTGTTTCCTTTTTGGAATTACAGTCAGCGGGATGCCCCAGTTTCGTAAGTCTCTTTTCATAGGTTTTGACTTCTTGGGCTTTTCGTTTATGATTTTTTTTTTTTGATAATGACTGCCTGTCCTTATGATTGTTCGGAACCATCACTGTCTTTTGTTTTTTGAAAAAACTCATTTGGTGCCATTCATTGTGCACTTGGATCAACTGAGAGAACTACCCTGCCCCAGGTTATGATTAAGGGTTTTGATTTTCGAAAATAAAACTCCTACTCCTTTGGCTCTGATGGGTTGGCGAGGGATTATCATCCTTATAACTCCAGTGTTTAGGGGTTGAAACAATGCTTGTACCTCATCAGCGGGGTCTGTTCAAAAGCATACTGTAAATTGTGGTATTGTTTTCGTCATCCTCCCTCAAGAGGCTTAGAATTATTAGTCGAACGTTGATCATCAGAAAAAAAATATGAAAATAATTTGCACATAGTGAATATGAAATAATTACTTCAAAACAGACATGTGTAACGCATTAATGAAATAACCAAGTTTGACATGAAATAAAATGTTTGAACAATTGAAAGAAAATTACAACTTGAATATTTGAATGAACAAAAACTAATCCTAGCCATGTCTTGGCAAGGGAGCAGTGATCATATTGGGAGCCTCTGGAGAGTCGAGCTGGACTTCCTTTGCGTCAATCAGATCTTGAACCCTGTTTCTCAAAGTCCAACAGTCATCTGTAGCATGCCCCGGGCTGTCGGAATGATAGGCGCAGCGAGCATTGGGATTGTACCTCGAGGGTGTCCTGTTAGGATTCTTTGGAGGGTCCATGAGGGTTACCAACTTGGTTTCCAGCAACTGTGGCAATATTTGTGACAAGGTCATGCCGAGGGGAGTAAATTGCCTCTTAGGTCTCTCTTCCCTTTGTTGATGGTGACGCTGAGGAGCACCGGCCGGTTTTGCGATAGCTAATGCGTTGACAGCACTAGATTCCCTCCTGGATGGTTTCTTTTCAGTGTTCGAGGAGTCACCATTCTGTATTTTCCCTGACTTGATGCCCGCTTCGATTCTTTCTCCGGTCAAGATTAGATCTGTAAACCCAGCAGCAGAATTCCCAATCAAGTGGTTGAAGAATGGACCAGACAGGGTCCCCAAGAACGTGTCTACCAACTCCCGATCAGTCAACGGTGGCTGCACTCTGCCAGCTAGGTCTCTCCACCTCTGAGCGTACTCTTTAAAACCTTCACTTGCACCTAACGACATACCCTGAAGTTGGGTACGTGTGGGGGCAAGGTCGGCATTATATTGATACTTCTTGTAAAAAGCAGTGGCCAGATCCTCCCAGTTACGAATGCTGATTCCGTCCAACTGATAGAACCAATCGAGGTGAGTCCCTGAAAGACTCTCCTGGAAGAAATGGATCCAAAGGTTCTTGTCTGCTGTGTAAGGCTGGATCTTCCTTACATAAGAACGGAGGTGCATCTTGGGACAGGAAGCCCCGTCATACTTCACAAAGGCAGGTGCCTTGAACTTGTGTGGAATCACCACCCCAGTAGATAACCCCAAGTCTCCGAAATCCAGTCCAGGCACTTGCTGAACCTCCATAGCCTTTAATCTGTCTTCCAGCTGTTTGTACCGGTCTTCAGCAGGAGGGTACTGTTCGTCGTTGAAGTCTGTTTCAGTATCAGAGCCCACGGGAGTAGGGACCTCCCTTTCTTGGTGACTACCTTCCGTCACAGATGGAGGAGTCCTTTCAGCTTCAACCAAAGTGTTCCCGAGTCTGCGCCCAGTGTTAAATAGCACAGTCCTCCTCTTCTTCTTAGTCTTCTTCAGCAGCATGGTCTTCAACTCTTGTTGACCCTGAGCCAAGCCCTTGATCAGCTCCTGAAATTGGGCGTTCTGCGCCTGAAATTGGGCGTTCTGCGCCTGAAGAGCCTTGATAGATGCCTCGGTTGATGATTCAGGGTTCATAGTGCTGAAATAAACAGCGAAGAACAGTAAGCAACCTGTCAAGGGGATACCTGTAATGCAACGAGATGTATGACATGCATGCAATGATTTCAAGAATCTCGTGGGGTAAACAAGAAAACAGTTAGCATTGGAAACTGGTGGCTTGATTGAAGGTACTTCATATTGTTGAGAGTCCTTCTCCAAGGGTCAAAAGCTCACCATATCAAGTGGGTCATAGCCCCTGACAACCTGGTCTAGAGGAAAATAAATCCTCTTTGCCCCTTGCTGGGACAGTTGATTCGTCCTGACCTGCATCACAAGCCCTTGAGATCCTTGAAATGGGTTAGGATGTATGCAATGGTATGATGTCATGGTATGCATGGGGTAATGTGAGTAACCCTGTTATGAGTCCCAATTAAGGACTGCAAAAACCTGCAAGAAACTTAGGATACCCTGTTATGAGTCCTAATTAAGGACTACAAACACAACCTGCAAGAGACAACTGTCAGGTAATAAGCATGCAAGTAGTTCAAGTAGGAAGGCACACAAGTCACACAAGAGAAGCCCTTAAAGTTTAAGCCAGCATGGAGTCTGGGTAGTACCCTCTTGAAGTTGGTGGGTTCAACCTGTCCTATCAACGTAACCGGGTTCTAAGGTTCCCAATATCACGGGATTGCTTTCATTGTTCATCGTTTCGATTTAGCCACTGAACTGGCGACCGAAATATTCCAGGAAAGCAACCCTCAATTGAGTGTAGTATCGAGTATCAACCAACCTCGGACTGCACCAAAGTCAGTTATCTCACTACCCTAAAGAGGCCAAGATGGTTCAATTAAGGTTCCTAAGGTCTGTTGATGCTTCATGACACCACATGGAGGCCCCGTACTCTCCTTGACTGACTCAAGGGTTACCGGTACACACCAAAGTGCCACATCAACGTAGCAGACTGTTTCAACCATGTCGGTATACCCCGCACAGTTCCCTCACAGCCTTGTTGCTACTTTCTAAGAAGGTATCCCCAGATCCGGGTTAGGATCTATAGAACTCCCAAGCAACCCACAATAATAAAGCAAGCAAAGAAAGCAATTGAAAACACAGTGATCTTAATCCTAAGGTACACCCCACTTTAAGTTTTAGTCCCCAGCAGAGTCGCCAGTTCTGTGATCGGTGGATCTGGAACTGACTGTTTTAAAGCTGGTTCGCGAAATGTCGCGGAAGCAAGAGTCGCCACCGTCTTTTATTTTCTCCAATAGGAAAGGACAAAAGCACAGAAAAATTCCTTAAAGAGATTGCTCTCGGTTCGGGAGGTAGGTTATAGAAAGGGAAGGTGTTAGCACCCTTTCTATCCATGGTTATCCATGGGCTCTTAGGTACTTGCTCAATGTGTTTTCAAAAATTGTTTGCTTGCTTTTCAATGTGGGTTTCAAAAATATTCTTTGAAAAGTTTCAGTTCAACTCGTACGTCAGAGTGTTTGAAAAGTTTGTTTTGAAAGTTTTTGAAAGTGTGTTGGTGTGAAAAGAGTTTTTGTTTTGTTTGAAATTAGAGCAAGTACCCTTGAGAACCTACCTACCCTAAGGAATTCGTCTGTGTAAATGTCCTTTGAAGTAGTGCCATCCCACCATTGAGAGGTAGGTAGCACCACCGTTGGAGGTGTTCGGGTCAATTCGAGTTTTAGGGACGTGGTGGTCACCAGAGCAACAGTAGGACACCTTAGAAGCTACCCTTATGCCATTGATCCTTTATTTTCCGAGGCAACCGTTTCGAGGCAACTGGATCATGTCATGGACATAAGGACTTACTAAAACGTCCTATACTCGACGACCACCTTTCGAAAGGCAACAGTGAGGCGTACCCTAGGGGTGGTGTGTGCGAATTGTGTGTCATTTTCAGTTTATTGTTTGTCTTGTCATGCATTGGTGATCTAACGATTCGATTTTATTTTTGGGCATTCATTCTTTCATGTTATTGTTTAACAGTTAAATGTGCGGGAATTTAAAGTGCGGAAAAGATAAAAGTCCTACGCTATTACAAAGGCGAGGGTCTACAACGCCAAATTAATCCAGACCCGTTTTAAAATAAATTGCAGAAAAGAAATGTCTAATAGCTATTACACGGCTTTGGTACATATACATAATTATTTACAAAAGAAATAAATGAAACGCGCGAAAAAAAGAAAATAATCAAATGCGAGGGCGTTGAACCCTTTAAAAGAATTAAAATAATTAAGTTATCTAAAATTAAAATTAAATGAAAAATGGTATTTTTGTGTTTTTTAGATTTAAAAGAAAAAAAAAGAAAAGTTAATTAAAATTAAAATCCTAGTTCTAATGTCTTTTAAGTTTATTATGAAAATATTGACTTTTAACCTAATTTAATTCTAAATTAATTTATGTGCATTAAATAAATAAATAATATTATTATTAAAAAAAAAGAAAATAAAAAGTTATTAAACCTAAACTCTATTTTTTTGGATTTTAGTTATTAAAAGAATTAAAATCTAACCTAAAATGCAACCCTGGTTTAATTATGAAAAACACTAATACTATGGCAAAAAACAAGGAAAGTTAAAAGGAAAAAGTCATTAACCTAATTCTATGTTTTTGTTTTTGATTTTTATTAAAAGGAATTAAAGTTGAAAACTTAATTAAAACTAAACATTTTACATGTTATTATTTATACAAAAAAAAACAATATTTAAAATAAAATAATTATTAAAATTTTTGACTTTTCTGATTTTTTTGAATGTTTTTTATATTTTATAGTAAAAATAAACTAATTATGTTGAAACAATAAAATAAATAAAATAGCAAAAATAAAGGTAAGAAGAAAAATATAAAACATGCAAACCAGGGGGGGGGTAACCCCAATTTGGAGGGTCCAGGCCTGGAATTTGGCCCATTAGACTTTGAAGTCCATTGACCTTTTGGCTTGTGTATCAGTGCATTGACTTTTGTTCATGGTGCACCTTGACTCTGAGCCCTTGGATGATCATCTGGGACACGTGTATGTCTTGAGGACGGAGGCATATGGTGTACCTGGAAGTTAGTAAAGCATAGAATTTTGTTTTGAAAAATAATGTGGAAATTGGCCAGACCTGGGACTTGAACCCAGGTCATGAGAGTCATACGTACGCTTCCTTGTCCACTGAGCCAGTTGTGTTTCAATTAACATATAATATAATAAAAATAATATAAAAGAAAAGTGGCACAACTCTTGGAACGCGCGCGAATTTTTAAACCTCCCAATCCCTGCATGCCACCACATCATCATCTTCGTTCTTCTTTTTTTTCTGAAACACAAAAAGCAATAAGCAACGGTTTTAACCCGTTGCTATAGAAGGCATGTTAGAAAATAGCGATTAGGATCCTGTTGGACATAAATTGTTCGCGAGGCATGTTTCTTGTTCGTTGGAGCACGCTGATTGCAATGGTAGTGATCTTGAGGCTTGATTTTACTCTGTTCTAAAAGCCCTAATTCAAAAAGCTGGAAACCCTAAAAACCAAACATGGTAACTTGGCCAAAAGTGCACGAAAATTCAATTAACAGTTATGGTTAGCTTAGAAACTTCACATGGAACAAGAATATACAATTGAAATGCAATGAAGATGCTTAAAATGGAGAGTACGATTTCAAAAAATTTGCTGTACAGTTTGGGTTGTAGCAACTGTTTCTTCGCGTTTTGATTGAAGTTAGGGGTTGGGACGTGTTCAGTGATTGTCCAGGATGCTAATGGGAAAAGAATTAAGGCTTCAAAGATTGTCCAGCACTGATTTCAGATTTGTGTTTTTGTCCAAAATTTTCAATCTCTCAATGCTTGTTTGGGCGCAGCTTATAATGTCTTAGGCCTAGGGTTTGACTCAGTGATGATCATGGAATGGAATTGGCTTGCTCACTCACCTTAATTCATGCTTGGGAAAGAATAAGTCCTAGGGTTTTCATCCTTAACCATTTTCCTCCTTTTTAGCCAAAACCTAGACCTAGTGTGCAAATGAACCCTAGCCTGATTTCTTGAGTTGGTTCATGATACATAGAAATTGTCCAAGTTCACATGACACTATTCCATTGGTTTTTAAATTTTATTTGAATTTTCAAAGATTAAAAATGAATTAAATCATCAAAAATTAAATAAAATAAAAAAATCAATATTTGGTCTTGAAATTAACCATGGGACACGTGTGTGGCATGACAAGGATGAACCAAGTGGAAAAAATGGGGCCCTTTTGTCAAAAATTGGATTTTCAAAGATAGTTGACTTTTGCCATTTCACAAAAATTTCCCAACTTCTACAAGGCATAACTTGCTCAATTTTTAAGCTTTTCACATGTTCTTGGACATTTTGGAAAGGTATTTGAGTCCTTTAACCAATGTCTTTGGTCCCATGTCATTTTGATTTTCCAATCTCAAGTTATGGCCTTTGACTTAAAGTCCCTTTTTGTTGACTTTTGAAAATGACCTATAATGTTGAAATTGATAACTTTTTGTGAGAGCATTTCTTGGACTTGAAGTATGAAGATGAGTTGTAGGAAATGTCTTTCTCTTCAAAATGAGCTTTGGATGGAATTTTTCTGATAATCCATGTGAAAGTTATGCCCTGGTCAATTTCAGTTGACTTTTTCAACTGTCCAAATATAGCAACTTTTGCATCTTTGATGATTTCTGAGCCAAATTTTGAGAATCATGATCAAGCATTGATCAAATGATGTTTGTGGCTTCAAAATGATATGTTGACCAAAAATTTGAACTTTTGACTGTCAAATGACCATTTTGCCCCTACAGTTGACTGTAGTGCAATTTAGGGTTTTGGCTGTGCAATCTTGAGCTGAATGCCTTGAAACTTGATATGAGGATGCTTGACCATGTTTGTAAGCATATGAGACTTGATTGGACCTTTGAAAAGTTCATTTACTTGATCAGACTCAAAACCCTAATTTTGACTGTATGGGAGACTGTTGCACTGCACAACCCTTGGGGAATTTTGTGACTTGGCTTGGCAATTTCTTGAGGCATATGGGAGGGCAAATTTTGGGGTATAACACTTGATTTTGTCTTTGATTAGGGTTTTCTAATTGATTGGTTTTAGTCTTTCCATTCAAACTCTAATTACTAGCATTTGTATATAAAGCGATAAATTGCGGAATTTAAAATTACTACGCTATTACAATACTTGTGGAGGGGGGTGTACAAATTATAAATGGGGATTGCGAGAAAATAAACCTAATTAATCTATTACGACCACATTGAATTGGTACAAGAATTGAATAAATAAATGTACAAAAATGAATAATTATTCAAGAATGTAAATGTAAAGTAAATGGATATTTGTTTGGATTTTTTAGAGAAAAGGGGTTTTGATTTTAACCTAATTAACTAAAGGGAAAATAATTAATTAAAAGTAAAAACCTAAATTTACTAGGAAAAGAAATTTAATAAAACCCTAATCTATTAATTGATTAAAAAAGAAAATTAAGTTTATGAGAAGAATATGTTTTTTGGTATTTTTTGTCTTTAAAAATAATTTATAGTATTATAAAATATTTTTGGTCTTTTTTTATATTAAAATAATATATTTTAATTGGTGTAAAAGAAAATAAATAAAAACCTAGTTTTTTAATTAAATTTACAAAACAATTAGTCAAAATAAATAAAGTATGATTAAGTCAAACAATTTTTGTGAGAAAAATAAATAAAATATGTCAAAATATTAATCTAATGCTTTTATATTTTTTCTGATTTTTTTAATATTAGGTCAAATATTTAAGAAAATAAATAAATAAAAATAAGAAAAAAGAAAATAAATGGGCCAGGGTGTGTAAATGAAACAGGGGGTCAGAAAAAAAAACATAAGCCCAAGGAGATGAGGTCCAGGCGCCTGCCAAAAAGAAAGTCAGAAATGCAAAAAAAATGTGAAAAATCCAAAAGGGTACCACTGGGGCTCGAACCCAGGTCCCTCAAGTCACAGGCGCGCGCTTTTACCACTGAGGTGGCTATACGTCCGTTTATATAATCAAAATAACAAATACATGATAGTAAACAAGTCCATGGCATGAACTTCATCTTCAACCTCACGCCCAGCCAGAGCCTCTGTAACTCATTCAAATCTCAACAAAAATGAAAATTGTAAGTAGGAAACTTGTAGCAAATTTCCTCACGATTTCAGAAATGCAAAGCAATAGAATTACAGATCAAAGATAAGCATGAATTTTAATGGCCCTAATATGAACCCTAAAAATCTCAGAAACTTCAATCTTAAAATTCTTTAAGCTCAAGAAAAATTAATGAAAACTATGGACATGGTTAGCTTTAGGGCAATGATACCTACATTTTTCATTCACAAATAAATCATTGATGATGCATGTATGAAGAGTTCCAAAGTCAGAAAACTTACCTTGCAAGAGGGTATCGGGTTTGGAGTTTGAGAAGCTTTCAGTAAGTTCCAATGATTGGGTTAGCTTCCTCAAGTTCCCAGGAAGCTAATGGGATGCTTAGCTTGAGCTGAAAGTGCCTGAGGAGTTCTAGAGAAGTCCAAGTGCAAAGCTCTGTTTTTGAAAATGGAGGATAGTGTTAATGGTGTTACAGTCTTATAATAGGGTGTGGGATGAGTTCTAAATAATGTTTAGAAACTTTAGGAACCAAAAGGCTTGAAAACGCACGAGGGAGATGTGAGTTTCAAACTTTTGGTCAAGTTAGGCAACAATGGAGGTATGTGATACAATTCTGAGCTCTTGGTGTTTTTTAGGGGTCAAGCATGTGCGTGTTTTGTGGCAAATGGATGTGTATCTATAAGCAAAGAGTCTTGAGTGGTTTGGGAAGTCAGAAGTACAAGTTTCAAGCTTTTTTCTATGTTACTTGATTTTCAAGAAAAGTGGGAAAACTAGTTTCAAGGGGAAGTACAAGAATGGGTTGAGTGATTTTAAGTGTCTAAACCATTTCAATTATGTTATGAGACATGTATGATCAGAATAGAACAAGTGCAGCGCTCAAGAACAAGTTTTGTCCAAAAAGTCACTTTATCAAAATGACAATGTGCACTTTCTTCCCAAAATGGATATAAAGCATGGCCTTACATTGAATGCTTGAAATGAGACCTCTAACAGTTGTACAAGCAATTAATTATGGAGTGCCTAACAAGTTTGAGGCCTGCAAAGTAGAGGTTATGCAGCATAACTTTGAATTTTTAATTTGTTCATCACAAAATGACTTGTAATTCAAGTGATAAAACCCTAACTTCATCTCTTCGATTTTCCCTACTCAAAAATGATCTCAAGGAGTTATTAGACATTTTGGAAAGCTTGAAATGTGTTCTACAACCCATATTTTAATTACTTTTGAATATTCCCCTTGGAACTATATGAAAAAGTTCCATGAAGTTGGGTCAAAATCCTGACCAAATTAGGGCAACATTTCACTAAGGTTTTTGTTTCATGACCATGTATTTTTAAAATTATAACTTGAGATCCAAGCACTTTTGGAATGAGTTGTGTAAATAAATGTTGTAGATTTAATGGATATCTACAACTTTCATGTTGGAAGTTTCTTCTGAATCAGCTTGCGTCATGGTAAATATTTTGCTCTAAGTTATGAAAAATAAGAAATTTCCAACACTTAGAAAAATTTCTAAGTTTAGAAATTTTAACTTTTCAAAATGAAATATTAAATTTTGGATTTCTTGATGAATAAGTTTCATATTTTAACATGTTTTGATGAATTGTGATCTTTGGCATTTGAATTTGACCAAAAAGTCAAAGTTTGACTTTTCAGTATACAGTTGACTTTTGATCAGTTGACTGAAAATTCATCTGTCAAACCATTGGAATTGAGCAATGCTTTGAGCTATGTAATTAGGTAAAAATGATGCAATTAGAATCTTGAGATCATGCCTTAACAATTGATCATTTTCTAGGTCAAAAATCAGAAATTGCTATTTCCCAGTCAAAACCCTAATTTTGACCATTTTGCCCTTTTGAAGATTTGATCATATTTCTTGAGGAATTATGGTCCAAACTTGATCAAATGATACATATGAGTTTAAAATGTTGATGTGGATAAAAAATTATGAAGTTTTAATGTAAATTGGCCACAATTGACTTTTTCCCAAATACAATTGATTTTTAGGTCAATTGTTCAATTGACTAAGCAAAAGTGTGATCCAAAGCTTGAAACTTGACATGAGTAATCTTGAGGGTCCATAATGGTTGATGAAAGTCATATGGGGAATTGGAAGTTCAAATGTCCTTGTGCAATCTCAAACCCTAATTTTGGTCATCAGTGCTTAAGGAGGTAGATGTCTTGAGCTGATCAACCCTAGTGCAGTCTTAAGCCAAAGGAGATCTTGTGAGCAAAATTCTTGATAAGGGAGAGGGCAAATTTTGGGATACAACAGTTGCAGTAACAACAAATCTCCATGTTTGTTGGTGAATATTATAACTTCTGGAAAATTCACATGCAAGCATATCTAGAAGCACCGGGAAAAGAAATATGAGATGTTGAATATGGGTGATACATTCCTAAGACAACAATCAATAATGTTCAACAAGAAAAATTAAAAGGCTTTTGGAATGAAGATGGCAAGAAGAAAGTGTTGTTTGACAAAAAGGAAAAGAACATTCTTCAATCAACCCTATGTATGCATGACTTCTTTCATATATTTCACTATAAAACATCTAAAGAGAATTGAGATACTTGGTAAGTGACTCGTGAAGGTATTGTAAAAGTAAAAAGATCAAAACTAAACACTCTATCACAAGAATATGGGATGTTTAAAATGCAGCCCCATGAAAATATTCTAGATTTGAAAAAAAAAAGATTTTCACACTTAACAAATCATTTGATGGCTCTTGTAAAATCTATTATAAATGGTGAATTGAATCTCAAGGTCCTTAGATCTTTAACAAAGGCATGGAAATCGAATGTGACGACAATATCAGAAAAGAAAAGTCTTTCTAAAGTGTATTCTGCAGCATTGTTCGTGAAATTATAAGAACATGAGATAGAACTTGAGAGATTGGAGAAGCATGAATAAAATGAAAAAAACTACAAAACTATTTCCCTAAAGACCAGAATCAAAGGCTATGATAGTACTCAAGATGATGAATCTCAATTTCCTAGTGATGAAGATGATGCACTTATCAAAAAATTTAAAAAGTTCTTGAGAAAGGAAATTACTCATAAAGATGCACCAACTTCAAAAGTGAAGGTTACTTGTTTTGAATATGGAAGAAGAGGGCATGTAAAAAGTGAATACCCTACACTTCTAAAGAAGAACAATGTTTATAGTAAGAAGGTTAAAAAGCCAAATAAAGCATATGGAGACAATGAGATAAGTTCATCTTCAAATGAAAAATAAGAAAACTTAGCATTAATGCTTTCACACTATTCTGACGATGAAGGAAATACGGTTAGTAATTTTTAAATTGATGATAAATCTTCATATGATGAATTACAAAATGTATTTCATGAGTTACACTAGGAATGTTTGAATCTTTCTAGAAAATGTTCAAAGAAAAAGAAAATCATTTTATCTCTAGAAATCAAGGCTAATGACACTAATGTTAGAGAAGGCCAAAATTTTTACATATAATGAATGTCAAGAACATGAAACCAAAATTGTTTAACTAAACCTAGTTATAGAAAAATATGAAAAAAGTTAAATTGGTTTAGAAGTTGTGCTAAGTAGACAAAGATATTAAATAACAAATGTGGACTTGGCTTTTCTAACTTTGATAAACCATGCATATGTAAAATCATCTTTGTTAAAGATAGCACACAATTCAACAATGTGGAATCAAAGAAAGTGAATAATGTAATTCATCCTAAAAGGTCTTATGATAGAAACTATTCTTAGGTCTATAACAGAATGATGTTTTAGACCTACTTGCTTTTATGTAATACAAAAGCACATACTCCTAGGGCTTGCTACATGAGAAACTATGGTGTTCCTTATGGTGAGTATGTATGGGTAAGTAAAGGAACTAACCCAAGAGGACCCAAATAATATTGAGTCCCTAGAAAGTACTATTAATTATTTTTGTAGGTACTTGTAGATGATATGCTAATAATTCACTACTGTAAATAACGCATGTAACGTTGGTCACAAAATGCGTTTAAACTTAGTTACCTGGGCGAGGTAGCGAAGGTATATATGTAAAGCAAACACTTAACAACCCAGTGTTTTAAAAACCGAGGTTATAATTTAAAAGGTCATGGGTTCGATCCCTAGAAACGGCATATTTTTATTTTCTAAATTTTGTTGTGCGCGTCATATACCTTTCGATTTCATTTAAAATTAGAGGTAATAAGGTATTCATTTACCTCGGCTTTATATAATAATTGAGGGGTTAAATCTCATTTTTTGACTGTATTGTATCAATTTCACTGGCCTATATCATTTTTTGTCTGCATCATTTTCATTGGCCTGTATCATATCATTATAAATCTATTAACCTTCCTGTATCATTTTTGACACAGAAACTACAAAATATGTAACACAATTGGAATATATCATATCATTTTAAATCAAATGTGAAAATTTACATTGTTATCATCAAGACAGAATACACTCATTTGACATGATCATATATGCACATCAAAATGACAAAATCTTTGTTCATATACAAAATAAGATTATAGCAACCAAGAAAAATAATTGTTGTTGTTGAGATTCATAATGAGATAAGAAGACACTGACCTAATGTGATCGGATGTCATCAATTTCTTCTTTTTAGTATGGTGTTTGGTTGCTAAGCTCTTATAATTAGAATAAAATTTAAATTATGATAAGTTAAAAACAACAACATTAACTTAAGAAGTATATATACATATGTGTGTCTCTATGTGTGTGTGTGTGTGTGTATATATATATATATATATATATATATATATATATATATATATATATATATATATATATATATATATATATATATATATATATATATATATATATATATATATATATATATATATATATATATATATATATATATATATATATATATATATATATATATATATATATATAATACCTTATTCCTCATCCATCCTTGTGTAATAACTCTGGAGACAATAAGGAGCATATATCTCATAACATAATATCCACAAGAATGGTCGTCAGGTTGTTTTTGCCACTACAATTAATTTTCATTTATCAATGTCACACTAATACACACAAATAATATAATGTCAAAATTAAAAATTAATATACTTACTCTTGGGTAAATATAAACTGGTTTTTATCAATAAGATTTTTCTGCATGCATTAAATTCCTCCATCGCTCTACACATGTCGGTTAAAATTAAACATGAATAAAAACTATTTAATTTTTAAGTTAAATTTGAGTATTAAAAATAATACCACTTACCCATTCAAAGCGGTAACCACAATGTCGGGCAGTGTCGAGTACTCTGAGTAAAACACAACTATAGTATTTTTCTTGGAACATATAATAAGTAGTTGCCAATATTGGTTGCTTACACATTGAGAATCATTAATAATAGGGATACAATTGATTTATAATGAAAACACAAATTAATATATACTTACCCGTGGTAAAACAGGGCCACATAAAAATCTTTTATGTTCCCGTTCTCCATCAAATTCTCTTGTAAGTAATTTTTGATTTCGTGTCTTGGCGAATCGCGAGTAAGAGCAATCCTCGCAACATCTAAGATACAATACTTGTTTAGAATCTTCCTTTCAGCACATACCTCATGGATGTACCTGCAAGGTCAAATCTTTATGTTAAATTACAAGAACATATGAATATAAATAGAAATCAACATAAAACTATACTTATGAGCTTCAAATTTGTAATATAAAATTTCCTAGGTCCTCATCTCGCTTCAAAAATTCATATATAAAAAGCTTAGATAGTATGAATAATTGCCATGGATCATGACTTAATGTAATACCCAAGCATGTTCCTTCAATACTTGCCATCATCATCTCTAGTCTCTTAGGGATATTTTGTTTTGGTGGTGAGAGTTCAATACTACCCTGGTTGGTAGAAAAACTATGTGTCGCCACTGGATCAATATTGCCCTGGTTCAATACACATATGAAATTTCATCTGTATTAAATCGATATAACTAAAATAAAAATTGTTGATAAAATATCTACTTATAATCCTTTGAGCCACTTCGTGCGTAGCATCCGATGTGAATTCATTGTCTTTTCTTTGACGTGCCCTCTTCTATTTCTCGTGTTGTGATGGTGGAGATGGATTGCGATCAAGACTAATAGAACCCCTAGCTCTTCATTCCTTTGTTTTCGTTTTTCTTCGATCAAAATTTTGCAAGTCTTTGATATCCTCCATGATACAATATATATGGATAAATATTTCTAGCTCAATTCTCCTTTCCTTTTTGGATCTTTTCCAAGAAGGCAAGACTGATGCGAGACTCTACAAATTTCTCTCAAACATCTTGATCAATAAATGAATAAACCTCGTATGGAGTTTGTTCTTTATATTCTCCATGTTTAATATAATCATGGGTGAGGTGTGTCTTAAAGCCTCTCCAATGCTCACCCCAATATGAAAGCATTTTATTTTTCATGCACTTATCATTTGGACTAACAATGAACACATCCTATGTTTACATAATAGAGATTTTATTAGTATTAAACAAAAAATGTATTGTAATATCAGTCCATATGTTGTATTTCAATTCATCATCAATGTTGTGCCAACTATCTATCAAAATACTCACTTTACTTCTACCTTGTAACGCAATGTAACCCAAAAAATCCTCAACATGTTCACCATAAGCCCTGTCGGCTTCTGCCTCAAGTCTAACTGGGTAACAAACACCAATTTCATTGGCTTTTTTAACCTTTGTATACATCGTGGCACCTCTAGTTTTTCTTTTAAGTTTCGTATTAATAGATGGTGTATATGAGGTACTTGTCGAATCAGCCATAACTATCAAGAGACTAACCTAAATCAAACAATAATGTTTCAGTGATAACAAATGGAAAATCATAGAAACAAAATGATCAATAGAAAAATTAACATAGAAACTCTAAACAAGATGATCAAGAGACTATTTTAGTGAAAAGCAAAGTGATATATAAACTACTTCAGTGAAGAACACCTATAGTGAAAATGACATTTGATGAATATTTATTGGAAGAGTTTTGATGAATACCAGCTTGAAAATTGCCTAGGGTTTTTTGCAAAATGAGAGTGACGAATTGATGTTTGAGTATTAATAGGTAAATGAAAACTTAGAAACTAGATAGTAGTCTGAAGTATTTCATGAAAAAAAAGTGTCACATCGATTTTACATAAAAAATGACGTGATAGTATTAATTAAAAATATAAAATATAAAAAAAAAACACAATAGCACCATATGATGGGAATTCATTTAAAAGATATATCACGTCGATTTTTGTTAAAAAATCGTGGGGTTTAAATATATCAAATAAAATATTAAAATAAGATTTTGAAAATAGTATTTTGAAATTGTTAATGCAAAATATATTATCTCTCAGTTGGACCATGTGGCTGAGGTAAATACTAAAAAAAATTAAAAGTAAAATTTGAAAAGGCGCCAAGTGAGAAATACTAATTAAATAATTAAGAAAAAACATAAAATGCAGCACCTGGGTGTCAAAGCGAGTTACCTTATAGCTATGTTCCCTCGTTTTCCTTAAAAACTGAGGGCTAATGTTTTTGATATAAAAAATAAAATAAAACATGGCGCTCCCAGGACTTATACCCTCGTTTTTTCAAGATACAATACCATGTGGTGTGATAGGATTAAAACTTCATTTGATTAAAACTGTTTTGAAAAAGATTGACACTTTCTTAAAAACATTGAAATCAAATATTGTGAAGAAGATAAGTATTTTTATATCTAATGTATAATTTCTCTTATAAATTATGTTTTTTAAAATTTTACTCTTTTTCTTTTTGATAATGTCAAAAATAGGGAGAAGAGATATAGTTTTTTTTATTGTTTTTCATGATACCAAAAGACAAAATGCATAAATTTCAATATAAGGGGGAGATATGCAAGATAGGGAGAGAGATATACAAGATAGCGGGAGAAATCAAGTGTCAAGAAAAAACTTCCCATCAATATATGTTGTCATCTTAAAAAAATGGGAGGATTGTGAAGAAGATGTTCTTCATATATCTTACCATAGTTTTGATGAAGACAAAAGCTTATCATAGAAGAAAAAGATCAAAATCAAGTATCAAGTTGGATAAGTTTTAGAAATCAAAGGACTGAGTCATGAAAATTAAGCTACAATGACAATTCATATGTATATAAGCTTTAGGTGCTCAAAATAATTGAACGAAACTCTTTTTTATTGATATGAGATTTATGCATAAAGTTTCATTATATGTGATATATGAAAACTTGAAAAAAAACTTGTTTGAATTATATGAAAAATGATGTATGAAAGAGGCAATTGAAAAACTGATATATTTTGACTTAAATACATCTCATTATGCCTCTTTGATTTGATGCAATATTTTGGAAAAGTTTGTGTGTACATGTGTGTGTGCGTGCGTGCGTGCATGCATGTGATCAAGAGAAATAGAAGATCAAACCAAGTTAAATATTACTCAAAATTGTATACAATGTTGTATTATTTTTTCACCATTGTTGTTTGGTGTGATCATCGCAAGTTGTTGTTGATTATTGTAAAAGGTTCTTTTATTCAGGAAGATTCAAAGTACACTATAGTTTTGGTATTTGTTGTAAAATAAACGGTGTTGCTTTTTTGTGTTGGTTTATGTTAGAGTATTGTAAGATAGGTCTTGGTGTGAGGCTTCTAGAAAGAGCTAACATAGTGAAAAATCCTTCTTGTGTCTTTTAATTTCTTACACTTTTTTTTCTTGTATATTAGTTCAATTGTTCACCACAACTTTAACACAAAAAAAAAGAACCATAACATCTCTAAAATAACCGAGAAATTTTTAAAACCCAATTCACCCTCTCTCTTAGGTTGCACTTTATTCTTAAACCTAAAATGTGGGATGAAAAGACTAGTTAGGACATGTCGCTGCTTATAGTGCACTCGAGTTTGTTTTTATTCCCAAGGAATAATCCAACCTTTATATATATATATATATATATATATATATATATATATATATATATATATATATATATATATATATATATATATATATATATATATATATATATATATATATATATATATATATATATATATATATATATATATATATATATATATATATATATATATATATATATATATATATATATATATATATATAAGTGGTTGGACGTTGAGGAAACTTTCCATAATCCTTGATATTTAATTCCATTCATAAGTGTTCTTATTGGCAGACTTCTTCTTCTATTCCTTACTAAAAGCACTTTACTAGAGAAATTGCAGTGATTAGCCCAAAGCTTTTTCCTTTCTTCCTTACTCCACCTCCTCAATCTCGTATATCCAGTTACCCTTCTCAACTTTAGCTTTTACCATCAAATTTTCCTATTTTTTGGTCAAGAGGGGTGATAGCCTTATTCGTTTAGATAGTGATTATGAAAGTAGTGTTTCTTCTGCTACGGGAATGAGTATAATTCCTGATTCACGATCCTCTTCCCTTACTCATAGTTACACGGGCCATAAATTTTTTTCCCTACCCGGTGATTCTAATTCAGAAAGGGTATCTGGAAACTCCCTTGATGAGATAGCTTCTTAGATGGATTCTTTTGAAGCTCTTCTGTCAAATGACAGTGGTGTGGAGGATCACGTTGAGGTCCTCATGCCCCCTCTCATTTTGACCGATGAAGAAATAAAATCGGCTAAACAGATGGGAGAAAACATTGATGATTATGTCGATGTTTATTAGAGAACCTATAACTATTAACCTAGAGATGCTGAAATTAGGGCCCACTTGGAGTATCAGGGTAGGTCAGGTGTTGTTTCTTATATCAAGCTCAATGAGCATTTTAAAGTTGATGAACTGTCTTAAAGGGGTGTGACGCTGGTGAAGTTGGTCGACACGGTGAAGTACTATTAGGTGGCTGTAGAAGTAGTGGGGGTACATCCATTCTGAATACTGAAACGAATATAAATGATGTTGATATCATGGTCGACAACCCTTTGGATTAGCCAGTCCTTCTTGTGGGTCTGGAAAAAAGGATATGTAGTTACTTTGATGATGTTTGGTACTGCTTTATGAGTGTCTATTCACTAAGATAAGACTGAATCTTCCTTTCTCTGACTTTGAGGTGATCGTGCTAAAGCACTTGAAGATTGCCCCTTTCCAGCTTAGCTTGGGGATATGGGCACATATGAAGGCATTCTAGTTTTGTGTCGAGTATAAGTCTTGGAAACCTTCGCCAGGGTTGTTCTTGGTCTATTTTATATAGTGTACATCTCTTAGGATGGCATTGTAACCAAGAACTTATTACTTTCCATCCAGATGACCTTTAGTTCAGCCTTTTCACCAAAGATTGGGCCATTTTTTTGTATACTAACTACAATATTTATACTTCATTAACCAAATTTATTTTACTACTAAAATTAATTTTTGATAATTAGATGTTTATAAACAACTTTTTATTTTCATTAACCAAGTTTGTGTTACTGCTAAATTATTTTTACCATTTGAGTGTTTATTAACCAACTTGATCACTATTTTAACCAATTTTTTCTTTACAATTTCATTAACCAATTTTTTATATTTTATTAATCAAATTTTTCATTATTCATTGTTCATGTGCATGTTGTGAGGGAAAATTTCCTCTACTCTTATTTTAATGATGTCAAAACATTCTTTGCATCTTGCATTTGTGCTCCTAATATTGGTTGGCTCTTTGGTGAATTTGAGCTTGGAAATGGATGGCATGAAATTCCTTGCATTTGTGCTCCTAATATTGGTTGGCTCTTTGGTTAATTTGAGCTTGGAAATGGATGGCATGAAACTCCTTAAATTAAAGCAATTTTGGCCACTTCAACTGTTTGTGTCGACTCACACAGTTGATAAGTCGACTCATGGACTAATCAAGAACTTTACACCTGGCTAGGAACTGCTCGTGTCGACTCTTTTGGTCGAATCAAACTGGGAGTGAAATTCCTTCAGTTTGTGTCGACGCATTCCCTGGTGCGTCCGATGCATCACCTATTTTCGAATCATCTCATCAAGCTCGGGTTAGCTCAGGTTGACCCCCTAACCTGTATGAGTCGATGCATCGCTAAAATTCACTATTTTTCTACTACATTTTGGGCTTGCTGATTGTGAAACATATTAATATTGGTTTGTGGTCATAATTTGGGTTAACAATAAAAAGTGAAAGATATACATCAACTTCTCATCATCTTCATTCTTTCCTTGCATTCTTCAACATTACACATAAAAAAATTTGTTGATTAAAGTGCAGAGTTGTGGTGATAACGTTCAAATTGAAGATTGATTTCAGATTTGGGTTAAGAATTGAGTGGGTTTTTCTTGAATAAAACCATTTGGGTTTTGTCCTCCAAGATCCGTGTTGGTGCAGGGGGTTTTGCACAAGTCTTTACTTCATTGAATTCAGCCGAGTGAAAAGGTTGAGAAATAGTGGGTTTTCTCAATCAAGTAGTGGTAACCGGAGGATTGTGAAGAAAGATTTGGGGTCAAACATCTAAAGATCGAAATTATCTGAGTGAAATATTTGTAGAACAAGTAGTTCGTAAAATCAAGTAGCGGTAACCGGAGGTTTGTTCGAAGAGTTTGGCATACTTGGTTTGGTTTGAACTAAGGGAAGAGAAGGGAATAGTTTTATCTTCAACAATTGGTTTGTGTGTAGTGAAGACTGTTGCTTCTCTTATAACACTTTGCAACTTAATATCATATATCTCAATTCTAGATTTTAGAATTGAGGGCAGACGTACCCTACGTAAGGACGATAAGGGGAACTGCCTTAACAAATCGTGTGTTGTTTCTCTTTCCTTATCCTTTTATTTTCGATTGTTATAATTTGTGTGATATTGATTTTTCAATTCATTTTACCGTGATTGTAGTGATTCGAACTTAGTTTACAATAATCATATTAATCACTTTGATTGTTATCAAGGAAAACTCATCACTACAATTAAGTAAAATTGAACTTGTTGTGTCTTTGCACACCAAGTGTTTGATAAATTGACTAACACATAAATTAGTGATTTTGTCAAGTTTTATCTTAAACAATTTATTGGAAGTAGTATGTACTCATTGATATTGTTTAAGTGATTTATTAGTAAGTAATCGTATTGATTCATTTCTCATCATAAGATCTCCATATGGTTTCGCATATCTGATTTTTTCAATAATAGGTCGTTTAGACGATTTTGATTCAGGAAGGTTTCGCATCATTTAAAAAAATATTTTTAAAACACAATTTTTTAACTAAAGGATCTACTCAACCCCCTTCTAGATCCGTCTTATCGCTTAACAAGTGGTATCAAGAGCGTTGGTTTATCTAGTGCTTCGCATATAACTTTTTTAGAAAATGGAGAACGATCCAAAAAAAAGGGGCGTACAATAGAGCACCTATTTTTACCGGTGAAAATTATAGTTATTGGAAAGATTGTATGCATGTGCATATCAACTATGTTGATTTAAAAATATGGAAATTCATCGAGAATGGTCCAATAGCAATAACCATGACCAATGGGGTTGGTGTCGCCATACCTAAACTGGAAGCACTATAGGAAGAGGATGATGAGAAAAATTATAGCTATGATTGGAAAGTTAAAAATATGCTCATATCATCTTTAGGTGTTGATAAGTATTTTAGATTCTCCCATTTTCTACTACTAAGGCAATGTGGGACGCATTACAAGTTTCCCATGAGGGAACTAATGATATCAAATTATCTAGAATTAATACCTTAGCTCAAGAGTTCAATCTCTTTCACATGAAGCATGGTGAAACCATTGCAGACATGCAAACGAGATTCACTCATATAATCAATCACTTACATACACTTGGTCATACCACTTCCAATGTTGTTGCTACTAACAAAATTTTGAGATGTCTTAATAGGGAATGGCAACCTAAGGTCACGAAGATTAAGGAATCTAATCATCTAACGACACTTGATGTTACAACATTGTTTGGTAAGCTTCAAGAACATGAGCAAAAGATCACAAATCTCAACAAACGCGAAAAGAAGGAAAAGAAAGAAAAAACAAGGGACATGGAAAAGAAGTCTATCGCATTAAAGGCTTCAGATCTAAATCATCCACCAATGATTCGTGTGGAAGAAATTTAAGTGATAATGATGGAAGTCAGAATAAAGATATGGGGTTATTTGTGAGAAAGTATCATAGGTATCTCTGAAAGAATGAAGTCCAACATTCGAATAAGAACCACATCAACTATAGACATCAATCTAAACCCTCAAAGAGATATGAAAGTAAGAAATCTAAGTCAAGAGGATCATGTTAAAATTATGGAAAACCCGGTCACTACAAACCGGGTTGCCCATTGCTCAAGAAAGACAAAGGAAGAGACAAATATCAAAAGAGATCAAATAAAGCTAGGAGAGCATATATTGCGTAGGAGAGAAATAGTGAGGCTTCAAGCAAAAGAGACTTTGGTGATGAATAAGAAATGGTCAACCTTTGTCTTATAGCTCATCAAAAGAAGAAAAAGAATGTAAGTCACTCTAAATATGATCATGTTGATGAAATGTTTTACATTTAATTAAAAAAAAGCCTTTGATACTCTACATAATGAGGCTAGGGAAGATTTTAAACGATTGGCCTCAAATAAGAAAAAAGTTCATACCTTGAGAAAAAGGTTTCTGATTCAAAAAAGGAATTGGAAACTCTTAAGGAATCTATGGTAGAAGCTATCAAAGGCAAAAGCGAAAATGACAAAGGTTTTTGGTTTACATGGGATGGATATGAAACTTGTCATATTTGGTAAAGAGAGGTTAGAACTCTTAAAGCTAAATTAGACAAGGCTTTACAATCTAAAATTACTTATGCTATTGATCGATCAAATTTTAGAAGTAGTATGAAGAAACCCTATAAAAAATACACTTATGAGATAAGGGATCAATCTAGCAAAAGTAGTTCTCCCCAAACCTTGACTTGTCTATATTGTTGCAAGAAGGGCCATACCATTGGTAAATTCCGCTTTAGGAAATTTTTTATTCCTCAAGGCATTTTCAAATGGTTGCCCAAATGCAACCCTAGTATCACTCACACACAAGGACCAAATAAAAATTGGATACCTATTTCCCTTGTTTAAATTTGTAGGTGGAATATCTTGAGACTACAGAGAGAAGATGGTTTCTCGATAGTAGATGCTCAAGGCATATAACGGGTGACATCTCTTGATTGTTTGACTTTGTGGCTAAAAAGAAAGGATTTGTAATTTATGGTGACAATAACAAGGGAGCTATACTCGGCAAAGGTAGTGTAGGTAATCCTTCTTCTACTACTATCTATGATGTCCTTTTAGTTGAAGGTCTTAAACATAATCTTATTAGCATTAGCCAATTGTGCGACAAAGGATACAAAGTCTCCTTTTCAAAATATTGTTGCATAATTGAAAATGATGATAATAAAGATGATGTGTTTAAGGGCTTGAGGGTAAATAATGTATACATGCTTGACTTGAATGAAGTATCATTGACCGGTACTAAATGCCTAGTCTCCATGAGTGAAGACTCTTGGCTTTGGCATAGGCGTTTAGCACATGTCAACTTTGACTTGCTAAATAAAGTAGTTTCAAAATATTTAGAAGTCGGTCTACCCAAAATAAAATTTTATAAAGATCACTTATGTGATGCGTGTCAAATAGGGAAGCAAACAAGGATCTCATTTAAATCTAAAAACATTATTTCTACGTCGATACCCCTTGAACTTCTTCATATGGACCTTTTGGGACCATCTAGAATAAAAAGTCTAGGTGGAAACTACTATGGTTTTGTTATTGTAGACGACTACTCTAGATTTTGTTGGACTATTTTCTTAGCTAGTAAAAGTGACACTTTTTCGGCATTTGAAAAGTTTGCCAAGATCTCTCAAAACAAATTGAACACTAGCATTGTTACTATCTCAAGCGATCACAGAGGTGAATTTGAAAACCACCTCTTTGAAGAATTTTGTGAAAAATACGGTATTGATCATAATTTTTCTGCCCCACGAACTCCACAACAAAATGGAGTGGTGGAACGTAAAAATCGTGTTTTAGAAGAACTCAGAAGAACTATGATCAATGAACACGATCTTCCTAAATATTTTTTGGCCGATGTCATAAATACGACATGTTATGTTTTGAATATGATTCTAATACGTTCTATTCTTAACAAAACTCCCTATGAACTTTTAAAAGGTAGGAAGCCAAATATTTTACACTTCCATGTTTTCGGATGTAAGTTCTTTGTGTTAAATAATGGTAAAGAGAATCTTGGTAAGTTTGACTCAAAAGCCGATGAAGGTATCTTTCTCGGATACTCTCAATCAAGCAAAGCATATAGAGTATACAATAAGAGGTTACATATCATTGAAGAACCCATTCATGTTTCCTTTGACGAATCTTATTCGAAATCGGTCAAAAAAGGTGTTGTTTTATGGTGCATGTGTATCTTCGGAAAGCATACTAAAAGATCCTAAAGAAAGTAACTCTAAACCTATAATAGTTGAAGATAAGCTGGATCAAGTAGTCGAAGAAAGAGAGGAAGATCATCCAAGTAATTAAAGTGATCTTCCTTTAGAATGGAAAACCTCTAAGGATCATCCAATTGACAACATTCTAGGAGATATCTCAAACGGAGTTACCACACGGTCTAAGATAAGTAACTTTTGTTATCATTTTGCTTTGGTATCTTAAATTGAGCCTAAAAACTCCAAAGACGCCTTACTCGATGAACAATGGTTTTTAGCTATGCAAGAGGAACTAAGTCTGTTTAAGAGAAATTAGGTTTTCTATCTTTTTCTCTCCTCCGCGAGACCATCAAGTAATTGGTACTAAATGGGTGTTTAGGAACAAATTAGACGAAAACTGAATAATAACTCGTAACAAGGCTCGTCTTGTTGCTCAAGGGTATAACTAAGAGTAAGGCATTTATTATGAGGAAACTTATGCTTCAGTTGTCGGACTCGAGGCTATATTCCTTTTGCTTGCCTATGCATGTTCACAAAATTTCAAGTTATTTCAAATAGATGTTAAGAGTGATATTCTCAATGGTTACATTAATGAAGAGGTATATGTATATCAACCTCCCGGTTTTGAAAATTTTGAGTTTCCTAAATACGTTTACAAACTTAAGAATGCTTTGTATGGTCTTAAACAAGCCCATAGGGCTTGGTACGAACGCCTTAGCAAATTCTTACTAGATTAAGGATTCTCAAGAGGAAAGTTTGATACAACTCTCTTTATTAAGCGTCAAGGGAAACACTCTATTTTAGTTCAAGTTTATGTAGATGACATTATATTTGGATCTACTAACATATCTTTGGTCAAGGAATTCTCTAAGCTAATGCAGGGAGGATTTGAAATGAGCATGATGAGGGAGTTAAACTAATTCCTCGATCTTCAAATCAAGCAACTTAATGAAGGGGCGTTTGTAAGCCAAATGAAGTATTGCAATTATCTACTCAAGCGCTTCGATATGGCAAACTCCAAAGTAATCAACACTCTAATGCCTACGATGGTGAATTTGTGTGATTGCATGCACTCCAATCAAAGTGTTTTGATGAAGACCACCATACATAAAGTCAAAGAAATATCAAGGTTGTGGAAAAGAAGATATTCAAGATGATATAGTATTTCAAGATCACTCTTTGAAGTCTTCTACATGTGCACAATCAACTTTCAAGATGAAGAATTATGAAGATTCATCAATAAATTAGGTACAGGTTTTAATTTGAGGTTTTTAAGATGATATAGTGCTCAAAATATACTCTAAATATTTTACATAAGTGTCATGATCATTTAAGAGTAAAAAATTGCATGTCCATCACTTAGAAAATATGCTTTTATCACTTTCACTCAGTGGTAACCGGTTACAGGGTTACAGTAACCGGTTACAGGACTTCGCAAAATAAAAATAAAAATTCTTGTTCAGTGGTAACCGGTTACAACTTTTGGGTAACCGGTTACAGGCATGCATATTTGAAAATATATACATTATCGTACATGTGTAACCAGTTACAGCCCTACGGTAACCGGTTACCGTTGAAGAAAATTTCAAAAAAATTATGTTTTACATGGTTGTTGGATGATACCTATTGGGGTCCAACCATGGAATATTTTTACTCATTTAGGGTGTAATTAAAGGGTGCATTTCATATATAAATTTCGTTTGCACTCAGATCATAACATAAGACATATCATTCAAATTTTTAAAAATTCTTAAGTGTTGTAAAACTTTGAGAATTTACATATTGCATGAAACATTCTTTAGAACTTTCATACTCCTCATTGCTTTAGCATATATTGAGAACTAGATACAACTATAAACTTCTTATTAAAATCTTGTCTTAGCATCTTAATAACCATTGTGTTATTCGAGAATTGATCATACTTTGTAAAAAATCATATTTGTATAAGATTAACCTTGCATTCCAGGATTGTTGGAGCAAGTGTGTGCATTGAAGAGGATTGTTCTTCTTGCACTTAGTGTTGAAGATCTTAAAGTTTTTAAGAGCCTTTATTCTCCCTATACATTAGATAGTAAGGCATCACCTTTGGTGTGATTAGTCTTGTGCAATTTTTCTAAACTATAGTGAAATTTCTTTCGTGTTGGCAAGAGAACTGGAGTACTCTCGAACTGTGAGGGGAACCAGTATACATCCTGTGTTCATTTACTTTCCCACTTTATTGTTTTCCTCACTTCCCATGTTCAATCTTCTTAAACCTGAAGAATTAGATTGGCATGTCCGTCATTCGTGACTTGAAGGTAGAAGATGATTGAAAACTTAAGTGCCCAGAAATTTACACCCGCCTGCGTATAAAGTAACACTATTGATACTGGAAATAAGCTTAAATATTCCATTTGGAGAGGTTATGAAGAGTCATCAGAGATGGGCTTATAGATTCCATCCAAAGTAACTATTGATAGAAGTGTCAGAATGAGTCTACGCTCGACTGTATCTGAAGAGGTGTCAGAATAAATCTACGTTTGATTTAAACTGAGCCTGGAAAAGTACACCAGGAGAAGTATTAGAATAAATTTATGGTCAATTTAATCTGAGCCAGAAGATAATTGTGCTCGTCTTCAACTAGGAGAAGTATCAGAATAAATCTTTCGTCAATTTAATCTGAGCCGGAAGAAGTCTTGTTGTCTTTAATTAGAAGAAGTATCAGAATAAATCTTTGGTCGATTTAGTATGAGCCAGCAGAAGCTTGAAAGAAATGTTATTCATGTAGATAGTCACCCCGTCCAATTTCAGGAATTGATCTTTAATCAGTTTGTTGGTAAACCTGTCATGTTTCCGGAGTTCATACCATTTGTGATAAAGATGGTCGCCCCGTCATGTTTCGGGAATTTGATCTTTATCTGACCAAAGAGAAAGAAAGATAGTTTCCTCGTCTTGTTTCGGGAGTTAATCTTCAATATGTTCATGTAGATAGTTTCCACGTCCTGTTTCGGAATTGATCTACAATCGGTTTGTTGGTAAACCCATCCTGTTTCGGGAGTTCATACCATTGGTGATGAAGATAGTCGCTCCGTCTTGTTTTGGGAATTGATCTTTATCTGACCAAAGAGAAAGAAAGATATTTTCCCCGTCCTATTTCGGGAGTTAATCTTCAATTTGTTCATGTAGATATTTGCCCTGTCCAGTTTCGGGAATTGATCTACAATCAGTTATTCACAGATAATTGCCATGTCTTATTTCTGGAATTAATCTGTGGTTGGTCATCCAGATAGTTACCTCGTCTTATTTCGGGAATTAATCTGGAATCTATTTGAGAATTGTTGATGATATTCGTCTGTTGATTGATCTTTCTTGAAAAGGTAAAGAGTTAGTTGTATGCAATGTCATGATGTATGAAATGCATTGCGTAATGATGTTCTCAAAATAAATGAGACTGTGTTATATGTGTTTCGTATGCATATGCTATGATGTATGAATGTAAAATTTTGTTGAAGTGTATTTGTAAACTCATGTAGTATCTTTGTTTGGGAAAATAAATCCCTGTCTATTGTTGGGGATGAAAAGTATGTATATCTTCAGTCTTTCTTAGAATGCTTCTGTTGAGGATTCCTGCTTACTTGTTTGGGGAAACTCTGTTGGGGAATATTAACTTCCTGCTTGGGGAGTAGAATTTATGGACCTTGGTTGTCCGTTGCTCTACTGGGGAGTTTAATTCTTATATACCCTAATTAGGGATAAAAGAGATGGATAACCTTCTGACTCGTCTGGGGGAGGATAATTATTATAAACCTTGACTGGGGATAAAAGAGATGAATAATCTTCCGACTTATCTAGGGAGGATAAAATTAACCGGTATCTGGTCAGATTCCAGGTTTTGCAGCAACTTTTTGGGGATAGTGATGACTTCACTTGGGAAGAGGAATTTTGTCAGTGATTTGTAGTAGTATGAGGAATAGACTCGAGCTGGGGAATTTGTAGTTGGTTTGGGAAATAAACTTTTTTGGGGAAATAAACCATGTTGTTAGAGAAGTGCTCTATTGAGGAAACAAACTCTCCTGGGGAAATTGAACTTTCTAGAGAGAAGAACTCTGTAGTGATTTTACAGTTTTCAAATTTAGACGGGGGAGAGAATTTCCATGAAGTGTACTGATTGGAACTCCGTAGGGAAATTATGGGGAATGTATCCTTTGTTGGGGATGAATTTGTGAAGATTATTCTATAGGGATAATCTCATAGGAGTAGCTTTGTGGGGATTTATGAACAACGTGAACATCATCGCAACTCCTAGAATCTTGAGTAAATGCTCGTTCCTGTTCTTATGCACATATTTTTTAATAGTTAATCATGTTCATACGCATATGTGCATTAAATTTTAGTCATTGGACATTTTTGCAAACAAAACATAAAAAAATAAAAAGTTTGAACTTCAAGGTGTATTTGTATTGATAAATTGCCTATAAACAGACGATTTTGTACAAAGAGACAGAAATCCTAGTAAAAGGAAGTCGTCGTGAAATTAAAAGAGTACAAAGTAAATATATATATATATATATATATATATATATATATATATATATATATATATATATATATATATATATATATATATATATATATATATATATATATATATATATATATATATATATATATATATATATATATATATATATATATATATATATATATATATATATATATATATATATATATATATATATATATAGCCATGTGGAAATCATCTCATTGGATTCCAACTCCTTTATTGCCCTTATGTCTTTGAACATCTCATCCCTTGTTGTTGAAAGAAGTTGATTGAACTGATCTTGTACCATTTGAACTTTTGACCTTGGTAATAAAGCCAGTTGTAAGTGATCCAACGGGACATAGTCGTACACTTTCAATCCCTAACTTTTTCCTGTATTTTCCTTTCGGGTTGTCAGTCCACCAGGATACCCTTTTTTGCCCAAGCCGTCCTTTCAAGTTTTCAACTTATCGGGTGTACAATCTTTTATATATAGCCTAATTTTTGCCCGAACCTTTTTAGTTCGCCGGGATTCTCTTATTTTTACCTAGGTATGTCAACCTAGCGGGTCATTCTTATGTGTAGTATTTTTTGACTATGTCTGCATTTACAAGGTGCAGGAAATCTTCACCATCCATTAAGGTCAGTATCATAGCACCGCTCGATAATAATTTCTTGACAACAAATGGCCCTTCATAGGTGGGAGTCCATTTTCCCCTGGGATCCCCTTGTGGTAGAATGGTGCGCTTTATTACCAAGTCACCAGCTTGATATACCCGATGCTTGATCTTCTTGTTGAAAGTTTTAATCATACGTTTCTGATACATCTGACTGTGACAGACAGCCGTAGGCCTTTTTTTTCCAATCAAATTCAATTGATCCAACCTTGTCTGAATCCATTCATCTTCGTCTAAGTATGCTTCTTTCATAATCCTTAGAGAAGGAATCCGAACTTCGACAGGTAGGACAGCTTCCATGCCATAGACCAAAGAGAATGGGGTTGCCCCAGTTGATGTTCGCATTGAAGTATGATAGCCATGAAGAGAAAATGGCAACATCTCATGTCAGTCTTTGTAAGTCACAACCATATTTTGCACAATCTTCTTTATATTCTTGTTGGCAGCTTCCACTGCGCCATTCATCTTAGTTATGTATGGTGAAGAATTGTGGTGCTTGATCTTGAACTACGTGCAAAGTTTAATGATCATGGCGTTATTAAGGTTGGTACCATTGTCAGTGATGATTCTCTTAGGGATACCATATCTACAGATGAGGTTGTGCTTGATGAAATGAGTTATGATGTTCTTGTTAATTGAGGAAAATGAGGCTGCTTCAACCCATTTTGTGAAGTAGTCAATGGCGACAAGAATGAAGCGATGTCCATTAGAGGTGGTAGGCATTATTTATCCGATCATATCAATGCCCCACATTGCAAATGGCCAAGGAGAAGTCATGAAATTCAAAGGTATTGGAGGCACATGAACCTTGTCTGCATAAATTTGGCCCTTGTGGCAAGTCCTCGAGTGGTGATGACAGTCGGTTTCCATGGTAGACCAATAGTAACCAGCTCTCAGAATCTTCATGGCCATGGTATGTCTGTTAGAGTGAGTACCAAAGATGCCTTCGTGCATATCCTCCACAATTTTCTCTGCTTCCTTCTTGTCCACACAACGAAGCAGAATTGAATCATGGTTGCTCCTATACAAAATTCCATTGCTCAGAAAGAACTTAGTTGAGAACCTCCGCAGGAATTTCTTGTCATTAATTTATGCCCCACCAGGGTATTCCTGAGCTTCAAGATACCTTTTTACTTCTTGAAACCAAGGCTTCTCCTCTACCCCATCAATGTCAATATCATAGCAATGTGTCGGTTCGTCAAATCTTTCGACAGTAATTTTGGGAGCTTCATTGTCCCATTTGACCTTGAACATAGATGACATGGTAGCTAAGGAATATGCCAATTGAATTTCCTCCCTTGGGATATGTTTAAAGGTAACCTCTTCAAAGTACAGGATCAAGGTTAGCACAAGTTCTCGGTAAGGGATAAGATTTGGATGTTTTGTATCCCATTCTCCTTTAACTTGACTGACCATCAAGGTTGAGTCTCCATACACATTTAATAATTTAGTTCTTAAGTCAATAGCAACTTTAAGACCCATGATGCACGCTTCATATTCGGCCATATTGTAGGTGCAGTCAAAGCAGAGTTTGGCAGTAAAAGGTGTATGGCAACCTTCGGGGGAAATGATCACAGCACCAATTATGTTACCAAGTGCATTGGAAGCTCTATAAAAAACCATAGTCCATCAGGATCCTTGCTCAGGTCCTTCATACGGTCCAGGTTCTTCACCATCTTCTATTAGCATGATATTCTCATCCGAGAATTTGAAGTTCATAGACTGGTAGTCATCTACAGCTTGATGCGCCAAATGATCCTGCCAATACACTTCCTTTGATTGCTTTTTGTGTAGTTTACTGAATGTCATATTCAGTTAAGATCATTTTCCATCGGGATATTCTTCTGGAGAGAGCTGGCTTCTCGAAGATGTACTTGATGGGATCCATTTTAGAAATCAATAGAGTAGTATAGGTCAGCATATACTGTCTTAGTCGGCGAGCATCCCATGCCAAAGTGCATCAAGTTTTCTCGAGCAGTGAATATCTTGTTTCACCGTCGATAAACTTTTTACTAAGGAAATATATTGCATTCTCTTTTCGTCTAGACTCGTCATGCTGCCCCAACACACACCCCATTGAATTCTCTAACACTGTCAGGTACATGATCGGAGGTCTTCCTTCAACTGGTGGCATCAGAATTGGAGGTTCTTAAAAGTACTCTTTAATCTTATCAAAATCTATTTGGCAGTCATCATTCCATTTTACTACTTGATCTTTCTTCAACAACTTGAAGAGTGGCTCATAAGTAGCAGTCAAATGAGAAATGAATTGGGCGATGTAGTTTAGTCGTCCTAAGAAACCTATAACCTCCTTCTCAGTACGAGGAGCTGGCATTTCTTGGGTAGCTTTAAATTTTGCAGGATCGACTTCAATACCTTTACCAATGACGAGGAAACCTAGGAGTTTTCTATACCTCACCCCAAAGGTGCATTTGTTTAGATTCAGCCTCAATTTGTACTTTTTCAGCCTTTCAAATAACTTGTGCAGATGATCGAGGTGCTCTTCCTCGATTTTTTATCTTTCTATCATATCATCAACGTATACCTCTATCTCATGATGAATCATGTCATGAAATAAAACCACCATAGCCCATTGATAAGTTGTGTCTGTGTTCTCTAGCCCAAAAGGCGTGACCTTATAACAGAAGGTGCCCCACTGTGTGACAAAGGTAGTTTTCTCTATGTCTTCATGCGCCATTTTGATTTGGTTGTACCCTGAGAAACCATTCATGAAGGAGAATACCTTGTGTTGAGAAGTGTTATCAACCAAGATATTAATATGTGGTAGTGGGAAGTCATATTTGGGGCTCTCCCTATTTAAATCCTTGTAGTCTACACACATATAGACCTTACCATCTTTCTTTGACACTATAACAACATTTGCAACCCATTGGGGATACAATGTCACTGCCAAGAAACCTGCATTGAACTGTTTCATTACCTCAGCCTTAATTTTCTCTGACATATCTGGACGCATGCGACGCACCTTTTGTTTGATCGGAGAGCAACCCTCTTTCATTGGTAGACGATGAACCACGATATTAGCATCGAGCCCTGACATGTCTTCGTATGACCAAGCGAATACCTCAACATAGTCGTGCAACATCTGAACTAATCTACTCTTGACATTGTATTTCAGGTTGGCGCCAATCTTGACTTCTTTCTTATCTGCTTCAGTACCCAATTTTATTACTTCTACCGACTCTTCGTGCGGTTGGATAGCCTTTTCCTCTTGTATCAGAAGTCTGACGAGTTCTCCAGGTATCTCGCAATCTTCTTCACCTTCGTCTTCGGCTTGGTAGATTGGATTTTCAAAGTCATAAACAGCAATAGCATAATTGTTGTCAACGAGATCCGGAGTGGATGTGGATCCGCAAATGTGTGTGTGTGCATGTAAGGTCACATGGTTATTTGAAAATGCAGTAAGGTAAAAGAAAGACAGAGACCGCAAAATTTGAATGCAAAATCGTCCAATGTTTTCATTAAATGAGCATATGATATATGAAATGACAACCCTTAACAAATGGACCATTGTGCCCCGGGCAAGGCACATGGTTTAAAGTCATTGTTTTAAAAAAGAAATTATACAGACAAACTTCTTAAAGCAATAAAAAACAGGAAATAACAATTACTCCTGGCTAAAGAAGATTGAGATGAAGTCTTTGGCCTTCCAGTTGTTAAGTACACCGTCAGTAGTTGGGAATATCTAGTCGTCCATGTCGTCGTCACTATCAGTGTCTTCTAAGGAATTGACTTCATTATTTCTAATACAAAGAGGTGGCCCTCCAGCACGAACACGTCCAACCTCCTTCTGAGCCTTTGAGGAGAAACCCAATCAAAATTTCTTAGATTTGTAGGGTGTTGTACCCCAAAATTTTCCCTCTCATGTTTCCCAAGGTTTCTTCTTGCATGGGTGGTTACAAACACTTGCCTAAAGAAAATGAAATTTTTGAATGTAAAGGGTCTTTCAATTGGCATGCCAATAATGTCTTTTGATTGACATCTGAGTAATGTCCTTTGATTGGCACATCAGAGCAAAGGGTCCTTCGATTGGCATGTTGTTTACAGTGATTTCTGGTAAACAACCGCTAGTCCTCCAAACTATCAAATAATCTTAATGACTGTTATTTAATCTCTCTGGTAACTTGCAGGATCGACTAGATTGATCCTATGGTGTATTGGTCGTTTGGATAATTCTCATTTTAGAACTGATATTCATGGTTAGTATTTAGAATGTTGTGTAGGCGTTCAACTTACTTCGATTACCATATTAAAAGATCTAATGACATGATCAAGTAAAGACGTGTGAAACTAAATTGCATGAATAAAGGTTCGATTGTAAAGACATGTAAAAATGCAAGAAACAAGTAAATAACTTTGAAGTATAAAAGCATGTAATGTAAAAGAGTTTGTGAAATGTAAAGGATTCGAAATAGAAAGAAAGCGTTTAAATGCAAGAAATCAGTAAATGACTTTGGATGAAAATACTTTAATGTAAAGGCTTTTGAATGATATTGACATGAAGATAGAAGATAAACTGGAAATGATAAAGAGTTTTGCTGAATCATAAATATTTGGTGTTATCATACGTACATTGTTCGAGCATTCGTTTCCCTAGCCATGTGGTATTTTGAATGTTTACTGAATTTTGTACAATAGATATGACACACGAAATCCTAACGCTAAGACTTCTATTTATACTATTTCGACCATAACGGTCTTGCCTATAAGATTCTGCCACGTTCAGAACATGCATAACACTGCCCCTCTCTAGCTTCCACGCGTCTTCGAATGCTCCAGCGCATATATTTAAATTTCGAACATCCCGCTTGCGTTTGAATTTCAAATGTTTTGGCACTCTTCGCTTCGAACTCATTTCTTGGACACAGTCTCGTTACCACTTCGAGACTTCTTTTGAATATATCTCCACAACTGTCACTCGAAGCTCCGAGCTTTGACATGTTCATTCGAAGAACTGCTCCTACCATTCTGAACCATGACATCTTGCTTTATTCCAACGAAACATGCAACTTGCTTCGTTTCGAACTGTATCATCAAAATCTCCAGCCAACAAAATGCCCCTTTAAAATATGTATTTCGATCCTTTGAGAAACACTTATTTTAAATATATATGCAAGATTTTGATGTGACCTTTAAGTAATCGTAACATTTATTGTGTATGACTCCAGTCACGTCAATCACGACGCCTTTTAGATTCCTTAACCGTCTTGAATCAGTATTTCACAGCATGGTGCAGTTATAAACAATGATTATTATTAATCACGCCTATTACCAATATCAGCTTTTACGCCACCTCCTTCTCAATCCAACCCATGACTCCCACGTATCCTAGTCTTACTTAGTGGATGTTTAAACTTCCACACTATAAAAACCCATCAACTTAGTCTTTTATTCTCTTCCACTTTCTGAAACTTTTTCTTCCTTTCTTCTCACCGAAACCCTAAAACTTCCAACAATCTCCAACAATGTCTTCTACAACATCATCCCAACTGAAGAAAACTTCCAAAAAGAAAGGAAACAACACAGGAACAATAATGGAAAGCAAGGTTGGTACTTATCAAGGTCAATCTGTGCTTATCCCCCAAATGATCTCCAAAGAGAAGGAAATGCTTTACGCCTCTCAGGTACTAATTCCAACTAACGCTGCTGGAAAGAGGTTTGCTCTGATGGGTCCTCTTACAGTCTTTGAAATCTTAAAAGATACTAGAAAAATCTTCCCTGTTTGTTATAACTTTAAGCCTTTGTTTAATAAAATGGATATCCCTAAGACAGGCGAGTCTTCTGATTCGACAACCGTGGAAACTCCAATCGTTCCCCCAAAAGACCCCTTTGTGCTAGACTATGTGAAGAGCAACTTTAAACCATTCCGATCCTGCTCTACCTCTGACATAGCTTACCAAAACTGGTTTACCAAAGTAGAAGCCAAGAAATCCCAGCAATGGGAGGAATTAGGAATTTACAATTTGATTAAGTTATCGAAACCAGGCTTCACCTATAGTCATCCATTATTATTTGCGTCCTTATATTTCTGGGACAGCACCTACAACACCTTTCATCTCCCTGGGGGAATGATTACACCCACATTTTTCGATATAGCAGCCATTACTGGTTTATCACCAGTAGGAGAAACCTACATCCCTGACAATGAAGAGCACTCCAGTATTATTGACTTCGAAGTCAAATTAGCCAGCTTTTCAAAGTTCATTAGCCACTACCACACTGAAGGAGATAGTGTGTCTGATGTGGAACATATTGCTTTCCTCACCTTATGGTTATCAAGGTATGTATTCTGCAGCAGGTCCTTACAGGTAGCAAGCAGGTTCATCCCTCTAGCTAGAGACTTACATGAGAATAGGAGCGTGTGTTTAAGTGAACTGTTACTTGTTGATCTTTACGAAAGTTTAAGATCAGACGTTTCGAGTTTGAAATCCCACACTCCCAAAAACATCCTTCTAGCTGCCCCTTCTGGTTACTCCAGTTATGGCTTAATGCCATGTTTGAACCCTCACTATCAACTGCTAACACTATTGTTGAACAAGATCCGGAGATAGCGGATATAATCATTGAAGGTACGAGGCTGCGAAAACTTACCCCAAATGATGATAAAGATGACTTCAAGGTCCTTTTTTCAAACTATATCATGATTTTCTCCAAGAGACATAAATTTGAAGAGACCATGGCGCCCTTTGCTTCAAGGACTCATGGACCATCATGGTTCACCATGGCTCTCTCAGAATCAGTTAAAAGCAAAGAAATTCAAGATATTTGGAAAGCCTTTTTACTTCCCAGATTAATCTCCTCACGAATCACTCCTTCCAAGAATCAAATCTTCCTTTTTGCCTATCAACCCAACTTTGTTTCTAGACAATTTGGCATGTGCCAGCTGATCCCTGAACCTCTGTTCCAAACAGAGAGTGCCATCACCTCTGGTCGAACCTTTAAAGCCAGAGAATCCAAACTGTAACAGGAACAATATCAAGGCTTCGCCCACTTTGAACTAATACCTTTTGAACCCACACACTTCACAGCAAAGGGTTTTCTGGAATGGTGGACAAAGTTCTACCAATCTTATATGTTCGATACCCTCTCTATTCAACAGAAACTAACTGATGCATTCGATGTGCAGGTACACTCCAAGAAAGGTATGTTTACTCACGCCAAAGAGATTAGGGCTTTTCAAACTTATTTCGAAACCACTTATGATCCCACACACTTGGAATCCACTGTGCATCAAGCGACTGAGACCTTGAAGGAAAAATTCAAAGAAAAAATTTCTAAGCTAAAACTTCCTTCAGGGTTGTCACCTGAGGATAGGTATAGGTTGGCACTCGAAATGCATCCACCTAAGTTCCCTAGATTGCATACCTCAGAACTGGCTCTGGCTTGGTTTCCTCCATACCCTTGGTGGTTCACTTGCAAAGAAATGTTCAAATACCTTCAAAAGAAACCAAAGCCATCTGAGACTCTGACATGGGCTCGTCATTGGCTCCATGATTTCCCAGGACATCTTCGCTATGACCTTTCTGCCATGTCGATTATATCTAATCAAGGCGCAGGTGCAAATGCTTGGGAAAATCCCAAATGTTTCTTACTTTCTACATTTTTAACTTTTACCTTAATTGTTTCGATTTTCAGCCATCAGGATAAAGACCGCTGCTTCGAAGTCTAAGGAAGGAAGTGCCTCTCAAACATCTGTCGAAACCACTGATGATGTGACCTTATCCAAACCAACAACAACTACTGCAACAACAACAACAACACTAGTAATAACAACTGTTCCAACTCCACAGGTAATCAATTAGCCCTGATGTTTCGAATAAACTGAGTTTCATGATTTGGATCTAACTCATGTTTAAATCTTCTCAGACTAACAAACTCTCCCCAACCACTCCGAAGAAAAGAAAAACCAACACTACTGGGAAGAATCCCAATGCTGGAGGGAATTCACCAACTGCTTCGAAGAAGAAGCAGAAGAAGGAAATTTCCAAAGGCGCTACACCAACTGGCATTTCTGGACTTGATTCCAGAGATGCTTCTCCCTCAACTAAATCCAAAAATCCACCTTCGACCTCCAACGTAATGTTGGAACATATAGATAGCAACCTCTCTTCTGAGAATCCACAGGTAAGTTGAACTCTAATTTTTAACAAAATAATTATTCATTACCTTGGTGCGTGCTCTTAATATTCTTTGCCTCTGTAGGACATTTTGAACCCAACTCTTACCACTTCGACTTCTCCATCAAAGACTGCTGCTCCCATCAACTCTTCTCCTCATGGGGACTCCAGTAACCTGGTGCAAAACAAAGGATCCTCCAACATGGCCGTTCCGACTGGGGCTTCAGAGCAGCAAGATGACCAAAGCACTTCTCCTCCTTTGAAAGAAACGAATGAAGCAACCCTTCGTGAATCTGCAGAGATTCTACCAGAAACTTCTCTTCACAAGTCCCCTCTCGAAACCCTTCAAGAGAACCCAACAGACATTCATGCTGAAGAAGAGAAGGCTGCTTCTGATCAAGAGAACGAAGAATCTGCAGAGGAAGGATCTGACGAAGAATATGCCCATAGTGGTTCGACTGCTGGAACAGAGTCAGATGCCAATAGCAGTGAGGACAATGATATCGAAGTGATGGATCTGGTTGATAATGAAGAAGGCAATGAGCAGGAAACGAGTGAAGGTGACGGTGACCGGACCAATGAGCCCATGGAAGTAGAAATGGATGTGACTCCCTTACGCATGGAACTTCCTCAAACGTCTCAATCTCAAATGACTGAAGAGGAGCTAGCTCTCCTGAGACGAAATGACCCAATTGGGTATATGAAGGCGAAACTAGCTCAAAGGGATATTCCTCTTGCTAGGGTTGGTACTAGTTCGACTAGCAATCTGTTACCCTCAGATGATAGAGTTGTACTTCTTAACAGAATTAGGAGAACAATCCTTGATGTGGACTTGTTCGAAGTGCTCAAACAGGATAGTACAGCTTGCTATACCATGAAGGAGCTACTTACGCAAGTTAACCTCGCCACATGCTCTTTGCCAGTCAGCACCATCTTATTCGATCTTCAATCTCTGTTAGACAACATGACTGAGTGTCTTCTCCAAGACGAATTTGCTACCAGAAAGGTCCAAGAGAAACGAACTGCCATGGACGCTGCTTATGAGCATGCTTCGAAGCTCTCTAAAGAAGCTGAAGATCAAGCCATGCACATAAAGCAAGCCAAAACTAACTATGAAGCTCGAGTTGAGTCTATTCTTCTCTGGGAAAAGCAAATTCAAGAACTTCAACAAAAGGTTAAGGAGGCTCAACAACAACAATTGGCCTACGAAACCAATACTGCTGGTGATCAGTTCGAAGAGCTCCTCAACAAAGGACTTGCAGAAATGGAGGCAGCAGAGCAACTTAAAGGGGAAGTAGCTACCCTAGAAGGAGCAAGGCGTTTCACCCAACAAAGGCTTGAGTCCTTTCGGAGTACCTTTAATAGATTGAGGAACAATGCCTATTTTTAAACCTTAGTTTTAATTAGTTTTGAAATTTGGTTTTGGTCTGTAATATCCGAACAACGCCATTTTGGCAATCCTATATTACCATTTTGGCATTCCTTTATGATGTTTTGATTACGTTGTTATTATTCGAATCTCCTGCAGGTGTGGCTTATATTTCTTTAAATATTTCCCATTAACCTTTAGGATTCGCTTATCATCAGCCAACTCTTCGATTTCATATGCATTGTTTGAGAATATCTTTATTATTCGAAAAGGTCCTTCCCAATGAGGTGACCATTTACCTAATGTTTTATTTTTCTTGTCCATGGGCAATATGACTTTCCAGACTAAGCCATTAATAGTGAATGATTTTCCTTTCACCCTTTTGTTATATGCCCTGGCTACCCTTTCCTTTTGTCTCATTAGGATTTGCAATGCATGCAATCTAACTTCATCTAACTCAACTAACTCATTCATCATCATCTCCCAATATAATGCATATGGGATTTCGTTTTGTCTTTGAATTCGAACTGATTGTAGATGAATTTCTACTGGAAGAACTGCATCATGACCAAATGTTAGTTGGAAAGGCGTGGTGTTAGTAGCTTCTTTAGGAGATGTTCTACAGGCCCATAGTATTTGGTCCAAAGTTTTGTGCCAGTTCCTTGGCTTTTTACCAATATGTTTCTTGATTAACCCTATTATCACTTTATTAGCTGCTTCGACCTGACCATTTGGTTGAGCATAATATGGTGTTGATGTCAGTAATCTAAACCCCATCTCTTGAGAAAACTCTTGCATCTTCCTTCCAGTAAACACAGAACCTTGGTCTGTGGTTATGCTCTCTGGCAATCCGAACCTATAGATAATTTGTTTCTGTATGAACTCAATAATAGCCTCTTGATCAGCAGCTACTAATGGTATTGCTTCTATCCACTTGGTGAAATAATCTATTCCTACCAAGATATATTTCTGTCCTTTAGACGAAGCAGAATTTATTTCTCCTATTAAATCCAATGCCCATCCTCTGAAGGGCCATGGTTTAATGATCGAATGCAACTCACTTGTAGGGGCATGTTGAATCCCTGCATGTTTCTGGCATTCTTCACACCCTTTAGCAAAGTCTATACAATCTTTGAGCATGCTGGGCCAATACATGCCATATCGAAATAACAACCATTTCATTTTATGACCTGCTTGATGTGCCCCACATGCCCCATTGTGGACTTCTGACAATGCTAAGTATGCCTCACTTTCTCCTAGGCATTTCAGTAATACGCCTTCTTGGGTCTTTTTGAACAATTCATTTCCCATGAGGACATATGATAATGCTCTATATTTTATCTTCCTATCAACATTCAAAGTTGGACTTGTTAAATAACTTACCAGTGGACTTCGCCAATCTGCATCTAATAAGGTGTCTATGGCTAGTACTTCGAATCCCTGTTTCTCAGCATGACCTAATTTTATACTCTCTAGATCTGATGGTATGAATCTAGTAGCCATAACTCTACCTCTTAATTCAACCAAATCCTCAAAGTTTTTGGCAGAAACTTTATAACCTGAAGCCAATTGTGCTAAGTCATTTGCTTCTTGGTTTTCTATTCTTGGTATATGTTGAATATCCATGTATTCGAATTTTCTAAGTAGCCTGTTAACTATGACGAAGTATTTCATCAGATTTTCCTTTATGCATTTATACTCCTTTGTTATTTGCTTGACCACTAACTCTGAGTCTCCTTTAATTTCGACTCTAGTTGCCCCCAATTCCAACAAAGCTTCAAGTCCAACAATAAGCACTTCGTACTCAGCTTCGTTGTTCGAGCAACAAGGACCATCTAACTTATACTTGAATTTTGTTGGAATTCCTTCAGGAGAAATTATGAGAACTCCAACACCACTTCCATCCCTATGGGTCGAACCATCAAAGTATAATTTCCAAGGTTGCATTTCAACGTAAGCCATGACAATCTTTTCAACCAGTGAATGGTCCACAATAAAATCAGAAATTACTTGGCCTTTCACAGCTCTTAAAGGCATGAAAGTCAAAGAATATTATGTTAAGGCTAAAGCCCATTTACCAACTCTGCTATGCATTATTGGTTTCGAAAGCATGTGTTTAATAACATCGAAATGAGATGAAACATAAACATCAACAGGCTTTATATAATACTTAAGTTTCATACAAGAAAAGTACAAACAGAGACATAGCTTTTCTATATTGCTATATCTAGTCTCTGCTTCATTCAATACCCTACTTAAATAGTATATGGCTCTTTCGATGCCATTGCTATCTTCTTGTGCTAACATACTACCTATACTAACTTCAGAGGCATATATGTACAATCTCATGGGCTTTCCCCATGAAGGTGGAGACAAGATGGGAGGCTGAGAGAGATATCTTTTTATCTTGTCAAATGCCTCCTGATGGGCTTCGTTCCACTCGAAGGCTTGGCCTTGCTTCAAACGAAGCAACGGAGAGAAAGCTTGGGTTCTTCCACTTAGATTCGAAATGAACCTTCTGAGAAAGTTAATCTTCCCTAGCAAAGATTGCAGCTCCC